>JARWLC010000018.1:18042933-18642933 GCA_033318265.1 Phyllotis vaccarum | reverse complement strand
CTGTTTTTAGTCTACATATGTCTCAATAGATTTCCACTTGGCTAACAGACATATTATTCTACTTACTACTTACTACTAAGGTCAATTTTTGTAAGAAAACAGTGAAGGTTTCTTTTGGACCCTGTATAACTTTAGTAAATAGCTCAGCCCCCCCCCCCTTCTTCAGTTCTGTCTCAGGCATTCAAGGCTGCCTTGGAGGCATAAAGCTAGGGTGTGGTCATCATATAGAGATTGCATTTCTACATTAGCATAATCTGCCTCTCCAAGGAGTTGGTCTTGGAAGATTCCCATACCTCTACCCTACTTCATTATTCAGTGGTCTTAGCCTCATCTTTCTACCAGACCTTCTACTGTAATTGAGGACCAAGTCTCTCCAGTCTTGAGGGATAATTCTATTGAGTTGACCATGAGTTTAACATCTGCTTTACAAAAGGTGAATGCCTGTCATGACTATAGTTTCCTTGAATTTCCTTAAATCTAACATTTTCACAGGAGTCCATTCAGCTCTTACACAGCCTCGGGGATATCTATTATTTGACAGTTCCTATAAAATTATTACATAAATTAAGGTTGGCTGTTTGAATACCTTAGGCTATTTCTCTGTAGACTTAAAATGCAATACTGAGATTGGTTCTCTTTAAATTCCTCTGTCTGGGTCTGAATATCTCTGATCTGTTGTAATAAGTTTTTCTAAAACTTTTATCTTGGCACTCATATTAACCAGCTTTTTAAATGATAAAAAAATCAGATAATTATAATTGACATTATATAAATTCCAGCTAAACTATCTTATTTAATTGCTCCATTTTCAAACCATCCAGTATATTATCATATAAAGACCTAACTCCCACCACTGTAATAGTGTTTCCCACTTTTTTTAATGGGGGGGGGACCTCTCTTAACTAATTCCTCCCTTTAAGAATTCCTAATTGTCTCACCAAATCTGCCAGTGATGATGATTCAGATAACATGAAGTGTGGGGCTGACCGCTCTTTGTAGAACAGTAAAGCCCAAGTGTCTTTCAAAGCAGCAACCTAATGTGGCAGCAGCCTGAGGAGGGTGTCCAGGGAAAGCCTACAACCCACTTGTAGGGAAAAAAGAGCCTAAGAGTAGAGTCTGCATGAGGGAATATTCAAAAGCGGGTAATTCCTGTAGATTTTGGGACTCAAAACCCTATGGAGTTTGATGCAGATAGGCTGCAACAGAAAAATCCCAATTCACTCAGAGTCTTGAAGAAAAGAAAACTTTACTCTGGCCACATGTAGTTCTGGCCTGTGCCAGCAGCTTCAAAGTCATAGGCAAGTGGTTTTTCATGAATTCATATCCAACAAGTTGGATGCCAAATGTAGCTTGAATTCTAATTGGTCTTAATGAAATCCTGGAGTCAGATATAGAGGTGAATGCTGAAAGATCAGAGACAAGGAAGCAAGCCTCAGCCACTATAGAGATTTCTTACATCTACCAAATCCTTAGGCTGAAGGGGGCAAGTTTCTAACTCCTCTTGCCTTATATTCCTCTCTCTTCCCACTTCCTGTCTTCACTTCCCTAGTGCTTGGACTAAAGACATGTGCCTCCCAAGTATTGGGAACAAAGGCATGAGATCCCAAGTACTGAAATTCAAGGCCAACCACTATCTGGCCTCTATGGTTAACTAGAGACTAGCTCCACACACTAATCTTTGGTCACGCTTTATTTGTTAGGGCACACAATATCACCACAAATTATTCTATTTTGAGTTGTAGCACAAAGAAATGACTCTACACCTTTCTGGTACAAGTGAACAACCATCTGCCAGAACACCCAGAGATACAATTGATAATTTATTTGTACCAGTAATGGCACTTGAAAATCTATAAATTAGTTCAAACACATGACCTTACCAGTCACAGACAATTAAGTCACCTCACTTAGGACCATAAACGGACCACCCCAAGACCAAATTATGGTGCACACCTTGTCACTCATCATGAGCATCATATTCTCAGGAAATTATTACACCTGCCTTTACTACCAGACTCAAACTAGAGTGCAGTTTCTCCTGTCCTTGACACTCTGTTCACTACAGACTGTCCCTTGGGTGACCTGCCATCTGGACTTGCACTTTACAACTCTACTGAACAGTACCTGCACTCCCTAACATTTTTGTGGTCTTTCCAGACTCTTTCATCGGTCTAAACCAGGTGTGCTGGTTTCTGGACTTCAGCACAGCCTCTTTGAATCTGAAACCTCCCTATCCCTTTCTGAGCCATTTTGTAACCTGCATAGTGGTATATCATTGTGTGAAATGGTATCTATAATGGAAGATGTCATATTGCCTTCAAGATTAGCAAAAAAGAACTTATGGTTGTTAGCAAACAGTAATCAAGAAAAACTGAGATTACTTGATAAATTGCAACCAGCAATACTAACAAAGGCTTGAAAGTTATTGCTGATTCAATAACTCTTGAAACTATTGAAATACATATACATATTTGTTTCCACGTTGCATACAGATGACCCACAGCAACCTGTACCATAAACATATCTATCTATGCTTTTACATAACAGAAGCATGATCATACAGTATCTTTCAAGATGATGGATACCTTCTGGATCTCCAGTCTCTTTTTTGGCAGAAACAAAATGCTCAGTGTTACTCATTATTGAATGTTGTGTTGACAAATCTCTTCACACCATGATGAACTAGAAACTAACAAACTCTACCAAAGAGATCATTCACATGAAAGTATCATTCCAGATAGTTGTTATTAAATGAGATGAATTTTCCAGATGAGACCATAACAATATACATTAGAATCTAGCAAAACACCAAATGCAAATAATAATAGAAACACAAATGCAAAAGAAATCAATGCAAATTTATGATCTTGAAAAAAAATTTTCTCTTTTCATGTTACGATTATCATCATTAGGGCTGGAGAGGTGGCTCAGTAGTTAAAAGCACTTGCTGTATTGTCTTGCAGAGGACCTGTGCTCAGGCTCCCTCAGCCACAGATTGGCTCACAATTATCCTAACTCTACTTCCATGGGGATATGGTACTCTTTTCTGGGCCCCTCAGGCAACAGGTACATAGAAAGTACACTTACCTATATGCAGGCAAGACATACACATAAAAAAGTCTTAAAACAGGAAACTATTTCCTATTCATCTTCATTTACTAGTGACGGTGCCTTTATATTGGTTTAGGATTTCTTCTGTAGACTTTCCTTGAATGCTTAACTTTTCAACTTTGTCAATTGTTCATGTGCTAGGACCAGGGAATGTACTTTGGACTAAAGTACCAAAAACAAGGTTCCAGTAAAGTCTTGGCTTCTTGCTTACATTGAATGGTACCAATTTTGTACTGAATACAGCAATGGTTATACCATACAACTTGAATTACATTAATATTATTATGCTAGTCAGACTGATTTTAATTCTTATTTATATTTTACTCAGGATTAAAGTATCTATATAAATATTTGGAAGTAATAGTTTCTCCTCTTGAATGCTTATCCACAACAAACTAGACCATTTTCTGGGGGTTCTGGAAGCCATCATCTTACCCAAATGACTTAGCTTAATCTCATCAATTATACAATAGCTAACACCTAAGTGCTTCTGGGCATGTTACAAGACGATAGACAATCTGCAATGTGTTCTTACTCAAAATGTTTCATCTGAACAAATTCTCTTAGAAAATACAATGGCTAAGGGCCTGCAATGTAACTTGGTGATTGGGCACATATGTATCTTGCACAGAGCACTGGGACCAATCAGCATGGAAGATTTAATAAAGGACAGAACAAGAATGAATCATCTATATTAATTTTTTTTAGGATAGGTACATTTGTAAAAAGGACAGTTTGAAGGCCAATGACAAATTTCTGAATGTTGTAAAAAGTCTGGAGTGTTTCCTCAAGAATAATTATGGTACTGTGGGTTTTATCTATCTTGGCCGATGTAGTAAGGGATAAAATGTCATGTCTACAGCTTTTTTTGGTTTTGAAAAGGGGTCTCTGTACAATCAAAGCTGCACTTGACCTGCACCGTGTAGCTAACTCAGTCCTCTTGTCTTAGCTTTCCCAGTTACTAGAATTCATTCATGCCCGACGCTAAAAACTTATTCTTAGTGGCATAACCCCAAATATCCATGTACACAAAAAATTTAGATCAACGTTGTAAATTGTTAACAATTTTGAAGCTAGGTGAGAGTACAGAAGTATTTACTGACTATTTCAACTTCTCAGTATGTATTAAAAATCTCATGCGTATATTTTTAAGTGACTTCAATGTGACTATTTTTAATGCATCATGCCAAACCCACCAGAGATACCACTCAGACACAGTCTATAAGCAACTTAAAAGTCCTTATTCCAGTTGGCTGTGACTGCACTCAGGTATTCAGGACCTAAGCGTAGCCTCAAGCATTTAGAACAAGGGACTATTAAAAGCCCAAACCATAGTTATGTACTCAGCAGCCCAGGGAGAGCTTTTGCTCAAGCAGGCAACTTACCAGAAGCCAAGATAAGAGGTTAGCTGGAGGGGGGTGTTTGTACAGAAAGACAGTTTAACAGGAGCCAAGTCATATTATCTGGAACATTTTGACCTCAGATTTCTAGAAGACAGTTGGGTGATTGTTCCTCAAGAATCTCATCAGAAGTCAAATTCTAGTCAAGCCTAAAATGGCCTCGGGAAGAATAGAAGTTGGAGGAGTTTCTGTAGTGTTTAGCCCTGTCACAAGTGTTTAGTTTATCTTAATATCTGGGCAGACAGCATAACTTCAGGATTTACATTTTGAATTTTATGGGTTTAACCCTCTTAAAAAGTACTTATTTATCAACAGATGAGTTCTTAACATCTCCACACAAAAACTTGAAATAGATTTTCAATGAAAATACTTTCAAGTACTTCTCATCTGATTGTATCCAGCATTAAGTTATTTAAAATTCAACAGTGGATGAATGCATGAGAATTTTCCAAACTACCTGCAATAACATTTGCTATTCATGTCAATTACAGTAATTCTTTTCTTTAAAAAAAAAAAAAACTGTGAAAACAACAAAGTATTTTAAAGAACACAGGCAGCATGAATCAAACACTCAAAGATTTTATTATCTTTTATAACCCTGTTCCCACAACTTTGGCTTGTATTGTGCTGGTGATTAACAAATTGTCAAAAAAAAAAAAAGAAGAAGAAACCCTAAACAGTCTAATGTCACAGTATCTGTAAAATGAAAGTGGTGAAAAAGAAGGTTCCTTCTTCCAATAACCACTCTCCCTAAGTTGACTGTCCCAGGTAAGTAGCATTTGAGAGATTTATATAATCAACAAGATGAGAATAAACCATGAACAACCCTCGTATTTCTGACATTCATAGACATTCTCAACAGAGTGTCACCCATGAGCAACAAACTTCTCAGTTCTTATTCTCAAAGGATGTAATGGCTGCTTGTGTATCAATTTGACACAAGCTGGAGTCACCAGAGAGGAACTGAACCTTCAGTTGAGGAAAGGCCTCCATGAGACCCAGCTGGACGGCATTCTCTCAATTAGAGATTAATGGGAAGAGCCCCGCACAAAGATGGGTTACATTTTCTTTTAATACGGGGGAATATTACTTCATCTGTGTAAATGTGTGTTGCGTATGTTTGTGCTGCACTTATTTAGCAATGTAAGGACGTGTTATGGAAAGATGTGTTGCATCTGTTTCACCTTGCCCACCTAAGGCACCTTATAAATAAAAAGCTCAACAGCCAATAGCTAAGCAGGAGAAGAACAGGCAGAGCTGGCACCCACTGAGATTAAATAGGAGACATCTTGGCTCTAGAGAACAGAGGGAAAAAGAGGAAGAGGGAGGAGGGGGCACCCAGGGCATGAAGCCAGGTAGCCTCCAGACGGCCAGACTGAGACAGCAGGAAAGATAGAAAGTTAAAAAAGGTAAAAAGCCCCAAGGCAAAATACAGAAACAGTTCAAGTTATAGGAGCCAGGAAGATCTAAGGAATTCAAAACTAGTAAGTGTTCATGTCATGATTTGGGAGCTGGTGGGTAGTCCCAAAGAAAAAGCCTACTTCAGGGCATAGCCCATGGTGGGTGGTGCCATCCCTGGGCTGGTGGTTGGCGATTCTATAAGAAAGTAGGCTGAGCAAGCCATGGGAAGCAAGCCAGTAAGTAAGAAGCATCCTCCAGGACCCCTGCATCAGCTCCTGCCCTGTTTGAGTTCCTGTCCTGACTTCCTTGAGTGTTGAACAGCAATAAAAAGTGTAAGCCAAGTAAACCCTTTCCTTCCCAACTTGCTTTTTTGTCTTGGTGTTTTATTGAGGCAATAGGAACCCTAAGACAAAGGGTTTCCTGGCATAAAGAGTATATGAATACTGGCGTTAACCAAATACTAGAGCAAACTAAAGTTCTTCCCAAATTCTTTTCGGCTAGTCTTGCCAAAATGAGCTCGCTGATGTGTACTAATGTTTTCATGCAAAGGCTTATCCATTTTCCTAGGATGCACAGGACTCCTGATGATCAAGGATATTCTGATATTGTGTGAACTCACCATTTACAATAATGCTCCCATTTGCGATAAATTCTTTACAGTCATGGGGTTTTGGATTTCTATGAACTCTCTGAAGAGCTTCAAGATGGCTAACTCTAAAAGTGCTCCTGCATTCCTTACCTTCATAGGGCTTCACCCAAGAATGGATTCATTTATGTTGAAGAAGGCCTGCGCTCCAATTAGAGGCCCTTTCTCATTCTCTCATCGATAGAGTGTCATACCTATATGAATTCTCCATTATTCAGTGAAGGCTGAGCTAAAGCTAAACATCTCCCCACAATTGTTTACATTCAATATGGTTTCTCACCAGTATGAATTCTCTCATATATAGCCAGCTTACCATTATTGCTAAAGGACTTTCCACATTACTTACCTTCATAAGGCTTCTTCCCCAAAACTTCAGTGTTTCAAACCAAGTTTGATTTTTAACTTGGTTTTCGCACATTCTTAAAATTAGTAAAGTTTCTCACCAGTGTGTATTCTTTGATGTACTTTAAGGTCTCTACCACAAGTAAAGCACTCCCCACATTCTTTACATTCATAGGGATTTTTGCCACTATGAATTCGAAAATGTCCAAGAAACTGGTAATGATATTGAAAGGCTTCCCCACATTCCTTACATTGAAAGGGCTTCTCACCAGTGTGGATTCTCTGGTGAATTCTAAGGAAGGTAGCACGGACAAAGCCCTTTCCACATTCCTTACACTGATAGGGTTTCACATCAGTATGAATTTTCTGATGTTGGTTAAGTAGAGACTTAAGTCTGAAGGTTGACCTACACTGCTCACATTCAAATGATTTCTCTCCAGTATGAATGCTCTTGTGCCGAGTGAGCTGTGCCAGGACAATGAAGGCCTTTCCACATTCCTTACACTGAAAGGGTCTCTCACCAGAATGAATTTTCTGATGTTGCTTGAGGTTTGAGCGATGATTAAAGGCTTTCCCACACTCATTACATTTATATGGTTTGATCCCAGCGTGAATAATTCTATGATTAACAAGACTGGAGCCATGCTTAAAGAACTTTCCACATTCCTTGCAAGCAAATTGTTTTCGATTTGTATGAATGCTTTTATGATAATTAAGTTGGCTGTAAAGATGAAAAGTCTTCCCACATTCTTTACATTCAAAGGGTCTCTCACCACTGTGCAATCTCTGATGGCGAATGAGATGTATATTAAGTCTAAAGACTTTCCCACATTCCTTACAGTCAAAGGGTTTCTTTCCAGTGTGAATGCTCTCGTGCTCAGTAAAACTTGAGCGACGACGGAAGAATTTCCCACATTCCTTGCACTGATAGGGCTTCACATCAGTATGGGTTCTCTGATGCTCATTCAGTTGGTCCTTCCGTCTGAAGGCTGACCCACACAGTTTGCACTTGAAAGGTTTCTCATTAGTATGAGTTTTCTTATGAGCAGAAAGGTATGACCGAAGCCTAAAGGCCTTCCCACATACTTTGCACTCAAAGGGTTTCTCACCAGTATGAATCATCTGGTGCCGCAAAAGAAATGAACCATAACTGAATATCTTCCCACAATCCTTACATTCAAATGATTTCTCTCCACTATGAATGTTCTGGTGCCGAGTGAGCTGTGCCAGAAAAGTGAAGGCCTTTCCACATTCCTTACACTGAAAGGGTCTGTCACCAGAATGAATCTTCTGATGCTGTGTAACATATGAGCGACGTTTAAAGGCCTTCCCACACTCATCACATCCATACGGTTTCACACCAGCATGAATACTCCTATGTTCAACAAGATGGGAGACTCGCTTGAAGGATTTCCCACATGCCTCACATTCAAATGGTTTTGTACCGGAATGAATGGCTTTATGGTACTTAAGCAGGGTGGAAAGATGAAAAGCCTTTCCACATTCATCACATTCAAAAGGTCTTTTAACACTGTGAAATTTTTGATGTCTTGCAAGTTGTTGGTGGAGTCTGAAGGCCTTCCCACAGTCCTTACATTCATAGGGTTTCTCTCCGGTATGAACAGTCTGATGCTGAACAAGATTTGAACTACAACCAAAGTACTCACCACACTCTTTACATTCATATGCTTTTTCAATATTGTGAGGAAGATTCTTGAAGGTGTGAGTAGACAGTTTTTCCTTGTTACTAAGCCTTTGGTCAACATCTGCATCTTGAGAACCCTGTAGTCTCTTGAATGTAGTAGAGTTGGGGCCACTACTAACACCGGAGCCCTGGGGGTCAAAAGTTTTACTTACATGCCTTATGCTCTGTTTGGGTAGATTTATATTATAAATAGGATTATCTGGAGATATTTTTTCAGTTTCATAACATGACTCTAAATCTGAAAAAAAAAGAGAAAGCAAGAATATTTTATTTTTCTGTAACACACACAATCCATTCAGTGAATGGCCTGACTCTAATGTATTTTTTGAGAAGCTGAACAGGAGCAAGGTGAGCATTAATAAGGAGAGTTTATGCGAGACAGTACTTTTTACAGTGTAACAGGTCGTAAATGGGAAGGCCTATGTGTTTAACAAGATGAGAACAACCTGAACTGAAATAATACCGCGTGCTTTTTTACATCCTACTTGAAATACAAACCCTTTGGTGAAGGTTTTTGAACCAAATCATGAGAAAAAAAAAAAACTATGCCACAAAAATACTTAACATGTGTCTCAATTTAAAAAAAAAAAAAAAAAAAAAAAAAAAAAAAACTGCCTGGAATTCAAATTCTAAAAACCCAAACTGGATTTTATATATATATAGTGATAGAAGTGCACAATTATGATTCAATCAATGAGTAGCCAGAGGTAACAGGGTCCTGAGTTCTAAGCCAGCTTGGACTAGATAATGAGACTGTTTAAAAAACTGTTTAAAAAAAAAAAAAAAGCTAAAAAGAAAGTAGGAAAAAAAAGGGGGGGGAGAAATATCTGATGGTGCTGTGCTGTGGAATAATCCTTTACACTGTGTGAATATATGTCACTATGGCTGATTTAATAAAGAAGCTAACTGGCCAATAGCTGTACAGGGAAAGGTATGTTTATCTCATGGAAACATTTCATTATACTGGGAATTTTTACCTGTGGATTATTATGAAAACAATATTTTTCTTAAGCTGGATTGTCTAACTGATGTTAGTTTAGATAGAGTTTTGATGAATAAAAATAAATACAAGGAAATATTACACAGCTAGGGTCTATGAGTTTCACTAAACCGCAGAGGATCTGACACTCTCTTAGGGCCTCTCTGGGAATCTATGCATGTGTCCACACACAGCAATAACACACATTTACAGTGACAGAAGATGGTGACCGCTCCAGGAAGAGGAAGATGAGAACTCAGTGACCCATGACGAGAAGGCCCTGTGAGAGCCTGTGCTGTGACCTTGACCTCCTTCCAGGTCGCAGGCATGCTCTTCCACAGGCCTTGGCCTTTTGAAGGAGGTGTGTCAACCCAGTGTGAGGCATGAGGCGACTCTCCCACTGCACGCTGTGCCTGGCAATGCTAGAGCCCCGCCTTCCTCTTACTCACCTGGGCTGGGCCTGTCTGCTCCTTCCTTCACAGCCATCCAGGGCTCTCTCTCCTGCTCTAAGAAGGTGATCAGATCAGGTTTGGAAATGGAGCTTCCCACTTCAAAGAAAGAAAAATGACACAGGTGAAGACATTTTTTTTTTTTTTTTGAGACTCAGTCTCTCTTTTTATCCCAGGCTGTCCTGGAACTTACTTGATCTGTCTGCCTCTGTCTCCCAAATGCTGGGATTAAGGCTGTGTGCCACCATGAGTTGCATATGCAGAATTTTAAAAATATAGACTTTTTTATTATAAAGTTCTATCCAGCTTGGCATGGTGGAAAAAGTCCAGAGGCAAAAGGCAGATGGGATCATTTAAGTTAGAAAATCTGGGTATAAACAAGCCAAGCTATGACTGGGAATTTATAAGTAAGAATAAGCCCCTATGTATGTTTATTTGGGAGCTGTATGGCTGGTTCCCCCAAAGAGCCAAAATAACCAACAACATTTGGCACCCAACATAGGTCTAGAGTTAAAAAAAAAAAAAATCCAATGACAGTGAGCTACTGAGACCTAACCTCAAGAAACCGAACAATTTATTATTGCTATTATTATTGTGGCAAGTATGCCAAAACTGAGTTACATCCCAAGCCTTATATTATTATGATTATTATCAATTATCATTATTATTTGGATTGAGTTGATAACTATTGGATAGGATTGATACTAACATTAAACACTATATTCAAATACTCCGAAAACTACCTGACATGTACTAATACAAATTATTGTTTTAATTTCCATTTATTTATTTTATAATGATAGAGATGGGCTAGGTCCTTGTACATGCTGGGGAAGTGCTGGACCTCTAAGATACACCCCCAGGGGTAAAAATTATTAGCACTATATTGCCTTCTTTTACATTTACCACTTAATCTTACAGACTGGATCAATGAAAATGACAAACCCCACAGCATGAAATGTCTACAAGTCCATTCTACTGATTCAGTAGTAAGTAAATCCTACACATGCATTTACATGCATTCATAAGAATGTGTGAACAAGTATGTGTTGGTATGCATGCGTGTATAGGCCAGACAGCAGTGTAAGACGTTGACATAGGTTGCTCTCCAGTTTAGTTATTGAGATAGGGTCTCCTTGCTGTGAAATCAGACACATTGAAAGGATGGCCAAGGGGTGGGAAAAGGGTAGGTGATTCATGAAGCTCCTATTTTCAATCCAACAAATCTCTGATTGTTAATTTGGGAAGAAGAAACAGCTATTTCTTTTAAAATTATATTGATCAAAGCATCATTTTATGTGTATGTGCCTGTCTGCATTTATGTCTGAACACTATATGAGTGCATGGTACCCATCAAGACCAGAAGAGGACATCAGATGCCCTGGCACTGGAGTTACAGGTGGTTTTAAGGCAGCTTATATCAACCAGTTCTCTTAACCAACATGACTCTCTGGTCACTAATTCTATTGATTTATTTCCTAATTTATTTTATTTAGTTTCTTAGTTGTTTTGTTTGAACAGGGCCTCACCCTGTAGACAAGACTACCTTGGAACACACTATGTACCTGAGGGTGACCTTGAACTCACACTCATCCTGCCTCAGCCTTCTGAGTGGAGGAATGACAGGTATAGGCCACCAAGCCCAGCTTTAGCAACCACAGGAAAGATGGCCCTGTCTTTAATTCACATGAGAAAAGCCAACAGTGTAGAGGACACATCCCCATTCATGGGGACTGATGGCCTTACCCACGGTGACGAGGTTGCTGTAGGTCTCCAGCATCATGTCCCTGTATAAGACCCTCTGAGTAGCATCCAGGCAGGCCCACTCCTCCTGAGAGAAGTCAACAGCCACATCCCTAAATGTCACTGAGCCCTGAAACCACAAACACAAGCTGAGTGTCATCGGGGAAGCATTCAATACAGATAAACAGAGGGCAGAGGTCAGAGAAACAGGAAGGAGCCATAAATGCTCAAGGATCCTGACTCACAAGCTCCCCAGGAAAGGACGATGGTCTCCGCCCTACAGATCCAATAAATGTGTGTTTCCATTCTATCTACATCCTTCAGGTTATTCCCCACAAGAGAGAAATGTCACTCAGGTTCAGTGTAAAATACCTAAGAAATAGTGGGAGTCCTTGAGTTTATCATGGCCTCAGACACTATCCTAAAGACTTTTTGTCACAAGGATGATTTTTGTAAACTATGTAAGAGTCCATAAATTATGTATGGAGTCCATATTACTGGCATATTAGATTTAAAGGGTTTTGTCCTGAAAAACAAAAACTTTCAAGGTGGTCAGTGTGTCTCAGGTCTTCCTGAACTCTGGAGGCCACAGTCCCCTCCCAATCACACCCTCTCCTCACTGACTCTCTTAAAGCCCCCATGCAGGTCATCCTGTCACACACATGCACCGAGGCCATTCCCTCTCACCCCCTGTGTCAGCACCTGAAAAGATGTCAACCAGGATTCTCAGTGAAGTCAAAGGAGAACATGAAAGTTCTGAAGCCCCCAGAGACCCTGTGTTCTGTGAGACTGTCGCCTCCTCAAAATGACAGTCCTCCCTGACCACAGGCCAAGCAGAGAGCAGATGTGCAGGAATGCATTCAAAGAAAACTCCAGAACAGCAGGAAAGAGGCACAGACAGGAAGTGCTCTGCCCTTCCAGCCCTCGCTGTTACAGGGTGGGCTGGGATGGAGGATTTCGGGTCCTTGGGAAGCTTCACAGAGAAGACAGCAGAGTCACCTAATCTGAAAGTCACCTGTGGTATTATATTGTATATGTAATAAAAAAAAATAGTGTGGAATATCAGAAGACAGAGGCACCCATGAAGGTCAGAGAGTGATGACCCATACTTTCAAGGAGGCAGAGATCTCTGTGAGTTCAAGGCCTAACACCTTTAATCCTAGCTCTAGGGCAGCTGGATCAGAAAGTAAGATAGCTGGAGGGGGGGGGAAGGGAGGGACCAGCTTCCCCTGCCACTTCTCTTGCCAGCTGAGGATGGAGAAGCTTGTGGTTGGAAGATTTATGGAAAGAGGCCTGAGGAGTTAACTGGTTGAGAAGTGGCTGTGGTCTGTTTCTCTATTTCTCTGATATTTCAGTCTTTCCCAATATCTGGCTCCAGGTTTGATTATAATACCAAAAAGAATTCATGCAACAGTCACCCTATATACAGAGAAATGCCAACTTACACAGACCATGTCCTGAGAACCAGAGGTGGCCATTCTTCCTTAGGATCCTCCCCTGAGGGACAAAGAGAAAGTCTTTCACTGGACGGTCACTTGGTAGTCCCAGACTGATGTCACTGACTACCTTTCTTTCTCAAGCACCCCACTCACACACTCCCCCTCCATGGCTCAGAGCCTCCCACACACAAACTAGAAGCAGACAGGAGTCTACACAAAGCCGATTCTGTCCTAACCTCAGACAACCCACCATGTGAGGGCTCAATGTGGACGTGAAGAGCATAAGCAAGTCGGCCTTGAAGATCCTCCAGCAGATACCAGCAGAAGGGACCCCATGTTCCATCCTGAGATCCAGCTAGCCCGAGACTGGGCCCCTCCTCCTGCTGTGTGCAGACCTTCCTATGGGAATCCCTTCTTTCAGGGCTGACATCCAAATTGCAGCTCCTTTGAAAACTCAGGGCTGAATGAGGCACATCAAGGCTGAAGGGTCTGGAGCTACAATCCTTAGTAAATGGAATCCTACAGAATGGTACACTTTCCTGAATACCTTCACTCATCTATGATTATGTCTTATGTGTATCAATTAAATCATAATTTGCTTTTTAAAAATGTATTAATCAATTCGTTAATTTCCCCTCCCTCCCTCAGCTCTTCTCAATCTTTCCTTGAATCTCCACCATGCTCCCTCCCACCCACCCCACTTCAGAAACACACAGGCCTCCCATGTATATGAGTCAGCGATGGCATATCAAGTTCCAGCAAGACTTGGCATCACCACTCCTATTAAGGCTAGATGAGACAATCCAGCAAGAAGACAGGGTCCCAAGGGTAGACACAGAGTCAGAGATGGTCTCTGCTCCCTATGCCATGAGTTCCACAAAGAGTCCACACAACTACAGAGGGCCCAGTTCAGTCCGATGCAAGGTCTCTGGTTGTTGGTTCAGTCTCTGTGAGCCATTATGAGCCCAGATCAGTTGCCTATGTGTGTGTTCCCATGGTGCCCTTGGTCCTTCTGGCTCCCATAATCCTCCCTGACTAGAGGACCTCCCAAGGTCCTCCCAGTGTTTGGCTGTGGGTCTCTGCAGTTGTTTCCATCAGATAAGTGAAGCCTCTGATTACAACTGGAATAGGCAATGTAAACAGAATATCACTAGGAATTATTTTATTGATTTTTTTTTCTTTTTTGCCAGTCATGTTTGGTTCTATCTTTGGTCTCTGGGCTTTCCAGCCTCTGGTTTCTGGCCCTCCGGGCAGTATCAGGGATGGGCCCCTCTCTTAGTGTGGTCCCAAGCCAATCCAGTTTCTATGCCACCTGTGTCCCAGCATATCTTGTAGGTAGGGTAAATTGTTGCTCAGAGGTTATTTGGCTTTGTGGAAGTCCCGATTCCATTACTAGAAGTCTTTCCCGGTTACAGGAGATGGCTGGTTTAGGCTCTGTATCCCTCATTGCTAGGAGTCTTATAAGGTCACCCTCACGGATTTCTGGGAATTTCCATTGTAAAAGGCACTGTCAATAAGACAAAATGGCAGCCTACAGAATGCGAAAAGATCTTCAGCACATCTTACAGAGGGCTAATTTCCAAAATATATAAAGAATTCAAGAAGCTAGATCTCTATAAACTAAACAGTCCAATTTTTTTTTTAAAAAAAAAAAAAATCATGTTCAGATCTAAACAGAATTCTCAAGAGAAGAGTCTCAAATGGCAGAGAAACACTTAAGCAGATGTTCAACATCCCTGGCCATCAGGGAAATGTAATCAAAACGACTCCTGAGACTGAATCATGCACCTCTCAGAATAGCTAAGATAAAAAACACAAGTGATAATTGATGATTATGCAGTAATGAAGCAACAGAGACACTCCTCACTGCAGGTGACAGTTCAAATTTGTAAGGCCATATACTTCAGAAATCAATATGGTGCTTTCTCTGAAAATAGAAACTTGATCTACCTCAAGACTTAGCTATACCACTACCGGACATATACCCAAAGGATGCTCTACCATATCACAAGGATATTTGCTCAACTATGTTCAAAGCAGCTTTACCTGTAATAGCCCAAACTTGGAAAAAACAAAAACAAAACCCTAGCTATCCATCAGCCAAAGAATGGATTTAAAAGAACGTGGCACATTTACACAATGGAATATTACTCAGCTATTAAAAGCAATGGCATCATGAAATTTGCTGGCAAATAGATGGAACTAGAAAAGATCATCTTATAATTGGGTTTCTCAACCTCAGCATGTGCTGGGGTGTATGGGAGGACTGTCTTCTGCTTACAACCTTCGGCAGCATTCAAGCTCTACTCACGAGATCTGAGGAGCACACACATCCTCAGAACCCCCCACAATGTTAGCCCAGGAGCAGCATCAGTAAAGGGGAAGCAGCACTCTAGATAGCAAGCTAAGCCTTGGTTCTATGCATTGTTTGCTTGGAGCTGTTTGTTTGCTTCTGAGAAGGAGTCCAGTGTACGTCAGGCTGTGCCTAACTCCTAACACTGCTTCCTCCATTTCCCATGCTGAGATTACAGCCACACACCACCATGCCTAATTCTCAAGTACTTTTCTGATAATCTTTTAGAATTATACATCTTCATCTCTCCACAAAATTCACGTGCAAATTTTCCTACTTTCTTAACCCTTCCTTCCTTCCTGCCTCTGAAGACACCAGACTAGCTGGCCTTTCAGGGATTCTTTTGTCTCTGCCTCCCATCTTGCAATAGAAAGGCTGGGATTTGAGATGTGCACAGCTGCATCTGACATCGCATGGCTGCATGCTTGACCCATCTCTTCAGCAAACATATATGTATTTCTGTTATAGTTTAGTGTGTGACCTCATGACATTTGTAACTGTCTATGTCTCATCCAGTTTGTGATCCCAAAGGCCAACAGGAAGTCCTGCTGGTAGCAGTAACATAGGTCTATAATGCCAGCACTGGGCCCACAGGAGGAGGTTTGCTCAAAGTCCCAGACTAGCCTGAACAATCCATGGTGATGGCAAAGCTCAGTTTTAACATTCAGAAGAATGACATCAGACCTTCAGTCACCGCATGCAAAGTCAACTCAAATCAGATTAAAATTTAAAAACTGAAGCTGACACAGATAGAGAAAAAGCAGAAGGAATCCCCACAGCAATGCACGTTTCGGGTTATCACTGTGAAAGCACAAGCACCAAAGGGAAGTGGACAAATGGGGTTTGAATCAAATTAACACCTTGTCACACAGAGGAAACAGCCAAGAAGGATAAACTAGTGTGGTGGGATTATGATGTTACACTGTAAATAATTGTCCTGCCTACTAGTTTAATAAAAATGCTGATTGGCTGATGGCAAACAGGAAGTGTGGGTGGGGCTACCAGACTAAGAAAACTCTGAGAACAAGAACAGAGCAGAAATGCCACAGAGAAGTTACAAGAAGCAGAGGACAACTATGCTGCTCTGAAAAAAGGCACCGAGCCCCATGGCTGAACAGGATAAGAGTCATGGGTTAGTTTAAGGGTAAAGAATTAGCAAGTTATATGCCTGGGCCTTAGGCCAATAGGCATTTTTATTAAACTAGTAGGCGGGACAAATTATTTACAATGTAACATAATCCTACTACAATCTAGGACTGGGAGAGGAGATTTGCAAACCACACTCTGACATGGAGTTAACATCTAAACTGCACAGCGACTTTATGAGAAATGCAGACCATTCAGGAACAAGGGCTTATGCTAACAGGCAAACAATGGAAATAGACATTTATTTCCCCACATGGGGCATCATCTCTCCTCTTTTCCCTTCACAACAGGCAGGCCTCCCAGGGATATCAACCAAACACGGCATTCAAGTTGCAATAAGATTAGGCACCTCCTCTCGAATGAAAGTTGACAAGAGGGAGAGAGAATTCTACATTCTAAAACTAAAACCTCATTTCTCAAGCAGAAAGAAAGCAAACTCACTCTCGGGTCTTTGATGTGGAGCAATGACGTTATCCTTCTTCTCTGGGGCCTCCTTTTGAGTAGCGGCAGACTCGGGAGCCCGAGCAAGCATGAGATCCCAGACTACATCCCAGTGAGCACTTTCCTTCACTTCCCACGTCACTCGCGATGCCTAGAGCTCCCAGACAGTTCTGGACTCAACAAGTGGCTGCCCTCCTGACCACCCTCGGAGGCGCTTCCGGCCTCAAATGCTCGCCCCAGGCTCCAGTGGGGACCTCAGGGAAAGCTTCCCTTGGACTCCGTCCCTGACCTCCCCTTACTGAAGCCTGGTCCTCTGCTTCAGCCGCTGTGGCCGTGAGAGAAAGCAGGAGCAGAGAGAGGCTAGCACAGTGACACGGACAAAGCAGAGGGCAAGAGGTGTGCACACGCACGCATGCACACTCGCGCACACACATAATGCACAAGCACGCATGCACACTCGCGCACACACATAATGCACAAGCACGCATGCACACTCGCGCACACACATAATGCACACGCACGCACGCATACACACACGCGCATGCACACACACGCATGCATGCACACAGACACACACGCACGCTCAAGTACACAATCACACGCACAACACCGTCCCTACATACACACACATACACACACACTGACACACACACGTCACCACCCACCCATCCCACTACACCGTCCACACACACACCCAGCCCACTGGCTGCCGCTTTACTCAGTGGAGAATTACGCCAAACAGCAATCCCTTACTCACACAAGAATACTGTGAGCTTCGGCAGTAGCGAAACCATGACACCGGAAGTCCATCTGTTATGATCGGTGCAGTGGCCCCTGGGAAATGTAGTCCCGGTGTCCAGAACCCTAGGAAACCTAGGGCTCCGAGGTTCAGGGCGATCCCAGCATGCACTTGGGCAGCCCATCTGGGAGCTCCGCCCAGTGGCTTGTGGGAGTTCCCACGGGGGTGCGCGCTTAAAGGGTGTGATCAAAAGCTACTTCCGGTTTCTGCGGTAACTCATTTCTCTCCTATGAAGTGCACAGAAGAGCCTACGTGTAAAATGCAGAACCGGAGTAAAATCAGATCGAGACATAGCTGGTTTGATTACGCTTGGCCAGACGCACTGCAGAAGGATCCCACCTCGCTGGGCGATGGTAGGGGCTTCGATAAGCTTCAAAAGACTGAACTAAAGAATCGGTTGGTTTTAAACGAGGGTCGTTAACATCAGAGAGTTGAGAGAGCCAGATGTGCTGGGCCCTTCCACGGTTCACTGTCCCTGACTCCTAGATAGGAAAATGACCGAGGACCACAGGATTTATATCCATAGAATGTCGTCCATTAGACAGTTCGGTTGAACATCCCATGTTGAAGGATGTATGACTAGCACGCGAATGTATCCTAAACAAATACAAACCTACTTTCGTTGTAATGTGACATAACTGGACTTTCAAAAATCACTTTTGTTATTTCTTATATTTACGCGAAGCTTCTTTTTATTCCAGAACGTGATAAATGATTGTCAAGAGAATGGAGGATCCTTATAATACCACTAATCGAATTAAATGTATGATAAATGATCTAAACCTAAAGTATAGATTGTCAGATTACATTTGAAAACAAATCATAGCCAAGCATGTGTTAACTGCAGAAGATGTGTTAAAGGCTAAGTACTCTAGCAGATCAAGTTCACCCAATAAATAGTCAAAAGAAGACTTAGTCAAGACTGGCCAGGCAGCAATGGTGCAGGCCTTTAATCCCAGCACCAGGGAGGCAGAGGCAGGTGATTTGGTGGGTTTCTGTGAATTCAAGGCCAGCCTGCTTCAAAGATCGAGTTCCAGGTCAGCCAGGGCTGTTACATAGAGAGGCTGTTACCCTTGGGGGAGGGGAGACAGGGCATATTCAAGGGCAAAGAACTTTGCCAGTGAAAACAAAGAGAAACGTTTATCCAGTGAAAATAACTTAGCTGAGCATAATAGCACGAGCCTTTTATTCCTAGCTATGAGGAGGCAGAGATAGGGGTGTGTCTTAATGGGAGTCAAACCACGTAGGACTATATACTGAAACCCTATGTAAATACTAAAGTAAACCTATATAATACTCCTAACAGCAAAGCTTCAAAACATGAAGGAGCAAAAATACCTGCTATAAAAATAAGGAATGACAGCCAAATCCATGATCACATGTACATGTTTTCAGTCTCAATAACTGATAGAACAAAACCAGAAACGCAACAGAGCATAGTCAATTTGTATATCATATCAACTGTGAATGCTCTCAGAATCAAAATGGAGACAGTTATGCTTTAATGGAATCAGGCTACCTTGAAAGGGCTTTTATGTACACGCACCTATGTCAGAGATGCCCATTACCTGGAGATACTTCAGTTAAAAGTGTTCTTTTCTTACGCTTAAAAAAAAAAGCTAATACTTGATATATTTCTATGTGGTGGTATATTATATATTTAATAGAACCGGTCTGGAATATCAGAGAAGAGTTCCACCCAGAGTCAAACCAGGAGGATCAGAGAGTGGTAACTCACATCTTTAATCCCAGCACTGGGAAAGACTGGGAATGATGACCAACCCCCTTAATCCCAGAAGATCTGAGTTTGAGGCCAGTTTGGTTACAGAGGGAGTTCCAGGCTCCCAGGCAGAGACAGAGATCTTTCTGTGTTTCTGTGTGTTCAAGGCTAACTACAAAGTAGTGGTAGCCTATGCCTTTAATCTTAACCTGGATATGAAATAACTGGGTGAAGAGAGTATTTAAGGCAGGTGTAGGAAGACAGATGAGGCAGTAGAAGCCACAAGGAGCCAGGCTGAGGAAGCTGGTAGATAGCTTGGCTGGGCGAGATTTGACTGTGGTGTTTCCTCTCTCTGATATTCCAGCTTTTCCCTGATATCTTGCTCCGAGTTTCATTTAATAACAACCAGAATTCATGCAACGTTTCTACATCAATTTTAAAAATCACAGACCACGTCTATTTTAGGACATTCCACGGGCTGATTAGTGAAGTAGTGTAGTTGGTGCTCCCCAGCCAGACCCAGCTGACTGTTTCTGCAAGGCTTTCTGTTTGGTCTTTCTCTGGGTTTGGAGTCATTTATGAAGAACCCTAGTGTCCTGTGCCAGTGTGTACCAATATTCCTTCCGCAGTGTCATTTTGGTTGGTCTGGTCCATCTTCCCTGTGCTCACAGTTCATATCCACAGTTGCTATCCCATATCCCTCACGGAAAACGTAGATAATTGTCTCCCCTTTCACTACAGCTGCTGTGTGCAATTTAGGGGAGCTGAACACGTAAGAGGTAGATTAGTGTGTGCCACAAATATTTCATTAACTACAAATAACTTGAATTCCTGTGGTTCTGCCCACCAGATCTCCTGTCTCAGATCTCATCTCTCTGGGCCTTCATCTCCTGCTCTGTTTCAGCTCTCCTCAAACAAAGATGTGTCTGTCTTTCTTTTCAAATATCCTTTATGGTCCTGTGTTGAGAAGACTCTCCATTCCCTTTCACCTGCCTTATAGATCCTGACTTCACATCTACCCTCTTCTAGATCGCTGTTGCGTGAGTGAGCTACCCCTCTCCACAGGAACATTGATTTCACATTTGTCCTGTTTTTATTTGGTTTTTGATGCTGTTTGTTTTTGCTCTGTATGATTTTTGTTTAGTTTGTTTTGGTTTTTTTTTCTTTAGACAAATTTTCTCGAGTGGCCCTGGCTTTGTAGATCAGAAGGACTGGACTTGAACTCCGAGATCAGCCTACCTCAGTCTCCTGAGTGCTGGGATTAAAGGCGTGTGCCATCAGCTCCTGGTGGGATCTTATGTCTGGAATAAAGTCAGACACCAATCTAATGAATATTGAGTATGCCGACTATAATTAGTGAGCCTGAGTTGGTGCCCTCCTCCCTATCAATGCTGAGCTCTCCTTGAATCCCCTGAAATTCTGGATAGCCTGTGACACTTGACTTTATTGAGAGCTCCATTCCCTCGCTTTCCTCTTTCTCATTTTTTGATGTGTGAATGGTGTGCATGTTTACATGTTATTGCACAAATTCTATTTGGTATTATAATAAAACCCAGAGCCAGGTATTAGAAAAAAAGCTGAACTATCAGAGAGACAGGGAACAAACCACAGCCAGTTCTCCCCCAGTTTACTCCTCAGGGGGAACAGGGTAGGTCCTGTCTCCACAATCCTCAGACTGACCAGAATCAAAGATAAAGGGCAGAACTTCTGCTTTTTTTCCTTAATTATCTTTTCTCTGCCCAGCTATGGCAATTCCTGGATCGACTTTCCTAGTACTAGGATTGAAGGTGGGTGCCTCCACTGCCTGGCTCTGTTGGCCTTGAACTCTAAAGGATCTCTGCTTTCCAAGTGATGGGATTAAAGGTGTGGGTCGCCACTCCTTGACCTTCATGGCTTGGATGGCTCTGATCTCTGGCATTCTAGACTGTTTTTACTAAATACACAATATGTTGCCAGAGATAGTGTGGGGAGTGGTGTCCACACAGATCAGCACTAGCAAAGAGACCAAGAGAAAATGCCCAAACAAAACAGGTCACAAAAATACCATTGAATTAATTTTGTGTTAGCTAGTGACTGCTGGGCATGTGGCCCGCCCTGAGGTATGGTGGATATGTCCAGTGAGACTCCATTGGGGAAAACTGATTTTCCCTTTGCCAGTGGGTATCAATTGTTGGTAGTTTATTGGTTAGGAGTGGGTGTCTGTGTCCACTTCCCCCATCAGGGTTGAGGCTCTTGTCTGGCTTGAACCTATGCAGGCCTGTGTGTGAAGCACAGACTCTGCATCAGTCCTGCTGTGTCTGGAAGACACTTTCTTTGACACATGTCCCCTCTGGCTCTGACGGTCTTTCTACCTCCTTTCTAGCATAGATCTCTGAACACTGAGGGTTTCTTGTGCTTTTCTTTCCCAGGCTAGCCTGGAACTCATGATGAATAACCCAAGAGGCAATTCTCCTGCATCAACCTCTCAAATTCTGGAATTATAGGCAAAAGTCACCATATCTAGTTTCAAACCTTAAAAGAAAGGAGTCATTTGAATTGTAGGCATTCAGAACTTTCCTTCTAGATATCAGACCCTTCTTGGCTCTGTTGTTACTGCTGCCGGAACAAAGGCAGAGTCAGGTGCATCATCTCAAGTTCCTCACATTTTAAGGGTCAGTGTCCTGTATCCTAACCTGTAAAGACAGGCACACTTTCCAGTCACTTCTGGCAGCATCCCAGGATGGGCTCTGGAAACTCAGCTAAGTTGGACAGTGAGTATGTTGAGAAAAGGTTGTCAGGAGGCTTTTCTTTCAGACATTGTCACTGAGGGCAGAAATAACACAATGATCACAAGTCCAGAGAGATTAAGTTAGGAAAGCAATACCTATACTCAGGGGCTCACCTTCTTCAGTGATGAGTCTGGAGGACCCCAGGCCCAGATTCCTGGAACAGAGGTGAATTATGTTCAGAGTTGTGTGGACCAGGCTTGAAACCCCAGTGCTTGGGAGGTGGAGGCAGTAAGTAGGTTCAGTAGTTCAAAGTCATCCTCAGGAAGAGATATATACTTAAAAACAGATGGACTGACAGAGGAATCGTTTGGAAAGGAAATGGGTGGACACCCAGAGATGAGCATCTTCACAACGTCCTGACCACAATGCATCTCAGAAGGCTCTGCGGGAATCCTGGTAGTATCTGGCCCTGATGCTCCGGGAAGGTGTCCATCATGGTGGAATCTCTTCTTAGCAATTCACCTGTGGTGAATATCTTCATAATTATTTTATTATGTTTATCTGTGTGTGAGAGAGGAGGGTCTATCAGAAGACAACTTGTGGGAGTCAGAGATTTCTTCCACAAAGTGGGTGTGAGAATCAAACTCAGGTGGTCAGGCATGGCAGCAGGCTCTACAGATGCTGAACCCCATAACTTAAATACATAGCACGGTCTTCTGCTTCAGCTAGCCCTTTCCTGGATGATGGTGCAGAAAGTGTGGAGACCTGACCCAAATGTCCTTAAACCCCAAGTTTAAGAACCCTTCCCATTTATATGTAAAAGATCTGTACGGCCAGCAGTAGAATCAAGGACATTTGGGAAGCTTCCTCAGCATCAATTCTCTGCAGATTCAGGGAATGTAACATTATTGTTGATTCTGATTCAAAATAATGTAACAGCCCCGAGAATAAATGCAGGCCCCCTTACCATCCAGGTGTGTGTGCTTGTGGGCATCCTCAGAGCTTAGCCCTCTTCTGCAATAGTATTCTTGGATCTGCGTGTGGGATTCTGAGATTTGACACTGGCTAGATACCAGATACTATATACATATATGCACCTGGGCATGGACACTGTGCTTGGGGCAGTCTACAAGGAGTTGTCTAGGTGAGACGTTTGTTTTCCTGTCTCTCTGATATTCCAGCTTTCCCCGAATATCTGGCTCTGGGTTCTCATTACAATAAATACATAGGTTAGAGGCTGCTTTCTTGTTCTCATCAATTTCTCCTGTCTTATGTGATTCTGGAGCCTCTGCCTAGGGGATGGTTCTGCTCACAGTGGATTAGGTCCTCCTACACCAATTAATAATTAAGACACTTCTCCCACAGACATGTCCCTATGCCAACCTGATTGAAATAATTCAACAATTGAAACTGTTTCTGGATGATTCCAGGTTGTGTTGACCAAAATAACTAGCATATACCTTCAGACCTCATTGGAAACAGTAAGGAAAGAACAGCCAGATTCCATGTGTGAAGGTTATAAGAATAATACTTTTGAAGTATCTGGGGAGGCCGTAATGGTTTTTGCCTCATAATCCAAAAAAACAGGTATGCTGCCATGTTCCTTTTCCACCTGCAATTCATTATAAACCAAAAACAATAGAAAAGATTCCTCACTATTTAAAAGATTAATACAGTGAACACTAACTGATCTTCTCTAGGTTCCGGCTGTTGAGGATTTCTGAATTTAGTTTACTTCTGTGAACTTTGAGTATGATCTCTGAATAGACTTCCTGATATATCATCTCTTATGAGTAAAAGCTGTTTCCTACTTAGTAGTTATAGACATTTACATATGACTAATAATTACATAATTTTAAATTTCTGCTCTGTTCCTATTTTATTGCAGGGTGACATTGACACCCCCCCCAAAAAAAAACAATCGAGTATATACATGGTACTTCTTTTTCAATCTGAGCAGGCAACAGTGACACTATGGTTTCTTCTGTATAAATGCATGCTGTATTTGTGTGTGAGAACAGGCACGCAGGAAGAACAGAGGACAACTTGGATTGGTACTCACCATTTACCTTGTTGAAGTAGGCCATTTATTGCTCTAATACTGAACATACCAGTCTAGCTGGTCCATAAACTTCTGAACTACTATATCCACCTCCTAAGTCACCACAGAAGCACTGGAATTATTGATATGTACTACTACCCAGCTTTAGGTGGGTTCTGTGAATTCAAACTCAGTACTTTGTGCTTGCACAACAGACCCTTTACCCATTGAGCCATGTCCCTAACCCCGCTATATGATTTCCAAGACACAAATATAATATACCTTCTGGCAGGATAATGAGGGATGTGTATCCTTGAAGGGCAGCCACATGTCAATACTAATTCCACAGAAAAACCAAAGGTGTCCTGACTGCACTTGATCCTTCTACTAAGTAACAAATAAGCATCAAGTGTGTGAGTAGATAAGTTTTCGGGTGATGTTGACTCTTAGCCTTCAGAATGTCTCATATGGTGCCAAGCATAGGAAAGACAGATGTTCCCCTACCTGCCCAAGTTGCAGACCATGAGTAAATGAAAGTTGGAACCCATTAAGCTTTGTAGTAGTTTGTTACACAGCGATAGATTACTGAAGTATTTAGCTTATATAGTAATCACCAGGAGTCTTAGGGTTTCTATTGCTGTGAAGAGACACCATGATCACAGCTACTCTCATAAAAGAAAAACATTTAATTAGGGTGGTTTATATCCTCAGAGGTTCAGTCTATTATCATCATGGTAAGACATGTTGGCGTGGCACATTTCCTCAAAAAAAGCCAGCCACACTTACTCCAACAAAGCCACACCTCTAAGGGTGCTACTCCTTTTGGGGGGGCCATTTTCTTTCGAATGACCACACTAGGTTTCTCTGCTCATGAAGATTGGAAAACTGTCTGAACGCTGAAGGTTATCACCCAACCCACATTTCCTTGGGAAAGAGTGCATGACTTATTGATCAGAGGTACTAGTACATCCCTTTAATCCTGCACCGGAAGGTGTGTATGAGACAGGAAGAGGAAATGCAATCAGACTCCAGATTTTCTGTCTATACTACCCCAAGCATAATTTGGCTTACAAATTCTTTGATTGATAGTAGTGTGAAAGTAATATTATCTCAGTAGAAACTGTAGTTAAATTTAGAATTTTGATCTGCATCTAGGCTAAACTTGGGCTGGAATGAGCTTAGCAGATTAGTATGTTTTGTTTTGTTTTTTTCCAAAGGACCCAAGTTTGTTCCCCAGCACCCATATTACATCACCTGTAACTACAGCTCCAGGGAATCTGGTGCCCTCTTCTGGCCTCTGTGTGTACCTGCAACCATGAGCACATATCTCCACAGAGATACACAAGAGTAAACAAATGTAGGTTAGGGTTATGTGCGGTTCTATTCTATGCAGAGGCAGTGAGCACTAGTTACTAGGCAGCCACACTATCACACAGAGTGTCACAATAGTACTCTAGCACTGTGTTGCTGGTTATGGTGTTTGTAGGTGTGGTGGTTTCATAAGAATGGTGCCACAAGCCCATATATGATGCTTGGTCACCAGAAAGTAGAACTTCTTGAAAGAATGAAAAGTTTGGGGGGGGTGTGGCCTTTCTTGGAGGAAGTATGTCACTGGGGGTGGGCTTCGACATTTCAAAAGCCCATGTCAGACCTAGGGTCTCTTTATACCTTTGCTTATAGATCAGGATGTAGCTCTCAGCTACTGCAACCATCATCTGCCTGCTTGCTTCCATGCTCCCCACCATGATGATAATGAACCAACCCTCTAAACTTCTCCTAAGGGGGTTGCCTTGGTCAAGGTTTCTTTACAGCAACAGAACCGCGACAGAGACAGTAGGTTAGGTGGGTTAAAATGCACCCTTGATTTCTGGTGTTTTCAACTCATCAAGAAGTTATCAGGAAGTGGCCCCTTTGTAAGTTGAGGAGCATGTGTGATCAAATGAAGAGGATAAAATGAAGGGAGAAACTTCTCGAATGTGTTAGACTTAGTGAGCGTGGAATTCTCCACTATTCGTGCTAGAATGAAATGAGGCAGGAAAGGAAAAGAAAATTAAGGAATCACGGGGAAAGAAATAGGCTCATCACCCTGTCTGACACGGAGTCTGAACATTTTTTAAAAGCAGTTTTCATATCTACCGCTGTTCCTCCCGCCTTCCCTCCTCCCAGTCCTCCCTCAGCCTCTCCCCCACCCCATTCACCAAGGAGGGCAAGGAGTCACAAGGTGGGTCAGTTCAGTCTGGCGTATTCCTTTTCAGCACAACCTAGACAATAGAAGGATTGACTTATTGGGACAACGAGGAATAAAGAAATGACAGACAGATCTAGAAAAGCTGGGATCGAATGGATCATGTGTTGTTGGTTGCTATTTGTCTTTTGGGGGGGCTCACCATCCAGTTCCAAAATAAACCACACATGAAGGCTTGTCTTTAATTATAAATGTCCGGCCTTAGCTTGGCTTATTTCTAGCCAGTTTTTCTTAATTATCCCATCTACCTTTGGCCTCTGGGCTTTTTTCCTTTTCTTCTGTGTATCTTACTTTTACTCTTACTCCGTGGCTGGCTGTGTGGCCAGGTATCTGGGTGGCTGGATGACTGTGTGGTTGGGTGGCTGGCCACCAGAATCCTCCTTCTTTATTCTTTTGCTCTTTCTCCCCCCACCCCAGATTTCTCCTGTTCAGCTCTTAGACCATCAGGTGTTTTAGGCAGACACAGTAATACAGCTTCACAGAGATAAACAAAGGCAGCATAAAAGAATGTAAAACATCTTTGCATCATTAAACAAATGTTCCACAACATAAATAAATGTAACACATCTTAAAATATTCTCCAGTGCCATGTGCTTTAATGGAGAAGCACCATCAGAAATCCAAGAACAACAACAAAAAAAAGTTGAGGCATTTCTCAGTGATTCACACCAATTCCTAACAGTGATATTTGAGGTCTCTGAAAAGATTATGGGGCCCTGCAATGACTAATCAATTCACCTGGGTGGTAGTAATGCCATTAAGCTAACTAATACCACCAAAAGATCAATTTTGGATTACCAAGCTTCTAGTTGAGGGGGTCCAGCCTCACAGACTACTCTCACCAGGACTTTAGACAAGCCCTGAACTTTTCCATCACACAGAGACTAGACAACAAAAATATACAGCTAGTTCTTCCAGTACTTGACCATTATCCCAGTTTTCTCAGGATCCCCTAAAGATGCCATTGTCCCCAGAACACAATGCCCACATTTCTGAGAGGTGTAGTGAGTTGTTTTGGGTTGTTTTGTCAGAGTGTTCTGTGTTGTGTGGGTCAGTTAAAAAGGTCATTCCAAGATGAAATTTTAAGGCCTGTGTGACAGCAGAAAGGTCCAGCCCCTGATAAATTGAACTGAACTGAACCCCCAACAGCCATACAAAGGTATATTTATTGTTTGTTACTAAGTTGTTTTGGGGGTAAAATATTTTCTCATATCAATGTCCCTAATGCAATCTATATGTCTCTTTAAATGAAAGCAACATATGCCTTTATTGTGCTTCATTTGTAATACACAATAATTCAAGAGCCTTAGATGTGCCAAAGGTGCCTTGTGGCCAAAGTCATCTGAAGGTTACAATATCCCTTTGGGAAAAAAAAATTCTACAGATCATGAGAAACAATCACTGTTTTCCACAAAAACTCTTTACTATTTTCCACAAAGATTGATTACTGTTTTCCACAATAATTCGCTAAAGTCAAATTACTTCTGGTAAACAACTATTCACTCTAATGTTTACGCTGGTTATAGTAAGAGTAGACAACCTTGTCATAACCCTGATTTTAGTGGAATTTCTTTTAGTTTTTCTCCATTTAATTTGACACTGCCTGTTGGCTTGCAGTATTTTGATTTTGTCATGTTTAGGTGTGTTCCTTGTATTCCTGATCTTTCCAAGGCTTTTATCATGAAGGGTGTTGGATTTTGTCAGAGGCTTTTTCAACATCTGAGGAGACAATTATGCAATTTTTTCTTTCAGTTTGTTTATATGACCAAATACATTGACATATTTTCATACATTGAACCATCCCTGAAGCACTGGGGTGAAACCTACTTGGTCTCAGTGGATGATCTTTTAGATACGTTCTTGGATTCAGTTTGCTAATATTTTATCGAGTATTTTTGCATCAACATGCATGGGGGAAATTGGTCTATAATTTTCTTTCTTTGTTGCATCCTTGTGTCGTTTGGATATCAGGGTAACTATGGCTTCATAAAAAGAATTTGGTAGTTTTCTTTCTGTTTCTATTTTGGGGCATAATTTGAAGAGTATTGGCATTAGCTCTTTTTTGAAAGTCTGGTAGAATCCTGTGCTAAAACCATCTGGCCCTGGGCCTTTTGGTTTGGAGAATTTTAATGCTGGATTCTACTTTCTTAAGGGTTATTGATCTAATTTGTTTTTCTGATTTTGGTATGTGGTGTCTATCAAGAAATTGGTTCATTTCCTTTAGGTTTTCCAGTTTTGTGGACTACAGGTTTTGAAGTATGACCTAATGATTCTCTGACTTTCCTCGGTGTCTGTTGTCAAGTCTCCCTTTTGTTCCTAATTTTGTTAATTTGGATATTTTCTCTCTGCCTGCTAGTTAGTTTCGATGAGGGTTTTTCTATCTTGTCGATTTTTTGCAAAGAACCAACTCTTTGTTTCATTGATTCTTTGTATGTTCTCTTTGTTTCTATTTTGTTTTTAGCCATGAGTTTATTTCCTACCCTCTCCTTCTCTCGGGTCTTTCCTTCCTTTTGTTCTAGAGCTTTCAGGTATAATGTTAAGTCACTACTATAAGATTTCTCTAAGTTTGTCGTTGGTTTTTTGGAAACAGGGTGTCTCTGTGTAACAGTCCTGAAACTTGCTTTGGAGACCCGGCTGGCCGCAAACTCCCAGAGATCTGCCTGCCTGTCTCGACTGCAGGTCTCCAAATTCTTTATATGCAGGTACTTAGCACTGTGAGCTTTCTCTTGGCACAGCCCTAGCTGAGTCCCATAAGTCTGGGTATATTTTGCATTCATTTTCATTGAATTTTAGGAAGTCTCTGATTTCTTTCTTGATCCAGTCCAAGAATAGAAATTGAACATCTGTTTTTTAGAGGCTATTTTGTATGTCATGGATTGTGGGGTTATGATGAAAATGTTTGATTTTGTGTTGAATAAGTCTTGGGTTAAAAATATGATTTGTATTTTAATTTTGGCTCTTGTTTATTTATAGAAGTTTGTCAGAATATTCTTGTGTTTGGGGGTGGAATTTTCATTTTTTAAAGTTTTATTATTTAATGTTGTTAGGCATTGAATTTTTTAATTGCCTTGAGGAAGTTGTTTTTTATTGTAACTAGATATGATTGAACTATTTTAGATTTTGAGACTTGTGCGTTTTGGGGGCCTTCTGTAAAAGGCCTTAAGAGGTATTTTTTGATGGTAAAGGGTTGTCTTGTTTGTCTTTTGGAGATCTAAAGTTGGCCTTTGTTATGTCTTTTGTATAATCTAGAAGGTAGGGACTTTTGTTTGGGTCATTTTTAGGAGGAACATTAGTTTTAGGAATGTTGTGGATATATCTTTTCATATGGTTTGGTTTGTTATAATTAAAATATTTGATATTTTGATTTTTAATTTTAACACTGGAAATAGCTTGACTTATTTGATTTTTTATTATAATTAAGAGACTTAACAGTGATTGTATATTGAATTTATTTTTTATGGGTGTAGATTTGATCTTTAGGGCACAAGTTTTTCTTATATGTTAAATTAGCATGGTCAAAAACTAAAGAAAGAATTAGTTGTTTTTTTAACTTTTGGATTTGATATTGTTTTATTATATCTTGGTTAATCTTTATAGAAAGTTAGTAGGTTTTTTTAAAGCATTGTCTGACTTTAGTGTATCACTTAATTTTTTTTTTGTCTTGGGTCTAGAATTTAAGTATTTAAAATAGTAGGATGGCATAATAGTAATGTATGTTTATTATTAGTCTGAACTTTTATATTAGTAAATTAGTTTTATTAAGGATTTTGTTTTGAGGGATGTTTAAACATTTAATTTTTTATTGTTTGATGGCCTTAGGTTTTTATAGTTAATTTTTTGTTGTAAATGCTTGCTATACTCTAATATAGCAGCTGTTACTGTATTTAATTATTAGGAGTTATTTTATATTTTGTTGATTATGTATTTAATATTTGTTTTATATATCTAGATTGGATTTTGTCGAGTAATATGGCTTTTTGTGTCTTTTATATTTTTATATGAATAGGCTTATAATTGTATTTTATAAAATTTGGAAATTTAATGTTTTGTTTGAATGGTAACTGGACAGACTATAGGAGGTGGCAAATAAATATCTTTTATGTTTATCATCTTAGCCAAACCATTTTTATTTTTATAGGATCTTAGTGATGGTTTTCTTGAATTGTTTGGGGTTAATTGTGTCTCAATATTTTTAAAATTATAGTAACACAGTCTTTTTGTTGTTGAGATATAGAAACTATTGATTTTTTAGAGTCTGAATCTCTTTAATAGCCAAACTTTTTAATGATTTTATGAAATTAACAAGTTTTTCATTTTTATTATTAATAAAGTTCTATAGATTTATATTTTGTAAGGTCTTAATATTTGTGCTTATGGAGGAAGATCTATTTGAAAGTTTGTTGTAACTAAATTTTAGAAAATTAACTTTGTATGTTAATTTATTATTGGTAGGTTTTATATTATGTATTTTAGAGAGTAATTCATTTTTAGACTTTAAGTTTTTTATTAGGCCAATTAACATCTTCTATATAGATGTTACTTTTGAGATATAAGATGTAGAAGTAAGCCAAGAAATAATAGGACTGTGAGAGTGAACCTCTCAAAAATAAAATTATTTAAGAAATTTTTGATCATAACAGTAAAAAATTTTTTTTAATTTTTTGGGAATTTGTATTGTCTTTGTTGAAGAAATTATTATTAAAATTATATGTAGTGGGATTATGTTATTACATTGTAAATAATTGTCCCACCTACTAGTTTAATAAAAATGCTGATTGGCTAAAGAGAGACAAGAAGTGTGGGCATAGCTACCAGACTGGAAAAACTCTAGGAACAGGAAGAACAGAGCAGAGATGCCATAGACACACCAAAAAAATAGATACAAAACCCACCTATGCTCCTCTAAAAAAGGTACCAAGCCACATGGCTAAACAAGATAAAAAAAATCATGAGTTAATTTAAGAACAAAAGTTAACAAGTTATATGCCTGGACCCCAGGTCAATCAGCGTACAATTAATATAAATGTCTGTGTGTTTCAGTGAGACTATGGGACTGTGAGTCTGTAAGTCCAAGCCATGAGGCTAGACTGGAAAGTCCAAGGCAAAAAAAAAAAAAAATAATAATACAACAAATGGTGCCCAAATGCCATCTGTTGAATTAGGGTTTTTGGCTTGGACCAGCCCCACAGTTCAGTCACTGCTTATCTGGACCAGCAATCCCAAAGTCCCCCCAAAACACACAGATGTTTATATTAACTTCATGCTGTTTGGCCTATGGCTCAGGCACATTGCTAGCTAGCTCCTGCATCTTAACTCAACCCATTTCCATTAATCTGTCCTGCCACATGGCCCATGGCTCACCTGTGATCCTTACATGTTTCTTCTTGGCATAAGGCTCCATCTCCCTGTGACTCTGCCCTCCTCTTCCTACCTATTTTGATTTCCCTGCCTATTTTTTCTACAGTGCCGGTCATGGGCCAAAACAGTCTTTTAAAAAATGATATTCACGGCATACAGAAAGACATTCCCACATCAATTACATATATTTATATATGAAGGATTTTTTTTATTTTAGACTGCATGTAATGGTAATGTTTGGCTAGCAGATATAGTAGGCATTATTTTAATTAGTTAAGGCAGCGTGTGACTCAAATTTTTAAGTTTGGCCTTTTATGAAGATAACTATGAAAGGTTATTTTTTTATAAAATCAGAACAATTTATTATAAGTATATATTAAAAGACACACTGCTATCAGCTGTTTTAGTTGACAGACCCTGTTTGGCTGCAGAAGAGGTGGGGGGGTGGCTCAATAGTGAACAGGATGCACACATCAAGAACGTGCTGCTGAGAAGCTTTAGGCCACTGTGGGAAGCAGAAAACAGCAGTGGAAGCGCAGGGCACCAAGTCTGTTTTGTTGACAGAGAATTTTTTTTTCAGTAGTTGAAGTTTGAATTTTAATTTATTTTGGAACAAATAAACTCTAAGACTAGGCTGCTTAGGACCATGTGAGCAGCCCTTGGTCTTTGGCCTGGGTAAGGGCAAGACCTAGTTGTAGTAATGGGGTTTCTCTGTCCTGGACTTTCGGGCCTAACCTCAAGGTTTAGGCTTGCAGACCCACAGACCCGCAGAGACACACAGATGCTTACAATAGTCTTTGGCTGATCGGCCTAAGGCCCAGGCATATAACTGGCTAACTCTTTACCTTTAATCTAACCCATGACTCTCATCCTGTTCAGCCATGCGGCTCGGAACCTTTTCTTAGAGCAGCATGGTTGTCCTCTGATTCTTCCGGCTTCTCTCTGGCATTCTGCTCTGTGCTTCCTGTAGTCAAGACTTCTCTTAGTCTGGAAGCCCCGCCCACACTCCCTGCCTGCCTTTGGCCAATCAGCGCTTTTTATTAAACCAATGGGTGGGACAATTATTTACAATGTAACAACATAATCTCCCACACCTAGTGACTCAAACTGAAACTGTAGGCTTAGGCCCGTTGTATGAGTTTTGGGCTTGGCCTAGCTTTGAGGTCTAGAAAGCCCACCCAGGGACGCCAGATATGGTAGGAATTATTTCTTGCCAATTGATTATATAAAAGGATTAATATTTATTAGGGGGTTATATAAACACTCACTGACATAAGATTGAACCTTAGAGGAATTTTTGGAGAGTTTAGATTCCTCATGTGACTGTGGTAGCAATCCTGTCGTGAGCTTGGGAACAAACAGAAAGGGCAGACAACATACAACCAGTCTTCAAAGAGGGCTGCCACACAACCTACAAAAATTCTTAACACCTCAAAGCCACACAAAGTCTGCTCAAAAGTGCCTAAACTGGCTACACTATAGGTTCATAGACTTTCTGTAGTTTCTGTTCCTGATGAGCTCCGCCTTTAACACATGATATCTGATAAGACCTAATGGGTTCTTTCAATTTTTTGTTGTTTCTGTACTTATTTTGCGACTGAGTATATAGTCAATTTTGGAGAAGGTTCCATGAGATGCTGAGAAAAAGGTATATTCTTTTGTGTTTAAGTGAAATGTTCTGTAACTGTCTCCTTTTATTTGGGCTTGTTGGTTCCATTATTTCTGTTTAGTTTCTGTCCACTGGCGAGAGTGAGATGTTGAAGCTTCCCACTATTAATATGTGGGGTTTGATGTATAATTTGAGCTTCAGTAATGTTTCCTTTATAAATGTGGGTGCTCTCACATTTGCAGCGTGGATGTTCAGAATTGAGACATCATCTTGGTGGATTTTTTCTTTGTTTATTCCATGTCTTTTGGTTAATTTTGGTTTGAAGTCTATTTTGTTAGATAAAAGAATAGCCACATCAGCTTGCTTCTTAGGTTTGATTGGAAAACCTTTCCCCAACTCTTTACTCTGAAATGTTTTTGATGTTGAAGTGTTTCTTGTATGCAACACAGTTTTTATATCCATTCTGCTAGCTTATGTCTTATTGAGTCTGCTGATATTGAGATTAATCACCAGTGATTGTTAATTACTGTTATTTTTGTTGGTGATAGTGTGTGTCCTTTCTTGGTCTTGCTGATATGAGATTATCTACTGCCTATTTTTGTGGGTGTAGCTAACTTCCTTGGGTTATAGTTTTCCTTCTAGAACTTTCTGCAGGGCTGAGTTTGTGGATATTGTTTAAATTTGACTCTATCATGAATTATCTTGTTTTTATCCTTCTATGATGATTGAAAGTTTTTCTGAGTGTAGTAGTCTGGGCTGGAATTCATGGTCTTTTAGAATCTGTAAGACATCTGCCCAGGCCCTTCCTAGGTTTTGGAGTATCCACTGAGAAATTGGGTGTAATTCTGATAGATCTGCGTTTGTAAGTTAGTTGGCCTTTTTCCTTTGCAGATTTTTATATTCTTTATTCTGTATGTTTAGGATTTTGATTATGTGGTGATGAAACTTTTCTCTCATCCAGGCCATTTGGTGTTCTGTAAGCTTCTTTTACCTTCTAAAGCATGTCCTCCTTTAGGATGGGCAAATTTGCTGCTATGATTTTATTGAACATATTTCCTGGGCCTTTGAGCTGGGATTCTCCTTCCTCTATTCCCATTTTTAAATTTGGTCTTTTCATAGTGTGCCAGATTTCCTGGATGTTTTGTGGGTTTTTTCTTTTTTTTTAGATTTACCATTTTCTTTGACCAATGAATCTGATTCCTCTATCATATCTTTAACACCTGAGATTCTCGTCTCCAGCTCTTGTATTCTGTTGATGATGCTTGCATCTGTAGTTCCTGTTTGCTCACCTAAATTTTGCATCTCCAAAGTGTTTTGTTTTCTTTGCTGTTTCTACTCTCATTTTCTGATGTTGAACTATTTCCTTCATCTTTTTTTTCTTGGCTTTTTTTTTTTTTTAAGGGGGGGTACTTATTTTCTCCAATTTTTTGTCTTTACCTCAATTTCTTTAAGGGATGTTATTTCCTCCTTAAGAACATCTATCATCTCTAAAGTTATTTCATGGTTTGTGTCAGCTGCATTGGAATGTTAAGGTCTTGCTGTCATAGGGTAGATGGGTTTTGGTGGTGCCATAGTGCCCTTTATGTTATTGATTTGCTATTACACTGACATTTGTGTCTGAATTTAGGATGGTTATATGAGGTGATATACTGTATGCTCTAAACAAATAAAACTTGCCTACATATCAGAGGTCAAAGCCAGCCACAGAGTTAGCCATAGAAGCCAGACAGTAATGGCACACACCTTTAATTTTAGCACTCAGGAGGCAGATGGATCTTTGAGTTCAAGGCCAGCTTGGACTATACAAGATTAATCCAGTCCAAAAGACAGACAGAGCTAGACAGCAGTAGCTCACACCTTTAATCCTAGCACTTTGGATCCCATACCTCTGCTTGAGTACTTAGGAAACACATGCCTTTAATCTCAGCACTAGGAAGGTTGAGACAGGGAGTGATACAGATGGGCACAGAAAGGAATATAAGGCAGGAGGAGACAGGGGTTCAGTCAAGATAATTTAGCAGAAGCATCCTGACCTCAGGTTCTAAGAATAGGTTTGAGTAACTGTCCGTAATATTCTCCATTAAAGGAGACAAATTCTTGCCGTTACAATTGTACAGTTTATCTTAACATCTGGACAGACAGCATAAATTAGAGGATATTGTTCTTTGAAATATTTCTGGATTTAACCACTGATTTATGGACAGCTGTGTTTGGATATCTCCACACACATATGTAAGCAATGGATACCAGAAGAAAGTCCTTTCATGTTCATTTTCATCCACCAGATTTGATCCAGGATGATGATATTTGAAATGTAATAGCGGATGAAGGCGTGCTTTCCCACACTGTCAGCAGTATAATCCTGCCTTTCCTATGAGTTACAGTAATGCCAAAAGATTACACAAAAGCTATTTTACAGAACATGTGAATGAACTATGAATTCATTCAAGAATTTTCTGACTTATTAGCATTTCCCCTACAACTTTGGCTGATTCTGTGCTTACCATTAACAAATTATGCATAAAGAAAGTAAACATTTATTCTAATATGACAGGAACATTAACGATGATGAGGAAGGTGCCAATAACTGCTCTCCCTAAGCTGATTGTCCTGGGTAAGTAGTGTTTGCAGAATTACGTTTATACAATTAACAAGATGAGGGTATATCAAGAATACAATGGCTATCCTATTACTTCTGACATTCATACATTCTCAAGAGTATCACTTATGAACAACAGACCTCCTGCATTGTCATTCACAAAGAGATCCTTGGCAAGAATACAGGAATACTATGATGCTAACAATACTGGGAAAAATTAAAATTCCTTCTACATTCTTTTCAGCCAGTCTTACCAAAACGAGTTCTCTGATGTTCAGTAAAATTTCCATACAAAGAATTGTCCACCTTCTTTCCATGAATAAAACTCCTGACGATGATAAGATTTTCTGATGTGTAGGCTCACCAAATAGAACAAAGGCTTTCCCATACTCTTACATTCATAAAGTTTCAGACCTATATGGACTTTCTGATGAGCTTTAAAAGTTGAGCTAATTCTATAAATGTTCCCACATTCCTCGAATTCACAAGGCATCACATCATCGTGGATTCTTTTATGTTGAAGGCCTGAGCTCCAATTGAGGTCTTTCTACATTCTTTACAGTGATAGGGTTTGATACCAATATTTTTCTGCTGTGCTGTGACGACTGGATTAAATTGAAACATTTCCCCACATTATACATTCACATGGTTTCTCACTAGCATGAATTCTGATACACAATTAACCTAAAAATATTGCTAAAGGCCTTTCCACATTCTCTACATCCATAAGGCCTTTTACTAATATGAACTTCAGCATACTATACCAAGGTTGATTTTTGAACTACAGGCCTTTCACTCTTAACATCAGTGAGGTTCCTCACCAACATGACTTCTCTGATGTGCTTGAAGGTATTCACTATGAGTAAAGCATTTCCCACATTCATTACATACATAAAGAGTCCTGCCAGTATGAATTCGGATATGTCCGAGAAACTGGTAGTGATATCGAAAGGCTTCCCCACATTCCGAACATTGAAAGGGCTTCTCATTAGCGTGGATTCTCTGATGCATTTGAAGTCCTCTAGCACGAACAAAGCTTTTCCCACAGACCTTGCACTGATAAGGTTTCACTTCACTGTGGATTCTCTGGTGTTGAGCAAGCTCAGACTGAATTCGGAAGGTCTTCCCACATTCCTTACAATGAAAGGGCTTCTCACCAGTGTGGGTCTTTTCGTGAATTCTAAGGCCCGTACCACGAACAAAGCCTTTTCCACAGACCTTGCACTGATAAGGCTTCACATCAGTATGAATCTTCTGATGTTGAGTAAGTTGGTAATGAAGTCTGAAAGCTGAGCCACACTGCTCACATTCAAATGATTTCTTCCCAGTGTGAATGCTCTGGTGCCGAGTGAGCTGTGCCAGGACTGTGAAGGCCTTTCCACATTCCTTACACTGAAAGGGTCTCTCACCAGAATGAATCTTCTGATGTTGGGTGAGGTTTGAGCGACGATTAAAGGCCTTCCCACACTCGCTACACTCAAATGGTTTCACACCAACATGAATAACCCTATGTTGAACAAGGGTGGAGACACGCTTGAAGGACTTCCCACATTCTTTACATTCAAATAGTTTTTGATTTGTATGAATTATTTTATGGCTCTTGAGATGAGCTCGAAGACGAAAGGTCTCTCCACACTCCTGACATTCAAACGCTCTCACACCAGTATGAAATCTCTGGTGGCGAATGAGATGTATATTAAGTCTAAAGACTTTCCCACATACCTTACAATCAAAGGGTTTCTTGCCCGTGTGGATGCTCTGGTGCTCAGTAAAATTCGAACGGCGACGGAAGAATTTCCCACATTCCTTGCACTGATAGGGCTTCTCATCGGTGTGAGTTCTTTGGTGTTGAGTAAGGAGGGACTGAAGTCTGAAGGCTGACCCACAGAGTTTACAACTGAAAGGTTTCACATTAGTGTGGATGCTCTGGTGCACAGTAAAATTTGAACGGCGACGGAAGAATTTTCCACATTCCTTGCACTGATAGGGCTTCACATCAGTGTGAATAGTCTGATGTTCAGTAAGGTGGTACTTACGTCGGAAGGCTGACCCACAGAGCTTACACTTGAAAGGTTTCTCATCAGTGTGAGTGTTTTTATGCTCAGAAAGGTATGACTGGAGCCTTAAAGCCTTCTCACAAACATTACACCCAAAAGGCTTCTCGCCTGTATGAACACTCTGATTCTGCACGCCAGATGAAGCACTACTGAGCATCTTACCACACTGCTTACATTGAAATGAGGTCTCGCCAGTGTGACTGTCCTGGATCTGAGTGACAAGCTGTGCTAGAACAGTGAAGGCCTTTCCACATTCCTTACACTGACAGGCTCTCTCACCAGAATGAATCTTCTGATGTTGTGTGAAGCTTGAGTGATGATTAAAGGCTTTCCCACACTCATTGCATTCATAGGGCTTCACACCTGAATGAATATTCCTATGTTGAACCAGGCTGGAGACACGACTGAAAGCCTTTCCACATTCATCACATTTAAAAGGTCTCAGACCACTGTGAGATTTCTGGTGTCTTGTAAGTTGCTGGTGGAGTCTGAAGGATTTCCCACAGTCCTTACATTCATAGGGTTTCTCTCCAGTATGAACAGTCTGATGCCGAACGAGAGTTGAATTACAACCAAAGCATTTCCCACACTCTTTACATTCATATGTTTTTTCTATATTGTGAGGAAGAGTCTGGCTGGTAGAAATAGGCAGTTTTTCCTTGCTAATAATCTTTTGACCATTTCCTTCTTGAAAACTCTGCAGTGCCTTGGATGTACTAGAGTTGGGGCCATTATTAACACTGGAACTCTGGGGGTCAAAAGTTTTACTTATATGCTTTATGCTCAGTTTGGGTAGACTTATATTAGAGACGTGATTGTCTGGAGCTATTTTTTGAGCTTCGCAATCTGACTCAAAATCTGAAAAAAAAAAGGAGAAAGCAAGATTTATCTTATTTTCCTGTGACATAAACACAGACAAAAATCCATTCAATCAATGGCCTGACTCTAAAGTATTTTCAGAGCTGAACAGAAGCAAGGAAATCGGCAATAGTGGAAGTTTATGTGAGACAGCACTCTTTTGAGTGGAGCAGGCTGGAAATGGAAGGCATGATCCTTAACAAAATTATAACAAGATGTGTGAAATAGTCTTATGTGCTTTATGCAGACTACAGGAAATAAATATGCTTTGGTGGATGCTTTTGAACCAAGTAACAAAAAAATCAATATACCACACAAATACCAGGTATCTGTCATGCATTAAAAAAATTGAATCACATCCTGGAATTTTTTTTTAAAGGAATAAAAATATTCACAGTAACAGGTAGCCAGAGGTAACAGTGTCCTGAGTTCCAAGATAGCTTGTACTACACAGTAAGACTCGTTCCAGAAAACAAACAAACAAACAAACAAGCTAAAAAAAAAAAACATAAAGTGGTAGAAAGAAGATATATTAAAATCTTTAAGAAAACTAAGAAATAAGGATCTCTGGCCAGGGAAAGATATGGTAATTTCAGATCCTTACCTATGCCCCCCCCAATCTAATCTGCTAGTCTCATGCCTAGATCTGTAGCAGACCACCTACAGTCTGCCCTTCATCCCTACCCATCACTAGCTGATCCCACAGATCCACACTTCCAAGCTCCCGTCTTCCCATTCACTGCTTTATTCCAGCTCCTAACTCCAACAGAGTCCTTGAAAACCCGAAGGCCACTCTGGACAGAAAAACAGACAGGCTAACTGCAGAGCTTCGCCTCTCCCTCCAATCGTCCAAGTCCAATCCCCAGCTCTATAGCAGAACACTTCCGGTGGCATTTCCTCACTCTCTAACTTAATTCCTAGGGAACCAAGGAGATCCTAGAGGAATGCCTTCTTTCCTCGCTCCTGTGGGACTCAACAACCTCCGACCCCCATTTCTAAATTTAAGATGATAGCATAAACTGATGGCAAGCTCGCAAACCTGAGGACAACATCTACATGACTAACTGAACATGGAGAGGTTGAGCTGCTGCCTACATAGAACATCTGCCCCTATGTTCCAGTGTCTCTGGTCCACTAAGATATTCTGCATACTACCAGAAGAGAAACTTAAACACCAAGCCAACCACAAACGCTTGAATGTAATTTTTTTCCTGCAAGTGATACGATAGCCACGGTGGCACAAAGTTTGTGGAAGAAACTTGTCACTATATGATTTGATTCAGGACCACTCCACTATATGGAACTTATCCTAAAACTGGTTGAGTGATCGAGATCCTGAAACCACAGTCCAAAAACTTAGGGTTAAACCAAAGAAACTAAAAAACACAAAAGCAAAACCAAGCAACAACGTGGGTCCTAATGACATCCTGTTGCGCTCATAGATCAGTGCCTTGCTCAGCCATCATCAGAGGAGCTTCCCCCTGCACCAGCTGGGAACAAATACAGAGACCCACAGCCAGACACTCTGCAGAGAATGAGACCCTGGGACCCTCAGCCATGATGGCTCCACCAAATCCTTCTCCTCGGGGGCTCAGGGAACCCTGTGGAAGAGGAGGGGTGTAAAAGCCAGAGGGATGGAAGACACCGAGGAAGCAAGACCCTCTAAATCAACATGACCAAAGCTCTTACGATCCCACGGAGACAGAGGCAGCAACACACAGGGCCTGCGCCACCCAACCTGCAGCAGGTCCTTTGTGCATATGTTGACTATGGCCTCCAGCTTGGTGCTTGTATGGGACTCATGACTGTGCAAACAAATGTGTCTCTGTTTCATGTGCCTTTATTTAAGCAATGTCTTGTCTGTTTTTCCAATTCCAATGTATTAGTTTTGTTTTAGCTTAACTCACTATCCCATAGAAGCCTATATATATCCCTTAGAAGCCCGTTTCTAAGGAAACAGAAAGGAGTGGATCTGGATGGGAGAGAAGGTGGGGAGGAGCTGGGAAGACTAGAGGGAGGGGAGGCCATAATCAGCACATATAATGTGAGGGAAAAAAATCCATTCTCAATAAAAGGAGGGAATAAAGACAAAAAAAAAAAGTAATAAATGCATGCAAGAAGTTGGACAAAAATCAACCCCATAAAATGGAAGAGCCATACATAAAGCTACTTCTGATGATCCTCCTGCATTGACAATGTTCTTAGTAAGAGGGTAACAATTTGTTTTGGATAAGTTAGGGTTGATGCAAGGTTATTGGTGGAGAGTATCCTTCTAGGGGATGCATAAAATACTTAGTATCAGCTATCAGTGGCTCACCGACAAACGCTTCAAGAAAAAGTATTTAAACACAGTTGTAGACATAAACAGCCCCTGAATTTACTACATTTAGGTAACAACATTTTTTTTAAAGCTGTTTTATTTGGGGAGGGTTGAGGCTGTAATTCGGTTGAGTTTTTAATCCTTTGTTTTAAATGATTCATTTACTTTCATTCTATGTGTTTCTGTGGGTGCAAGTATGCATATACACCATTTGCATACCTGGTGCCCAAGGAACCTAAAAGAGAATACCATATCCTTTAGAATTTGAGTTATAAGCAGCTGCCAACACGCAAGTGAGTACTAGAAACACAGTGTTTCTAGTTGGGAGCCAAACCTGGGTGTAAGGATTCCTAGCAGGCACATGGTATAAACCCAACAGGGCCATGGCACTGGCAGAATACACTGCATATGGAGGACACACTCCTAGGTGTAGCTATGTAAATCCGTGCCCACTCATTCTCTTAAAAGGAGTGACCACGTGAAAGTCTCTCTCTCTCTCTCTCTCTCTCTCTCTCTCTCTCTCTCTCTCTCTCTCTCTCTCTCTCTCTCTCTCTCTCTCTCTTCTGCTGCTCTCCCTCATACCGGCTTGACAACTCCCCTGAATAAACTCTAGTGTGGCATCTGGTAGTGTGTGCTCTCACGCACGCAACAACATTGAGTCCTCTATAATAAGAAAATATTAACCACTGCACCATCTCTCCAGCTCCTCTAGGATTTGAGATGGTCTTGTGCAGTCTAGGTTGGTCTCAAACTCAGTATGTAGCTGAGGATAACCTTGAAGTTCTGATCTTCCTGCTTCCATCTCCCAAATTTGGGATTATAGATATGTGCTCTGTCGGGGTTCTCAAGAGGAAACAGAACTGTTCATTTTCTCTCTATATATATAATGTGTGGGGGGGGGATTTATGAGAGTGGCTTACAAGCTGTGGACCAACAATGCCTGTCTAACAACACAAAGTCCATCACACCTTGTCTATGAAGACAGAGAATTAAGATATATGCTATGCCTCAGTGTGTTACTGCATTCATCGGTGTTCAAAGTGTCTTATCATTAGATTCAGTAGTTAAGAGCATTGGCTGCTATTCCAGAAGAACTGGGTTCAGGTACCAGCAGCAGCCACCTGTAACTCCAGCCCCAGGGGATATGGCAGTCTCTTATGGCCTCTCTGAGAACCTGCACACTGTCCACACACAGCAATAACACACATTTACAGTGACAGAAGATGGTGACCGCACCAGGAAGAGAAAGAAGATGAGAACTCAGTGACCCATGATGAGAAGCCCCTGTGGCAGCCTGCACTATGACCTTGACCTCCTTCCCAGGTCGCAGGCATGTTTTACCACAGGCCTTGGCCATTTGTAGGAAGTGTGTCAACCCAGTGTGAGGCATGAGGTGACTCTCCAACTGCATGCTGTGCCTGGCAATGCTGGAACCCCGCCTTCCTTTTACTCACCTGGGCTGGGCCTGTCTGCTCCTTCCTTCACAGCCATCCAGGGCTCTCTCTCCTGCTCTAAGAAGGTGATCAGATCGGGTTTGGAAATGGAGCTTCCCACTTTAAAGAAAGAAAAATAACACAGGTGAAGACTTTTTTAAAAAAAGAAACTTGATCCTCTAGTTTCCCAGGATGTCCTGGAACTCAATATATAGACCAGGCTGACTTTGAACTTACTTGATCTGTCTGCCCCTGCCTCCCAAATGCTGGGATTATGGGTATGTGCCACCATGAGCTGAAAGAAGATTTTTAAAAATACAGGTGATATTTATTATAAAGGTCTGTCTATACAGCTTGGCATGGTGGATCATGCCTATAAACCCAGCAGCTGGGGAAGTGAGCCAGGCCAGTTTGGGCTGCATAGGGGGTGTGGGGAGGTGGGGTCAATCTCATTTAAATGCAGACAGAGGCTTAAGATCTAAGGGGAAAGTATAATGCAGTGGGTGAGAAGATAAACCTTAGGCTACACTGTGTGTAGTGTGAACCCCATCTCTGCAGCTCACTAATAAGACCATTAAATTTAGACAATTCCCATTAGACTCTATACTCAATTTTCCCATAAAATCTGAGCAAGGTGGCACCCACATGCAATCACAACACCTAAGGAGTGGAAGCAGGCAGATAAGAAGTTCAAGGCCTGCTTTAGTCCCAACACAAGTCCAAAGCCAGCCTGAGCTATGTGAGACCTGGCCTCAAAAAAAGCAATAAACAATGATAATTTAGATTGAGCCGATATCTATCAGATAGAGTTGATAATTAGATGAAATGCTGTATTTAAATATTTTGAATACCGTGTGGCCTAAACATAAATTTATTATTTAATTTCCATTTATAACTTGGTGAAGCTGGGAAGGGAGCTAGGTCATTGAGCATGCTGGGTTAAGGGCACTACCACTGAGTTACATCCCAGCCATGCAGACTGTTATCATGACTGTTAATTATGTTGGCTTCGTTCACATTTACATCTCATTCTTACAGACTAGCCCAATGGAAAAGACAAATTCACAGCCTAAAACTTCCACAACAAAGCAGGTAAAGAAAGTGTTCACTGAGGGAAACAGAATGTCTCCACTTCAGTTACAAATCAATTCTAGTGATTCATTAGTAAGTAACTCATAAAGGCTCTTTTATTTAGTTGGATATGCCTGCATGTACAGTGTATGTATGTTTCTGTGAAGGTGTGTACACAAGTGTGTGTAGACCATGCATGCATGCGTGTGTAGAGACCAGAGAGTGTGAGGGATGTTCGGTTCCTCCCCACTTTGTTTCTGGAGACAGTGTCTGTCTCTGAACCCAGAGCTCACTGAGAAGATCTCCAAAGTGTAGACAAAAGGCAGGTGCTTCATGAAGCTCCTGTTTTCAACCCCACAAATCCTGCAATATTCTTTTGGGGAGGAGGAACTCAGCTACCACTTTAAAAATTCTGACTAAAATTTATATTATTTTATGCCCATATGTCTCTCTCTGTGTGTGTGTGTATATATATATGTATATATATGCCTATCTATACACACATATACATATCTGAGCCCAACATGCATGCATGATGCCTATGGGGGACAGAAGAGGACATCATATCCCTGAAACTGGAGATACAGAAGGTTGTGAGTCACACTGTGGAGCTGGGACTTGAACCTGTGCCCTCCTGGGTCCTCTGCATAAGCCGACAGTTCTGTTAAACACCAAATTATCCCTGTAATCCTTAATTCTATTTATTGATTTACCTCCTAATTTATTTCATTTAGTTTGTTTTTGTTTTGTTTGAAACAGGGCCTCACTCTGTAGACTAGGCTACCCTGGGGCTCACTATGTACCCGAGGGTGACCTTGAACTCACAACAATCCTCCAGCCTCAGCCTTCTGAGTGAAGGAATGACGGGTATGGGCCACCAAGCCCAGCTTCAGCTACCACAGGAAACATGGCCCTGTCTTTAATTCACATGAGAAAAGCCAACGGTGTAGAGGACACATCCCCATTCATGGGGACTGACTGATGGCCTTACCCACGGTGACGAGGTTGCTGTAGGTCTCCAGCATCATGTCCCTGTATAAGACCCTCTGAGTAGCATCCAGGCAGGCCCACTCCTCCTGAGAGAAGTCAACAGCCACATCCCTAAATGTCACTGAGCCCTGAAACCACAAACACAAGCTGAGTGTCATCGGGGAAGCATTCAATACAGATAAACAGAGGGCAGAGGTCGGAGGAACAGGAAGGAGCTGTAAATGCTCAAGGATCCTGACTCCCGAGCTCCCCAGGAAAGGACAATGGCCCCCGCCCTACAGATCCAATAAATGTGTGTTTCCATTCTATCTACATCCTTCAGGAAAGAAATGTCATTCAGGTTCAGTGTAAAATACCTAAGAAATAGTGGGAGTCCTTGAGTTTATCATGGCCTCAGACACTATCCTAAAGACTTTTTGTCACAAGGATGATTTTTGTAAACTATGTAAGAGTCCATAAATTATGTATGGAGTCCATATTACTGGCATATTAGATTTAAAGGGTTTTGTCCTGAAAAACAAAAACTTCCAAGGTGGTCAGTGTGTCTCAGGTCTTCCTGAACTCTGGAGGCCACAGTCCCCTCCCAATCACACCCTCTCCTCACTGACTCTCTTAAAGCCCCCAAGCAGGTCATCCCATCACACACATGCACCGAGGCCATTCCCTCTCACCCCCTGTGTCAGCACCTGAAAAGATGTCAACCAGGATTCCCAGTGAAGTCAAAGGAGAACATGAAAGTTCTGAAGCCCCCAGAGACCCTGTGTCCTGTGAGACTGTCGCCTCCTCAAAATGACAGTCCTCCCTGACCACAGACCAAGCAGAGAGCAGATGTGCAGGAATGCATTCAAAGAAAACTCCAGAACAGCAGGAAAGAGGCACAGACAGGAAGTGCTCTGCCCTTCCAGCCCTCGCTGTTACAGGGTGGAGGATTTCGGGTCCTTGGGAAGCTTCACAGAGAAGACAGCGGAGACACCTAACCTGAAAGTCACCCCATGTAAAGAGAGAAACACCAACTTACACAGACCATGTCCTGAGAACCAGAGGTGGCCATTCTTCCTTAGGATCCTCCCCTGGGGGACAAAGAGAAAGCTTTTCACTGGACTGTCACTTGGTGGTCCCAGACTCATGCCATCGACTACCTTTCTTTCTCAAGCGCCCCACTCACACACTCCTCCACGGCTCAGAGCCTCCCACACACAAACTGGAAGCAGACAGGAGTCTACACAAAGCCGATTCTGGCCTAACCCCAGACCACTCATTACACCGAGCTTACTTTCTCCCAAAATCTTCAGGAGTGAACGGAAATTGCCTGCTACCTCCTTTCTTCGCAGGCTCTGAAAGGCCTTTAAAGATTAAAGGCCCTATAATGTGTGATGCCATCAAAATAGTAACGGATATACCAGATCGGTGTTAGTAAGCCCTGCGGCTAACCTCTGAAGGGCCCTATCTATAACATGTTGGGGAAACGTTGTGATTGTAAAGAGATGTCAAGGGTCTCTGAAACAATTATGTGAATATCAAGCGGAAAAGGGAGGAGATGACGCAAGGTCCATAATGGTGGAGGTTATCAATTTATATATTCCTCCTTCACTTACAATTCTATATTCTAAAACTAAAACCTCATTTCTCAAGCAGAAAGAAAGCAAACTCACTCTCGGGTCTTTGATGTGGAGCAATCACGTTCTCTCTTCTCCGGGGCCTCCTTTTGAGTAGCGGCAGACTCGGGAGCCCGAGCAAGCATGAGATCCCAGACTACATCCCAGTGAGCACTTTCCTTCACTTCCCACGTCACTCGCGATGCCTAGAGCTCCCAGACAGTTCTGGACTCAACAAGTGGCTGCCCTCCTGACCACCCTCGGAGGCGCTTCCGGCCTCAAATGCTCGCCCCAGGCTCCAGTGGGGACCTCAGGGAAAGCTTCCCTTGGACTCCGTCCCTGACCTCCCCTTACTGAAGCCTGGTCCTCTGCTTCAGCCGCTGTGGCCGTGAGAGAAAGCAGGAGCAGAGAGAGGCTAGCACAGTGACACGGACAAAGCAGAGAGCAAGAGGTGTGCACACGCACACATGCACACGCACAAACTCACGCACATATGCGCAGGCGCGCGCACACACGCACGCATGCACATATTATGCACACACACGCATGCACACACTTCCCCATCCACCCACCCCACACCACCGTTCACACCCAACACGCTGGCTCCCGCCTTACTCGACAGAGAATTATGGCAGAGATTCCTTCCTCCAACTAGGCGGCTCTGCCTTTCCGCAGAGGTGGCGGCAGGAAACCGGAAGTGGATTTGTTACTTCCGGCGTGGTGGCTCCTGGGAAATGCAGTCCTGGCATGCAAAAACCCCCCAGGAAGCTTGCTGCTTCAGAAAAATGCCAACATATAACCTAGATCTCTGCCCATTGGTTTGAGGGAGTTCCCAAAGGATGCCCCGTTAAAGGGGAGGCTCCCCGTTGTGCTCCAAAGGCACTTTCGCGTAAAGTATTTTCTCGCCTATGGAATGTACAGGCAAGCTTAAGGGTGTTTGTTTTGTTTTTAGAGACAGGGTTTCACTATGTGGCCCTGGTTGCCCTGGAACTCCCTTTGTAGACCAGGCTGGCCTCGAACTCAGGTTGATCTGCCTGTCTCTGCCTCCTGAGTGCTGGAGTTAAAGGGGTGCGCCACCTCTGCTCGGCTGAGCCTAACTTTAAAGTGCAGAACCGGAGTAAAATCAGATCCAATAAAATCATAGCTGGTTTGATTACGCTTTGCCCGAGACGCACTGCAGAAGGATCCCACCTCCCTGGGCGATGGCAGGGGCTTCGATAAGCTTCAAAAGACTGAACTAAAGAATCGGTTGGTTTTAGACGTGGAGAGGAAGGGCAGGTTACGTCAGAGAGTTCAGAGAGCCAGATGTTCTAGACCCTTTCAGAGTTGGTTCACTGTTATCTAGATAGGAGGGTGTGACTGAGCTCTACATCGATTTGTATGGACAGAACGGTCCATAAGACAGTCATATACCCTATTTTGGAGCCTGAATGGCTATCCCGAGAATGTATCCCCAACAAAAAGAGTACATTTTTGTAGGAAAAACTCCACTTTTGGTGTAATACGACCCTATTGATCTTTCAAAATGACTTTTGTTGTTTCTGATATTTACACAAAAGTTCTTTTTCAATTCTAGAACTTTATGGAAAACAAATGTCTAGAGAATAGATGATCCCAATAAAACCACAGGTCACGTTAAATGTATTGTGAATGATCAAAACACCTAAAGTATAGATTGTCAAATTAGATTTGAAAACATACAGACCCAACTACGCGTTAACCACAGAAATTATTTTAAAGGTAAGGACGCTAAGAGAATGAAGTGGCCATCCTCACAATAGTTAAAAGAAGACTCAAGTTGATTTTTAAATCTAGGCAGATGGGGTGGAAAGGTCATTGCCAGTGAGAATCAAGAGGATGATTCAATAGAGAAAGTAAACTTGGCTGGGCACAGTACCATATGCCTTTTATTCCCAGCAATCGGGAAGTAAAGCCAGGTGGATATGTCTGTTGAGATGGAGGCCAGCTAGGATTATACAGTGAAACCTTTTAGGTTTTAAATTGAGACAAAAGGCTGAAGTGCCTATTAGGATATCAAAGTGGGCTCCAGGTTCTCCCTGCATTCCTCAGTCCCTACCTGTTCCAGCGCCTTTCTGGCTGGCAGAGTCTTCCCTCTACCCAAAGTTTCTCCAACCCAGGGGCTAAACTGCACTTCTCTGTGCTTATTTTTGCTCTTTTTGGTGTGGGGGGGGTGTGTGTGCCTCCCAGCTCTTAAATAAATCACACATGGAGGTGTATTCCTAATTATAAATGCTCGGCCTTAGCTTGGCTTATTTCTAGCCAGCTTTTCTTAAATTATGCCATCTACCTTTTGTCTCTGGGCTTTTTTTTCCTTCTGTAATCTTACTTTCACTCTTACTCTGTGGCTGGGTGGCTGGATGATTGGGTGGCTGTGTGGCTGGGTGACCATGTACCTAGATGATTGGGTGAGTGGGTGGCTGTGTGGCTGGGTGGCTTCCAGATTTGACCAGCATCCCCTGGGAAGTTACAGAAACTTCTTTGTATATTTAATGAAAGTAAAACACACCACACCCAGCCCCCATTTTTAAGTGACATGTTTCTATTTTAAAATTAAAGCCTCCTCTTTACATAGGTTCACCGTTCCTGGGGAATCAGACCACCTCACTGCCTTGCTAGAAAGGGGCTTCAGTGGGCAGAACTGAGGCTTCTGACCAGGAGCCAGTACTGTCTTCCACTGTGTGAAAGAGACCCTCATGTTTGGGTCCTTTGGAACCAGTCTGCCTGATGCCCTGGGATCAGGAGGTCTTTGAACCAGAACAACCCACATAAGCTATCTCTGAATACTTGGCTCACTTTGAGGGATTTTATTTTTAAAAATATATCTATTTATTATGTGTTCTGCATGTATACCTGCAGGCCAGAAGAGGGCATGAGATCTCATTACAGGTGGTTGTGAGCCACTATGTGGTTTCTGAGAATTGAACTCAGAACCTCTGGAAGAGCAGCCAGTGCTCTTAACAACTGAGCCATCGCTCCAGCCTGGATTTTTCTATTTTAAAGACAGAAGTTTGCTGTTGCATACAATGGCCAGGACTAAACGATGAGAAAAGGAGTCCATTTGCCCCTCGGTTACATAACTTTGTGTGTGTGACCTATCCGGCTTCATTACAAATACCATCAAGGAAGAAAACGGGAAGGAGGAAGAGGAGGAGATAGCCAAGGTCCCCTGTAGGGGTATTGTGTTGTTTCACGGTAAATAATTGTCCCACCCACTGGTTTAATAAAAAGAGCTGATTGGCCAAAGGCAGGCAGGAAGTGTAGGCGGGGCTACCAGACTAAGAAAATCTCTGAGAGCGGAATGCCAGCAGAACACCAGAGAGAATCCGGAAGAAGCAGAGGACAACCATGCTGCTCTAAAGAAAGGTACTGAGCCGCATGGCTGAACAGGAAGAATAATGGGTTAGATGAAGGGTAGGGAGCTAGCAAGTGATATGCCTGGGCCTGAGGCTGATCAGCCAAAAACTAATGAAAGTGTCTGTGTGTCTCTGTAGGACTGTGGGTCTGTGGGTCTGTGGGCCTAGACCTTGAGGTTAGGCCGGAAAGTCAGGGCCAGAAACCTCGTACTACAATCCCCACCCCCAGCAAGGGAAGAAAGAAACTGGGAGGGGGTACAGTCAAGGGTTAGTTTTCCTACAACCAGGCAACTTTGCTATGAATGTTTGTTTTAAGCTCAATAAGCAAATTGTGGCAGAAAGCGCAGAAAAAATAAAGGCAACAAACAAGGTGTCTCTGCCAGGTATTAAAAGCAATATAAAGGGGGCAGTGAGGGGCTTAGCAGATGAAGGGGCTTGCGGCCAAGCCTGATCCCTGGCCACATAGGGGAGGAGAAAGTACAACCCAGGAAGTTGTCCTCTGATCTCCATACATGGGATGAGGCGCGCACACACACACACACACACACACACACACACACACACACAGAGAGAGAGAGAGAGAGAGAGACAGAGAGAGACAGAGAGAGAGAGAGAGAGAGAGAGAGAGAGAGAGAGAGTAACTGTTTCTAATAGGAGCCAGACATGATGGTAAACACCCACCTGTAATCTCAGAACTTGTGAAAATGAGGTGAGAGAATCAGGAGTTTGAGGCCAGCCTGGGCTAAGTATCTGAGGCCAGCTTGGGCTAAGAAGATTCTGTCTTCAAAAACTTCAAATAGCAACAATAGTAATAACAAATTTAAAATAAAAATAAAGGAAACCCTGATAAAAACCTATTAGAAGTGGAAATAATACATGAGAATTCCCACACAAAGAAATGTAAATATTCCATGTGAGTACCTGCGTATGCATAATGAAAGCAGAATAGTATAGCCCAGTATGGAAATGCCTCCTGAAATCCCAGCATCCCAGTGCTGGGAGGATGGGGGCCAGAAGTGCAGGACTTCAGGGCCAGCCTGAGCTACAGGGTGGAATGCCAGGGGATATTTTATTATACCATAAAACTCCAAGACTGTGTTAATAAAATTAACCCTAGATTGGGGGTGGAGCCAGTGTCAAGTTGACAGGAATTAGCCAGAGAGAGAACAGAGGAGTCAGAAATATGGCGAGAGAGATGCACAGGAAGTAACAGGGAGAGCCTGTTATGGTCTTTTATGGTTTGGGACAAGTGGAGACACACCTCTCTTGCTGGGTCTTTGGCCAAAGAGGAAGGTGGTCAGCTGGCTGTTCCGTGGTTTCTCTGGGCTAGCAGGTTTCATCCCAACATCTGACTCCTGAGTTTTTACTGGTAAATAGAACAATAATGAATAAATGCATCAGGGCTTTCTAAGTTATATAAAGTATAAACAGTGTCATATCGTTACAGTAATCCTAAGGGGAACAATGTGAAAACTAGTTTACAGAAGACAGACATTAACAAAATACTCTGAAGAATCTTATTATCTATTATGACCCTGTTCCCACAACTTTGACCGGTATTGCACTCACAATTAACCAATGTTACAAAAAGAAAGTAAACATCCATTATGTTTATGTTAATATGACAGGAGTCATAGCATGTTGATGGTAATAAGAAGGGTGCCTCAAATAAACCTACTTCCAACAATTGCTCTCCTTAAGGTGAGTGTCCTCAGTGAACAGCGTGTGATAAATTAAGTTTAGGGAATGAGGTGAGGGTAAATCAGGAACATGATGGCTAACACTGTCTGACATTCTCAACACAGCACCATCTCTGAACCACAGACCTCCCACACTCTCATCCTCTATGGGTTACTCATCATCAAGAGTATGGGTACCCTGATGTTGACCAAATCCTAGGGCAGATTAAAGTTTTTCCCAGGTCCTTTTCGGTCGCAGTCTTGCCAATGAGTCCTCTGTTTTCAGTAAGAAGGCTTGTTCGCCTTCCTTATATGCACAGAACGCCTGATGATGATGGATGTTCAATGTTGGTAAGCCCACCCTTTACAAGAAAGACTTTCTAACATCTCTACATTCACGAGGTTCAGATCTACAAGGACTCTCTGGTGAGGTTTAAGAGCTGAGGTGTGGGAATATGTTTCAAATTTAACAAAAGCCAGTCTGAGACATCAGAGGGATCTACCCACAGTCAGTCTAGGAGGATCAGACAGTGGTAACTCACACCTTTAATCGCAGCACAGGGAATATCTGGCAGTGGTGACCTATGTCCTTAATCCAGAAAATCTGAGTTTGAGGTCATTTTAGTTTACAGAAGGAGTTCCAGGCTCCCAGGCAGGCAGTGGTGGTGCCAGGCCTTTAATTTTAATCTGGATGTGAAACAACTGAGTGAGGAAGGTTTTTAAGGCAGGCGTAGAAAGACAGAGCAGGCAGAAGAAGCCAGGAGGGGCGAGGCTGAGGAAGCTGGAAGACAGCTGGGTGAGATCTGACTGTGGTGTTTCCTCTCTGATACCTCAGCCTTTCCCTAAGATCTGGCTCTGAGTTTCCATTATTCATGCAATGCTGAAGTGATTCTATAAATGTTCCCACATTTCTGGAATCCACAGGGTTTCAGCCAGCATGGATTATTTTATGTTGAAGAAAACCCGAGCTTCAGTTGAAGATCTTTCTACATTCTTTACAGTGATAGGGTTTTATTCCCTGTGATTTCTCTACACATACCCACATATCTTACATTCCCATGACTTCTTCCCAGTATGGGTTCTCATATACTGCTAGATTAGAAAAACTATCCTTAAAGGCCTTTCCATGTTTCTTACATCCATGAGGCTTCTTACCAATATGAACTTTCAAATGTTAAACCAAGCTTGGTTTTTGACTAAAGACCTTTCCACATTCTCAACATTGGTAAAGTTTATCACCAGGGTGAGTTCGTTCATATACCTTAAGGTCTCTACCACAAGTAAATCACTTTCTACATTCTTTACATGCATAAGGATTCTTGTCAGTGTGAATTCTAAAATGACCAAGAAACTGATAACAATATTAAAAGGCCTCTCCACATTCATTACATTAAAAAGGCTCCTCACCAGTGTGGATTCTCTAGTAAATTCTAAGGCCCGTACCACAAACAAAGTTTTTTCCACATTCCCTGAACTGAAATAGTTTCACATCTGAATGAATTCTCTGGTGTTGATTGAGTTGGAACTGAAGTCTGAAAGCTCACCCACAGTGCTCACATTCAAATAATCTCTCTCCAGCGTGAGTGCTCTGGTGCAAGTGAGCTGTGTCAGGACAGTGAAGGCCTTTCCACATTCCTTACGCTAAAAGGGTCTCTCACCAGAATGAATTTTTGATGTTGTACGAGGTCCAAATGATAATTAAAGGCTTTCCCACACTCACTATATTAATATGGTTCCACACCAGCATAAATAATCCTATGTTGAACAAGGGTGGAGACACCCTTGAAGAACTTCCCACATATCTTGTATTCAAAGGATTTTTTACTTCTATGAACAGTTACGGTGATTAAGCTGGCTAGGAAGATGAAAAGCCTTTTCACATTTTTTTTTACATTTAAGAGGTTTCTCAATACTGTGAGATTTCTGGTGATGAGTGAGAAGTGCACTAACTCTAGAGAGCATCCCACATTCTTTACATTTAAAGGGTTTCTTTCAAGTGTGAATATTCTGATGACCAGTCAAATTTGAGCATTTACTCATTTCCCCCAGACCTTGCAATGACAGGGTTTCACATCAGTACCGATTCTCTGGTGTTCACCAAGTTGGTCCTTCCGTCGGAAGGCTGATCCACACAGCCTGCACTTGAAAGGCTTCTCATCAGTGTGTGAGTGTTTTTATGCTCAGAAAGGTATGACTGGAGCCCAAAAGCCTTCCCACATACATTACACTCAAAGAGCTTCTCTCCAGTATGAATAGTCTGGTGCTTCACAAGCTATGAGCCAGAACTAAATATCTTACCACACTGCTCACATTCAAATTATTTCTCTGCATTATGAATGTTTCAATGCTGGGTGAGCTGTGCCAGAACAGTGAAGGCCTTTCTACATTCCTTGCATTGAAACCGTCTCTCATTAGAATGAGTTTTCTGAAGTTGCATGAGGTTTGAGCAATAATTAAAGGCTTTCCTACACTTATTATATTCATATGGCTTCAAACCAGCATGAATAATCCTGGATGAAGAAGGGTGAAGAAGTGGTTGAAGGCTTCCCACATTCCTCACATTCAAACGGTTTTGTTTCTGAATGAATGATTTTATGGCACTTAAGCAGGCTGGGAACTAAAAAGTCTTTCCACATTCATCACATTGAAAAGGTGTCTCACCACTATTGAAATTTCTGATTCTTGCAAGTTGAAGTCTGAAGGCCATCCCATAATCCTTAAATTCATAGGGTTTCTCTGTGGCATGAGCAGTCTGATGCTGAATATGAGTTTAACTGCAACCAAATTATTTTCCACATTCTTTACATTCATATGCTTTTTCTATATTGTGAGGAAGAGTCTGGCAGGTGTAAGAAGGCAGTTTTTCCTTGATACTAATCTTTTGATCAGCATCTCCTTCTTGATAACTGTAGTGCCTTGAATATAATATAGTTGAGGCCATTGCTAAAATTGAAGCCCTTGAGGGCAAAAGTTTTCCTCAGTGGCTTCATGTCCTGTTTGGGTAAATTTCTATTATAAATACGATTTTCTGGAGATATAGCTTCACCTTCATGACATGACTCCAAATCTGAAAGAAAAGAAATAGATTATTTTCCTGTAACACAAACATATTCTTCTGTAATATAAAATCTGTTAAATAAATGGTCAGACTCTAAAGTAATTTCACAGAAGCTGAACAGGAGCCTGGAGAGGAGCAATAATGAACATTTATGCTGTTAGTCCCAGCACTTGGGAGGCAGAGGCAGGAGGATTTTTGTAAGTTTGAGGCCAGCTTGGAATATCAGAGGACAGAACCATCTCTCCAGCTTTTGTTGTTTGTTTGAGACAGGGTTTTCTGTGTAACAGTCCTGGCTGTCCTGGAACTTGCTCTGTAGACTAGGCTGGCCTTGAACTCACAGAGAGCCTCCTCCCTCTGCCTCCCAAGTTCTGGGACTAATGGCATGTGCTACCACTTCCTGACTGACTCTCCTGGCTTGACTGTAGGTGGATCTGTTCTCTGATATTCCAGACATTTTATTAAATATAAAATGTATCACCACATAGACCATCCCAAGACCACAATGTGGCAGACTCACCGACTAGTCCCTTGTCATTCATCATGAAGAAAATTATAATGAAAAGCACCTGTTAGTCACCAGGCTCTAGGTTGAGTGGCTTCTATTCTTGACACTCAGTCTGACCCCTGGGGTGACCTGCCATCAGGATTTGCATTTGACATCCCTGCTCCTAAATGTTACCTGCACTCCCTAATATTTTTCTAGTCTTTCCAGAAAGAGCCTCTTTCAGCTGTGTCTGGCCTTCAGCACAGCCTCTTTTGAACTCTGAAATTTCTTTAACCCTTTCTTTGCCACTTTGTAACCTGAATATTCATATATTACTGTGTGACGTGTTAATGTGCAATGGAAGACTTTATATTGGTAATTAAGGTTGAAATAAAAGAGCAGAGCAGCAGTGGCACACAACTTTAATCCCAGCATTCAGGAGACAGCGACGTATGGATTTCTGTCAGCTGAATGTCAGCTTGGTTTGGAGTGATTCCAGGACAGCCAGAGATACACAGATAAATCCTGTCTCAAACAAATAGATTGGAATAAAAGAACCAGTTACTGTCAGCAACTAGGTACCAAGCAAAACTGGGGTTACTTGATGAATTGTAACTAGCAAGGCAAAGCTTATAAATGTATTGCTTATTCAATAACTAACACCATAGAAATGCACACATCCATCTCTTTCTACATTGCATGCACATGACCACACATCCTGTAACATACACACATCCATTATGCTTGCACATAACACAAGCAGGAACATACAGTATCTCACAAGATGATAGGTATCTTCTTTCCAGCTTATTCTCACAGTGTGATGGCTATTCTAGGTTGTCAACTTGACTTATATCCGAAAGGAACCACAATCCAGAAATTGAGGGCACACTTGTGAGACATTTTCTGCTTGAAGTGAATCCACTTCTAGTCCAGATCTTTGAGGTAGAAATGTGTCACAACTCTGGAGAGGGCAAGTCAGCTCTGGAGGGAAAGGTATCCTGGCTGTTTGGGAAGTCAGGCTATACCTGAATCTGGGGTGTGATGGAGGATGGTCTCCCTGAAGGATACAGCAATACCCCTCTCCCGGAACACTGGTACAGCTGAGCTTTGCTTCTTTCTAAACTAGGATGTTACTTCTTTGGCTTCCCTCTGCTAAAGATTCATCTCTAGCAATGTTCTCTGGCTCTGCTATAAAGTTGTTACTCTTTCTGTTCCGCGATGCTCAGTTCCCTAAGGGATGTCTCCACAAGTTCTCTGCTCTGAAGATCTTTACCCAACACTCTTTGGAGAAAGAGATTTACTTGAAAAGGAAGAGTCTAGGAGGGTGGCTGCTTCTACCTCGGTGGGAAAGAACAGCTCACAACTGAACAGGCAGAGGGGCTTAGATGGGGCTCTGAGGGATGGAGTTTCTCCAGGGATACTCAAGGATTAGTTATTCCTGTTGTAGAATTGGTTAGTTTTGTTGGAGAGGGGGCAAAGATGACTCTGATTTCAGGTCAAAACTTTTTTTTTAAGCTTTTGGACTCCAGTTCTAAAGCCAGGGCGTATTTCTTTCACTGGCTCTGATTCTAGGAACCACGTGTGTTCCTTTGGTACTAGTTTTGAGTCAGGCCATGTTTCTTTGGTTCTGGGTTAAGGAGTAAAGTGTTTTTTTCACTAACTGGTTTCAGGGCCAGGGTGGATCTCATTGGATAGCCTCGTTTCCCTACAAGAAAGACAACACTTAAAAAAAAAAAAAAAAAAAAAAAGGTTTTGGTTTTTCAAGACAGGGTTTCTCTGTGTAACAGCCCAGCCTGTCCTGGAACTCCATTTGTAGACTGTTGTGGAACATTAGTTTAAGATGTGTTACATTCATTTACGTTGTGGAATGTTTGTTTAATGATGCAAAGATGTATTGCACTCTTTAGGCTGAATTTGCTTAGTTCTGTGAAGCTGTTACTGTGCCTGTCTAAAATATCTGTTTCGTCTAATAAAGAGCTGAATGGCCAATAGCTAGTCAGGAGGAAGAGTAGGCGAATAAATAGGAGAAATCTGGGAAAAGGAGATGGAGGAACAAAGAAGGTGAGGAGGACCTTAGGGGCCAGACACCCAGTTACACAGTAAGCAGCAGGGTAAAAGTAAAGAGGGAAAGAAATAGAAAAAGGTTTGCCCAGAGGCAAAAGGTTGATTGGGATAATTTAGGGTAGGAAAAACTGGCAAAAAATGAGCCAAGCTAAGACCAAACAACTCTTACATCTCTAAGTCAGCCATGGTTTAGTTGGGAGTTGTGTGGCAGGTTCCCAAAGACCATAGAGTGGAAAAAAAAAAAAAAAACCAATTACAGTTGATATGGGATGTCTTTCTATATGTTGTGAATTATCACTAGATAATAAAGGAATGGTTTTGGTCTGTGGCAAGGCATCTTAGAAGCAGGCAGGAAATCCAAGCATAGATAAAGGGGGGAAAGGGGCGGAGTCAAAGAGATGTTGCGAGCTGCCACTGAGCGAGCAAGATATAAAAGTGCAGGTAACACAGGAGCCACGTGGCAAGGCATAGATTAGTAGAAATGGGTTAAGATGAGAGAGCTAGCTAGCAATATGCTTGAGCCATAGCCCAAACAGCATGTAATCAATATAAGACTTTGTGTGATTATTGGGACCAAGCAGCTGTGGGCAGTTTATTTGGCACTGCTGGTCCAGATCTCGGGGCTAGACCAGGCCTGAAACTTCTTACTACAAAATACAATAGAAATCAGACTGGATTTAAACTCAGAGATCCACCTTCCTCTGACTCTCAAATGCTGGGATTAAGGCTTGCAACACCACTACCTAGCCAATTTGGGCTATTCTTGTTCTTTTATGAAGAGGTCATCAGAGAAGACCACTCAGGCAGAGTTTATAGACAATTGAAAGTCTTTATTCTAGCCAACTGGGACTACACTCTGATAGTGAGGACCCATGTGTAGCCCCAAGTGTTTAGAGCAAAAAGCTATTAAAAGCAAGACCACATCCTGTTATCTTGCTCAGCAGATGCAAGGGGAAGTTTTGACCACGCAGGCAGTTTAACAGAAGCCAAAATAAGCAGTTAGCTGCAGAGGGACTTTTGCACATGCAGGCAATTTATCAGAAGCCAAGATAAATGAGAGAATCATGATCTTTAGTTCCAAGAATACAGATCAGTATTTTTCCATAAGCCTCTCCACCAAAAGTCAAATTCTGTTCACCCCTAAAATGGTTTCAGCAAACTATGCAAAGGGGGAGACTCTGTACTATGTTGCCCTGACACAAATGCATAGTTTATCTTAATGATAGACAGAGAGCATAAATTACAAGGAAAACCTTTTGAAATCTATGTATTGAACCCCTTATTCATCAAGAGCTGTTTCTAACTTCACACAGGTACTTAAATGGAGTTTCAATAAAATCCTTTCATGAACATTTTCATCCATCACATTTTACTCAAAATAAATTTATTTAGAATTGAATAGTTGGTGAAGGCGTGAGTCTTTACTAAACTATCCAAAGTATACTTAGCCTGCTCTATCAATTACAGTAATTCCAGCAAAAAGTGACAATGGTGTGAAGGCTACTTTATAAAATATGGGCATAAGCAAAATACTTTTAAGGATTTATATCTATTGTACTCGTTTCCACAATTTTGTCTGGTACTGTGATCACCATTAACAAACTGGGCAGGAAGTAAACATGGTGCCTAATATCACAGGAGCCATGGATTGGTAATGGTGACAAGGATAAACCCAGTTCCAATAACTGCCCTCCCTAAGTTGACTGTCCTGGGTGAATAGTGTGTGGTAAGTTTATAGGATTAACAAGATGAGAGTAAATCAGGAACATGATGGCTAACACTGTCTGACATTCTCAACACTGCACCATCTCTGAACCACAGACCGCCCACACTCTCATCCTCTATGGGTTACTCTCAAGAGTATGGGTACCCTGATGTTGACCAAATCCTAGGGCAGATTTAAGTTTTTCCCAGGTCCTTTTCAGTCACAGTCTTGCCAATGAGTCCTCTGTTTTCAGTAAGAAGGCTTGTTCGCCTTCCTTACATACACAGAACGCCTGATGGTGATGGATATTCAATGTTGGAAAGCCCACCATTTACAAGAAAGACTTTCCCACATTCCTTACATTCACAAGGTTCAGACCTCTATGGATTCTGATGAGGTTTAAGAGCTAATACTATCAATGTTCCCACATCCCTTGCATCCATAGGACCCCAAACCAACCCGGATTCCTTGATGAAGAAGCCTAAGCTTGAATTGAAGGTCTTTCCACCTTCTTTACACTGATAAAAGTTTCGGACCAGTATGAACTCTCCACTGTGCGGTAAAGGCTGAACTAAATCGAAACCTTCTCCATTTCTTACATTCATAGTTTCTCAGCATTATAAATTATCTAATATACATATAGGTCAGAATCACTGAAGTCCTTTTCATATTCCTAAAATCAGGACTGTTGATATGAATATTAGCATGTCAAACCACGTTTGATTTTTAACTAACGTGCTTCCCACACTCAAGGTTTCTCCTGAATGTGAATTCTTTGATGTGCTTTAAGGTCACTACCACGAGTAAAGTACTTCCCACACTGTGTACATTCGTAAGGGTTCTTGCCACTATGAATTCGAAAATGTCCAAGAAATTGGTAATGATATTGAAAGGCTTCCCCACATTCCTTACATTGAAAGGGCTTCTCACCAGTGTGGATTCTCTCGTGAATTCTAAGGCTAGTACCCCGAATAAAGCCTTTTCCACAGACCTTGCACTGAAAAGGTTTCACATCAGTATGAATTCTCTGATGTTGAGTAAGTTGGTACTGAAGTCTGAAAGCTGAGCCACACTGCTCACATTCAAATGATTTCTCTCCAGTGTGAATGCTCTGGTGCCGAGTGAGCTGTGCCAGGACCGTGAAGGCCTTTCCACATTCCTTACACTGAAAGGGTCTCTCACCAGCATGAATTTTCTGATGTTGCATAAGGTTTGAGCGACGATTAAAGGCCTTCCCACACTCATTACACTCATATGGTTTTATACCAGCGTGAATAATCTTATGTTCAACAAGGCTGGAGACGCGCTTGAAGGACTTCCCACATTCCTCACATTCAAAGGGGGTTTGACCAGTGTGAATGGTTTTATGGTAATTAAGTTGGCTGGAAAAATGAAAAGCCTTCCCACATTCTTTACACTCAAAAGGTCTCTCACCACTGTGAAATCTCTGGTGGCGAATGAGATGTATATTAAGCCTAAAGACTTTCCCACATTCCTTACATTCAAACGGTTTCTTGCCAGTGTGGATGCTCTTGTGCTCAGTAAAATTCGAACGGCGACGAAAAAATTTCCCACATTCCTTGCACTGATAGGGCTTCACATCAGTATGGATTCTCTGATGTTCGCTAAGTTGGTACTTGCGTCTGAAGGCTGACCCACAGAGCTTGCACTTAAAAGGCTTCTCATCAGTGTGAGTTTTTTGATGCTCAGAAAGATATAGATGAAGCCTGAAAGCCTTGCCACATACATTACATTCAAAGGGCTTCTCACTAGTATGAATACTCTGGTGTCTTGCAAGGTAAGAGCCACTACTGAATATCTTGCCACACTGCTCACATTCAAATGATTTCTCTTCAGTATGAATGTTCTGGTGCCGAGTGAGGTGTGCCAGGACTGTGAAGGCCTTTCCACATTCCTTACATTGAAAGGGTCTCTCACCAGAATGAATTTTCTGATGTTGCATAAGGTTTGAGCGACGATTAAAGGCTTTCCCACACTCATTACACTCATATGGTTTTATACCAGCGTGAATAATCCTATGTTGAAAAAGAGTGGAGACGCGATTGAAGGACTTCCCACATGCCTCACATTCAAATGGTTTTGTGCCCGAGTGAATGGTTTTATGGTACTTAAGCAGGGTGGAAAGATGAAAAGCCTTTCCACATTCATCACATTCAAAAGGTCTCTCGCCACTGTGAAATTTCTGGTGTCTTGTAAGTTGCTGGTGGAGTCTGAAGGATTTCCCACAGTCCTTACATTTATAGGGTTTCTCTCCGCTATGAATACTCTGATGCTGAATAAGATTTGAACTACAACCAAAGCATTTCCCACACTCTTTACATTCATATGCTTTTTGTACATTGTGAGGAAGAGTCTTGCAGGCATAAGTAGGTGGTTTTTCTTTGTTATTAATCTTTTGATCAACATCTCCATCTTGATATCCCTGCAGTAACTTGATGGCACTGTACTTGAAAGCATTACTAAAACCAGAGCCCTGGAGGTCAAAAGTTTTACTTAATTGCTTCATATTCTGTTTGGGTAAATTTATATTATAAATATGGTTTTGTGGAGGTATATTTTCAGCTTCATAACTTGATTCCAAATCTGAAAGAAAATGAGAAACAATACCTTATTGTTCTGAAACACACTTCCCTACATAAATGGCCAAAATTAACATATTTTCTGATATGCTGAACAGGATCCAGGAGAGCAGCAATGGCAAAAAGAGAACAGGTTAAAAATGGGAACTTGGAACGCATGTTTACTATCCAATCATCAAATAAGCTTTCAGTTCGTGTTTGGTTACATCTAACTGAGTTGTTAGCCAAAAGGGAACCATAGAAAACAACATAATAAAACAACCCAGAACACCTCGGGCTGTTGCTAAAGTTACAGATTGTTTTCCATGAACTGACAGCAAGGCCCATTGCTGAAGACAATATTGAACATGGAGAGGTCAAGCCAATGCTGACATAGCCTTCACTCCTATGTTCCAGTGGGCTGTGGGACTATGCTCTTGTACATTGCAAATATTTGTTGCTCCTATTGGTTTAATAAAATGCTGATTAGTCAAGTAGCTAGATAGGAAGTAGAGGTGGGGCAACCAGACTAGGAGAATTCTGGGAAGCAGAAAAGCAGAGGACAGAGCCATCTCTTCCAGTATTTTTGTTTTTTCAAGACAGGGTTTCTCTGTGTAGCCCTGACTGTCCAGGCACTCACTCTGTAGACCCAGTCTGGCCTCGAACTCACAGATATCCTCCTGCCTCTGCCTCCAAAGTGCTGGGATTAATGGTGTAAGCCACCACTGCCTGGCTTCACTCTGCGGTTGACTCTGATATTCCAAATTAATCTTATTAAATATATATCACCACACCAGTGTCTTTGGTACAGAAAGGCACTATGCAACTACCAAAAGAGAAACATGAATACCAAGACACCCACAAATCCTTGGAATGACAATAGTATCCTGCCTACAAGAGATGTTAGGGCTATGGTGGCACAAAGCAGTGGGAATGACCAAAAATATATGATTGACTTAAGGGTCATTCCACGAGAGGAAACAGATTCCCAATACTGGATGAGTGACCAAGAAGGTGTGACTAAACAGCCCAGGGACCAAGAGTAAAACCAATACTGCCATTCTAAAAAACCAAGCAACAACATGGGTCCTAATGACATCCTGTTGCGCTCATAGATCAGTGCCTTGCTCAGCTATCATCAGAGGAGCTTCCCCCTGCACCAGCGGGGAACAAATACAGAGACCCACAGCCAGACACTCTGCAGAGAATGAGACCCTGGGACCCTCAGCCATGATGGCTCCACCAAATCCTTCTCCTCGGGGCTCAGGGAACCCTGTGGAAGAGGAGGGGTGTAAAAGCCAGAGGGATGGAAGACACCGAGGAAGCAAGACCCTCTAAATCAACATGACCAAAGCTCTTACGATCCCATGGAGACAGAGGCAGCAACACACAGGGCCTGCGCCACCCAACCTGCAGCAGGTCCTTTGTGCATAAGTTGACTATGGCCTCCAGCTTAGTGCTTGTATGGAATTGGTCAGTGTACAAATGAGCGCATCTCTGTTTCTTGTGCCTTCTCTTGGGTGACGTCCCTTCTCTTGGGTGACGTCCCTTCTCTTGGGTGATGTCCCTTCTGACTGTTTTGTCCAATTCCAATGAATTAGTTTTGTTTTAGGCGGTTTTATTTTTATCATTATCATTAGGAGCATGTTTGTTTTTTAAGAAGAGAGAAATGGAGTGGACAAGATAGGAGGTGAAGTGGGAAGTAACCAGGAGTAGCAGACAGAGGCAAAGCCATAATCAACGTATAGTCTGTGAGGGAAAGAAAAAAATCTATTCTCAATAGGAGAGGGGAGAAAAGATGAAGAAAACCTAAAAAGAGATACATTCAAGAAGTTTGACACTGTAAAGACCACAAAACTAAAATAAACTAAAAATGTCCATCAAAATGGGAAAGCAAAAATCCATTAAGAAAAGTGTACTTCTGAGGCTCCTCCTAAGACAGTAATTTTCTTAGGATGAGAATAACAGGTTGTTTATACTAAGGAGGACTGATGGAAGGCTATGTCCTACCAGTGGATTCGTGAAATACTTAGAATAGTCTCATACTCGTGACTTATGATCAAACCGTCCAACAAAAAGTGTTTAAAATGTAGTTGTAGACCCAAACGCAGCACATGATGCCAAATGTTATCAATTAGGATATTTAGGTAATTTTTTATTTTCAGCCGTTTTCTTTAGGACTTTTATTGTTGCTGTTGGTTTGTTAAGGTTTTTGTCGTTACTAATTCCTTTATTTTTTATTAAAGGTTTCTGTGAGTGCCTGTACACACACACACACATATGTATGCAACTTGCACAGCTTGGGCCAAGGAAACCAAAAAAGTGCATCAGATCCTTAAGAATTAGACCCGTGGGCAGTTCCAAGCCTCCATACAAGTGTTGGAAATTCATTGGGTGTTGGGAGTGAAACTTGGGTCCTCTGTAGGAACAGCAAGTGCTCTTAAACACTGCACCATCTCTGCAGCCCCTCTATGCTTTAAGATGGTCTTATGTAGCCTAGGCTGGCCTCAAACTTAAGTTCGTAGCAGAGGATAACCGTGAAGTTCTGATCTTCCTGCTTCCATTTCCCAGACCCTGGTATTGCAGATATGTGTGCCCTGTATTAGTCAGGGTTCTCTAGAGGACCACAACCGTTATTCTCTATATATGGGATTTAAGAGAGTGGCTTCCAGGCTGTGGTCCAGCCAGGCCAACAATGCCTGTCTAACAACACAAAGTCCACGCATCCAGTGGCTGTTCACTCCATGAGGCTGATGTCTCAGTTGGTCCTCAGTACATGCTGGAATCTGAAGAAGTAGGTTCTCATGCCAGTGAAGGAATGGACTTGTCAGGACAGTGAGGGGAAGCAGACAAAAGGCAAGACCTCCCTTCTTCCATACCCTTTTTACAGGATTGTAGGGGTATTGTGTTGTTTCATGGTAAATAATTGTCCCACCCACTGGTTTAATAAAAAGCGCTGATGGGCCAAAGACAGGCAGGAAGTGTGGGTGGGGCTACCAGACTAAAAACTCTGAGAACAGAATGCCAGAGAGAAGCCAGAAGAAGCAGAGGACAACTATGCTGCTCTAAGCAAAGGTACCCAGCCGCATGGCTGAACAAGAGACATGGGTTAGATGAAAGGTAGAGAGCTAGCAAGTTACATGCCTGGGCCTGAGGCTGATCAGCCTCAAATTAATGAAAGCACCTCTGTGACTCTGTGGGACTGTGGGACTGTGGGTCTGTGAGTCTTAAACCTTGAGGTTAGGCTCAAAAGTCAGGACCAGAAACCTCTTATTACACAGGATGCCACCAGAAGACATGGCTCAGATTTAAGGTGCCTTTTTCCACTTCAGATGACTTACTTAAGGAAAATCTCACAGGTTACCAGCTGCTTGGGTTTTGGTCAGTTTCAGACGTAGTCGCAAGAGCTGTCAACAGCTCCATGCCAAGCTAGGTAGAAGGCTGTGCTGTGTGAACTCACGTGGCGTTTCATTGGCTGGTCCACCTATTCTTTTTGAGTCAGGGTCTCTCACTGAACAGAAGAACAGGGGATGTGCCTTTTCCGCCTCCATAGTGCTGCAGTTGGAAGCATAGGCTACACCATCACACCTTGCCTAGAGTGACTATAGAAGACTAAAATAAAAATATTTGCTAGGCCTCACTGTATTACTGCATTCACTGATGTTCAAAGTGTCATTGGATCAGTGGTTAAGAGGACCTGGGCTCGAGTACCAGCAGCCACCTGTAACTCCAGCCCCAGGGGATATGGTAGTCTCTTACGGCCTCTCTGAGAACCTGCACACTGTCCACACACAGCAATAATAACACACATTTACAGTGACAGAAGATGGTGACCGCACCAGGAAGAGGAAGATGAGAACTCAGTGACCCATGACGAGAAGCCCCTGTGAGAGCCTGTGCTGTGACCTTGACCTCCTTCCCAGGTCGCAGGCATGCTCTTCCACAAGCCTTGGCCTTTTGAAGGAGGTGTGTCAACCCAGTGTAAGGCATGAGGCGACTCTCCCACTGCATGCTGTGCCTGGCAATGCTAGAGCCCCGCCTTCCTTTTACTCACCTGGGCTGGGCCTGTCTGCTCCTTCCTTCACAGCCATCCAGGGCTCTCTCTCCTGCTCTAAGAAGGTGATCAGATCGGGTTTGGAAATGGAGCTTCCCACTTCAAAGAAAGAAAAATGATACATGTGAAGACTTAAAAAAAAAAAAAAAAGAAAAGAAACTTGATCCTCTCGTTTCCCAGGATGTCCTGGAACTTGATATATAGACCAGACTGGCTTTGAATTTACTTGACCTGCCTGCCCCTGCCTCCCAAATGCTGGAATTAAAGTGTGTGCCACCATGAGCTGTCTGTGCAGATTTTTAAACATACAGACTTACTTATTATTAAGATCTACACAGCTTGGTATGGTGGATCATGCCTGTAAGCCCAGTACATAGGGAAATGAGTTAGGCCAGTCTATGCTGCATAGCAAGACAGTTGTATTGCAAAAACAGATTTAAAAAAAAAAAAAAAAAAAAAAAAACCCAAATAGTACTGAGGAAAAAACCTGAGTGAGAAACCAGCTGTTTCAGAAGTTTTAATCTCATTTAAATGCAGATAGGGGCATGTCATTTAAGGGGAAAGTATATATAGTAGAGAACGTGAACCTTAGCCCACTGTCTAGTGTGAACCCCATCTCTGCAGCTCACTAATAACGCCACTTATGGAGGCAAGTTCCATTAGAGTCTACGCTTAATGTTCCAATCTTAAAAACTGGGTATGGAGCCAGGCATGGGGGCACATCCCTTAACTTCCTGTACTCAGGAGTCACAGGTAGGCAGATCTCTGAGGTCTAGGCTAGCCTGCTCTACAAACTGAGTTCCAGGACAGCCAGAAACACTGTCTTGATAAAACAAACAAAAAAGCCCCCCAAAACCTTGACATGGTGGAACCCACATGTAATCACAACACTTGAGAAGTAGAAGCAGGCGATGAGGTGTTCAAGGTCAGCTTTAGTGTCATACAAGTCCAAAGCCCCCTTAGACTACATGATACCTAACCTCAAAAAAAGAAATGAATAATAATGATAATGATGTTAATAATTGAGATGCCGATATCAACTGAGTAAGGTTGACCCTAGGATTAAACACTACATTTAAATACTTTGAACACAGTCTTGCATGTAGTCATACAAAACCATTATTTTTTTAAATTTCCACTTATTTATGACATAATGTTAAGGATTAGAAGTAAGGGCTTGGGCATGCTGGGTAAGTGCTCTACTGCCGAGTTAAATCTCCAGCACGGAAAATGTTAGCACAACTGTGGTCTATGCTGCCTTTTTCCTCAGGGACAGCTCATTCTGACAGACTTGCTCAATGAAAAAGAAACTCGCAGTCTGAAACTTCTACAGCAAGCGGGTAAAGGGAGTGGTCCTTGGAGAGAGAATGAGTCCACTTCTGTTCCAACCGATTCTCCTGATTCATTATTAAGTAAACAATAAGGTTTCTTTCATTTGTGTATGCGAATAGTGTATGTGTAGTTCATGAAGGGGTGTGCACTAGTGTATTAGGTACGCGTATACGTGAGGGAACACGTCAAGACTGATGTTATGTGTCTTCTTTGAATGCTCCCCATTTTGTTGTTTGAGAGACATCGCTCTCTGAAGCCAGAATTCACTGAGAAGACCTCCAAGGCATGGACAAAAGGCAGGCGCTTCATGAAGCTCCTGTTTTCCACCCAACAAATCTTACATTATTCCTCTGGGAAGGAGAAGGAACTCAGTTACCTCTTTAAAACTCTACTGACTTAAATTTCTTTTCTTTTATGCACATGTGAGTGTATGTCTGAGCACCACATATGTGCATGGTGCCCATGAAGGCCAGAAGACGGGATCAGATCCCATGCACCATCAGATCCCATACAGATGGTTTTGAGCCCTTTTAGGATGGTGGGAATTGAATCCAGGTCCTCTGCAAGAAAATGGGTTCTCGTAAGAGCCCAAAGCACTAGCCCTTGATTATGTTTATTGATTTATTTGTTTATATCTTTGTTTCTTTGAAACAGACCATCATCCTGTAGACCAGGCTTCCCTGAAATTCACTATGTACCTGAGGGTGACCTTGAACTCACAACAATCCTCCAGCCTCAGCCTTCTGAGTGAAGGAATGACGGGTATGGGCCACCAAGCCCAGCTTCAGCTACCACAGGAAACATGGCCCTGTCTTTAATTCACATGAGAAAAGCCAACGGTGTAGAGGACACATCCCCATTCATGGGGACTGATGGCCTTACCCACGGTGACGAGGTTGCTGTAGGTCTCCAGCATCATGTCCCTGTATAAGACCCTCTGAGTAGCATCCAGGCAGGCCCACTCCTCCTGAGAGAAGTCAACAGCCACATCCCTAAATGTCACTGAGCCCTGAAACCACAAACACAAGCTGAGTGACATCGGGGAAGCATTCAATACGGATAAACAGAGGGCAGAGGTCGGAGGAACAGGAAGGAGCTGTAAATGCTCAAGGATCCTGACTCCCGAGCTCCCCAGGAAAGGACAATGGACCCAGTAGGCATTCTGATCCACTTCCTGGAGTCTTGGTCAATAAACAAGTACTATCCTATCTCATCCAGCATCCTGACGTCAAGTTCCCTTTAAGAAAAGACCCCTTTGGGTTCCTCTCTTCTCTCCCTTCAAGAAATAGCATGCATCCTGCTCTTTGTTCTCTCTCTTTCCTTCCTTCCTGTTCCCTCCACATGACCTGCCTGCAAGCGTGCTTTTCTTGCAGTTCCCAGTTGCCACCACATGGATGCTGCCCACATGGCATCTCTGGCTCTCACCCACTGTGGGGTCCCTTGGATTTCACCCAATGGGGTCTCTCTCTCCTGCTGTTTCTAAAATGTAACAGTCCCGCCCTACAGATCCAATAAATGTGTGCTTCCATTCCATCTACATTCTTCAAGTTATTCTCCACAAGAGAGAAATGTCACTCAGGTTCAGTGTAAAATACCTAAGAAATAGTGGGAGTCCTTGAGTTTATCATGGCATAAGAGATCATAAATTTTTTGTCACAAAAATGATTTTTGTGACCTATGTAAGAGCCCATATTATTGGCATATTAGACTTAACCTTTTTGCCCTTTAAAAAGCCAACAAACTCCCAAGGTGGTTGGTGTGTCTCAGGTCTTCCTGAACTCTGGAGGCCACAGTCCCCTCCCAATCACACCCTCTCCTCACTGACTCTCTTAAAACCCCCAAGCAGGTCATCTGGTCACACACACGCACCGAGGCCATTCCCTCTCACCCCCTGTGTCAGCACCTGAAAAGATGTCAACCAGGATTCCCAGTGAAGTCAAAGGAGAACATGAAAGTTCTGAAGCCCCCAGAGACCCTGTGTCCTGTGAGACTGTCGCCTCCTCAAAATGACAGTCCTCCCTGACCACAGACCAAGCAGAGAGCAGATGTGCAGGAATGCATTCAAAGAAAACTCCAGAACAGCAGGAAAGAGGCACAGACAGGAAGTGCTCTGCCCTTCCAGCCCTCACTGTTACAGGGTGGGCTGCGATGGAGGATTTCAGGTCCTTGGATAGCTTCACAGAGAAGACAGCAGAGTCACCTAACCTGAAAGTCACCCCATGTAAAGAGAGAAACACCAACTTACACAGACCATGTCCTGAGAACCAGAGGTGGCCATTCTTCCTTAGGATCCTCCCCTGGGGGACAAAGAGAAAGCTTTTCACTGAACTGTCACTTGGTGGTCCCAGACTGATGTCATCGACTACCTTTCTTTCTCAAGCGCCCCACTCACACACTCCTCCTCCACGGCTCAGAGCCTCCCACACACAAACTAGAAGCAGACAGGAGTCTACACAAAGCCGATTCTGTCCTAACCTCAGACAACCCACCATGTGAGGGCTCAATGTGGACGTGAAGAGCATAAGCAAGTCGGCCTTGAAGATCCTCCAGCAGATACCAGCAGAAGGGACCCCATGTTCCATCCTGAGATCCAGCTAGCCCGAGACTGGGCCCCTCCTCCTGCTGTGTGCAGACCTTCCTACGGGAATCCCTTCTTTCAGGGCTGACATCCAAATTGCAACTCCTTAAAAAACCCAGGGCTGAGTGACGTGCAGTACAAGGCCGGAGGGTCTGCAGTCACAATCCTCAGTAGCGTTTAGCATTCCGTGCCCACTTTGAGTGGATGGGATAGTACACCATGGGACCTCATATATGATTATGGTTTCCATTGTGTCAATGAAACCATAATTCCTTATGAAGATAAATGCTACAAAACATGGTCTCCAAGGACATGAATGTGATTGTTTGCCACTTGCAATAATTATGAGATACTTCACAGACACACACACACATACAAAACAAAGTGCTTAAGCCTTTAAATTCTAGAATTTGGTTTCTCAGCCTCGGCATGCTAACATAATTATTCTGTGCTGGGTGTGTGGGCGGAATGTCTTATGCTCACAACCTTCAGCAGTATTCAAGCTTTACTCACAAGATCTGAGGAACACATACATCCTCAGAATCTCCCCTCCCCCTACAACGTTGGCCCAAGAGCAGCATCAGTAAAGGGGAAGCAGCACTATAGATAATAAGTCTAAGCTAAGCCTTGGTTCTATACAGTTTAGGGATAGTCTGTTTAATTGATTTCTGGGAACGTGTTGTATAAGCCTGATTGTTTTGAATTCCTAACGCTCTTTCCTCCATTTCCCATGCTGAGATTACAGCCACGCACCACCATGACCAATTCTCAAGTACATTTCTGATAATCTTATAAAATTACACATTTCTCACCCCACAAAGTTCACATACAAATATTCTTTGTTTCTTTATGTTTCCTTCCCTCCTGCCTCTGCAGACACCAGGCTAGCTGGCCTTTCAGGGATTCTCTTGTCTCTACCTCCCATCTTGGCATAGGAGGGCTGGGACTTGAAACGTGCACAGCTGCCTCTGCCATTGCAGAGTTGCATGTTTGCAAGACTGATTCATCTCCTCAGCAAACATACGCATTTCTATAATAGTTTAGTGTGTGACCTCATGACATTTCTACCTGTCTATGTCTCATCCAGCTTGTGATCCTGAAGATCATAGATTAAACTTTAGGAAGGCCTAAATCTGGCAGCGGAGCTCTATATTGCCAGCACTCCAGAGACAGAGACAAGAAAGAGGCTTCTTTAAAGTCCCAGGCCAACCTTGTCTACATGAGATCCAGAAGGGCCCCTCTAGTCCACGGTGCTTGCAAAGCTGAGTAACATTCAGAAGAGTAACAACAGACCTTCAGCCATGAGGCGAAGTCAACCCAAATCAGATTAAAATGTCCACAAGCACCAAAGGGAAGCGGACAAATGGGGTTTTCACCAAACTAAAACCTTGACACACAGAGGAAACAGCCAAGAGCAGAGAGATGAACTAGGAAAGGGAGAGATTTATAAACCACACTCTGACATGGAGTTAACATCTAAACGGCACAGTGACTTCATGAGAAATGCAGACAATTCAGGGACAAGGGCAAACACGAAAATAGACATTTCCCCACACGGAGCATCACTATTGCCTATTTGAGGTACATGAAAAGCATCAGAAAGATACACATTAAAATCCCAATGAGAGGCTTCCTCGGGCCTGATTAGAGTGTCAATTACCGGGAAAGCGGTTTAGATGACTTCATATTCTTACAGAGGATGTGGGTTCAATCCCCAGCACCCACACAGTGGCTCACAACCGTCCCCATCTCCAATTCCAGGAGATTTAGCACCCTCTTCTGGCCTCGTCAGGAACCAGGCACATCAGTCATGTAGGCAAAACACTCACATAGATTAAAAAAAAAAAAAAAAAACTAAATAAAAATCTTAAACTATTATCAACAAGAAAGCACCATGAATAAAATGTGGAGGAAAAAGCACATTACTGGAGGAAATGTAAATTAATACAGTCATTGCTGGAAACAGTACAGTAGGTCCTCAAACAATTACAAACAGAACTGTCACATGACTCATCAACCCCACTACTGACTAGAGACACACAAAGAAAATAAAATCGTACCTCAAATAGACATTTACACACCCCCTTTTATTCCAGAATAATTTACATAGTGGCGATATGCAACCCTACCAAGAGATGACTAGACAAAGTAAATCTAGAATGAGGTTCAGGAACACAGTGCAGTGATAACCATTTACTTCAATATAGACGAACATGGAGGAACATGGGGAATAAGCTAAAGCCAGAAAGACAAACACAGGGCTGGAGAGATGGCTCAGAAGCTGATAGCTGCTATATCTTTTCCAGAGGTCAGAAGCCCAGTTCCCCCGACAGCTCAAAAGTGCCTGTAATTCCAGCTCCAGTAGATCCTATATACCTGGTCTCCAAGGACACCAGAGCTCATGTATCCATAACCTCCACACAGGATTTAGAATAAAAATAATTAACATTTACACCAAAAGACAAACATCCACAATCTCCCTCATGTAGAATCTGAAAATTTTATCTCAGAGGCACAAGTAAAATGGAGGTAATGGGGTGTGAGTGTTTGAGGCTGGTCGTGCAACGTTTCGGTTGAGAGTGGAGAATGTAGATCCCTAAGGTAGTTGGGGAGACGCTGATCAGGGACTACACAATTCAGCTACACAACAAGTGGAGCAATGACGTTCTCTCTTCTCCGGGGCCTCCTTTTGAGTAGCGGCAGACTCGGGAGCCCGAGCAAGCATGAGATCCCAGACTACATCCCAGTGAGCACTTTCCTTCACTTCCCACGTCACTCGCGATGCCTAGAGCTCCCAGACAGTTCTGGACTCAACAAGTGGCTGCCCTCCTGACCACCCTCGGAGGCGCTTCCGGCCTCAAATGCTCGCCCCAGGCTCCAGTGGGGACCTCAGGGAAAGCTTCCCTTGGACTCCGTCCCTGACCTCCCCTTACTGAAGCCTGGTCCTCTGCTTCAGCCGCTGTGGCCGTGAGAGAAAGCAGGAGCAGAGAGAGGCTAGCACAGTGACACGGACAATGCAGAGGGCAAGAGGTGTGCACACGCACGCATGCACACTCGCACGCACGCACACACAGGCACATTCAAGTATTCACTCATACACACACACACACAGACACTCAAGTACACACAGGCACACAACACAGTCCCTACACACACACACACGCACATACACACTCACGCAGGCACGCACATGCACACTCAAGAACACACGCGCGCACACACGCGTGCATACACACATGTGAGCGCACGGGCACGCACACACACTCAAGTACACTTTCACACACGCTAACACACACACATGCAACACACAGGCACGCAGGCGCACACACGCACAACACCGTCCCTACATACACACACATATATACACATACACGCGCGTGCACACACACGTCACCACCCACGCATCCCACAACACCGTCCACACCTACACCAAGCCCGCTGGCTGCCGCCTTACTCAGTGGAGAGTTACGCCAAACAGAGACTTCTTCCACCTACCACAAAGTTCTCACTGTCCACCATAGCCTAATCAGGGCACCGGAAGTTGATATTTAACGTCCAGCTCGGTGGCCCCTGGGAAATGTAGTCCCGGTGTCCAGAACCCTAGGAAACCTAGGGCTCCGAGGTTCAGGGCGATCCCAGCATGCACTTGGGCAGCCCATCTGGGAGCTCCGCCCAGTGGCTTGTGGGAGTTCCTACGGGGGTGCGCGCTTAAAGGGTGTGATCAAAAGTTACTTCCGGTTTGTGCGGTAACTCATTTCTCTCCTATGGAGTGCACAGAAGAGCCTACGTGTCAAATGCAGAACCGGAGTAAAATCAGATCGAGACATAGCTGGTTTGATTACGCTTGGCCAGACGCACTGCAGAAGGATCCCACCTCGCTGGGCGATGGTAGGGGCTTCGATAAGCTTCAAAAGACTTAAAGAATCGGTTGGTTTTAAACGAGGGTCGTTAACATCAGAGAGTTGAGAGAGCCAGATGTGCTGGGCCCGTCCACGGTTCGGTGACCCTGTTATTCACATAGGAAACTGTGACTGAGTACCACACACCAATGTGTGACAATAGAACTGTGTCCACTTTGATGGATAAATGATTGACACATGAGGCATCCTAAATAAACGCAAACGAACTCTTCGTTTTTGTAGGAAAATCCTACGTTTGTGGTAACACGACGACACTGTTGAGCTTTCAAAGTTATTTTTGGTCTTTCATATACAATTTTTAAACTCTAGAACAAAATTTAAAACAATGACGTTCCTAATAAGACCACTAATCGTATTAAATGAGCTATATAAATGGCCCCTGACACCTAAAGTATAAATTATCAGATTAGATTTGAAAACAAATCAGACCCAACCATGTGCTAACCACAGAAAATATGTTAAAGCTTTAGCAGATACAAAGTGACCGTCTTCACAATAGTCAAAAGAAGACTCGAGTCTATTTTAAAACAAAGGTGCATGGGGGACAAAGAACATTGCCAGTGATAATAAAGGTTGCAATTCATCAAGCGATAATAAACTTGGCTGGTGTGGTAGTATTTGCCTTTTAATCCAGGCAACAGGGAACAAAACCAGGTTGATGTCTGTGAGATTGAGACCAGCGAGGAGGAAGAGTTCAGCCAGAACTATATCGTGAAGCCGTGTACTTCGCTAATACTAAATACCCAAATAAACTAAATACTCGGAACTCAAATAGTTAGGTGCTAAATACTAAAATAAACTCATAGTACCCTCCTAATAGCATAGCTCCAAAGATGAAGGAGCGAAACACTTGCTAGAGCATTAAGGAATGACAGCCAAATCCATCATCTCGTTCAAATGCTCTTAGTCTTGAATTAATGGAACAAACCCAGAAAAGCAACAGCGCAGTGTCAAATTAGACAGCATATCAACTGGGAATGCTGTCAACATCCAACTGGAGACAGATAGACATTAATGGAACCAGAGTGTTGTAGACTATTATTATAAGGTGTGTTACTTTTGTTTAACTCTGTGAAGCTGTGTTCCTGTGCCTGTCTAAGACACCTGATGGTCTAATAAAGAGTTAAATGGCCAATAGCAGGCAGGAGAAAGGCTAGGTGGGGCTGGCAAGCAGAGAGTATAAACAGAAAGAGAATTTTTGGAGGAAAAAAGAGAAGGAGGAGGATGCAAGGGGTCATCCACCCAGCTACACAACCAGTAACAGAGTAAGAAAGAAAAATGTGTAGAAATAGAAAAAGGTAAAAGCCCAGAGGCAAAGGTAGACAGGATAATTTAAGGAAAACTAATAATAAACAAGCCAAGCTAAGGCCGGGCATTTATAAGTAAGAATAAGCCTCTGCATGTGATTTATTTGGTGGCTGGGTGGCAGGTCCCCCAAACGAGCAAAAAAGAAAAAGCAACCAACAACACACAACTATGGCAGAAATTCTTAGACACCTTTGAAGATCATAGTAGTGTACAAGGTCCACATGACCTTACACACAGAAGATACTCCTGTGAGTACATCTGTTGGCTAAGTTTCTCTTCAACTATAGACTGATGTTATTTTGCCATTGCTTCTTGTAGCCAAGGATGTTTCAAAACAACTTCTCTTTCCTACACTTTTACAAACCTTGCTTTCTTGACATCCCTGAATTAGCAGATGTTCTGTTGTACAACTTCCACCTTGCGGTCCTCTGCTTGTTCCTGAATTGTTTCAAGACATCTACTCTTGTTTTTAATAACGTTGATACAACCCATTTAGTTTTATATTGATGCAAGACTTCCTAACGACAAGAGAACTCTTACATGCGGGGGTGTTTATTGAACAGCTATATTCTGAACCATAAAACAAGTCTCAAGAAGTTTAAAGGAATCTCCGTCATAAACAGCATGTTGTTTGACAAATGGAGTTAAAGTAAAAACACAGGACAGGTGGCTAAATAATAATGTATTCATTCTCTTGTTTCTATTGTGCCACAGCAAAAGAAGGTCATTGTGAAGAGAGCTTGGGGGCACTGCTTGGACTACATCTGCAATAGCAAACAGAGTGACATGCACATTTCCAGCTAGCTTTTTAGTTACTATGTAGTCTAGGATTCCACTTTCAAGGTGTGTCTCATCACCTCAACGAACCTCTGTAGATAATCTCTTAGAGACATGTCCAGAAGCTAACTTATCTCAATGATCCCTCACAGTCCTGGATAGAGGCTCATCTCCTAGGTAAGTCTCAATCCTGCAAAGTTGAAAACATCGCAAGCGTAAGATCTAAGTGTTTAGTTTGAGTTTCTATTGCTGTGAAGAGACACCGTGACCATGGCAACTCTTAGAAAGGAAAACATTTAACTGGTATGTCTTACAATTTTAGTCCATTATCATCATGATGGGAAGCATGGCAGCATGTGGGCAGATGTGGAGCTGGAGAAAAAGCTGACAGTTCTACATCTGGATCAGCAGGCAGCAGGAGGAGAAACTGCTACACTGGGAATAGCTTGAGCATAGAAAACCTCAAAGCCTGACCCCACAGTGACACATTTCCTCCAACAAGGCCACGCCTTCTCATAATGCCACTCCCTATTGGGGCCATTTTCTTTCAAAAGTGTGTGACTATGAAAATAACTGAAATTATATAATTTGAATCATCCCTTTATGGAGCATATTTTTTGTTATACTCTAAAGGATAAAAATCAGCTATGTGAACATTGTCAGACCAAAATTAAGTCACTTATATCAGATTCTGGCTACACAGAACCTATGGTCATGAAGAGTGGTTGAAACCATGTGTCAAGAATCCCTCTATTTTCTTTTACCTTCTTAATGGATCTTGAGTTCACCACCCCTCCTTCTAGGTCCGTTTTGTGCCTGTGAGTGAATGAGCCACCCCTCCCCACAATAAAGACTGATTTCCAGTCTTTGGTGTGGATCTACTTGGGGTCTTTGTTTCTTTGGTTTTTGGTTTGGTTTGGTTTCATTTGGGTTGCTTTGGTTTGGGGTTTTGTTTGTATTTGTTTGGTTTTGAGACAAGATTTCTCTGTGTGGCCCTGGCTATCCTGGAACTTGCCCACTAGACCAGGCTGGCCTGGAATTTAGAAATCTGCTCCCTCTGTCAGGCATCACAGCCTGGCTGTATCTTATATTATAAATAATGTCAGTCACCAAGCTAATGAATAAGAAGTATTAATGATCCTGAGTTGTCTCTTCCCTCTCACCATCAATTTTGAACTCTGTTTGAATCCCATGAAATTCTGAATGGCCTGTGATGATAGCATTTATTTAAACCCCATCTCTTTTTTTCATTTTATTTTACGTATGGAAGGTGCATGCTTGCATGTATGTGGAGAGTAGTGTGCAAGCTCATAAAAATACCATTGAATTCACTGTTTTGGACAGGTACTCTTGGGCCTGTGGCCTACCCTGAGGTATGGTGAATATACCCAGTGAGACTCCATTGGAGAAAACTGATTTTTTTCCTTGGCAGCAGGTACCAATTACAGATAGCTCTTTCCAGACGTTAGACCCTGCTGCTGCCAGAACAAAGGCGGAGTCGGGTGCATCATCTCAAGTTCCTCACATTTTAAGGGTCAGTGTCCTGTGTCCTAACTTATAAGAACAGGGACAGTTTCCTTCCAGTCACTTCTGGCAGCATCCCAGGATGAGCTAGGAAAACTCAGCTAACTTGGACAATTAGTATGACAATTATCGGCTGGGCATAGTGGTACTCGCCTTTAATCCTGGCACTTAGGAAGCAGTGGCAGATAGATCTCTGAGCTCAAGGCCAGCCTGACCTACAGAGTGAGTTCCTGGACAGCTGGGAGTATACAGAAAAATCAAGTCTTGAAAAAAAAAATCCACCAAGAAACTTTTCTTTCAAACATTGTCACTGAGGGCAGAAATAACACAATGATCACAAGTCCAGAGAGATTAAGTTAGGAAAGCAATACCTATAATCGAGAGCTCACCTTCTTCAGTGATGAGTCTGGAGGACCCCAGGCCCAGATTCCTGGAACAGAGGTGAATTATGTTCAGAGTTGTGTGGACCAGGCTTGAAACCCCAGTGCTTGGGAGGTGGAGGCAGTAAGTAGGTTCAGTAGTTCAAAGTCATCCTCAGGAAGAGATATATACTTAAAAACAGATGGACTGACAGAGGAATTGTTTGGAAAGGAAATGGGTGGATGCCACTTTACATAGTAATATACACCTGGCTAATGTTTGATAGTCATACTAAAAGTCATTGTTCAGAGATTATACACCCCTTATATAGGTATTCTAATTTTTAGTACAGGGTTTATTCCTTAAGATGATAAAAAACTACTGTCAACATTACTTAAGGTACCATATACCCCAGTCATCTCAGATACAGCTTAGAATATCATAGATAGACAGAAACCTTCAACCATTTCATAGACCCAGAGAATATGGCATTTAACATTTGAAATTCGGCCATAAGAGGCACGACGACTCCTGGTGTCACTGCTCCGAGATGGTATGAGCATCGAGGATACTCCATTGGAGTTTGTCCTTTTGGCAGAGAATGGCCGGTTGAGTAAGGAACTGTCCTTACCTTGATTGCTGACAGTACACACATGGTGTCCAAGCTGGATGAACAAGTTGATGGATGGAGACTGACGAAACCTGCCTGGACAGGATAAGACAGTCCCTCCAAAACTGCCCTGCTTGTGAGAAGATCTGTCAGATATCATAGGCCTGTAGCCAATATGATAGATGCTCCAACGGCGCACAAAACCAGAGGTGATTGTCCAGGTAGCTGTGTTGCTGTCCTCTCCCAAATTGTGGAAGCCACTACTTCCATGTACTTCTGACTTTCAAGTGATATATCTTCCTTCTCAGGTCTTGAAGGGGTTGAAGAATAGGTATTTACGGTTACTAACTCATAATAATTCCTATTGTACATAGTCTTAGTTTAGAACCTTAGTTAGACAAAAGGGGGAGATGTGGCGGGATTAAGGTGTCAGCCGATAAGGTCAGAAGACGCTTATCCAGGAGCCCGGGACCCTGGAGGGGGTGTGGCCAACCTGGAGGGGGTGTGGCCAACCCCATTGATAAGTGGCTGCTAGGACTCTCTTCCTGGTTCCTGGCTGCTGGTTGCTAGAGAGATAGGATCAGAATCCATCGTCCTTCCATTTCGCATCCATCGCTTGGATACGCCAGTCCTTGTTCAGGTGCCACTATAAGCTGTTACTACTATCGTGAGTGTTGATTTATATTCTAATAAATATTAATTTTGGACTGGTGCCTTGTAAGTAAAACTCCGCCTACAGGTGGACACCCAGAGATGAGCATCTTCACAAAGTCCTGACCACAGGGCATCTCAGAAGGCTCTGCGGGAATCCCAGTAGTGCCTGGCCCTGATGCTTCAGGAAGTTCTCCATCATAGCAGAATCTCTTCTTAGCAATTCACCTACAGTGTCTCCTTGGGTCCTTCTCTGCAATAGTTGACTCTGGATTCTTTGATTTGTTCTTAGACATTTTTGAGTCATGTAATCAAGATTATCTCAACACAAAGTAGGAAGAGTTGTAGGGCTGGTGCATAGAATGTCTTTTTTTCATTTTTTTATTACATTTATTTGTATGTGTGCTGGAGAGAGGTGCATCAGCAGTTGAGAACACTGGCTGCTCTTCCAGAGGACCCAGGTTCAATTCCTAGAACACACATAACAGCTCACAACCAACGGAAACTCCGGCTCAGGAGATCCAGAACCTCTTCTGGCCTCTGCAGGCACAAGGCATCCTGGTGACCCACAGACATACATGCAGGTAAAACACTCACACACATACAACTACTTTTTAAAACTAAATTTAGTTATAAAAAACTGACAGTAACAATTCTATTTCATATGATCCAGAGAAACTCACATGCTTCTCTCTTTGTCTCTAGATGCTGGAGGTGGGCACAGTCAGCAGTCACTGAGGGATGGTGGCAGTGGATGTGAAGATGGGTGTGGCCATCCTCACTGGGACTGGAATAGGGATCCTGGGAACACCTCTCTCATCCTCCTTCAAATGTACCATCTTCTTAGAAGACAGGGTATTGGGATTTAAAAGAAAATGGCCCCACAGGTTCACAAAGAGTAACAGGGTTAGGAGGTGTGGCTTTGTTGGAGGAAGTGTGTCGCTGTAGGTGGGCTTTAAGGTCTCAGATGCTCAAGTCAGGCCAGTGGTTCACGTATGGTCCATCCTGTTGCCTGGAGATCCAGAGGTAGTCAGCTCCTTCTCCAGCACCATATCTGCCTGCATGCCGCTGTGCTTCCTGCCATGATGATCTTGGATCACAGCTCTAAAACTATAAGCCAGCCCCAGTTAAATGTTTTCCATTATAAGAGCTGCCATTGTTATGCTGTCTCTTCACAGCAAGAGAAACTCAGCTGAGGACACATGGCTTGAGACCATGGGAGCAAATATCCAACCAGCTTGTGCTGGTCTCTGGCTGAGAGCCAGTGCTCAGGGGTGGGAGATCTTTTAGAACCAGTCAGGATGTCTGATGCCCGGAGATCTGGACAATGTCTTTGATCCAAATTACCCAGATAAGCTATACATGAATACTTTGACCCACTTAAAATTCATGAGAGAAATGTTTACTGCTTGGAGCAATGGGATTTTTCTATTTTAATTCAGGGAATTGCTGTTGCGTATAATGGTCGCCAGGTGGCAACAGGAAGCCAAGGATAAGAGCAAAGAGACCCTGGGCCATCGCCCTCAGTTGCTCACAAACCCATTTCCATCCCATTACAAATATCAAGGCAAGCAAAGGGGGAGGGGGGGAAGGAGATGGTCAAGGTCCCCACTCCCAGCAAGAGAAAAAAGAAACTGGGGGGGGGGGGTGATCAAGGTTTTGTTTTTCCTATAACTAGGAAACTTTGCTATGAAGTTCATTTTAAGTTCAATAGATGAATCATGGCGGAAAGCGCAGAAAAAGTAAAGGCAACAAACAAGGTGCCTCTGCCAGGTATTAAAAGCAATATAAAGGGGGCAGTGAGGGGCTCAGCAGATGAAGGGGCTTGCGGCCAAGCCTGACAGCCTAAGCTCCAGCTCTGGCCACATGGGGGAGGAGAAAGCACAACCCAGGAAGTTGTCCTCTTCACGGGATGAGGCACCCAGATGCACACACACATTCGTACATAGAAAGAGAGAGAGAGAGTAACTGCTTCTAAAAGGGGCAGACATGGTGGTAATCACCCACCTGTAATCTCAGCACTCAGAGGAATGAGGCAAGAGAGTCGGGAGTTTAAGGACAGCCTGGGCTAAGTACCTGAGGCCAGCCTGGGCTAAGACTCTGTCTCTTTAAAAAAAAAAAAAAAAAAAGTCAAATAACAACAATAGACATAATAAATTTAAGGTAAAAATAAAGGAAACCACGATAAAAACCCATTAGAAGTGGAAATAATACACGAGAATTCCCACGCAAAGAAACGTAAATATTCTGTGTGAGTACCTGCTTATGCATAATGAAAGCAGAACAATTTATCTGGGTATGGAAATGCCTCCTGCAATCCCAGCATCCCAGAGCTGGGAGGATGGCGGCCGGAAGTGCAGGACTTCAGGGCCAGCCTGAGTTACAGGGTGAGACTTGTCTCAAAAAAGGGGGAGGGAGAAAAAGATAGGAAGAAAGAGAAGAGGGGCTGAAGAGATAGCTCAGCATTTAGAGTGTGCACTGCTGTTACAGACGACCCCTGCTGGGTCCTGACACCACCCACCCCCACCCCCACCCCCCAGTTCAGCACTACTTCACCTCTTGGAAATCTTCCTGTAAGCACCTGCACTGATGTGCAGAGACCCACACACATACAAATAATTAAGAAATAAAGACTTCCTAAAAGGGGGAGGTGTGGTGTACACCTTAGATCTCTCTGAGTTCAAGGTCAGTGTACCCCAGAGAAAGAGTTCTAGGCTAGCCAGGACTATTTAGTGAGACCCTTTCTCAAAAGAAAAAGGGGGGGGGCGCGGAGAGATGGCTCAGCGGTTAAGAGCACTGACTGCTCTTCCAGAGGTCCTGAGTTCAACTCCCAGTAACTACATGGTGGCTCGCAATGGGGTCTGATACCCTCTTCTATCATGCCATGGGGAAGGGACTCTGCATCTGTCCCTCCCTGCCTCCATAGGGTGAAAGAAACCATATATGCCTCAGGTGATGGCTGTGCCCATTAGCATGATTTACTCCTGACGTGTTGTGCGTATGTATAGAAATGTCACTCTGTGGTTGGGGGGTACAGCTCTCAGCAGTGGAAGACAAGCCTAGATTCCCCCAGTGAGGGGCTGGGGTGTGGCTCAGTGGTAGAGCCCCTGCCTAGAATCCCCCAGTGAGGGGCTGGGGTGTGGCTCAGTGGCAGAGTCCCTGCCTAGAATCCCCCAGTGAGGGGCTGGGGGTGTGGCTCAGTGGTAGAGCCCCTGCCTAGAATCCCCCAGTGAGGGGCTGGAGCCCTGACATGAGCAAGGCCCTGGCTACCATCCCCTGAACAAATACATAAGAAAAGAGGGGTCTAAAGGTTACTATGAGAGAAGTCAGTCCCTAGTTATTTTTTATGGGAAGAAAAAGAGCTGAGACTGGGTGAGCTAACAGGAGGAATGTCTGGGTGGCAGGCAAATTCTATTTTTGATTTGGCCATGTTTCTAAGTGGTTCACCTTAAAATAACACAATTTGGTTTTTTGCCGAATTTCAAGAATTCCTATTTTAAGAACTTCCTGGGTTTGCTTTAACAAAGACTTGGCTTTTTACTTTTATCTTTTTTATTCTAAATTTTATTTTCTGTGCATTGGTGCTTTTCTGTATGTATGTCTGTGTGAAGGTGGTGGATTCCTTTGTACTGAAGTTTAAGACAGTTAGGAGCTGCCATGTGCCTATGGAGAATTGAACACAGGTCCCTTGGAAGAGCAGCCAGTGCTCTTAACTTCTGAGCCATCTCTCCAGCCCCTTAACTTGTCTTTTTAAGAAGAATATTTTTGTTCCTTGAGTCAGGATTTCAAACACCAGCACAGGTTAATCTGGAACTCAGTATGGAGATCTCAGACTCACCAAGATCCACCTGCCTCTGCATACATGTGCCACCGCGTCCAGCTGTTACTACTTTCTCTATTCAGTTGTGTGTGTGCGTGTGTGTGTTGTGTGTGTGTGTGTAAATGCACATGTGTGGGTGCATGTGTACATTTGCATGTGGAGGCCCCAAGTTGATGTCGGGAATCATCACGGATCCCAGTCAATTTTACACTTTGCTCATTTTGTCTCTCAAAGTCAAACCCAAAGCCCCCTCAGCAAAATAACTAATGTTGCTAAGCAGCTTGGTCTGGGCATCTCCTGTCTCTGCTTTCAGTGTGTGTGGCGGGGGTTACTGATGGCTGCCATGTGCACACAGCATTTACATGGGTTTCTGGAAAATGAACTCCAGTCCTCACGCTTGCCCAGCAAGCATTTAAATACTGGACCATCTGAGGCTCCTCTCCTCCCCCCCCCTCCTTTCTGCCCCATCTCTTATCTGTCTCACGTATCTCTTGCCTCCACCCCCAGAGAGTGCTGAGACACACACACCCCCCCCACTGGGAAAAGGTACTTTCTAGCCAAAGAACACCTCTCCCCTCTGCTCTCCCTGACTCCCACTGTTCTTTACCCTTCCTGTCTCAGCACATGCCTGGGTGTTAACCAACCCAAGGCTCCACAGCATGCTGAGGTGTCTCAGAAAGTGTGGAGTTTCCACGGGTCACTGCCTGTCCTCGGACTCATCCTCCAATGGAAGTACATGAAACAAAGGCTGGGGTGTGGCACTAGCACTTCCCCTGCATGCACAAAACTATCCCAGCACCCGCAAACCAAAGGCAAATAACCCTCAGAGAAAGTGGCCAGGGCTCCTTACGTCCCTGTCAGGCGAGGCTGCGATTTGGGTGTGACGTGGACAGAGTTGGAAAGACTTCCCCACAATCCAGTCAAATCATAGCTCCCGGTTAAATTGGTGCCTGAAATTACAGCCTCCGGGGCTGTGTTTGTCTTTCCTTTCCTGCTCTGCTGCAGCCTCACAGACTGGGGCTTCCTCAGCAGCAAGACATTCTCTCATGGTTCTGAAGTCCACAACCAAGGGGTCCTCAGCTTTGTTGCCCCTATGGCTTCTACCCTAAGATCTCATATGGCTCTGTCACCCTATCCTTGGACAGTCTTTTTCCCTGTGACTTCACACCTCTCGCGGTTCTGTTTTTATATCTCTTTTTTAAAGAATGCTGGGTCCAACCCAGAGTTTAGGCAAGCCTTGGCTATGTAGTGAGTTAAGGGTCAGCCTAGGCTACTTAGTAAGACCGTCTCCAAATAAAAATGTTTCAAAGGGCTATGGATATAGCTCAGTGATAGAGCACACAATCTTGCAAAGGCCCTTATTTCAATCCGTAGTACCACAAAAAGATGTGAAATCGGTTGCTGTTGGTATACTCATTTTCAAAGAAAACGTGGTACTAGACCTTCAGGAATGCGCTCAAATGTTACACAGGCACGTGGATTTATATTAATATTTATGTTCAATATATTCATATAATCAAAAGTAACATAGCTTGGCATAATGGCTCACACCTTTAGTCCCAGCACTGGGAGGCAGAGGCAGGCCAATCTCTGAGTTTGAGATCAGCTTGTTGAACAGATCGAGTTCCAGGACAGAGAAACTCAGTCTCAAGTAACAACAACAAAAAAAGTGTGTGTGTGTGTGTGTGTGTGTGTGTGTGTAGACCAGGCACAGATGAATATATAAATATATAAAGAACTGCAATAATTTTATTTGTTTTTGTTGTTGGGGGGGTTGTGTGGGTTTTTTGAAACAGGATTTCTCTGTGTAGCCCTGGCTGTCCTGGAACTCTGTAGACCAGGCTGGCCTCAAACTCAGAGATCTTCCTGCCTCTGTCTCCTGAGTGCTGAGACTAAAGGTGTGCTCCACTTGGCTGAAAACTGTAAAATTTCAGCAACAAAATCACAAAACTGCCAATCAATAATGAGCCACTGAATTGAAGAGACAGTTCTCAGATAAAGAGAAACACAGATGACCAATAAATATCTTCTTAAATGTTCCACATCCTTAGCCATTCGGGAAATGCAAACCTAAACACATTGCGATTCTCTCTTGCCCGAGTCAAAACAGTTATCACCATGGACAGCGATGAAAACACTTGTGGTGAGGCTGCCAGCAAAGAGCCCTGAGCCACTGCTGGGAAGAGAAACATGCCATAACTTCATTCTCTGTAATCTCCTAAAAATTAAGTTTAATAAACTAAAACTAAAATATCCAGATTAAATCATCATTAAGGCAAAACTTGGGTTTTTGGTTTTGTCATTGCTGTGATGGTGGGAGGATCACAGACACACTCTCCACAAGTCCATGCTGCTCACACTCCCTGGGAAGCTGCGGGATTTGAACCTGGGTGTTTGTGGTTGGAAACATGTGCCAGCATAGAAAACATACCGTAGGGGTCAGGGGAGCTGTCTCAGTGGGCAATGTGTTGGCTGAGCAAGAGTGAAAGACCCGAGACCCCTAGAATAACAGAAAAAGAAAAAAAATCTGTGAATTAGTAGCCTGCCCAAAACTAGAGAGGCGAGACAGAAGATTCCTGGGGCTCAGCGGCCAGCCAGTCTTGTCAAAGCAGTGAGTTCCACAGACATTGAGAGACCTCAAGTCAGACAATAAGGAGAGGTAGTCAGGCAGTGGTGGGGTACACTTTCACTGAGTTAGAGGCCAACCTGATCTACAGAGGGAGTTCCAGGACAGGCAGGGCTACACAGAGAGACCCTATCTCAAATCAATCAATCAATCAATCAATCAATCAATCATCAATCAATCAATAAGAGTGATTGGAAAAACAACCAACAAACTTTGTTATCCACATGCAGGTGAATACTGGATTTGGTTGCACCCACACCCATGAAAGGAAGGAAGGAAGGAAGGAAGGAAGGAAGGAAGGAAGGAAGGAAGGAAGGAAGGAAGGAAGGAAGGAAGGAAGGAAGGAACTACAGTAAATACTGTAGAAAGATTTTTAAAGCTAGGTGTGGTTGTGCTCAGCTGAAAACATAACCCTGGAGAGGCTGTGAGAATTCTGGGCTCCAGGCAGTCCGGATAACATAACAAGCTTGTCTCAAAGAAAGGTGGTTCTTAGCTCCATAGAACCTTGCTGTGGGGAGTCTGTGAGCGGTGGGTGAGTTGAAAAGGTAGGGTATTACTGGACACTATTGCAGAATCCATAAACCCTGGACACTGAGGCATTTTTATGTTTTTGTTTATTTTGAGACATAGTCTCATGCTGTCCCAGTGTATGCGGTTGAGGATTAGCCTAGTTTTCAGATAACAAATTTCCTCTTCTTCTTCCTCCACCCTCCCCTTATTCTTATCTCAAGACAGGGTCTGGTTACATAGTCTCACTGGCCTGTAACTTACTATGTAAACCTTAACCTCATAGAGAGTTGCCCATAGCTGTGGAATATCCTCTTGTACATTGTAAAGATTTGTCATTTAATTGGTTTTTAATAAAACACTGATTAGACAGTAGCCAGGCAAGAAGTATAGGTGGGGCAACTTGGGAATGATGGGAAAGAGAAGGGCAGAGGCAGAAGTCACCAGCCAGACACAGATGGAGCAGGAGATGAACATGTCATGCTAAGAAAGGTGCCGCCATATGTCAGTGCATCAATAAGGAATATGGGTTAATCTGAAAATGTAAGAGCTAGTTAGTAACAAGCCTGAGCTACTGGCTGAGCATTTTGTAATTAATATAAGTTTTTCTGTGTTTATCTTGGACCAGATGGGGTAGGACTAAAGGCATGCACCAGACCTGGCTGAACTTCTGAACCTCCTTCCTCTTACCTCCCGAGTGCTGGGATTATAGATAGGTGTCACCATGCCTACTTTGAGAAATGGTTTTATTTCTGGTCTTTCGCTGCAGCAACATGAGCTAGAGTGTCAGAAGCCTGAGCTCAGAGTGACACTCTGTGAGGTGTAGTAAGAAAATACGGTGGATCAGCTTCAACGATGCCAACCTGAAGAAAACTGAGATCCAGGAGTACATTCCAAACCAAAAGGGAGAGAAATTTGTGAAGCCATAGATTAAGATTTACTGACCTGGTTCTCTCATTTCCAAAGTCCCACCTCTTTTCCAAGAAAAAAAAAAGCATAAATAAAGGTATGTTATATATCCTTATATATGAGACACAATAGATAATTTCTAGGAAACTACCGATTTATTTATTTATCTATCTTATGAACATTGGTGTTTTGCATGCATGTGTGTTCTTGTGAGGGTGTCAGGTCCCCTGAAATTGAGGTTACAGACAGCTGCGGGCTTCTATGTGGGGGATGGGAATTGAACCTGGGTCCTCTGGAAGAACAGTCAGTACTTTTAACCAATGAGCCACCTCTCCAACCCCAGAAACTACAAATTAAAGCAATTTGTTCCAGGAGAAAGTAACACATCTGAACAAATTGATAGCTGCAGAAGAAGTTGAATTCATAGGCAAAGACCTACCAAATAGGCATAAAGCCCGGGAACACAGAAAGAAGGAGGGGGGGCAATTCTACTTATTAAAAGATATATATAGGGCTAGAGAGAAGGGTCAGAACACTTGATACTCTTGTAGAGGACCTAGATCTGGTTTCCAGCACCACATCAGCCAACTAGCAGCCATTTGCAACTCCAGTTCTAGGAGATCTGATCTCCATGGGCACCAAGCACATATGTGAAGCACACGCAAGAAAAACACTCATACACATACGATAAAATAGAACATGCAAAACACTACTGAATAAAATACCATGACATCAAATCCAGTGATGATGGAGAGGGGGGTGGTTCAGTATCCACAGATCCAAAGCCATAAAACCTAGAAGTAATGGGTTAAACAGCACTTAACAAAACTTAAATATCTTTGTGTTGCTGGCTTTATGTCAGCTTGATGCTCCAGTTGCTAGACTAGCTAGATTTATCTGCAAGGAAGGAACCTCAACTGAGAAAAAACACCTCCATAAGATCCAACTGTAAGCTAGGCAATGGTGGCTCATGCCTTTAATCTCAGCAGGAAGGAGGCCAGCCTTGCTGTGGGACTATGCTGGTCTATAGAGTCCCAGGACAGCCAGGGCTACACAGAAAAGCCTTGTCTCAAGAAACAAAATAAATATAGAGGGAGGGAGGGAGGGAGGGAGGGAGGGAGGGAGGGAGGGAGGGAGGGAGGGAGGGAGGGAAGGAGGGAGGGAGGAAAAGCAGCTGAGTCATCCAGTAAGCAGCATCTCTCCATGGCCTCTGCATCAGCTCCTGCCTTCAGATTCCTTCTGATTCCTGCCCTGGCTTCCTTCAATGAAGGACTACAATGTGAAAATGTAAGCCCAATACACCCTTTCCTCCCCAATTTGCTTCTGGTCATGGTGTTTCGTAGCAACAATAGAAATCCTAAGAGAATTTTAAAAATAAAAAATAAAAAGCCCTTAGCAAATTAGGAAGAGAGCAGTGCACTGTTCTCAACTTGTGGGCCACCACCTCTCCAGCAAACCTCTATCCCTAAAACTATTTACATTACGATTCACATCAGTAGCAAAATCACAGTTATGAAGTAGCAAAAAAAATAATGGTTGGGGATCACCACAACCTGGGAACTGTATTAAAGGATCTCAGAATTAGGAAGGCTGGAATCCACTGGATTAGAACATAATAAACAAAGGAAGGCTGGGATGAAGCTCAGTGGTAGAGCCCCTGCCTAGAATCCCCCAGTGAGGGGCTGGGGTGTGGCTCAGTGGTAGAGCCCCTGCCTAGAATCCCCCAGTGAGGACTGGGGTTGTGACTCGGCAATAAAACACTTATCTAGAACCCACCAAAGAGGGGTTAAGAGTTGGCTCACTGATGGAGTGGACAAGATCTATGAAGTTGAGAAACTCGATCTTTCCATCCCCATCCACCCCACTGCTGTGAAAGGATCCACTAAGACCTAAAACCACATAAGGTTTCTTTCCTCTCTCAAAGCTAGGTCCCTGCCTGAAGACAGCCTGTCCCAATCACCCACATGTTTCATTGACACTGAATCACCCCAAGGGGTTAGTAAACAGCCTAACAGTATCAGCCTAACTGAACATGTTTGTTATTGTGCAATTTTCATAAGAAGTTCATGTCTCAAAGCATCATGGGCAAGCATCTCATAGTTAAAGGGCCAATCTGAGTAATAAATGATTTGTAACTTGATATTGTGGCCAAGCCTTCAATTCCAGCATTCAGAAGACAGAAACAGGCAGATTTCTTGAGGCCAGCCTGGTCTACCCAGCAATCTCCAGGACAGCCAGGACTACAGAGAGACCGTTTCCAAATAAAATAAAATAAAATCTTTATGTGTGCATGCACACACACGGGCACAAGTGTGTATGTGTGTGCACTGTGTGTGAGTGTATGTATGCATGTGCACATGCATGTGTATGTACATGTGTGTGCAACATATGTGAGTGTATGTATGCGTGCATATATGCATGTGTGCATGTGTGTATGTATTGTGTGTGAGTGTATGTATGCATGTGCACATGTGTGTGCATTGTGTGTTAGTGTATGTATGCATGTGCACATGCATGTATGTGTGCATGTGTGTGTATTCTGTGTGAGTGTAAGTATGCATGTGCACATGCATGTGTATGTGCATGTCTGTGCATTGTGTGTGTGCATTGTGTGTGAGTGTATGTATGCATGTGCATACATGCCAACTAAGTTGCAAATGTAAAAATAAGAGGACAAGTTGCAAGAGTCAGTTCTATCCTTCACCAGATGAGTTCTGAGGTCAAAGTCTGGCTTGACCATTTCATTCCTGACAGGTCCCTGAGTGACAGCCAGGAGACTTGTTAGCCAACTACAGGAGTCTTATCACTTCCTGTAATCTTTCAGCATCGGTGTCTCAGAATCTGACCACAAGGTTAATTAAAATTAATTAATTAATTGGTTACTTAACTCATTAAAATTCTTCTCTTCTCCAGAGCCTCTCTCCAGAGCCTCCAACCATTTAGAAGTGTCAAACTGGAAAGACTCAGAATTCCGCCCGCCCCTTAACGTTTATAACTTTTGAGCAAGTCACTGACATCCCATACAACTCAGTTTGTGCATTGTATACATGGAAAGGGGGCATTTCAAAAGCATGGTGCTGAGGAGGAAAAGTTAGAAAACCATAGTCAGGTAGAGGAAAAAGCAGAAAAGGGCTTCCTGCCAGAGTTGCCTCCTTTCTTGTATAAAAAGTTTAGAGGGAGAAGGCCTTTGTCAGTATTGACATGATGATAAGAAGGGAGAAGCCAGCAGTCTTGCAAAATGCCTTGCAAAAAGACTCCCAACTCAGATTGATCAACCTGCCTCAATAAAGGCACCCCCCTACACACACACACACACACACACACACACACACACACACACACACACACACAAACTCTTTGTCTCCCTCAGACGGTCTGTTCTTTGCCTGTCCCACAAAGGAACTCAGCTAACGCCAGAATCTCAGTTACTAATGTAGGGGCTGCAAAAATGGATCAGCGCTGAAGAATGCATACTGCATTTGCAGAAAATGAATTTGGGTTCTCAGCACCCGTGTGAGGTGATTCACAACAGCCTGAGACTGAAGGTCTATAAGATCTGATGCCCTCTTTGGGCATGTGCATGTACACACACACACACGCACACGCATGCACACACCACAATTTAAAAATAAAATCAGTGGTAATCTGATTAGGTTGGAGGGGAGTTGTTTATTTCATTTTTTAACTGCCTTTGATTCTTGCTTTGCCATTCATAATTTAGCAATCTTGGACAAGTAACTTCGTTTCTCCGGGTCACCTGCAAACGAGGCTCTTCCTGAGGATTTAATGACATAATCTGAGCAAAACCTTCAGCGCAACTCCCCAAACAGGAGCCCATTATAGGAGAAGGGGGAATCTGGATAAGTTAAAATTGCAGAGGCAGGTGATCCAAGAGCCAGGTGAGGCAAACAGATGTGGCTATGAAATCTCCGGGATAGTATACTTCGCCGGCCAGCCTCCCCTTACCCGCAAAGGTACTAGACAAGCCTGGGGCCCTAACTTGCTACGGTCACCTCTAGCTCCCTGATGCCCGTGGTTTCATGCAGCGTAATTTTCCAAGAATGGACTACATTTCCCAGAGTACAATTCCAGTCAGGGCCCCAAGAGACTATCCCGTGAACCTTGACCAAAGCGCTTTAGGAGTCCTGGGCCATAAACTCATTCATTCAACTCCTATGTTTCTCTTGGCTAAACATGTCAGCTACCGTCAACCCCGACCTGAGCCGGGCTCCTGCAGGGAAGCGTTGGTGCCTTCTCCCCGGTAGGAGATAGGGTCTAAGGCCGCAGGGGGTCTGTGGCCTTGCTCGGGACTACATCTCCCAGGCGGCATTGCGGCGGCGGCTGCGGTACGTCACTGGACACCGCCAAGAGCCCCGGGGGTGGGAGAGGGACTTGGGGGGCCGACCGGGAGGCGGCTGAGGAGGATGGGGTCCACCCGCCCGTTCCTCGCGTGAGGAGGCCGAGGGGCGCGCCACCCCATCCCGGGGCGGCCGCCCCAGGGGCACCGCCATCCCCGCCCGGCCGGGAGGTCGTGGCTGGGGATGCGGAGCCGGGGGCCGCCGGTGGAGCTGCGCGGGGTGAGAGGCGCGGGGAGGGGCGGCCGCTTGCTGCCCTCGGCCTCGGCCTCCGCCGGCGGGCCCCGCTCAACCGGGCCCTCCTTGAGCCCTGACATCCGTGGTGACAGGTGAACCTGTCGCCTCTCCTGCACCGCCGAATCGAGGACGGTCCTGTCTTTGGAAAAAGGGTTTGGGGGTTGTTTTTTTTTTTTTTAATTTTTTTATTCCCCCCTCCCCCAGCCATGGTCCCCAGGAGCCCCCCGGGGTCTGCAGGGACCGTCTCCCACCCCGGCCTCCCCAGCCCGCGCTCAGCATCCCGCGGGCAGCCTGCGTGAAGCGGCCTCCCGCAGCCCCCGGCCCCTCCCCCATGGAGGAGGAGGAGGGGGCGGCGGCCAGAGAGTGGGGCGCGACCCCCGCGGGGCCGGTGTGGACCGCCGTGTTCGACTACGAGGCGGCGGGCGACGAGGAGCTGTCGCTGCGGAGAGGCGATCGCATCCAGGTGCTTTCCCAGGACTGTGCGGTGTCCGGAGATGAGGGCTGGTGGACGGGACAGCTGCCTAGCGGCCGTGTGGGCGTCTTCCCCAGCAACTACGTGGCCCCCGCCGCACCCGCCGCACCCACGGGCCTCCAGCTGCCCCGAGAGATCCCCTTCCACGAGCTGCAGCTGGAGGAGATCATCGGTGTTGGGGGCTTTGGCAAGGTCTATCGTGCCCTATGGCGTGGCGAAGAAGTGGCGGTCAAAGCCGCCCGGCTGGACCCCGAGCGGGACCCGGCAGTGACAGCGGAGCAGGTGCGCCAGGAGGCCCGGCTCTTTGGAGCCCTTCAGCACCCCAACATCATTGCCCTGAGAGGCGCCTGCCTCAGCCCCCCAAACCTCTGCCTGGTGATGGAGTATGCTCGGGGAGGTGCATTGAGCAGGGTGCTGGCAGGTCGCCGGGTGCCTCCTCATGTGCTGGTCAACTGGGCCGTGCAGGTGGCTCGGGGCATGAACTACCTACACAATGATGCCCCTGTGCCCATCATTCACCGGGACCTCAAGTCCATCAACAGTAAGTGGTATCCTCTCTCCCCAAACTCTCTTTCGATGAACCGTGTGAGGCCATGCCCAGGTGATTGGAAATGACAAGGGACGCCAGATGGCACTGTGCATGGGGCAAGTAGGGGCCGCAGTAAACTGTCAGGGCCAAGTTGGGGGTGGGGGGGGGGCTTTGTTTCTATTGAGAAGGAAAAGAAGGCTCAGAAAGGTTGAAAAATAGACTTTCAGGCTACAGTCACAGTGGGTCGGTGATTGTGTATCCATGAACTATGGCAGTGCCTGTGTTCCCTGTCCTCATGATACCCACCACCAGATCATGGCACCAGAGTCTATCAGGCAGAAATAAACAGAACCTAGCTGAGTTCGAGCCAGGGTTTTGCAAGCCTGTTACTATTAACATTTATGGTCCGTCATTGGTGAGAGGATTGTCCTATGCATTTTAGATTGTTTGTTGGTGTCTTTGGCCTCTATTCACAAAAGGTCATTAGTGGTCTGCATCCCTAACTACCAAAAGCAAAAAATGCCTCCAAACCCTGCCATATGTCCCCTGAAGATGGGGATGGGGTGAGTAGGATGAGTCACCTCAACTGAAAACCACTGCTCAAATGCTGCTGGTTCTCCAAGGCAAACTAGAAGAGTTCAAGGGTTGAGAAGAGTGTGGCTGATGGTAATCAACCGGTTCTACAAAGCTGAATGGTTGGTTGAATCAGCAATAGGCCAAGTAGACAGGAAGGGTCCCTAGAAATCGTATCTAGACCAAAAAGCATCATCTCAAGGCATCAGCAAATTTTAAGGGAGCCGCTAGTAAGTTAGGCCCCACTCCAAGCACCAAGACATCATGGTTTCTTTCCAGAGTCCTCATAGAGAAGACATGGCTTTCATTCATTCTAGATCATTCTGGTGTGCTGTGTGCTACATTTACACAACTGGGAAAGCTTTACCTTTCTAGCTCTCCCATTTCACGCTCCTTCATTTTTATTTTTTAAATTGATGGCCTCATTATCGCATTTGGTATTTACAAGGGCAGATCATGTGCGGGAGGGAGGGTTCCACCATAAATGAGGCCCGTATGTTCCCTGCCCTCAAGTGAGTCACACTTAAGCCAGGAATGCGCGAGTCCTCCTTTGGCCTTTGATACTCACCCCTTGGCAATTTTTTTTTACCTGTCAGTTTATGTTCTCACATTTGTTTGAATCCACTAGATTGCTTTTGTAAGCTTGTTGCCATGTTCCTACAACCTTAAGCCCCTAGAAGATAGGGCTGAGTGCTCCTCATCTTCTGTGCCTGGCCTTCATACATTCCACAGAAAGAGTGACCATGTACCCAGGACCTTCCCTGGCCTATGCCCAGCCTGGAAGACTCAGAAGATAGATGCAGGTGATCCCTTGCTGGAGACGTGGTGAGGGCCACTGGCATGCTCTTCTTACAAGCTGGGGATCCTCGGCCCTTCCTCACCCAGAGGATCATAGTACACCTTTAAGACACCCTGGACAAGGTAGCTGGGCTCTCAAGGACAACCAAGACATGGCCAGGACTTCTGGGCAGTAAAGGACCTGGGTTCCTGCAACACTGTCCCTACAGCCTTCCCTAAGAAGTTCCTCATTTGACGCCAATTCATTCCTTTGTCTGTTTGTTTGAATTACTTTATTTATTTTGGGGTGGAGGGGGTATACACATCATGCATGTGTGGAAGGCAGAGGACAATGTGCAGGAGTCACTTCCCTGCTTCCACCATGAGGTCTCTGGGGACAGAACTCAGGTCATCAACATTGGTGGCAACTAGCTTTACCTGCTTGGCCATCTTGATGGCCAATTTGTTTTAGTTTTGATGTTTCGTTTGGTTTTTGAGATAGGGTCTTGCTGTGTAGCTCAGGCTGGCTTTGAACTTGCAAACCCACTACCTCTGCCTCCCAAGTACTGGAGTTACAGATGTGCACCACCAGGCCTGACTTAGTTTAGGTATTCTTAAGCATCTACCGTGTTTTATCCTTGGCTCTAGGATTATAGAAGAGACCAGGGCCAGCTGGTACAACGGCACATGCCTGTAATCCCAGTGTTTGAAGGCTGGGGCAAGGCAAGAGGGTTTGCCATAAGTCTGAGTAAAATAATGAGTTCCAGGCTAACCTGGACTACAGTGTAAGACCCTGTCTGAATGAATGAATGAATGAAAAGATCAGGGGCCAGCATAATGGCTAGCCAAGTAAAGGTATTTGCTGCCAAGCCTGGCAACTTGAGTTTAATCCCTGGGACACACATGGGTAGAACAACCCATACACATGAAATAAAGGTTTTTTTTTAAGTTTATTTATTTTTATTTATTTATTTTTAAATTATGTATATAGTATTTTGCTTGCATGCCAGAAGAAAGTACCAAGATCTTATTACAGATGGTTGCTGGGAATTGAACTCAGGACCTCTGGAAGAGGCAGGCAGATCTCTGTTAGTTCAATGCTAGCCTGGTCTACAGAGCGAGTACCAGGAGAGCCAGGATAACCTAATAACACTGTCTCACAAAGGGGGGGGGGGAGAGGAGAAGGAAAATCTGCTCCTTCCCAATATGAAATGTGTATTCTACTAATCAAAAATAGCTATTGCTTGATTAATCAATCTACCTATTGATATAGAGATCACACACACACGGTCCATAAGAAGAGAGAGGGGAAAAGGAAGATAGATACCAGATTTTCAGAAAGTTAGAAGGAACTGCGGTGAATTCAGGGTGAGATGGGTGATCAGTAGACTTGATGGTCAGGAAGAGCAAACATCTGGGGACGGAGGAAAAAGGCCTCAACCTTACAGAGAAAGATGGGGAAAGCAGGGCAGACATGAGGCAGGAAGAGTGTGCCCCAGTAAGAGATAGTAAATCTGGGGATCGTGGAGACTGGCCTAGAACCTGGACTTGGGAGCCGCAGCGTGCAGACTGCAGAACTGAAGACAGGAGGGAGGGAGGCTGCAGAACAGGCTGAAGATGAAGCTTCTCCTGCAAAGGACCTGGCTTCCATGGCTTCAGCTCCCGTCACCCACATGTGCCTCACAGACATCTGTGACTCCAGTTCTAGGGTCTCTTTGGGTACCGGGCATGCTCATATTGCATGTAAACATGCAGGCAAACGTATACATAAACAAAACTATCAAGCTGGGGCCGTAGCTGTAAAGTGCTTGCCTCCTAGGCATGAAGCCTTGGGCTCAGCGCCCTTCACTCAGTCATGCACAGCCATGGAAAGCATAAACTGTCTCAGCATTAAAACACTGGGCACGGACAGCAAAGCTACTTCAAGTCTTTGCAGTGTTGTCTAGATAGGCATATGTTTTTGGCCAAGTAACTTCTCAGAGATTTAGTTTGCTAAGCAATAAAAATGAGTTATAAGGGGCTGGAGAGATGACTCAGTGGTTAAGAGCACTGGCTGCTCTTCCAGAGGACCCGGGTTCAGTTCCCAGCACCCACATGGTGGCTCACACTGTCTCCAACTCCAGTTCCAGGGTACCTGACACCCTTATCAGGCAAAATACCAATGCACACACACAAAAAAAGAAGCTATGAGTTTGTTCTTAGAAAGGATTTAACTCCAGTGTAGACACTAGCCACAGCCATCATCACCGTTAAGATGACTCGCTGCCTCCAGTCAGCCAGAACTATTCTGTATGCTTGGTTGTATCAGTCTGGACCACAGTGATGTTGCATAACAAACCACCCTAAAACTCAAGTGTGTAAAAACAGCTGCTTGCTACTGTCTGTGTTCTTATAGCTAGACGGGGAACAAAATGACTTAGCGGGGCTTGGGTAGAAGGCGTCTACTCTCAGGTGTTTTCCATCGCCTTTGGACCAGCAGGCTACTTAAAGCATGTTATGGTAGGCGGCAGAAATTGTGGAGCTCAACACTGTACCAGAGGGACAATCCTCTTGCAGGGGAGGTCCGGAACTGCCTGTCATGTTGACTTCATTCTTTTGGTATTTTGAAACAAAGTCTTGTAAATAATCCAGGTTGATGTCCAACATGCTATCCGCCAGCCCCAGGCTCCCAGGTTCTAGAATTATAGGCATGTGCCACCATGCCTACTTTATCTGCCTTTCCCTTTAAAAGTGTGTGTGCTTTAAATTATGTGTATATGTGGGTATATATACATGAATTCAGGTATCTGCAGAGGCCAGAAAAGGGTGTTGGATCCTCTGAAGCTAGGGTTCCAGGTAGTTGTGTGGGTGCTGTACAGGAGCAGTACATGCTCTTAACCACTGGGCCATCTCTCTAGCCCCAAAGTTATTTTAATTGTGTGTGGGGTGTGTGTGTGGATAAATATATGTATGTGTGAGTGCAGGTTTCTGTGGAATCTAAAAGAGGGCATCAGATCCTCTGGAGCTGGAGTTACAGGTGGTTGTAAGCTGTCTGGTGAGGGTGATGGGAATCCAGTTCAGGTCCTCCACAAGAGCCATACACACTCTTAATGGCTGAGCTATCTATCTCTTCATCCTCCTTTACTTGGCCAGAGTTAGTATGAATATCCCAGAGCTAAAGCATAGGATGATACAGTGTGCCTGCTTAGTGAGGGGACATGGGAGGAGGCCACTTAGGGGTAGAAGCAAGGAGGCACATCTGGTGTGTGTCCAGGGCAGGAAGGAATGTGGAGTGGGGACCCGTGAGCTGCAGAGTGGGAGAGGAAGGCAGGGGACTGTCTTGGTGACTCACCCTTTTCCTACCCACAGTCCTAATCCTGGAGGCCATTGAGAACCATAACCTCGCTGACACGGTGCTCAAGATCACAGACTTCGGCCTTGCCCGAGAGTGGCATAAAACGACCAGAATGAGTGCCGCGGGGACCTACGCCTGGATGGCCCCCGAGGTTATCCGCCTCTCCCTCTTCTCCAAGAGCAGCGATGTCTGGAGGTGCCGAGAGGCTGGTGGGGGTCCTCGGGAGGGGGGACATCTGTGGGAGACCAGTGACCAAGCAGTTAAATGTTCCTGCGGCTGAGGCAGGTCTTGAGGAAGAATTTGCACCTGAATAAAAAACTTCAGAAGAAATAGATGTTAGCATGAAAGGGCTCCTGAAGCACCTTCTACCACACAGCCATTGAATTGGAAAGTTGAGGACCTGAACGAAGCCATTCATTCTTCTAGCTACACAGCCGGCTGTCTAGGGAAAACAATCAGCAAACAGACAGCCTTGCCTGATAGCATAAGTATTATCCTATCTACTCAGGAGGCAGAGGTAGGATAATTCCAAATTCAATGCCTGCCTGGGAAACTGAGTGAAAGCTTGTGTCAACATCAAAATAAAAAGAGGTTAGTGGGTATAGCTGAGTGATAGAGCACAACCTGGAGTCCTCTAGTGATAGGCTGGGGGTGTGGCTCAGTGGTAGAACCCCTGCCTAGAATCCCCCAGTGAGGGGCTGAGTGCTGGATTCAGTAAACACATACTTGCATAGCTTGTTGAAATGCCCTGAGTTCAGTCCTCAGTAACATAATTCCCAGGGTTAATAACAAGAAATTAAAAGGAAATTGTAAAATGGGGGGGGGGCTGAAAAGACAGTTCAGTCAGTAAAATGTTTTCCATGAAAGTATGACAGTCTGAGTTTAACCACCAGCATGCACGTAGAAGCTGGCGTGTAGATGTGCTGGTGATCCCAGCAGCACCAAGGAGACAGAGAGAGGGATCCCTGCAGCTTACAGTCTAACCTAATCCATACTGCAATCTCAGCAAGACCCTGACTCAAGAAACAAAACCAGGGCCCGAAGCATGGTGGTCACACCTTTAATCCCAGCACTCGGGAGGCAGAGGCATGCAGATCTCTGTGAGTTTGAGGACAACCAGGTCTACAGAGTGAATTTCAGGTCAGCCAGGACTTATAGAGATACTCTGTCTCACAAACAAAAACAAGAACAAACAAGCAGACCCAGGTGGGCAGCTCCTGAGAATGACAGCTGAGGTTTGCCCCTGGCCTTTTGGTGCACACACATGTACATACACACCCATATGTGAACAGGCACACACAACACAACACCAACATTTAAAGAACTTCTAGGTATAGCGGTACACACCTTTAATCCTAGCATCAGGCTATCGAGGCACATGTGTAAGTCTAGGCCAGCATGGGCTACATAGTGAGCCCTTATCTTTTGACAAAAAGAGATAAAGATTGCAAAACAGTTGTAAAGATGGGGAAATATTTATGTGTGAAGATGTAGGGCGGACAGGGAGGCTCCTCTGTGTCCCAGGACCAGTGTAGTGAGCTCAATTCTCAGGGACAAAGAGCCAGCTAAACAATCTGGGCACCACAAAGGAAGTGCAGAGATGAGAGTGTTCCTGAATGTGGAGCTAAAACAGAGCAAGAAGGGGCTGGGGAAGGAACCCCCTGGGTTACTCTAAGGTGCCGTGAGTGCTAGTCATTGGGGCAGTTATAAATACATGGTCTCCTTGGAGCCACGGCCTGCTGTCTTTATTAGCTGTCAGTCACAGGTTGCATGTTGTTAAAGTCACAAAGTAATGTATTTGGGGCAGAGCTGAATCAAACAGGAGTTCCCGTTGGCTCTCTAGCATAGTCACCATTTGGTGAAGGTCTAGCCACCCTTTTGTGTATTGCCGAACCTTTGGAAAGCCCCAGTGGTATGGTGCCCAGCTTCACAGGCTCCTTCTGGCTGGGTTCCTGAATAAGGTGGTGGTGTCTCAGGTCAGGACACCAGCTGCCCATGTCCTCTAGCTGCCAGATATCAGTAGCACTCCTCAGTCAGAGTAATAATCAAAACCTACCCCTGTAGGTTTCCAGGGACATGAGGGTGGTGGACATCGTGCTACCCTCTTTTAAAAACCAGTTGTCTTCATGATCCGGAATGGCTGCCTGAGCTCCAGGCTTTATACCCACATTCCAAACAGAAAGGAGGGAGGAAATCTGGTATGGCAAGATGGGATCGTGCCAATACCTTCTGCCTTGAAGCTTTGTTATAAGATAACTAAGCCTGCCTGGGTCATTCCCTGGAGTGGGTGCTTCATACATGGGAAATAATCCTAACTTGTGCTGACAGCTAAGTACTGTGGGGACAAGAATAAGGGGTCAAGGAAGGCTTTCTGGCAGAGCAGGCAGCCTCAGTTGAGACAGAAGGACAAAGTTAAAATACATGAAAGGCCTTCCCCTCTTGACAGAAGAGACAGTGTGTATAAAGGAGGTCTGGAAGAGCTTGGCTGTTGAGAGGTAACAGTGTGAGGGTCATGGAAGATCGGTGCTAAGTGTGTACTGCAGGCAGGTGGCATCCATCTGTAATCTCAGGACACAGAGTCATCATGGGCTAAATAGTGAGCTCTGGTGAGCCTTGGCTACGGTGAGGCCATGCTGCACTGGAGGTGGAGGAAGAGAAGTCGGCTGCTGCTGTGACGGATGTCGGGGCTGTAGCCCAGTGCCCGGATGCTTTCCTAGACTGAATCCAACATTTCATCAGATCTGATCCTAGGGCCTACAAGATTGCTTGATGGGTAGAGATATTTGCTGCTAGGGTTGACAACCTGAGTTAGATCCCTGGGACCCACATGGCAGGAGAGTACCACAGCTCCTTCCAGAGCTCTGAGCTCCACGTGAGCTATGTCCCCCAACAATACAGCAGGTTTTAAAGACACAATAAATGATTTCATTACAAACATGGCTCTTGGTGCAGTGGTGCTCCCTCTAATCCCAGCACCGAGGAGGCAGAGGCAGAGGGATCTCTGTGAGTTTGAGGCCAGGATGATTGACATAGTGGATTCTGGGACAGCTAGGGCTACAGGGACTCTGTCTCTAAAAAGAAAAATAAATAAATAAGCAGGATTTTTTCCCAGTGGGCATTGGGTTCCACTTTAGTTTTGAGTAGAGGCCAGAAAGTAGACAGAAAATGTCAGGAGACAAACAACCCTGCCCACCTTTTGAAGAACAAACCTGAAGGTCGAATCAGGCTTGTGTGGCCTCACCAGCTAGTCTGGAAATAGGAGCCTGGAGGGCTGGGGTACAGGGGAAGACTCGGTGGGCTGCAGCATCACCCTCCTTCTCCCTGCCTGCAGCTTCGGGGTGTTGCTCTGGGAGCTGCTGACCGGGGAGGTCCCCTACCGAGAAATCGACGCCTTGGCCGTGGCTTACGGTGTGGCTATGAACAAGCTGACTCTACCCATTCCCTCCACGTGCCCCGAGCCCTTTGCCCGCCTACTGGAGGGTGAGCCAGGGCCCTGTGGAGAGGGTAGGCTCAGCTTTGGGGACAGGGTTCCATGGGCCACACCTCTCCCCTTTATACCATCCTTACATTCCTGTGGGCCCAGAAATGGGGGAGAAGGCTCTGGAAGCCAGAGGCCTATGGGTGTCATCCCCATCAATGCTTCCACAGCTCCTAGACCCTTGTGAGCACCTGAGGGCATCTGACACTGGGTCCCTCCGAGGGATCTGGAGTCCCTCCTCATCGTTTCCCACGGCATGTTGACAGGAACCTAGCTAAGCCTTGCCTTGCCCTGAGCATGGATGCTGACCCTTCCCCCGTTTCCTTCCACCTGCCTCCGGTTCCCACCCCAGAGTGCTGGGACCCAGACCCTCATGGGAGACCCGATTTTGGCAGCATCCTGAAGCAGCTGGAGGGCATCGAACAGTCAGCCTTGTTCCAGATGCCCCTGGAGTCCTTCCACTCCCTTCAGGAAGACTGGAAGCTGGAGATTCAGCACATGTTCGATGACCTTCGGACCAAGGAGAAGGTGAGGGCCCGAAACAAGGGTGGGGTGGAGCAGGGTCCCAGCTCTGATGCCTCGGGCAGTTCAGGAGCCTCCCACCTCTTTTGGGTCCGTGCAGGGTGTTTTTGCATGCTAAGAAAAGGCAGCTTCCTGTTGATGGAAAGGCCCCTGTACTGAAGTACTTACAGGTGATGCTGCATGCTTGTCTGGGATGAGCGTTAAGTATGATAGCAAAAAGTAAGAGAGGGTGAGGACAGAAAAGCCTTGACCCTGAAGTGAGATGGTAGGCAATTGGGTGCTGTTCTCTGCCTCGGGGCCGATTTGACGGTCCCCAACTGCTTTTGTGGATGCTTGTTTTCCAAAGGACAGTTTACTTAGCAAACTGGAGAACTTGAGCGCTGGAACGGGGCAGGAATATAGCTAGGGTGTGAGACCTGAGTTGTAGCACAGCAGGACATAAAGCAGGCATGGTGCTGCGTGCTGCCTGCCTTCCACTGTGCAGTGAGTTGGAGACCAGCCTGTTACATGAAACCCTGTCAAAAACAGGAAGGGATGGAGAGAGGGAGACAGAGACAGACAGAGAATCCCTTTTGGTGCTTACTCGGTCCCCTACCCAGGCCCTCATCTTAGTAAAGTCTGAACTGGAGTGCCAACCTACCAGCCCCAGCTGCCCTGGGACCACAGACGGGCTCCAGCAGCTAAGCCCCGCCCCCGCCCCGCCCCCCTCCAGGAGTTGCGGAGTCGAGAAGAAGAGCTCCTACGAGCGGCGCAGGAGCAGCGTTTCCAGGAAGAGCAGCTGCGGCGGCGGGAGCAGGAGCTGGCCGAGCGAGAGATGGACATCGTAGAACGCGAGCTGCACCTGCTCATGAGCCAGTTGAGCCAGGAGAAGCCCAGGGTCCGCAGACGCAAGGGCAATTTCAAGCGCAGCCGCTTGCTCAAGCTGCGGGAAGGCGGCAGCCACATCAGCCTGCCCTCCGGTACCACGGTCCCCTGGGCGCTCCCCAGAACCTTCTGGGGGCTGTGTCTCCACAGAGGGTTGCTTGATTTGTTTGAACAGTTGTCTGAGCCAGGGCACCGTACGTGCTAGGCAAGTTTGTATTCCGCCGAGCTAAACCCTCAGCACCTTAAAGTTCTTGCTCTTGCCAATATATCACATAGAGACTGTGACCAAAAAATCCGAGGGGAGGCTCAGGCTTGTCCTGCCAGCATCCATCCTGAGACCGAGGTAGGAGGATCGCCAAGCGCTCAAGGCCAGGCTGGACTACCCTGGCTAAGGGTTGAGACTCAGTCTCAAAAAGAAAACAAAAGATGGTTCCCTGCCTGACACACGTGACGGAGGTTAGAAATGACAGAGCCAGGCCAGCCGCAGCACCAGCCAGTGAAGATACAGCCGAGCCCATAACATTCTGGCAGCCACATTGACAAAGTGAAAGGAAGCCAAGCATGGTGGAGGCAGGGGGATTAGGGATCCAAGATCATCTTCGTTGTCTAACAAACGTGAGGTCAATTTAGGCTACATATGACCCTGTCTCAAATCGCAACACAAACTATGGGTAGCAGCTGTGTTATTCAGCCCAATATATCTATATAAGCTATAGAAGAAAAAAAACCCACAAGGTGTTACTTTCTTGTTTTCACACTGAATCATTGAGATCCAGTGTCATATTTATAGCAGTCTTGAACTAGGTGTTAAGTTTCAGGTCAGCCATGATGGTGCCTTCCTGTAAAACCAGCACTGGGAGGCAGAGGCATTTGATCGATTTGAGGACAGCCTGGGATATATAGAGAGAGTTGAGGGCCAGTCTGAACTACATAGTGAGACCTGATCCCAGCACAAAACTGAGGCTAGGGCTCCCGGGGTGAGGCTCAGTGGTAGAGCATTTGCCTAACATCCTAACAGGTGCAGGGCCCTGGGTTACATCGCCAGCACACACACACACACACACACACCCAAATTGATCTGGGGGCCTGGGTATGGAGGTCCTGGGCTTGCAAATATTCCCCTGGCACTGCAAATACTCGTGTATTTTTTGAATCTATACTAAGATTTTATAAAAGTTAGTTGATGAAAGTGGGCTCACCTGCCTAGTTTGTTCCCAGAATTCTTCAGAGCTTCCAACAGCCAGATGTAGTTTCTTTCTTAAACTTAGTCACGAGTAAATATTAAATTTCACTCCCTCGGCTGCCCCAAGTGCTCCATGGTTGCATAGACCTTAACTGAACTCTCATGCTTGGATCCTTGGTCAAGCACAGTTAGATCTTCAACCTCCTCCTTAAGCTTGTTCATTCAGGAAGAGTCTAAGAATCTCCATTTCCAATAGAATTTCAGCTGCTCTGGGGCTGATAGGTCTGGGACCTTTGAGATCCAGTACATTAAGCAGTGACCAGTGCCACACACACCCGGTTATCATTCTGTCTGTTTCTACAGAGGAAGTTTCTCTCAGCTTACCATGGTGCCATTTACTTAGGAATGCCTCTTTTTTCTTTCAGGATTTGAACATAAGATCACTGTCCAGGCCTCTCCCACCCTGGACAAGAGGAAAGGATCCGATGGGGCCAGCCCCCCTGCCAGCCCCAGCATCATCCCCCGCTTGAGGGCCATTCGTTGTGAGTATACACAGGTCTTCACAGTCACAAACCCTCTGAGTACATTGTGGCATTCTTGGTTCTCATCAGGGGCAACAGGTAACAAATACATCAATAAACAGCATCATTTCTAGGAAGAGAGTAGATGGTAAGACATTGGTACTAGCGGTATGTAGAGCCTGTGCTTAGCCTATTACCAGGCCTTGTATTCTGTTCCCAGCACCAAAAATAGAGAGGTGGGGAGTTCCCCAAAGAGATTACATCAGTAGACTTCATGATCATATCTTTACGAGGGTTTGGTCAGCGCTCTTGAGCCTGGGGTATACGTCCTGCAAGGAAAACACAGGAGAGCTGCTCCACCACACCCACGTCCAAAGTCAGGAGGACACAAGGCGGCAGTTCCAGATCACGTTCCAAAGGCAGGACCCCCTCCGCCTCTTTGTCTGTGTGGGCCTGGAGTGGACCACAGTGCCACCCTCATGGAAGATGGCAGATGCTCATCTGTCACCATCCACTCTTGCACGTCTAGAAACAGGAGTTTAACAGTATTCTGGGCATCCTGTTCCAGAAAGGCTGATGCTACGCAGCTGCAGGGCCTGCGTGAGGTCTGACAGTGCCCGTGGTGGTAGCGAGTGTGCCCCACGGAAGGGGACGGTGCCCTTTGGCAGAAGGAACAGCTGAGACAAGGCAAGGAACAAAAGTGTCATGCTCCCAGCCTGGAGGCCAGCTCGGTAGAGCGAGTAGGGAAGGAGCACGCCATGACAAAGGGGGTGCGGGGCCAGAACAGACAGCCTTGAGACACAGCGAGTCTGACTTTTAAATCTTTATTATTTAAAAACTAGATTTTGTTTTTATTTCTTGTGCCTGCTTCTATGAGTATGCACCATATGCATGGAGTCCTGCAGAAGCCAAGAGAGGGAGTCAGATACCCCTGGAACTAGAGTTAGAGATGGCTTTAAGCTGTCATGTAGGTGCTGATACCTGGACCTGTGTCCTCTGAGAGAGCAGCCAGTATTCTTAACCCTGAGCCATCTCTCCAGCCTGATTTTTTTTTTTTTTTAATGTTTGGCAGTGCCCAAGGACTCATGTGTGTGAAACATGTGTTCTGCAACTGCTTTGCCTTTGTCCCTGGTGCTGTGTGTGTGTGTTTATGCATTTGTGAATATATAGGCATGCTTTAATCCCACTGCATACCTTTGTCCAATTATGCATAGGCATAAGGTTGGGAAAAAATTGACTTGAGGATAAATTTTTACCCTTTGGATAAAGGCTGGATCAGCCCTTCTGTTCTTCAAGTACCCAGATACTTGGGGATACACTTGAATGGGAACCATCCAGATTTGATGGATGGAGAAATCTGTGTTTAAAGATGGGAAGTACATGTAGTCAGGCTTAGGTTGGGGGTCTGGGGTATGGTTGCTAGGTGCATTGTTTGGAGGTGATGGAGGGGGGCTCCCAGGTGAACAAGAGGGGCATACAGAACCCAATCAAATATAATTCCAGCTATTAAACTTGTCCCTTTATTTGCCTATCTCAGGGGTCTCATGTAGCCCAGGCTGGCCTGGGACTTACTGTGTAGCTAAGGATAACCTTGAACTCCTGAACCCCTGATCCTCTCTCCCCTACCTCCCTGGTTCTGAATTATAGGCACACGCCACCATGCCCAGTTTGTGTGGTGCTGTGGAGGGAGAGGCAAACCCAGGGCTTTGTCATAAGAGGCAGACTGGGCTTCTTCTTCCCTCGGCCTTTTGCTTTTGTTATAAGGCAGTTTGACTGTGTCTTTCCAAAATAGTCTGGAACTCGTTGTTTTATTACAGTCATTTCTCTATGTGTATGTATGTGAGCAGGTGCGCTCCTGCTGTGACCTGTATGTGAGTGGATGTACTCTTGCCATGACGTGTATGTGACGTATTGAGCAGGTGCATCCCTGCGGTGATGTGTATGTGAGCTGGTGCTCCTGATGTGTGTGTGTGTGTGTGTGTGTGTGTGTGTGTGTGTGTGTGTGTGTGTGTGTGTGAGTAAGAGAGAGAGAGAGAGAGAAGAGAGAGAGAGAGAGAGAGAGAGAGAGAGAGAGAGAGAGAGTGTCCCTGCTGTGACCGGTATGGGAGTGGGCACACCCCTGCTGTGACCTATATGTGATGTGTATTAGGCGGGTGCACCCCTGCTGTGACGTGTATGTGAGCACAGGGGACAGCTTGGTGAGACTCCCAGAGAGAGGCACCGTAAGATAGTAGAACCAGTGTGAATTCAGGAGCATGGAGGAAGAAGTGCAGTCTAGGCGCCCAGGGCTGTGCCAACCAGAAGGAAGCAAGCGGGAGGCTTTGGAAGGGGAGCGAGGACCAGGGCTTCAGGAGTTGGGGGAGGGGAGCTAAGGAGGGTCTAATTGCCTTGTTGAGCATTAGGGAAGGATAAGCAGGAGTAGCTGCCAGAAAGGCCCCTGGGGCTGGCCTTTCTTTCCATCACTTCTCCATGACTTCCCTTCACCCAGTGACACCCATGGACTGCGGCGGCGGTGGCGGCAGTGGAACATGGAGCCGAAGTGGGCCACCAAAGAAGGAAGAGCTGGTTGGGGGCAAGAAGAAGGGCAGGACCTGGGGCCCCAGTTCCACTCTGCAGAAGGAGCGGGCAGGAGGAGAGGAGAGGTATGGGCGTACAGCTGCCCGCCTACCCAGTGCCTGCCTAGCACGTGCCCTGACCCCATCTCCCTGTGCCCCCTGCAGGCTCAAGGCCCTGGGGGAAGGAAGCAAGCAGTGGTCCTCAAGCGCCCCGAACCTGGGCAAATCTCCCAAGCACATCCCCATGGCCCCAGGCTTTGCGAGCCTCAATGAGATGGGTAAGAGAATGTGGGTGCTCTGGGGAGGGAGGGAGACAAGAGAGGTCCTGGCCTGGCCGAGGGAACAAAACTCAGGTCTAGGTGAGACATGCCCAGAAGAACGTCCCTGAGGGTTGGCACTCATTTCAGCAGCAAGGCTTTGGGGGTTTGGGGATGACACTTCGTGGCATCTGGAGAGTGGGTCTTGCTTTTGGAGGCCAGTGGGGGAAGACCTTGCCACCAGTTCTGGGGGGAAGGTGAGGGAAGGCGGGATCTGCTGAGTGATGAACCTCTCCGGTTGCAGAAGAGTTTGCTGAGGCAGATGAAGGCAACAGCGTGCCCCCTTCCCCGTACTCCACCCCGTCCTACCTCAAGGTGCCTCTGCCCGCCGAGCCCTCTCCTTGCGCGCAGGCGCCCTGGGAACCGCCGGCCGCGACCCCCTCCCGGCCAGGACACGGAGCTCGAAGGCGCTGCGACCTGGCGCTGCTGGGCTGCGCCACGCTGCTGGGCGCCGTGGGCCTAGGCGCCGACGTGGCCGAGGCGCGTGCTGGGGACGGCGAGGAGCAGCGGCGCTGGCTGGACGGCCTCTTCTTCCCCCGTCCCGGCCGCTTCCCTCGGGGTTTAAGCCCGACTGGGCGTCCCGGGAATCGCCGCGATGACGCAGCCCCCGGCCTGGGCCTGGCGCCCTCGGCCACCCTGGTGTCACTGTCCTCTGTGTCGGACTGCAATTCCACGCGCTCCTTGCTGCGCTCCGACAGTGACGAGGCTGCGCCCGCCGTGCCCTCCCCGCCGCCTTCTCCCCCCGCGGCCTCACCCAGCACCAATCCCCTTGTGGACGTGGAGCTGGAGAGCTTCAAGAAGGACCCCCGCCAGTCGCTCACGCCCACCCACATCACCGCTGCGCACGCTGTGAGCCGGGGACACAAGCGGACGCCATCGGATGGGGCGCTGAGGCAGAGAGAGTCTCTGGAGCTCACTAACCACGGTGAGTGAGGACTGTACAAACCACCCTCCACAGGCCACTGCCGTGTCTCATTTGGAGCATGGGGAAGGAGCTGTGTCCCCTGCTCTTGCTGGGAGCATTGTGGGGCTTGGGATGCCTGAGACAGGATAATGCCTGCAAGGGCCAGGCAGGTGTCTTGATGGCGGCTGGAAGCATAGGTAGCTGTCTGCACTATTCTCTGCTTATTTCCACCGATAGGACAGCATGGTCAGAAAGCACTGTGCCCACGGCCTCTGCTCTACAGCTACTTTGGTCAGATACGAGGCTCTTTGCCCCAGCTCTGATAACTCTTCAGAGATGAAGGCATGAGCTGGTGGCACACACCCCTGAACCCAGGACTCAGGCCATCCCAGTCTAACATGGAGAGTTTGAAACTTAGCCTTGGCTACATGAGACCCTGTCTGTCTCAAAGAGGGAAAAACTGAACTGGGGGTGTATGTAGCTCCTTTGGAGTTGATTCTCAATACTCCATAAAACTGGGTATTTGAACACACCCGAAACCCAGCACTCTGGGGGTGGAGGCAGAAGGTTCAGGAGTAAGGTCATTCTCTGCTACATAGAGTTCCAAGCTAGTTTGTCCCAGACCCCAAAAAGACCATCTTCCAGAGGAATGAATGAGTCATTGGAAGCTCAGGGGACCTGATCAAGGTCCTCCAAGTGGCTGTATGTATATAGCCTTACTGGGAAACAGGCACAGCAAGATATGAGAATTTTTCAAGAGAAGCCAGCAACACCAGTTTCCAAGGATGGGTGTTGGCTTAGAAATGGCACCCATTATCCCTACCCCTCACCTCTGTGATCCCTTTCCCTAGGTCCTCGAGACCCCCTTGACTTCCCTCGACTGCCCGACCCTCAGGCCTTGTTCCCCACCCGTCGCCGACCCCTGGAGTTCCCTGGACGTCCCACCACCCTCACCTTTGCCCCAAGACCCCGGCCAGCTGCCAGCCGCCCCCGTCTGGACCCTTGGAAACTGGTCTCTTTTGGCCGGACACTCAGCATCTCGCCTCCCAGCAGGCCAGACACTCCTGAGAGCCCTGGGCCCCCCAGTGTGCAGCCCACACTGCTGGACATGGACATGGAGGGCCAGAGCCAGGACAATACAGTGCCCCTATGTGGGGCCTATGGCTCTCACTGAGACCTGCCCACCACCACCGGCCTGGGCAGCCATGAATGTAGCGCCCCAGGCCCCGCCACAGCCCACCATGCCCCAAGGTGGGGGAGGCCCTGGGCAGGATACTCACTATTTATTGGGGAAGGGGGGGAGGACACTTAATTTATTCCTTTGTGCCCCCAGGGGTGAAGCTCTGAGCCCAACCTGCTGTGGGGAGAGGGTGGGCAGGGATACTCAGGGACAGGACATTGTGGGGGATTTGGCACAAAATACAGCATTAAAGGTAACCCCTGCCCCCTACCAAGCTTGGCTGTGTATGCTTCCTCAGCTGGGGCCCTGGTGCTGACTTTACCCCACAATAGGACACCCTTACACCCCACACTTCCTCCCTAGGCCTCTGGGTTTCTGAGGAAGAGAAACTCAGGTATGGGTCTCCTGCTTTGGTCCCACAATAACACCACACAAAGAAGACACCAGTGACAGGCGCTTTACCAGTAAACTCATGAGCCAGGGAGAGTTGCCTGGTGAGGTTGGAGGGGATAAGGTAGGGGCTGCCATTTGACCTCAGCCCACGACATCCCGAGCTGGGCCTCCAGTCCTGCTATCACTGTCTTCCCTCTGGAGGCTGCAGCGGTTCATCTTCAGCTGAGTCAGCTGGATGTAGCGGAGAACATTGGTGTCTGCAGGGAGGAGCGGGGACTTTAGCTGGGTGTCCCGTTAGCAATGTCCTCGTGACCTCAGCTCACAGTCAGTGGCTCCACCCCCAGCACCTCAGCTGTAGCCAGGCACTCAGAGACATTTCACACCTCCTGCCTCACACGAGCAGCACTCTGCCAGGAGAGGCTCCTGTCACACCTCCACTCATCCCCCAGTGACAACTGTTAGCACCAAACCACTTCACAGGAAAGCCTGTCTTGCCTCTGATCCCACAGCCCTGCATGCAGCACCTGCTGTGTTCCCTCTGTCCTCACTGGCTTGTCATGTCTACACGTGGACACACCAGGACCCCGACTGATCTCTCCAAGAGCAGAGAACAGGTGTTCCGAGCAGATGAGTGGAGGGCAGAAGGTAGCTGAGGAGCTGTCGAGCGAGGAGTGAAGGGATATGGGTGTGGGGGAGAAGCGTTCAAGACAGTCATGGGTGAGCATGAATGGGTCAGTGGGTTGCAGATGTAGCCTAGTTAGTAGGGTGCTTGCCTTGCATGCCTGAGGCCCTGGGCTCAATTCCCAGTACTGCAAAGATGAGAACGGGTTGAGAAAATGTCAGAGGAATAGGGTGAGTGGACCTTTGGTGGAGCGGGATGGATGATGGATGGGCGCGTGACGAGTCTTGGGCAGCTGGAGAGAGGTTGTCCAGAGCTGGTCACAGCGCTTCCCTGGGGTAGTTCTCCCCTGCCCTGATCCTTCCGTCTTTGGACTCCTCTGCTTGCCCAGCCTCACCCCGCCCCGCCCTGCCCTGCCACTTACCCGTGGGCTCCCGGCTTCGGGCCTCCTGCAGGTAGCACAGCGCACGTGCATAGTCACCCAGGTGGTAGAAGGCGATGCCGGCGCGGTAGGTGGCCTTGAAGTTGCCCTGCTGTTTCTCCAGCACCTTGAGACAGTACTCGCGCACACGCTCATAGTTCACCAGCTCCGACTGCAGGAGGCAAGCTGCAGGGGTGCGGAGACCCTGAGCCCCCTAGGACTCACATGACCTGTCCTCTTCCCTCGGCCTAAGGGACTGCTCTGGCCACCAGGGGATGCCAACTTGCTAGCTCATTAGTAGAGAATCGATCTGCGCCGCCGCTAGAGGGCGCAGGGCAGACAGGTCTAAGGCAATTAGCCGGAGATCTCCCAAACAATTGCAGAAGTGCGGGACCAAGAACCAAATAATCAGTGCAGGGCAAGCCTTTCTAACCTTGGCTCACGCGTGGCAGATCGAGGAGAATCAGTCAGGGAAGTGGGGGCTCTCAAGACCAAGCCCCTGCTTCCCCCATCCCAGAGCCCGTCTATCTATTCCCAACTCCTGTTCTCATTAAGTTCTGAAGTCTTCCCAGTCAGACCACAGCCCCGATTTCTTCAGCCCCCCCCCCAGCCACCGCCCTCAGGCCCTAAGGCCCCCTGACTGCTCCTTCCCACCCACCCTTCTCACCCATGTCCCCTGCATCGCCCTTCCCTACCCCGACGGCCCCGTACCGGTGAGGGAGTCGTAACATTCAACCTCCGTGTTCTCCACCAGGCGCCGCTGCTCCTCGCTTAGGCGGGCCGGCCCCGGGCTGGCGGCGGGTCCGGGGGAGGGGGCAGGCAGGCCACCAGGGCGGGCCCCCTGAGCTGCCTTCAGCTGCAGCAGTGCCCGGTGGTACTTGCCAATAGCTTCTCGGAACTTCTTCTCTCGGTAACAGCGCTGACCCTCCGCCTTGAACGCCACGGCGGCCCGCAGGCTGCTGTCGAGCGCCGCGGCCAGGCCCCCAGACGGCTCTGGGGCAGGACCCGGCCGAGCTGAGCCATGGCGAGGCGCTGAGCCCGGGCCCGGGGGGGAGAGGGCGGGAGGCGGGCGCGGTGGAGGCTCCGGGGCAGCGCTGAGCATCAGCACCGGGGACAGCGCGCCGCGCTGCATTGTGGGAAACTCCTTCGGCCGCCGCTGCAGCTACCGCATCGCCCCCCGCGGGGCCGGTCCCCACCCTTTCTCCGCCCCCGCATCTCTGGCTGCCGTCTCCGGCTGCCCCCTATGGGTCTGGAGAAGCCCCTCCAGACTCCCCCTGGCTCACCTTTAATCAGCCCAGGGCTGTTCTGGCGCCTCTCTCTTGTCCCCACAGTCCTGACCCTCCCTACCAGCCTGCATGCTCTCCCCGAGATTTCTAGAAGGAAAGGCTAAACAGGCAGACATCGGTTTCATGGAAAGCAGGTTTTCAGCCCACCAGTCATTTGGCATGTTGGATAAGAACCCAGCCTTAGGGAGTCAAACTGTCCAGATTCAAATCCCTACTGTTTTTTCGCTGCTGTACGATTTGGACAGTCCCCTCAAATTACCTGTGGTCCTAATGTGGAAAATAGTGCACACCTTGGAATCGATTCTTTATTTATGTAACACACAAACAGCGATGGCTCCATTTCTTTTCTGAGGGCTGCTGGGTCATGATAAAACAGAAGCTGAGGGAAGTGGCACCTGCCTATAATCACACTCGGACATCTGCGGCAGGAGGGTGGCAAGTTTGAGGTTAACCTGGGCTATAGAGGGGATTCCAGACCAGCCACGGGCTACAAAGAAAAGGGGAGGTGGTAAAGAGAAGGTTGAAAAGGAATTTGGACCCTGTCCCCATCTCCTAGGTCCAGTGGGAAGACAGACCAGTGACAGCCCAAAGTGAATGAGCCTGAAAAGCACAGTAGAAGAGCCATGGCTAAGATGGAGAAGCCCAGAGGGACTTGTGCCCTGGGGTGAAGTCGGACTGGGGACCTCCTGTCCAGGAGAGGAGACTCCACAACCAGAGCAATCTGCCTCTTGCCTCCATTCACTTCCAGAAAAGCCAGTGAGAACCGGCTGGGCAGTGGTGGTGCATGCCTGTAACCCAGCACTCCAGAGCTCTGTGATTTCCAGGCCAGCCTGGACTACAGAGTGGGTTCCAGGCTAGCCAGAGCTACACAGTGAGACCCTGACTAAAAACTAAAGGGGGAAACAAAGGGGGAAAGCCTTTAGTTATAAGCCAGCGAAATAGCTTGGTGCATGAAAACACTAGCCACAAAAACCTGAGACCACGTGAGTGCCATCCCTGAATCAATTCCTGGAGTTTCACTTGACTTCTCTCTACATGTTATAGTACAAGGATGTACACACACACACACACACACACACACACACACACACACACACACACACACAATGTAAATTTAAAATCCTTTCATTTGATTATTACTATGGGTTTCTTTTCCAGAATACACATATGCAGCCACCCTCCAAAAACAAACAAAAAAGCAAATCCAGAATAACCTCACTATTTGCTGACAGTGGTGACTTTGATCCTTCTGTCTCTGCTTTTCCAGTGTTGGCTTTACGGGTACATATCGCTATGTCTGGCATTTGTGCAATGTTGGAAATCTTCATGCATGGCAGACAAACACCCCACCAAGTCAAATCCCAGCCTTCAAATGGGAAAGACTTTCACAAACTGGTGGCTTTTGTGGACCTGCATATGTGGTAGGTTGGTTTTCTATAATCAATTAAAAATACCATATTAGGGACACTCAAGATGGAGAGGCAGGCAGATCCCTGAGTTCAAGGCCAGTCTGGTCTACAGAGTGAGTTCCAGAACAGCCAGGGCTACACAGAGAAACCCTGTCTTGAAAAGCTCCCCTCCCCAAAAAAATCAAATTAGGGGCTCAAGAGAAGGCTCCAGGGTTAAGAACTCTTACAGAGTCTGCAGAGAGCCTAGGTTCAGTTTCTAGCACCCACATGGTGGCTCACAGCCACATGTAACGGGGATCCAACATCCTCTTCCGGCCTCTAAAGAGCTGACTGACATGGTACACACGCTCAGACACACACAAATAAATATTGTAAAACATATTGAATCAAGCTGAGCATAGTGGAGTACACTTTGAATCCCAGCACTCAGGAGGCAAAGGCAGGCAGATCTCTGTGAGTTGGAGGCCAGCCTGGTCTACAGAGTGAGGTCCAGGACAGCCAGGGCTACACAGGGAAAGCATGTCTTGAAATACCAAAACAAACAAAACCCCTAACCATGTTGAATTAGCCAATATGACACATGCTTGTAATCCCAGCACCTGGGGGTCTAAGGGGAGAAAATTGTGAATTTATAGCCAGCCTGGGCTACTTAGCAAGATCCTATATCATATATATAAGAAGTATACATATATGATATATGCATACATACATGGCATCATATCAAGAGGTGTTTCTGGGATACTAGATCTTCATTCAATCGGTTGAACGAAGTCTGTAAAGTCAGCAAACAGATTGAGGCAGTGTTTCTTAGAAATAGGACGGGCCCAGTCCCATCCATAACAGTTTCTTCCCACCTCTGAAAGGATCCCAGTTTTTTTTCCTAAAGAGCAGCCCTAGGGAGGCCAGACAGCGCCCCCTGGCGGAAGAGTTTAGAACTTGCCTCTTCCTTAAAAGATTTGCTGAGACCACCCAGAGGAATAAAACGGATGCGACCAGTCAAGTGTGGGGCTGAAATTGGACCAACGTGGACAGAGAGCTCTATAAATAAACTTTTTAATGAATGAAAAGCGAACAAAGCATTTATTTTGGTTCTGTCGGGCTGGGGCTCAGGGAGGTGGCACTGGGGCCGCGAGACTTGAGAAAGGCAGCTGTACCACTGGACGCGAGCTATGCACGGCTCCAGGGGCTCCAGGAAAAAACCCGTTATGGATGGAACTGAGCCCGCAGGGAGAAAGTCACGAAAGTGAGGCAGGGAAGGAAGCTAGAAGTTTGAGCTAAGAAGACAGGTTGATGTAGGTCCCTGGAGCTGGGGGTGGCTGGGGACAAACTTTACAAGGCCATGACCAGGGGAAATCAAGAAAGGGCAGTCAAACCTCTTCCTCTCTAAGGATGCAGCTAGAGGGGGCTGTAACTCAAAGTGGAGGTAAAGTGTAACTGAACACAGACATTTACCCTGCCCAGATCCTCCACCAGAGGGACCCAGCTGGAAGAAAAGAGAGTTTCAAGGGGCTTCCAGCTTGTTCTACTAAAGCCACACCCCAGCCCCTCACTGGGGGATTCTAGGCAGGGGCTCCACCACTGAGTCACACCCTAGACCCTCACTGGGGGATTCTAGGCAGGGGCTCTACCACTGAGCCACACCCCAGCCCCTCACTGGGGGATTCTAGGCAGGGGCTCTGCCACTGAGCCACACCCCAGCCCCTCACTGGGGGATTCTAGGCAGGGGCTCTGCCACTGAGCCACACCCCAGCCCCTCACTGGGGGATTCTAGGCAGGGGCTCTACCACTGAGCCACACCCCAGCCCCTCACTGGGGGATTCTAGGCAGGGGCTCTGCCACTGAGCCACACCCCAGCCCCTCACTGGGGGATTCTAGGCAGGGGCTCTGCCACTGAGCCACACCCCAGCCCCTCACTGGGGGATTCTAGGCAGGGGCTCTACCACTGAGCCACACCCCAGCCCCTCACTGGGGGATTCTAAGCAGGGGTTCTACCACTGAGCCACACCCCAGCCCCTCACTGGGGGATTCTAGGCAGGGGCTCTACCACTGAGCCACACCCCAGCCCCTCACTGGGGGATTCTAGGCAGGGGCTCTACCACTGAGCCACACCCCAACCCCTCACTGGGGGATTCTAAGAAAAAAAAAACACCCTGAAGCTAGGTTGAGAATCCTCAAGAATGCACAAACACCCTCAAAGAAAGACAATGGATCTCTAAAGCTAGGTAGACAAGACACCTCATTTTCTCCCACTCAGAAAAATAGACAAGTGTAGTCCCTGCAGTTTTCTCTTATTCTCATAGATGGTGAGGATAGTAACCAGGGAGGTAGGGATCCTGATGGCACAAGACACCATCACCCCCTACCAAGACATCACCTGTAAAGCATTGAGCACTTGGTTCACCAGGCTCAGAACCACAGATGCCCATGACTCAGATCCCTTTATGCAGCTTCAACCTCCAACAGAGACACCTCCAGGAAGTAAATGGCTAGGAGCAGCCAGCAACCCAAGACAGAGCAGCTGGTCTAGATAGACAGACAGAAACCCAACCTACTGCTGCAGAGCAGAAGCTCCACCGGAGCGGAGGAGCCCACACTTGGCAGACAGATCGAGATGGATTGTGGGTTGAAGAGAAAGGAATTGAGGAAGCCTTGGACACCCTGCTCCGGGGTGTTTGTGATGGATGGGTGTTGTCCAACTTCCAGACTTCAATTTCCTGGTCTATAAACTGGGACCATTGACCTAAATCTGCAAGTCATGGATAAAACCTGCTTCAGCATTCAAATGACCTGGTTTAGCACTACTGATTCCGTGTGTCTGGCTATTCGTTTAAATGCATTGCCTATTTTTTTTTTTTTAGTATTTATTTTATGTGTATGGGTGTTTTGACCGAGTGTGTATCGGTATGTCATGTGTGTGCCTGGTGCCTGTGGAGGCCACAAAATGATTTTATAGCCTCTTGAAATGGAATTACAGACAGCTGTTGCCACCTGTAGTGCGAATAGAACGTGGGTCCTCTGGAAGAACAGCTCTTAACCAATAAGCCACCTCTCTCTGGCCACCACACTCCCCTTTTAAAAGACCTCATGGAACCCAGGCTAGTCTCAAAGTCACAGTCTTCTTCCTACGTCAGCCTCCTGAGTGCTGAGATTACAAGAGTGAACCACCTCCCTTCATTTCTCTATCCACAGGCCGGAGATGACCGTCTACTGCGCCAGACAGCTCTGTGGAAGCACTAAGGAAAAGACAGTAGTCCGCTACACTTAAGATAGATTATTTAGTTCCACCTTCAGACTCTGGAAAAATGCCAGCCCTGCTCTGCACCTAGGCTCTCTCTTCTGTTAAAGAGACACACTGGTCCCTACCTCATATAGACTTCTTGGGAGCTTCCAAGAGAGTATAACATGGTTGGCACAGTGTCGGAAGCAAGAGGCCCTTGCAAAACCCACCCTGGAAGTAGCTCAGAAAACACACTCCTCTATTTTACAGGCCAGGTTCAGACAGGCCACACCCAGCCGTTACAGGTGATGAATGTGCACTCTACCCGGGCACAGGTAACAGTCTTACAAGTGCACGGTCAGCTGAGCATAGGTCATCACCAGGGTCCCTGGCAGGGACACGGGCTCAGGTTCCTCCCTCTTCCATACATATATGCACCTGGACGAGCCAGTCCACTCCTGTTAGCATCTTCCAAGTCACCTTGTAAGGCAGGGTCTTCCAGGCAGTGTGCCGCACACCTAGAGATCCTCAGTTGGCATAGCCATGCCTCAGTTTCTCTTCTGAACTCCAGCCTCCTCCAGCAAGTTGGACATACTGCAAGTGCCCAAACAACCCCCAACTCTAGTCTATTCTGAATCTTCATTTTTTTTTTCCTCACATAGTTTTCCCAATCCCCTTTCCAGTGTGGAGAATCCATGGCCACATGACCCCTTGGCATCACCCCCACCACCCCCACCCCTCCCACCCCCCCCCACCCCCCCACCCCCCCCCCACCCCCCCCCCCCGCCGCCCCTGAGTTTTCAGACTTTATCCTCAGCAACCAGCCCTGGATTTGTCACCCTTGGGCCAACTCAAGGGTTCTATCCAAAGGCAGATCCAACCAAGAAACTTCTCACTTAAAACTTAAAGATTATGCCCACAGTGGGATTCCCTGGTTCTTTGTCTACTCTTCCGTCCAGATCTGTTATGATCACCCCCCCACCCGCACCCCCGTTCTCCCTGCTCCGTTTTCTTCTCCACCATCGCTCTACTTTGAGTTCACAGGGCAGCTCAGAGAGTTCCATCTTTCCTATAAACCTCATGGATTCTGGGATTCAAGCCAGCTATCCAGCACTAGGGCAAGGACCGTTACAGGATGAGCTTCTTGCTGGTCCCATGCGGGTTTTTCTTATCCTCTCTGATAGATTCCGGGGCTTTGTCCACATCGCACGTGAAGCTCAGTTCCTACAGAGATCCAGGCCAGGAGAAGAGCTGGCAGGTGCTGGTTAAATAAATTCAGGCCTCCAGAATTTCTCCCGACTGGGACCATCCCATGGAGATGCCAGAAGGCCCCTGTAGCCAGTGTTTGGTTGCGTCTTGGTGGCCTTCAGTATCAAATGTAACATTCGTCTGTCTGCCCACAGTGAGGACAGACTATTATTTTCATCAGAGCATCTCCTGTCCTTAGGGCTGTTGTGGAACAATCTTTCTGTACACTGTGAATACGTGCTGCTATCATCGGCTAAACGGCCAATAGCTAGGCAGGAAGAGGTCAGGTGGGATGAAGAGAGGCGGGGTCACCAGGAGCCGGGGGAAGAAGCAAGGTGAGCAAGTGTTGAAAAACGGTACTGAGCCACATGGTAGAACTTGGATAAGAACTATGGGTTAATTTAGGTTATAAGAGCTAGCTAGAAACAAGCCTAAGCTATCGGTTGAGATTTAATAATTAATAAGATATCAGCTGTGCAGTGGTGATACACACCTCTGATCCCAGCACTCGGGAGGCAGAGGCAGGCAGACCTCTGTGAGTTTGAGGCCTGCTTGGTCTACAGAGTGTGTTCCAGGACAGCTAAGGCTGTTCCATACAGAAACCCTGTCTCCAAAAACAAAAGCAAAAAGAAACAAAATAATAATAATAAAAAAAAATCTTTGTGCGGTTACTTGGGAGCTGGCTGGTGAGACAGAAAAGCGCCTACAGAAGACAGTTGCAATAAATCCCCAAGGTCTGGGGATGTAGAACACCAGCCTGAAATCTACCAGTGAAGGCCTCGAGATATGACTCAGCCTTAGAGTGCTTGCCAAGCATGCATAATGCTTTGGGCCTCCGTGCCAGGCACTACTCAATAATAATAACAGTATAGTAGTGATAATAATAATATTCTTCCAAATGAGCAATTGTGAAGCATTAATACAGGATCTATAAAATATTAGAAGAAGGCTGCCAACAGCCTGGGACAACGAGAAATGGCATTCTGAGTCATAGTTACTGTACGGATAAATCGATGAATAGGCTAGTAATCTCAGCAATTACATGGTATGTTTGAAACTAGCTTGAATTACATGATACCCCATCTTAAAAAAAAAAACCGGGAAGGACGGCAGAGAGGAGGGGGTTCTGGACTCATCTGACCTTTTGCCTGGTCAAAATGATTTCAGCAAAGATATTGCCTTCTCCCTCCATGCCCAACCTAGTTAGCGCCTCTTTCCAGCCCTGGTGGTGAACAGAAGCCAGGGAGCTTCTGCCAGCATCCTGGGGAGAAACCAGTGCCTGTGGCCATGCTGTCAGGGCCAGGGACGTGTCGAGGCTGTAGGTCAAAGGACACAGAGGAATCCTGAAAAGTGGAGGCTTGGAGGTTAGTGTTCGGAGAGAGGTCCGAGATGGACCCTGGTGCCTGGCTCTCTCACTAGCATAAGTGAAGCCAGGAGCTAAGATTGCCAGTGGGAGCTGAGGCGTGAATGCTTCAGAGCGCATGCGCACAGGATTGCAGCCCCGGTGCTATCCTTAAGGTCATTCTAGCAGGCTCACTCTGCCTGTTCTAAACCTGAGGCCTCCCGTTTTTCTCCGTCCTAACGTGGATTGTTCCCGCGGCAGCATGCAGGCTGTTCCCGAGAGTAAAAATATGTTTATTAGAGCTACGTAAGGGCTTGATTGGGCCAAAGCTCCAGAGGTGGGGATTTAAGTCATGAAATGGTTAAGGTAAATTCACCTGCACTGCCATCTGTCCTTGTGATGGAGGCAGCCAATCATCCTGCTCCAGCTGCTGGTCATCTTTCTTACCCTGACAGTTTGTTCCCCACATCAGCCCGGGATTAGGGGTGGGGTGCACACTTAGATCATAGTCTGCTCAAGAATCTCAGGGCTTTTTGGGGATCTTGTCTCCCCCAGGGTGAAGGCCCAGGACACCCCCCCCCCCCCCCCCCCCCCCCCCCCCCCCGCTATACGTGGAGCTCACCCTCTCTAGCCCAACTGGGCCCATACTTTGAGTTCCCAGTACCTGATACTCCAGATCTGGGGGGCCTACTACTCCCTTCTGGCCTCTGAAAGCAGTCCTTACCTCATACACATAGATTTTAAAAAAGAATCTTTTTTTTTTTTTTAGGACACTGACTCCCTTATTTCCATGGAAACCACCGTCCTACCCCAATTCACTTCATTCTCTCCTAAGCACTTTTTAAAAAGACAGTGGCTCACCAGGCATGGTGGCACACACCTTTAATCCTAACACTTGGAGGCACAGGTGGATCTCAGAGTTTGAGGCCAGCCTGATCTACAAAATGAATTCCAGGGCAATCCAGGGCTGTCTAGAAAGGCTCTGTCTCAAAAACCAAACAAAGCAAAAAACCAAACCCAGGCAGTACACACATCTTTAGGAGGCAGAGGAAAGGCAGATCCTTGTGAGTAAATTCCAAGCCAGGCAGAGCTAGACAGTGAGTTTGTCTGATTTTCAAGACAGGATTTTTCTGTTTCCCAAGCTGTCCTGGAACTCATTCTGCAGTCCAGGCTGGCCTCAAACTCCCTCCCAAGTGCTGGGATTTCAAAGATTTTTATGAGCACCGGTGAGTTCCTGTATTTATTGTGCACCATGTGTAGACCTGTTGCCTGTGGATGTCAGAAGGCAGCATCCAATCTCCTGGAACTGGAATATAGATGGCTGTGAGCTGCCACCTGAGTGCTGGGGATCAAACCCAGGTCCTCTGGAGAAACAGCCATTCAACTATTGAGCTATCACTCCACTCTCAATATATATATTTTATATATATAAATGTTTTATGGGCCTATGTGTGTTTATGTGAATCTCACATCTGAAAGTACCAGCAGCAAAGGACAGGTGAGGAGGGCATTGGATCCCATAGAACTGGAACAGACAGTTGTGAGCTGCCCAGTGTAGTAGTGAAAAGCAAACCTAGGTCCTTTTCAAGAGCAGAGCATCTTAATTGCCAAGCCCTCTCTCCAGTAATTTAAGAAAGGGTTTCTCGGTGGAGCCCTGGCTGTCCTGGAACCAGCTCTGTGTACCAGGCTGTCCTCACACTCAGAGACCTGCCTGCCTCTACCTACCGAGTGCTGGGATTAAAGACGTGTTTCACCACTTTCTAGCTCCTAGAATACTTTTTAAAGGCAAGAGCATTCCACGTGACTAAGATTTCATAAAGGTCTGTAGTAAGGAACAATGAATGTGCCAAGAATAATTTTCCCACCTTAGTGGCAGGGACCTTAAGTAAGGGAAGGTTCTGTCTCTGGACAAATGCTGAAGTGAACTGGTCGAGTGCCACACAATGTGGGACAAAACACATTTCTTCTCATTCTACAATGTTGGAAATTGAACCCAGAGCCTTGCCCATCCTGGACAAGTCTTCTACCACGGAGCCACAGCCCATCTATGCAGCTTTTACTTGAAGATTCATAGAAAACTGTACAATATCCAATTCCCATCTTCCCATGATTAACATCTAGAGAGGCACATGCCTCAACAAGCACAATAGACAGAACTCACCTTTCTCCCAGGAGATGGCTCTTTTTGACTGTCAACTTGACTGCAGCTGGAATTAACTAAAACCCAAGCCGCTGGTTACACCAGTGAGGGATTTTCTTTGTGTGTGTGCTCAATTGTCTGTGTGTTTATTTTTTGCAAGACGGGATTTCTTTGTGTAGCCCTCCCTGGCTGTCAAACTAAGAGATCTGCTTGCCTCTGCCTCTCAAGTGCATGCGCCACCACTACCCCACTTTATTTTTGGACAGGAATCTCACTGACCCTGGAACTTACTGGTTTAGCTGGCCAGCAAGCTCCAAAGATCCTGTCTCCATCTCCCCAGCGCTGGGATTACAGGCACAAGCACTCCATTTTAAGACTTTTATTATGTGTGTGTCCCAATATAGTGTTCAGGAAGGCCAGAGGGCATCAGTCCCTTTGGGGAAGATTCCCAAACAGTTGTGAGTTGCACAGCATGACTCCGGAAACCCAGTTCCTGTCTTCTGCAAAAAGCTCTTAGGCACCGAGCCTCACTTGGGGTTGAATTCATCTGCACACTTGCAGGGCACACACACTTTACCAACGGGGCCCCCGCACTGTGGATTATTTGAAGCAGGTCCAAGAGAGGCTCTCTGCTCATCTCCTTCCTCCTACCCCAGCCTTGGAATCATCTGTTACCTTCACTCCAAGCCCATCTCTGAGGTCTGAGCAGTCTCATTACACAGCCCAGGCTGGCAAGCCCACCCCACCCCACAGGGAATTATGGACCTGACCCACCACGCCTGGCCACTGCCACTTTTGAAAGTTTCTCTTCAGATATGAAACCATTTAAACATTAAACAAACAGATCAATACACTTTCTAGAATGCTAACTAGCACTTCCTAAAATCATAGGATGTAGGCCATAAATAGTACAAATACAGACAGGCAGATCCTTATTCTTATTTTTTATTATAGCATCGATGATAACATTAAGGAGAGAGAAAAAGAAACCAGAAAGCTAAGTTCTTGGCAATGGGAGGTATATACTCATGCAGCCTTGTGAAGCAACTGAGTACAGGCTGCCATGTCCCCTGATCTCTGAGGATATATTAGTGTGGTGTGGCTCCTGGTCTCATTTCCCAAGGACCCAGAGGTTGAGGACATGTGCAATATTCTGAAGGTATGGAGGTGAGGGGACACATCCCAGGCATGGCCTCGGCTGGGAGGAATGGGGGATGCACAAAAGGCAGTGCTATCACTGGAGACCCTGAGTCTGTGGGGTGTGGGGGCTCATTTTTTCCTGAGGCTTTTACACAAACGGGGGAGGGCACAAATCCCTTATAAAATATTTAAAGTGGACATTGTGAAGGATGATTCAGCCATCCCAATGAAATGGATAGTATTTCCTTATTAAAACTCTTTTTCCTCAATCTAAGTAACGTAGGCACATGGAAGGATATGTGTGCACTATGGGGACAGCTGTCTGTGGGTTCCTCACGTGGAGCTGCTCAAAGCCTGAGGTAGACAGGAGTAGATCCCACTGAGAGATGAGTCACACAATGTGACCAAAGAAACAGTTCCATCTGTAACTGGGGTCTGGGACACGGGAATAAAAGGCATTTTTCTTTTTCCTGTGCTAGAAAGGGAACCAAGGGTCTTTCAAAGGCTAGACTCAAGCTCTACACTGAACTGTAATAGCCGCAAAGGCTTCACCTACCCATATTAGAATTGCTGGGGCACACTCCTCTACTTGTGATAGCCCCACCCACTACGTCTTCTCTGCAGTTGGGACAGATGACTGAGCTGGCGTTAGTATTCCCACAGCCTTCTCAAGCACTCAGATCTCCATGCCTGCAATGTCCCCGCCTCTAGTAAAATCTGGGATAAATTAATCTGTACCAGACCCTCTATGCACCCCACTAAAGCCCAGAGATTCAGCATGGAGATCTTAATAAAGGTGCTCAGTGGAATGAGCCCTAGACCTGTACACCGCAGTCAAATGTTCAGGTGTCCCCACTGGAGGTGACAAGTACTGTTAAAACAGATTTTATGATGGCATTTGGGGACATTAGGCTCCCTGGTTTCACACAGAAAAGTGTTGTCGTAGGGCTCAGAGGCCCTTGCTATTACCATAGTACACAAAGGATTCCTGTTTGGAGCCACCTAAATCCCACCTGCCACAAATCTGGCAACTTCTAAGGACCCGAACCCATCTCTTCCCAACCCAAACCACCCAGCCACCTTCCATCTCTCCTCAGTAATGCCCTACCCCTGCAGCCTGGACCCACACAGCCCACATTCCCACCTCCATCTGCTCCATCTCCACAGCCCATGGGCCGCAGAACCAGGCAGGACAGGTAATGGGTGGTAGCAGGTACACTGGTACTTCAGTATGAGGTGGGGTGGGGAGTGGCTAAGGAAATGCGTACTGGGCTCTGGTCTGAAATGAGTGTCTTTATTGCTTGTACCGTACAAATACGAGGCGTAAGGAAAGGCCAGTAGGGATGGGGGAGAACGGTCAGATATACATACACACATAAAAAGAAAATAACAGACAACCCCATACCATCCCGCCCACCCCACCCTTACTGCCTTTTTGCAATTTGCCTAGTCTGAGGGGTGGGGTGGGGGAGTAAAACCAGGAAAACTCAATTCCAGACACCCAGAGATATTGGGGATGGGGAAACATGGCCAGAGCAGCAGGTTGGATCCCCTGCACTGGCTGCACCCCATAGGATCAGACGCTCAGGCTGGGGTTGAGGCCTGAGCACACTCACACATGTGCTGCATACAGCTGTGGGCACCTGTATCCCAGGAACCAGAGATGCACACTGGCACCCACAGCACTGACAGACTCTCACTCACACATTCACCTTAAGGCTCCAGAACAGGGGCCCTGGAGATGAAGTGGCCCCCACCCCAATGTGTACCAGAGACACCTGTCCCCATCTCTGTCCCCTCTCAGACCCCAGTCAAGTCCAAGGGGCCCAATACTGTCTCGGTGTGAGATGTGTAACAGCCAAGGTTGGCTTTCCTCTGCCCCGGGCAGAAAATGGAGCCACCCAAAGGGGCTAGGGCCCAGCAGGAGGCAAGGCTGGCTTAGAAGGAAGCCCTGATAAGGCACGGGGCTGAGACAGGAAGGCTGGCCCCAAATGTTCCTCCTGCTCTATGCAGAATCAAGAGAGCAGCTTGGGAGGAAGAGGAAGGTTCAGGAGGCAGCTCCTGGTCCTGGTTCCCCCCACCAAGACTTGGCTCCGTTTTTCATGGAGTCAAACCCAGATCCCTCAGCTTCCCAAGGCCTCTGCCTGTCCCTGGATATTATTGCTTTTCTGCCCCAGGTGAGGTGGCAGCAGATAGACTGCCCAGATGACAGCATAGAAGGCATCTGGGGTGCTGGGGTGGGGGCTGGGGGGTTCACCCAGGTGTGGATTCTGCTGACTTGCCCCAAACCCAGGTGACCCTGTGGCTCCCACCTCACCCTCTTGGAGGCCTCTCTCCACCCTCCCAACAGCCCACCCTCATCTGGGAACAGAGGGGAGCTCTGAGGAGAGGACTGCCAGGACAGATAAGTCTGGGCAAGAACTTAAGAAGAAACTGGATAAGGAAGTGAGGGGCCAGGGAAGGGAACACAAACCAAAAGACAAAATAAAATTTTCTTTAAAAAGCCACCCAGGCAGTGGATGGCGGCCACGCTTGCGTCCTGTGGTGGCAGAGCGCTGCTCACTCTCGGATGCTGGCCGAGTAGGAGAACTGGGGGAAATGTGTCCGCTGGTCCAATTCCAGAGAGCCCAGGCTGTCATCTGTAGGGTTGGGTGGAGATGCCATGGAGATGAGGGCACAGCGGTCTTGTCCACCCCCCCACTCCCCGGGAAAGTGCCATAGGAAAGAGCATGCTGACTAGAGAAAGGCCTGAGCTGGTAGTGGCCTTACAGTACTAGCACAGAAGGAAAGCAACTTGCTGATTTAGCCATGGCTGCCTCCCCAGGCTGGGTCTTCTGAGTGTCTTTGCCTTCCCAGCCCTCACCACCACCAAGGTCTAGCCTAGACTCTTCCCTGGTCTGTTCACACCATACTCACCAGCACAATCCTGTCCCAGCACAGAACCCTTACACAGGTTCCTATGCCAAAGGTCTCCACTTCCCCAGGTGACCCCCAGAACCTCTTGCCTCTGCCAGGCCCTATCTTCCCACAGCCTTCCTTCACTCCAAGGCCCTCTCACTGGTACCCACAGGCCACTTCTGCCAAGCCCTCCCTAGCCCTGGATCTTAGGAAAGCTCTGAGGGCTCTGGGCTGTCCCAGGACTAGGAGCTTCCTGAGTGCTCAGTCCTGGGGTGGCTTCCGATCAAGAACACGGTCAATGGAGTGCTCTAAGTCCAAAGACCAGGACAGTCCCTAAACCAGAACATACTATCACTATAGTCCCGGCTGATCCTCACAGCCAGAGCAAGCCTTGCAAGCAGATCTTAGGGGGAAATGGCCAGACCCAATATGGCAGCCAGCCAAAATCCTGGGGGCAAGCAGGACCCAGAGCAGACCCCAGTCCTCAGCCACCTAGGCAGACCCAGGGGCCGTGGGCTCCAAACACTCACAGCGGTCCGGGGGTGTGATTGTGATGGACTGGGCGGTGAACTCGTCATCGAAGTACCTGGTGTCCACTTCTGAAGTGACCTGAGGCTTGAAGGGTGGCAGGAGCTGTGGGGAGGAGCGGGGTCAGCACTGCAGGTCACCCGTGGGCAGCTGAGCCTGGGAGTGGGCAAGAGTGCTCACCTTTCTCTGTACCACATCCTGCCAGTTGATACTGAGGAAGAACCTGTGCTCCATGACCTCCTTCGCATCACTGGGGCCTCCACCAAGCCTGGGCAGAGACACACATCACCAACCATCCAGTCCCCACAACGGCAGGTTCTGGGGCCATGGCACAGGCAGACACGACCCAGGGTCAAGAGCCCCTGGGCAGCTTTTGACGCTGCTGTCCAGCCACAAAGCACTTTTCAGATGGGGTCTACACTTGGAAAGCTTGTGACTTGGGTCAGAGGCAGGGAGAAGGCAATCTGGGCCAAGGTAGCCACACAACGGGCCTCATCTTTATCCATAAAGAGGTGACAGGGTAGCAGGGCAGGATTATAAGGAAGACCTCACAGACAGACAGACAGACGTACCTCTGTTTAGGGTCCTTCTTCAGCAGCCCAGCAAGCAGGGACTTGGCGTCTGGCCCAAGCGTCCGTGGGAAGCGGATCTCCTCCATGAGGATGAGCTCAAACAGGCGCTCGTGGTCCTGGTTGTAGAAGGGCAGGCGGCCACACATCATCTCGTACATGACCACACCCAGCCCCCACCAGTCCACTGCGCGTCCATAGTCATTGTCCTCCAGCACCTGGAGGACAGGAAGAGGCCGAGCTGGAGCTGGAGCGTCTGCGCCCTCAGGGTTCCCCCACCCTGGCCTGCAGGCTCCCGTGCCCCACCTCAGGTGCCAAGTACTCCGGGGTACCACAGAAGGTTTTCATGGTGGCCCCATCACTGATGCCCTCTTTGCACAAGCCGAAGTCAGTGATCTTGATGTGGCCATCTTTGTCCAGCATAAGGTTTTCCAGCTGTTTTTTTTTTTTTTAAAAGAAAAAAAAAAGCCAATCATATGTGATGGACAAATCCCCCCAGGGTTTCCCTCTAGCTCAGAGGTTCTCAACCTGTGGGGGTCAAAGGACCTTTGTACAGGGGTTGCCTAAGACCATCAGAAACACAGATATTTACATTAGGAACGAAAATAAGTTTACGGCTGGGGGTCTCCACAACATGAGGGGCTGTACATGAGGGTGATAGCATTAGGAAGTCGAGAAGATAGTTTGTGGCAAACTATCACACCAGGGTTTCTGGGGACAAGACAGCCATAGGACACATGCACTGAGGGTTTCAGCTGTTTCTTCTTTTGGAAACACTGTCTCCTGTGTAGTCCTACCTAGCCTGGAACCCAAAGAGATCTATCTACCTCTGCTAGGAGGCATATGCCACCACGCCTGGCCTGGACTTCAGTTTCTTAAGGTTCAATGGGAGGGGTAATATGTTCTCAGAATCTGGTAATCTTTTGGAGACAGGGTCACTCTGTAGCCCAAAGCAATCCTCCTGCCTCAGTCTCTCAAGTATTAAAATTACAGGCATAAGCCCAGATTTTTTTTTAGTTATAAAGCACATAGCAACATAACACCTCAGTAGGGCCTGCTATCTACAGGTTGGCTCCAGCAGATCCCAGAGCCCAGCTATAAGCCACTCTCCCATTACTTGGCCTTCTCAGGCCGTACGCTGTACTGGTGTGTGCACGCCACACCCAGCAGATGCTCTACCACCCAGCTTTAACCCATGTCCACCTGTGAAAGGTTCATTCCATCTGCTTCAGCCCCTTCCCTCAATGTTGGCCCTTTAAATGCAGCCACAGCCACTGTGTAGCTTGCTCTGCTACCTAGAAAAGAGTTCCCTGGAAAATGCATAGCACGTGGTGCCTACTTTCTGGCAGGCAGCAGGTACTGTGGACATCATGAACAGTGTGCTCTGAGTGTGAGCACACCTTCTGAGGTAAAGACACGTGTCCCTGTCTCTGGGGTACACAAGGCAAGGGCAGATGGCTGGCAGGTAGCTTTAGTGTCACTGTCAAGTTATGCTCTGGATGCTGCCAAGCCACAACCCCACCAGCAGCCTGAGGTGCTCACAGGGCTTCGCTGTCCGGAGTGTGCCATGGGCAAGCCTGGACCTTCTGTGCATTCCAACTCCCAGCTGCACCCCGACACTTGTCCCCAGGCCACCTACTCACCTTGATGTCACGGTACACCACATCCCTTGAGTGCAAATACTCAAGGGCAGACACGATCTCTGCACCATAAAACCGGGCCCGATCCTCTGTGAAGACTCGCTCCCGGGAGAGATGGAAGAAGAGCTGCAGGAAGAGGCGGGGCCTCAGCACTGGCTCCCTGAGTCCTGGCCCAAGCCCCATGGCACACCCAGAACACACAGGTTCCAGCAAGGACCAGATAAGACAGGAAGAGAAAGGATGGAGGACGGAAACCAGCATGGTGTGGCTCGCCCACAGCCTCAGCACTGGGAGCCACAGAGTAGAGACTCAGGGCAGCTTTGGCTACAGAGTGAGTTTGAGATTAGCCTGGATTACACCAGACTCTATTTTCACGGATGGATGGATGAACGGATAGACAGACAGATAGAAAGAAACGTGAGGGATAAGGCTGGTATGGACATGTAACCTTAGTACTTGAGAATTAGAAAGAGGAAATCGGGAGTTCAAGGTCAGCCTTAGCCACACAATGAGTTTGAAACCATCTTGGGCAGAGTGAGATTCTGCCAATAATAAGCAAATAAATCCATTAATGAATTAGTTATTACTGAGCAAGTGAGTGAGGGCTGAGCAGTAAGTGCAATGCATGGTCAGGTGGGAGCAGAAGGAAGGGACAAGGAATGGTGACAACGGTGGGGACTGAAGCAACAAATCACCAGTGGGTGGTCCCACAGTGATAGCTGCAGGTCTGACGGCCACAGACATTGAGGCATGGTCCAGACTCAGGAGCCAAGCACTGTCTCAGGAGTCCCCAGGGACATCTTTCAGTGCTCTTCAGCCTACTCCCCACAGCCTGAATACTGCCCAGAAACATAGCAGCAACAGGAACCTGTGTGAGCCACTCAGCCCCCAAGCCTGCCCCCATTTCAAAATGGATCTCATACCACCTGTCGAGTGGTATTGGGAGTGGGTTAGAACTTGGTGACAACAATAAGCCTCTCTCTACACACGCGCACACACATAACACACACACACACAATCTCTGACAGGTCTTCTCTGTGTCCCTCACCACCACCCAAAGCAGCCAGGTGCACAGCTCACCTCACCCCCGTTGGCATACTCCATCACAAAGCACAGGCGGTCATGGGTCTGGAAGGCATACTTGAGGGCCTGTGGAAGGAACCAGAATGCTGGGACAGAAGGAAAGCTGTGCTGGTCGGACGGTGGGAACCTCAACTAGGCACACTCTGCCCTGCTTGGGTCAACAGAGTTCAAATCCCAGGCACGTCCAGGAGAAAACTATGCTCTGATACCCAGAGCTGCCTGGTCAGCTCTCTCTCGCTCTCTGGCTCAGGGTGACGATGGACTGGGTGCCACCCCAAGGACAAGACAGACATGCTGTCAGTGACAACAGTCCTCAGACTGTACTCTAAGGAGCCCTACAGAAGGTTGGTTCCTCACTCATCCTTGCTAATCCCTCTGCTCACCAAAACCATAAACTATACAACTGTGTCTGCCTTAACCTAGTCCACTAAACTGACAGGAATGTCACAGAAAACACTGTAGTATGAGGTTTCTGGCCCTGACTTTCGGGCCTAACCTCAAAGTTTAGGTCCGCAGAACCGCAGTCCCCCAGTCCTACAGAGACACACAGACGCTTTCATTAGTTTTTGGCTGATCAGCCTCAGGCCCAGGCATATCACTTGCTAGCTCTCTACCCTTTATCTAACCCATGTCTCTTGTTCAGATGAGACCACCCACGTGGTGCACCTCATCCTGTGCAGTTTGCTCAAGGAGTGGCACCCCACGTCTGGCCAGATGCGGCAAGCCCATACAGGAGAGCTTCTGTCCGGACTGTCATGAAAAAATTGGAGGCCTCAACCACAGACCGCACCAGAACTTTCAACCTTTCTTTAGAGCAGCATAGTTGTCCTCGGCTTCCTCTGGTTTCTCTCTGGTCTCTGTCTGGCACTCTGCTCTCAGATATTTTCTTAGTCTGGTAGCCCCGCCTACACTTCCTGCCTGCCTTTGGCCAATCAGCTCTTTTTATTAAACCAGTGGGTGGGACAATTATTTACCATGAAACAACACAATACCCCTACAAAACATGACCTCAAAGCTGCCTTCCACATCTGCCCAGCTGGAGTCAACTGGTACACCGATGGTACCTTTGTGTCTGTGCTATCTTAAATCAAAACAAAAAGCAGGTTTCCCACTCTGGCCAGCTGGGTTAGGCACCCCTCACTCCCAGAGACGGCTGCCTGCCGTGCAGCCACCCCCAGTGTCCTGGAGCCCAGTGATGCTGTGCTGGCCTGGCCTACAGCAGCTGAGCTTACAGCAGGGCTTCAGCTCTTTCTTAGAACACTGCCCAGGGCTTGCCAGGGAGGGAACTCACAGTCAGGAAGGGATGCCTGGTGTTCTGCAGGACCCGGCTCTCAGTGACGGTGTGAGCGACTTCATCCTATGGAGAGGACAGACAGTGCAGATGAGTGGCAGGGACATGTACCAACCTCAAGTCACCCCTGAGCAAAATCCAGGTGAAACTACCTCCACCTGGAAAAACAGAGTGGCAGGGGCAGAAAGGGCTTCTCAGGCCCTGACCAATGGCAGCCTAGACCAGGGTGATCTCAAAACAACAAGGTGACCAGTTGATAAGACTTTACAACGCAAAGAATGGGCTGGCACCACCTGACCCAGGCCAAGCATTACCATTCCACTGTAGCTTGAACTTCAATAGCCCCAAAAGGCCACATGTGCTGAAGGCTTGGGTCTCACCTACTACACTCTTGGGAAGTCTGTGAGGACATACACCCCACTAGGAAGAAACTAAAGCACTGGGGCATACCTTTGAAAACCCACATCTCCTTTTTTTATTTCCTGGCCCCTCTGTCACATGCTCCTATAATGATGCATAATGTCTCACGGCCTAAAGCCATGGATACTGTAGCCATGGAGTGAAGGGTGTCAACAACCAGACCCTTTCCTCCTCACAAACGCTTGTCACAGTGATGCAGCATTGACATGCAGCCTGAAAAGGGGGAACAGGCAGACAGAATGTGACCTTGTGCCCACCCCCCAGATGCCACACCAATGAGGGAAAACAGCTTTAGAGAAGGAACCAGTAAAAGCTCTAACCTAAGCAGTACTACTCAGGGTGAGGCCCGGCACCAGCAACAACCATCTCTAAGGAAACTTGTAGAAATACAAATTCTCTAAACCCTGTCAGAAACTCAGTGTGGAAACACGGGGGTGGGGAGGGCAGGACCACAGGAGACGTTTGTGATGGGGAGTCTGCCAGTACCCTCTGATGCACAGCTGGGGATGCGGCTAGGCCTTGCAGTGCAGCCCCGCTCTGAGGGGTGACATGGCCTCCATGTAACACTGAAACTGACAAGCCCTGCCCATTTTACCAAGTCTCCAAGTAGTTTTGTTTCTTCTTGCAGAGGACCCAAGTTAGTATACTCATAATGGCCTGCAAGTCTAGCTCCAGGGGACCTGATACCCTCTCCAGGCCTCCACAGGCAATGCACTCATGCATACACACTCTTCCCATGAATACATCTAAGTTATCTTTTAAAAAATGTTAAAATATACACAGGTGAAATGGTGTGGCTATACCCGAAAATACTCTAGATGCATGAGAGAGAGAGATGAGAGGCTGCAAAGATGGCTCAGTGGTTAAAAATACTTGTTATTATTCCAGAGGACCCAAGTTCAATTCCCACCACCCACATGGCTGCTTATAACTTAACTCTAGCTAGTTCCAGGAGATCTAATACCTCTTTTAGCTCCCTTGGACACTGTATATATGCTGCACAGACACACATGCAGCCAAAAAAACCAATACAAATAAAAGGCGGGGGCATCGTGAAGGAAGGAAGGAAGTCTGTAGAGGGCACGAGGCCCATGTGCTTATAGATAGCAACAGAGAAACCAGAACTGTTAATCACACAGACTTGCCTCAATAGGAGGGATGTGAACACCTGTTTTCCATCCAGAAGGCTGGGAATCGATATGTTAATAACCTGGTGGGTGACCTTTGCTATTCTGTAAAACCAGGTCTCACTCAAATTCCCTTTATCCTGAGCATTGTTTCTCAGTCAATACAACCAATCCATCCTTATGAAATGGGTCCCATGTACTTTGTGAAAGTGTTTTACTATTAAGCTTATCACAAACCCTTCCTTCCACTGGGCAGTGGTGGCACTCGGGAGGCAGGGACAAGTAGATCTCTAAGTTCAAGGCCAGCCTGGACTACAGAGTGAGTTCCAGGACAGCCAGAGCTGCACAGAGAAACCTATCTCGGAAGAAAGGGGGGAAAAAAGATGTCTGTCTGTGCATTTAGAATCTTTTATTATAAAAATTTTAAATAAGGTTAAAAAACAACAAGAGAACTGTTTTGGAGGGATCAACCCAGGAGCCTGCACTGGTCCAGCAAGCCTCCCACTGAGCTCTACCTCCCAATCAGGCTCCTGACCCAGCTTCTGAACAGCACCTGGTGAGTAAGGCCCAGGGCTCCAGGGGCTCAGGCATTTTCTCCTCAGACATGGATTCTGAGGCTGGAACAGGATGTGTGGGAAGAAATAAGTACACAGCATCAGATGGCAGGGGCAAATGTCCTAACCCAGAATGAGCTCCCAGCATGGTCTACCACCAGCCAGTGGCTGCCAACGACACTGGGGTATAGTTCTGCAAGTGGCACAGAGCTTGCAGGGTAAATAGAAGGCCCTGGGCTCCACCCTCAGCATCCCCCTCACTCCTAAAAGATGGTTCTTGTCATCTTAAGGGGCCATGAGGATGTCCATCCATTACAGGCCACTGTTGTAAAGTGAGCACTAGGCCCAAGCAGAAGCAGCTTGATGGGCAAAGAGATCCGTTTTCCTGAAAACAGGAGACTGTATGATAATGTCTCCTCTGCCTCTGTCCCAGTAAGAGGCCTGAGATAACCTCATGTCAACAACCAGCTTCCCCTCTGGTGGTGTCCATGCTGCTGTAGCCCTCCAAACTCTACTGCTCTGTCCTGGCCTGATGTCCTGGCTCTCTGGTTACAGAACTGCAGCTGCCCTACCTCACAACCCACAACTAAAGCCAACTAGATCTAACCAAAGTTACCGCACAGTTGTCTTTGGGCACTCCTGGTGAAGTCTCCCTGCCCCAGCCCTCAGTGACCTACCTTGGCAATGATGACCTCCTTCCTCAGGATCTTCATGGCATAATAGCGGCCAGTGGCCTTCTCCCGCACTAGGATGACCTTGCCGAAGGTGCCCTTACCAAGGAGTTTGAGATAATCGAAGTCGCTCATGGTCTGTGGGTAGGGAGAACACACAGCCTTTGGTGTTTGGCATTCGGCCTGCTATGGCCCAAGGGCTTCATGGGGGGTTGGGTAGGAAGGGTAGATGGCAACTTTGAGCTGAAGCTGCAGGCAGGTCTATGCTTCCCAACATGAGCCTTCTGACTTTCCAAAAAGATGCAAGCCAATTGCCCTGGCAATGTCTCTCACTCCAAGGGCACAGGGTGACCCCCAACAGCATCTCTAACCAGAAGCCACCCTACACCAGGAAGCCATGAAGACTGTTGCTGGACACCTGTATACTTTGTGTGAAAACCTAGGCAGACAGGGCTGCAGACCACCTGTCACCAGCACTTACCACTTTGGCCCGTGCCTTGTTAACAGCCACTTCCATCATCTCAGATGTGGAGGAGTCACTGGGGGAGCCACACTTGTACTCCATGGCATCCTCACCCGGGCCCCGCTGCTTCAGACTGTTGGCAACCATCTGGATAGCCCGCATCCACTCTTCCCTGCACAAAACACAGAGTCCTGAGAATTACTCCCTGCCCAGCCACAGGCCACTGCCCACCAAGAACAAGCAGATGATGAGATCCAAGGCTGGCAGAGGGCACTGGTGGGTAAAGGCAGACCTTCCACCTTCTGAGCTGTGCTGGCCAGGAAGCACTGAGATGATCAAAGGAGGACACTTTGTTTGGGGTCCCTGGACTAAGATGTCAGTCACACTGAGCCTTGGGGAGGGACAACCTGCACTACTCTGAACAGCTTCAGAGCAAGGGCAAAGCTCAAGCTTGCAGGCTACCAACGTTCTGCGAGGAGAAAGCAGAAGGGAAAGGAAGCCTCAGGAGCCAAAGCAGCCAGGCACACAGAAGAGAAGCTGGTGGAGAGGACGTCAGTAGTCCCAGCGGATGGCCATTAGCTGGAGGGCAGTGAGCTGCCGCTGGAACTCTGGGTTGGAAGCTGCTGTCGTGATCTTTGCACCACTGTTTTTGTGAGGCAGTGCAAACGACCAGAGATCACATGTAGACACACAGCTGCATACCACTCAGATATCCACGTCCTTCGTTTTTAAGCTAGCAACAGAGCAGTTTGAGGTGGCCTGAACTCCTACGTACTCTAGAAAAGGAGGCAAGAATCAAGAAGAGACTGAGAGCTGCATGGCATCCTCAGAACTATCCTGCAGAAGCCCTGCCACTCTGGCGGGATGGAGACTGCTCGCAAGCTCACGCAAGAGGGACAAATCCCAGCTCTGGCCCACCCTGTTGGGCTGCTCTGCCATTTCCATGGATACCAGGGAGAGCCACAGCTATCCCCATGGGTCTCAGAGGGCACACCGATCTATGTTGGGACACAGGTCTTACAGCAAGCAACTTCTCTCAATCCAACTGGGCACTGTCATTTCTTGGTGCTTTCTACAGCAATAACATGTCTTCCAGAAGGTGGTATCTTAGCAACAATGGAGCAAGGGAGCCATGCTTCACATGGGGTTTCTGGGGCGCAGGGATGACCTAAAACACCCCACATGGAGAAGGAGACAGTACACAGTAGTGTATAGTGCTGTGCTCAGAATCAGACAACGATGCCCTCACATGGGACTCAGCAGGCAAAACACTCCTACAACATTTGTAGGGGAGCCACTCTGGAGCCCCAGTTGTCCCCAGGAAGGAAGACCGGGAAGCAGGGGACCAGGAGACAGTCTCTAATTAACATAAAACACCCACTCCCCCCCACATCAGAAAAGAGTCAACTGAGCCTCGGGGAATGTGGTTCAGTGGCATGCATGTTCAAGACTGGCCTGGCTCCTTCCTAGCACAAACAAGGCTGGATACAAGAAAAACTCAGCAAGTTTGCTCCACACCTGGTCACTGGACTCTCAAATGACCTGTGTCCTTCCCCAGGGCCACTGGGCACCCAAGTTCTTACTCAGCTCCAGGCTTGCTGAAGCAAGCAGAAACAAAGCTTAGAGGTTCCTGTTACTGTCTAGAGGAGCCTGCCTTCTCAAACTGGCCTTTTACCTGTGAGAGAGATGTGTGGATAGCATGGAATGTGTTGGTTTGGTATACTGCTCCTCCCCATCCAAGAGACTGAAGACTCCCGCATTCCTCAAGGCAGAGTCTGACATTTGCTCTTTGTGTTTCTGAGATGGAGTCTTGCTATGAAGCCTAGAACCATTTTTTTTTTTTTTTTTTTTGAGACAGGGTTTCTTGTAGACCAGGCTGGTCTTGAACTCAGAGATTCGCCTGCCTCTGTCTCTCAAGTGCAGGGATTAAAGGTGTGCGCCCCCACATGGTTGAGCCTCGAACTTCTGATCATCGGCCCTGAGCTCTTCAAGTACTGAGATAAACATGGACTACCATGTCCAGCTTCCTCCCACTTTCAATTGAGCATGCTTCTAGTACCATCTAGAACATGTTTTGGTTCTTGATAGGTATGAAGGGTCCAGATGGCCACAGGCCCCCAGAGCCTCTACACTGAGGCCAGTGCACACCCAGGCAGGGTACTTCTAGTTCTAGCCTCTTCCCTCCAAGCTGATGCCTCCAGTCAGCATTTCTCAACTGGTTTTAACCTGTGGCCCCCTTGGATAAGTCAGAGCTTAAAACCCAAACCCAATCACTATATTAATATTCTTGCTTTCTAAAACACAGAAAGAGGGGCAGATAGGACAATGACACATGCTGTGATAGTGCTTCCTTCCATGTTTAAATGCTGACTCCAGGGTAAAGGCTCCTACCTGCCTTCAAACCTGGGCTCACATGTGCTATGCTGTGTACTCTGAAATGGAGATTTTAAGGTAGGTCTGCGTCAGGCAGTGGTAGCACACACCTTTATTTCCAGCACTAGGGAGACTGAGGCAGCTGCATCTCTGTGAGTTCGAGACCTACAGTCATAGTTCTAGTACAGCCAAGGCTGTTACATGGTGAAACCTTGTCTCAAAAGACAAAATAAAAATAAAAATACATGTTTGTTTTTTGAGACAGGTTTCACGGTGTATTTCTGGCTGTCCTGAAACTTGCTCTGTAGACCAGAGTGGCCTCAAACTCAGAAAGATCCTCCTGTCTCTGTCCTCCAAGGGCTGAGATTAAAGGTGTGACCACCCTGCCCAGCAAAAACGTTTTTTAAACACTATTTAGTACTATGTTGGTGGGCTGAAAATCACAGATCTAAGAGGTATGAATATAAAAAGGCAGTCTTTCATATACAGAGATCTGAGACTCATGTAGAAAAGACTACAGACCCAGATCCACAGTCCGATTCCTGTCTTCACTGACAGGAAGAGAGAGTGAGTACAGAGTGCAGAGGCACAGCAGCACGGACAGCGCTCTACTCTACTGTCCGTGTCCATCCTTCTAGCTCACTCCCCTCCTGTAGACAGAGCTGCAAGCTGCAGCTCCAGCCTAGAAGATGCTAGCGTCCAGAAGGTGTGAAGACACAGGTGGGAAGAGACAGACTATCTCGAGCACAAGAGCATGTACCAGGAGGCAGGCTGTGGTGACAGGCTTTCCCTCCTCCTGAGCAGCCACCAATCCGGTTCCAACTGGACCAAAGCTGCAAGGTTGCAGCACTCAGAATTCTAGAGAAAAAGTGAGGGCCTTGGTCCAGAACACTCCTCAGGAGTTTGCAACATGGTGTCTGGGTCAGAGGGAGCTTCTACCCAAAGCTGGCACTTCCGTGCCTTCCCTTTCCCTAGGGAAGACCGTACTAGGAAAACAGCAGCAGTGCCACTGTCACAAGCCACGAGTCCCTGTGCCAGGGACCTGAGTGTCTACCTAAGCGGAAGCTGCTGACAGCCCAGGAGGACGAAAGAAGAATCCCTCAGGAATGTTCACAGACCAAGGGACACCTGACCTGAGAAGCTGTGATTGAGGCCACTTTCCAGAAGACCCGCCCACTAAACACCACTGCTGCCCCCTCCCACTGTGGAGACAGCCACTGTCACACCCCATATAAAGGAGCCCTTGGCTCCCACCAGCCTGGGTGTCTTATCTTATTCTACACATGGAGAGAATAAGGAGCACAGAGGCCTGACATGGACAGCAAACAGAGGAGATAACACCGAGACACAAACCAGACATCCCTGCCTTGCCCAGGAGCACATCTCCCATCCAGGGGCCCAACTCTGTGAAGGGCTAGGTAATTCCTTCTCAGGCTTTTCCAGCCATGTGCTAATCCACTCTGCTGTGGCGCACATGTGACCCGCAGCACTCCCATAACCTGACTTGCCCTATCAGCAAGCAGGGCTATAGCTGTCAGCCCTGCTGAGGTCATGACCTCTGCTTTACAGGATAAACGAAGGCACAGGAGAATAAAGGAAGGCAGAAGAGCACAGTGGTCAACAAAGCTTCCAGCTTATCTTCTCAAGAATATCAACGTCTTGGGGAAAAGAGAGATGACGCTAGATTAGAGTAAGCAAAGACACAGTGTGTACCTAGAGCAAATCCAGGTTTAAAACATCGTCAGTGCTGAGGAGACAGCTTGGTAGGTGAAATCCTTGCTCTATAAGCATAAGATCCTGAGGGCAGATCCCTAGCACTGCCATAAAAAGCCAGGCACCTGTAACCTAGCCAGGACAGACAGGAGGAGCCTGGGGCTTGCTGGCCAGCCAGTCTAGTAGAAACAGAAGCTGAGGTTCAGTGAGAGATCCTGCCTTAGGAAGTAAGGTGGAGAACAACAGAGGTGAGCTCTATACCTAAGTATGTACCTGTGCACATGGGTGTACCAGAACACGAATACACACGCACATGCACACACAGGAAAACTAGAAAAACCCCAGTATGCGCGGATATGCAGAGGGTGGGTTGGTGCATACACTCCACAGGTAACATCTGTGGAAGTTTGAATGTAACTGGCCCCCATAGGCTCGAGACCGTGGCACTACTGGGAAGTGTGGCCTTGGCCTTGCTGAAGAGTGTTTCATTGTGGGGGTGGGCTTTGAGATTTAAGCTCCACTCAGTAATACAGACCATTTCCTGTTGCCTGCAAGATGTAGGATTCTCAGTCTATTTCCTGGTGCCTTCTCATCAAGATGTAGCCAGCTCCATGCCCTGGCCATGATGATAATGGATTGAATCTCTGAACTGTAAACCAGCCACCCTAATTAGATGTTTTCCTTTATGAGAGCTGCTGTGGTCATAATGCAACAGGACCCCTAACTAAGACAGTATCCCTTACCCAAAATGCTTGGGGCCAGAATGTGACTATCTTGGAGTTCCTTGGATTCTGGAATATTCACACAGATATGACTGTTCCACTGCAGAGACCTCCATCACGCTCTGTAAAGGAGCCCATCAGCCTCCCATCAGCCTGGGTGACTTAATCTTTTTCTACACATGGAGAGAATGAGGGACACGAGGTCGATCCAGTATCTGGAACATTTTGAGCATCATGAGGACACAAAGTTGTGAATTTTGAGCACTCTGACTTTGTATTAGGGATACTCATCCTGCACCATCCCCTCCAGCAGGACAGTGGCATCCAATATTTGTAAAGGAAGCACTTAGCAGAGGGCTGAGTGAGGAGCAGAAATTCAAGACCTGACTTTAAATAACACAAAGGAGACAGGTGGGGTGGCTCAGCAGGGGAAGGCACAAGCCTTTAGATCTGACGGCCTGGGATCAATCCACAGAACCTGAATAGTGGAAGGAGAAAGTCAGCTCTTGCAAGAGAACCTCTGCCTTCCGTGTGCTCTCTCTCTCTCTCTCTCTCTCTCTCTCTCTCTCTCTCTCTCTCTCTCTCTCTCTCTCTCTCTCTCTCTCTCTCTCTCTCTCTGTCACACACACACACAAATTTAAAAGCAGGGGCTAAGAGCACTGGCTGCCCTTCCAGAGGACCGGGGTTCAGTTCCCAGCATCCACATGACAGCTCACAACTGTCTGTAACTCCAGTTCCTGGGGATCTGACGCCTTCACACAGACATTCTTGCAGGCAAAACATCAATACACATAAAATAAAAATAAATAAATTTTTAAGAAAAGAAAAAAACAAAAGCAAGACCAACTAGATGGAGAGCAGGAGAGGGAAGAGTCCACGGACAGTCCCGGGTGTTCACTCTAAACCTCTCTGCATCAAAACAAGACTGTGCCAAGCAGTGTGGAGTGGGTCCATGCTGGGCACATGCCGGGCATGGTGGTGTCCAAAGGAAACTCCATTTCCCTAAATTCCAATCGGCAGAAGGGGCAAACAGCTATGTGTGGTGCCTATTAGCATACCAAATCATACGCTGACCTCCAGGCTCCCAGTGTACCCCATTTCAGAGTCCGTGCTAGAGGTCTAGCCCTTCTCCGCTCCTCCCTACTGTAAGCTCTTCCCTCCCCCAAAACTATGGACTCTCCTAAACTCTGCGGTTTTAGCTATGTTCCTTATCTTTGTCCCTCTCCCCTTGCTGTCCCTCTGTGTGTGTCCCCTCCGTGTCGCTCTCTCTCATATGTGTATCCATCATCACCCCTCCTCAGCTCTAGACTCTTCCAGATGCCACTGGCTGTTCTCTCTCTCATATCTAGAACAAAAATCTTCCCTTCCCTTCTTACAGGGGTTCACACCTTTAATCCCAGCACTCCGGAGGCAGAGGCAGGTGGATCTCTGTAAATTTAATCTGTTGTACATAGTAAGATCCTGCCTCCCCCACCCCCTAAAAAAAAGAGTGAGTGAGGGAGAGAGGAAGGGAAGGAGGGAGGGAGGGAACAAGGCAAACTCTGGCAGCATTGGCAGAATGGCCAATAGGTCTCAGCTGCCTGGGGAGGGAGAGAAGTGCCCCACAGCCCAGCAGTGGGAGTCAGAGCATCTAGACAGCATCTACCCAGCAGTGTTTCCTGTTTTCCTACTCTGCAGTCTCCACATGCACACTCAGGGAAGCCAGTAAGCTTGGGCCTATGTGAACAAGGCGGTGAGGACAGCATTGGCCCTCTCCACAGTAAAGGAGCAGCCCTCTGTCTCTGTCTCCCTTTGGAATCTGGGGCTTGGTCTCCAGGGCAGGGCCAACTCAGAAGCCTCTCTCTGCAGATGGTACTAAGAATATAGAATAAGAGGCCCATCCTCATTCTGGTCTTAGCATGCCTTCATTTTAGCATAGGTCTCTCGGCTACTGAGGACAAGTTGTCTCGTAAAAAGCAGAAATAAGATCTCACTGGCCAGTGGCTGATGCCCTCTCCCAGGCCTCAGGCACTGGGTGCCAGGTACTGCTGCCCCAAGGCTTCCTGTTTATCATCCTCCGAATCTCTTAACAACCCTGTGACAAACTCCAGTTTATTAAGAGCCTGCCAAACTCTGCAGGGATCTCCGCTGAGGGCCAAAGCTCTGACTGGGCTGCCAGCTCTGAGAGCATCTATTTCCCCCTTTCCAAACGCCAGTCTCTTGATTCCTTGGTGACATAGAATGCCTTGAGGTCCCTGGGACACGTGAGCTGCTTAGACTCCAGGCCTCTGCATATCCTGGTCAGGCCATTCTCTGGATTGTTCTCTTTCCTATCCTCAGAGCCACACTCGTTCCTATCCTTCAAAATTCACCTAACACCCACGAACTAGCATCTATTAGCCTAGGTCTGCTTTTGCTAGCAGTCCATATTTGGTCCCCAATTTTCAACTGAGTAACACCTCAGCTGGCCTGAGTTGATAATTCTGTTCCCTGTGGTAAGGCAAGTATATTTTTAACTTGGGGAGATACGCAACATTAATTACAGTATAGACTGTGGTAGCATCTTGTGATACTGTTTTGCGCAGGCTCTAGAAGAGCATTGTCCAAGAGGGCAGCTATGACTACACTACACCCACAGCTACTAAAGTCAACTGAAAGTAAATGAAGTCACCAGCTTTGCTGGCACAAACCTTTAATCCAGACATTTAGGAGGCAGAGGCAGGAGGATCAAAAGTTGGTTACAATTCAAGGCCAGCTGGGCTATACAAGTTCCCACTTGAAGAAGAAGGGAGAAGGGAGGAGAAGGGGGGGGAGGAGAGGAGGGAGAGGGAGGAGGAGGGAGGAGGGGAAGAGGGGGAGGAGAGGGAGGAGGGGGAGGGAGGAGGGGGAGGGGGAGGAGAGGGAGGAGGGGGAGGAGAGGAAGGAGGGGGAGGAGAGGGAAGAGGGGGAGGAGAGGGAGGAGAGGGAGGAGGGGGAGGAGAGGGAGGAGGGGGAGGAGAGGGAGGAAGGAGAAGGAGGAGGGGGAGGAGAGGGAGGAGGGGGAGGGAGGAGGGGGAGGAGGGGGAGGAGGGGGAGGAGAGGGAGGAAGGAGAAGGAGGAGGGGGAGGAGAGGGAGGAGGGGGAGGGAGGAGGGGGAGGAGGGGGAGGAGAGGGAGGAGGGGGAGGAGAGGGAGGAGCGGGAGGAGGGAAAGTCAACATTCTATTTCTCCGCTCTACACCCGCACTGCTCAGTAGGCACCCACAGCCGGGCTCTCACCCTAGGATGTGCATGGAGACAATGGTCTAGGACAACCTGCTTCAGAGCTCCCATAGGTACAGCAGAAGCTCTGCCCTGAGGAGCAGCAAGAGGAGCACTCCTCAAAGCCAAGTCCCAGAGGACGGTGTGAGGAGGAGCTGTCTACTACAGAGTACATGAAAACAGGAGCCGGCTCCCCTGGGGAGAGAGCGCAGAAAAACAAACTCACCCAAGACAAAGAAAACCTAATCCTGCACAGACAGGCATTTGACAGCCCAAGGTCATGGGGACATTTCTAGATCTCACCTCTAAGAATGCTCCTCTGGATTATAACTCATCTGTGAGACCCAAAGAGACACCCATGATGCTCCACAGCAGCACTGCCTAGAAGGAACTAACAGCTGGAAACATCACCCTAGAGCTTGCTCAAACGACTCTGGGACACCCACGTGTGGCTGCCACGAAAGAAACCCAAGAGCCTGGTGGGACCTGGTGGGAGCAGAGCCACTCTACACAGTTAGAAAGGCTCCCGAGACACACAGTTCAGTACAAACAATAAGTTCACAGTGCCTCAGTCGCTACCTGCTCTTTAAGGGTTCAGGATCATAGATGAGGGAGCCACGGTTATACAGACTGGCCTTGACCTCACTCTGTAGCCTAAAGCGGCTTACAACTTCATCTCCCTGCCTCAGTCTGCCAAGCACTGAGATTAGGAGTATATATATCATTACACTTGGCTCACATTTCTTTTTTTAAGACAAGGTATCACATATGCACGCTGATCTTGGACTTCCTATGTAGCCAAGAGTGAACCTCTTATCTTCATCTCCCCAGCAATGGGATTATAGGGATGGGCCACCTTGACAAGTGCTTATGTGGAACACAGCTGGCAAATCTGGAGGTCATGAACAGGGAAGAACTCCAGTTCTTCCCAAGACTCTGATATGTTCCCAGAGTCTAAAGACGCAGAGTGGGATCTTTAGACCAAGTAACCCAGCTCTTCTCAGCTCCAGCTGGGAAGACCCCAAGCCACAAGAACTCAAGGTCAAGGATTTTTTCATAGCATCCCAAAGGATTCTGTCCGTATTTACCTCTTGCCTTCATACCAGACCTGCCCACTTTCAGAGGAAAGCCACAGAAGTGCAAACTCACCTCTCATCTGGAGAGTCTACATGAAAGGTCCTCTCGATGACCGTGGTCCACTGCAGGCAGCGTATGACAAAGGTATTGGGGCGCGGCCTCTCGGTCTTCATCAGCTGGCATTCTATAGGTCCAGGCAAGAAGGAGTGAAGGACGGTCCTGTGCCAACCCCCATACCAGATAATGCCAGGGACTGAGACAGTCCTGACCATGTCCTCTAGGCATGTCACAGTCGTCACTTGCTCTTCAAGGGCACAAAGAAACTGAGCTGCAGGAAAGACTGTATCAATGGGGCAAACGTGACGGTGAGGCTTTCACCAAGACCTCCCTCCACAGCCTCTTACTTTCTTGGTTTAACCACAGTCTTCGGGCCCCAAAGTTGAAATGCAGGGCCTACTGTACACCAGGCCAAGGCTGTCACTGAGCAAGGGCTCTGGCTTCCTTTTTCTTTCAAAACAGGGTCTCACTCTAAGCTGTTCAGCTGTCCTTGAACTCACTCACTAGATCAGAGAGGCATTCTCCTGACAAACACTCAAGTCCAGCAAAGCACCAGCAACAACTCAGAAGTCAAGGCCAGAGAGATGTCTAACCCAGCCTGGGGCCCTGGGGAGCTGAGCCCAGAAGGCAAGGGGGCAAGTTAGTAAGAAAGAGTGCAGTGCAAGGCCTTAGGAGACAGGGTCTCGAGTCTGGAGAGGTGGGGCAGACTGGTCAGGCAGAGCCTTGGAAAGCACAGTGAGGAATCTAGAGGAATCCAGACTCTCTTTGTGGCCCACATGGGACCATGAGACAGATACGGAGAAGAGTGAGGCAGGTCCCTCCTCCTGCAGGCCAGCAGAGGGGAGAATGGGCTGGGGAGGGAGGGAAGGGCATTGAACTGCAGGGCAAGGAGAGGCATCTAGAGCCAGACTCTGGTCACTGCCTGAGTGAGACGCAGACAGGGTAAAAGAGAGGATGGTGGGCGGAGGAACAGGAAGAGAAGCCTGGGATACGGCAAGTATGGAGTTCCAGAGGCCACCCACAGAAAAAATTCCAGAAGCTGCTGAAGATGGGCTGGCAGCTCAAGTGAGAAGCTAGAACTGCTAACAGATGTGCCAGGGCCATGGGCACAGGAAGAGAGTGCCAGAAAAAGGCTTTCTGCAGGCTTTCTGCAGAGGGTCTGCAGGAGGGACAGGCAGCAGCAAGGACCTCAGAGGACGGGTTCTGGGGTAACGCAGACAGGGTCAGGTATGACAAGGGCATGGTATGGGTCCATAGTGAAGGCGGGACACAGGAGCACAACGGAAGTCTTAGTCTTGTCAAGCTACAAAACACAAGGTTAACTGAGTAGCACACGCCTTTAATCCCAGGAGAGACAGGCAGATCCCTGAGTTCAAGGCCAGCCTAGTCTACAGAGTGAGTTCCAGAATAGCCAGGGCTATACAGAGAAACCTTGTCTTAAAAAGCCCAAAAAAAGAAACCAGCAGGTTAGGTGGCACGGAGGGAAGTGAGGACACATGGTGAGCCCTGGGGCAGCTTGGCGGGACACGAACACATACTGATGTAGTGGTGAGAGGGGCGGAAGGACAACATTGTTAACAGAGCCTCCAGGGGCAGTGTGCAGAAACATCACGACTTCTCACGATCCCAAAAGGAAAAGGCCCACTGAAGAGGAGCAACAGCAAGAAAGGCAGAAGTCAGATCTGAGGATGAACAGGCCTAGGACAGGTTCTGTCTCGAGCAAAGCTGTGCACTGAAACGCACCTGCTACAGAGAAATTGTTCAGGGGGGGTAAGGTCTGGTCGGGGGCCTCAGGTCTCTCTTTATATCCAATGAAAGAGCCATCACTCTTCAGAAGGAAGTACCGGGGCCTCCAAGTCTTGATGTATTCACCTGAAAAAGGCAGAAGGAGAAAAGGTCAGGGAGAGATTGAACAGTGTCCCAGCAGGCAAGCAGCCCAGGATGACAGTGACTCATGGGGGCACCACACTGGGAGGAAGGGAGATGAGAGTCTCCCCAAAGGAAGGCTTAGAGGTGGCACCTGCTGACGCAGGCTGGGGCACTGGGCTGGGCCCAAGTAATCCACAGGTCATGCCTGGCAGGAAGGCACCTACAACAGTGTCCCAGGGCACCAGTGCCTCAGCATATACGGCAGTAGCAAGCTATCCTTCCTTGCGAGCAAAGACTGTCTGTCCTAAGGGGACCTGGCCTCCAAACACTCAAATCCCATAGGCTGATGTTTATCAACATAGGCATGCAGGAGATCAGCTGTCAAAACATTCTCCCACCCTCCAAGCACCCCTTGATTCTTCCATTTCTCTTGATGAGTATTCAAGTCCTCTGTTTACGGTACACACATGTACATGTACAACCCAACACTCCCTAAGGACCCACTCCTTAAAAGATTTCTGAGAGCTGGGTAGTGGTGGTACATGTCTTTAATCCCAGCACTCAGGAGTCTGAAGCAGGTGGATCTTTGAGTTCAAGGCCAGCCTGGTCTACAGAGAGAGTTCCAGGACAGCCAGGGCTGCACAGAAAGGTCCTGTCTCAAAAAAAAAAAAAAAATTTGAAAAAAAAATTGAAAAAAGTATATGTATATATACATGTGTGTGTGTATAAAAATGACATGGAAAAGTGCACAGTGATGTGGGATGTCTTTCTGTTAGTTGTAGATATGCTTTATTACCATTAGTTAATGAAGGAACTGTTTTGGCCTATGGCAAGGCAGCTGAGAGACAGCCGGGAAAAGCCAAGCATTGCTAAAGGAGAAAAGAGAGGCTGAGAACTGCCTCCTAGAAAGTCAAATGTAACGGGACACAGGTAAAGCCATGGAAATACAATAGATTAATAGAAATGGGTGATCAGAGCTGGCTGGTAATAAGCCTGAGCCATAGACCAAACAATTTGTAATTACTATAAGCCTCTGAGTAATCATTTTATAAGCAGCTTTAGGACTGTAGGTGGGAGAGTTTTGTCAGGACAAAAAAACTTCCAGGGAGACGCAGACACACACACACACACACACACACACACACACACACACACACACACACACACACACACACACACACACACACACACACACACACAGAGAGAGAGAGACTACCCATAACAGTCAAATAAGGGAAGTGGTCTGGGGAGATGGCTCAGGGGAGACGCAGACACAGACACACAAACAGACACACAAATAGAGACAGACACACAAACACAGACACATACACAGGAAAACTCCCATAACAGCCAAATAAGGAAGTGATCTGGGGAGATGGCCAGGGCTAAGAGGTCTTGCTGCCATCCCCATGAGAACTGGAGTAAAGATCCCAGCACTTGTATAAAGTCAGGTATGGCCTCATGTTCCCAATAACATGTAAGCAAACACTGTGGAAGGGTGGGCAGCAGAGGCAACAGGATGGCCAGGGTGTGTTGGTTGCTAGCCTCACCAAAACCCAGCAAGGTCCACCTCCAGTAAAAGACCCTGTCCCAGCAGAGGAAGATGGTAGATGACAAAGCAGAGGACACCCCCATCTCTGCACTTTTACACACACACACAAAGCAGGAAAAGGCCCAGCAAGAAAGATGGTTTGGTGGGTGCTGAGTATGCAGGAAGAGAACCAACTCCCATAGCTGTTCTGTGACCTACACACATACACCAGAGCACACACTTGGTGGGCTTTTTTTGCTTTTAGTTTTTAAAATATGTTGTCTTTATGTGTGAATGTTTTGCCTGTAGGGATGTGTCTGCCCCATGTGTAGGCCTGGTGCCTGCAGAAGCCAGAAGGTGCTGGATCTTTTGCAACTGGAGTTGTGGACAGGTGTGGGACACATGGCGGTGCTGGGAATCTGGGTCCTCTGCAAGAGCAGGCAGTGCTCTCAACCATACAGCCATCTTCCCAGACCAATAAATGCTCTTCCTCCCTCCCTCCCTCCCTCCCTCCCTCCCTCCCTCCCTCCCTCCCTCCCTCCCTCCCTCATGATGAGCTACTATTTGGTCAGAAAAAGAAAGGGCAGACTGCACTCCATCCTATAGAGAAGCTGAACCTCCCCTTCTGCCTAAGGCAAAGAAGTCAATCAATCACAATGGACCACAGATTGAGGCCATTCTGACTCTGGATGCTTCAACTATGTGACAGAGATTCTGTAAAACAAGTGCATTTCACATACTGACTATTAACCTTTTCCCAGGCAGGCAGGATACTGCAGGATTGTGCAGGATTCTCTCGGTCAGCCCTGCAGTCTTGAGAGTGCACACCAAAACGCTGCCATTCCTGTGGCTGCACAGCAATGCTCAGGGAAGCCAGGTGTGTGAGGTGTGTTCCTAGTTCAGGGGAATCTATACAGATGCCTACTTATATAAACTCTCTGGAACAGCTAACTCTGTGAAGATGGAAAGTGGGTTAAAGGTTGCCTGGGACTGGGAAGTTGAGGTGTCTAGTGGTGGTATATTTTATATTTAATAAAATCAGTCTAAAATATCAGAGGACAGAATCACCCACGTCAAACATTAAGGGTCAGAGAGTGGTAACTCACGCCTTTTATCTCAATCATAGGGAATGACTAAGTGGTGACCTACACCTTTAATCCCATAACTCAAGAGACAGATCTTTCTGTGTTTCTGTGAGTTCAAAGCCTAACTATCAAACAGTAGTAGCTCACACCTTTAATCCTAACTCTAGGAATATGATGCCGAGTTGAACCCAGAAATGAAACTGAGCAAAGAAGATATTTAACACAGGTGTGTTCTGCAGAAGTGACAAGTCAGGCTGAGGAATCTGGAAGACAGCTTTTACCCTGGGAAACTGGCAGGGTGAGAATTGACTGTGGTCTGTTTCCTCTCTCTGATATTCTAGGTTCCACAAAATCTGGCTCTGAGTTTTCCTTTAATACCAACTAGAATTTGTATTTCAATCTAGAGATGGGAATGTGAGAAAGGTTATTTTGAAGTAGTAAAAATTGTCTAAAACTGAAAGCCAGGAGTGATAACTCACACTTGCAGTCCCAGCACTTGGAAAGCTGAGGCAAGATTATTTTGGAAAGTACCAGGGCTATCCTGTGCTACATAGTGAACTCCAGGGCAGCCTGGTCTAGAGCGAAACAGTGTCTTAAACCGCAACAAACCAAATAGTCTAAAACTGACTGTAATGCTGGCCGTACTGAGAGAACAGAGGCAGGACAGCCCAGGAGTCTGAAGCCCGCACAACACAGAAGGGAAAAACTGCACACTATGCACATAAATCAGCTATCAGTCGGCCGCTCCATCTCCAGGCGTTTGCTAAAATGCCAAGCACAAAGGAAAGGAAAGAAGACAGGCCCTAATGTTTGGTCTCCAGGCCTTTCAGGAAATGAAGAATTGCTCCTTGGCCACATATATGGGAACGTACAAGAAGAGAGGCAGTGTAGACATCAAAGGGATGGAAGTGTTCAGAAAGGAACAGCCCATAAAAGTTACCATGGCAAAACTGGAAGTGTACAGTGTCACCCAGCATGCTGTTGGCACTACAACAAACAAGCAAGCTCTGCGCAGGACTGCTGCCAGGGGAGTTAATGCGCAGACTGAGCCTATGATACACTCTAAGAGCGACAGCTTCCTGAACCATCAGAGAAAGAAGGAAGCCAAGAAGAAAGGTTCCTGGGTTCAATGGAGAGATGTGCAAATGGAAAGGAGCCCAAGCTCACGAACCCCCATGAATTCAGTTTATTAGGTACAGTTCAGTATGTGAAGGAAATCAATGTAGTGAAGAGATGGATCACATGACAGAACGCAGCACCTTTCACCAGAGCATTCACCAACTGGGAACAGAGGGAAGACCCTCAGCACATGGTCCTGTCACCATCACCACTGACCGATGCTCCATTCTACAATGTAGTTAAACCACCTTAACTAAGTCTAAGGCAAAGAAGCCAAAAAGTAAGAGGCGCTCACACAGAAAGGAAGGAAGTAAAACTATTTATTTGCAGGAAACAAGATCCTACATAGTGAAAAGTCAGAGAAGAATCCACAAAGGCTGGGGTGAAGCTCAGCTGATTTTATATATATAATATGATATGTACATATATATATATATATATATATATATTATTTTTTTTAAGAGGGCTGCAGAGATGGCTCAGCAGTTAAGATCACTGGCTGCTCTCCCAGAGAACCCAAGGTGGATTCCCAGAACCCATGTGGCAGCTCACAACTGTCTGAAACTCCAGTTCCTGGGGATCTGTAGGTCCTGCACGTACATGAAACACAGACATGCATTCAGCCAAAATACAGATAAAATGTGAATTAAATTTTTTTGGTTTTTGTTGTTTTCTGAGACAGGATTTCTCTGAGTAGTCCTGGCTGACCCAAAACTCATTTTATAGATTGGGCTGGCCTCAATCTCAGAGAATGTGCCAGCCTCTGCCTCTCAATTGCTGAGATTAAAGACATGTGCCATCATGCCTGGCTAAATGAAAATATTTCTCCAAAAAGAAAAATTAAAAATTCTGGACTGGCTAGTTTTCTGTAACGCGGCACACTCTAGGGAAGACACCTCAGCTGAGGATGTTTCCATCAAGCCTGTGGGTTCTGTCCTTAAGGATTAAGTGGGAGGGTCTGTCCCACACAGGCTGTGCTGCCACTGGGCAGACGCTCAGGCTCAACAAGCCATGGGAAGCAAGCTAGAAAGTAGCATCACTCCAGGGCTTCATTCAGTTTCTGCCCTGACTTCCTTTCATGATGGACGACAACTATAAACTGAAATGAACCCTTTCCTTCCTAAATTGCTCCTTTGTGGTCTTTATCACAGCAACAGAAAGTAAACAAAAGACTGGACACATGGCTCAGTGGTTAGGAGCACTTGCTGCTCTTCTGAAGGACCAGAAATTAGTTCCCAACAGCCACCTTAAGTGGCTCACAACTGTCTGTAACTCCAGCTCCTGAGGAATCTGATGCCTCCAAGGGTACCTGCGCTCATGTGAACACCACCTCCACATAACTATAAATAATAAAAAGTAAATCTTAAAAAAAACAGAAGCCCAAGATTTTAAAAAATAACCAGCAAGCAGAAAAGTGAGGCAGACTCCGTGAAGTGGGGTTGTGGAGCTGGCTCTCCAGCAGGGTGCTTGTCACACAACCATAGGGACCTGCATGTGTATCTCCAGCATGCACAGAGGAAGCCAGGCATGCTGGGCTATGCCTGCAATTCTTATAATCTGGAGGCAAAGACAGAAGGATTCCAGAGCTTACAGGCTAGCTAATCACCTGGCTTTATTTTTATTTATTTATGTTTATTATTTTAGGTATGAGCTTAGTATCCAAAATATTTAAACAACTTTTATAGCTCAACAAGAGCAATGAGCCCACATTTTAAAGAGGTCAAGGAACTGAATAACTATTGCACCAAAGACCGGCCACATGTATCTGGGAGGTGGTGTCGTACATGTTCAATCCCAGCACTCTAGAGGCAGCAGCAGGCAGATCTCTGAGTTGAAGGCCAGCCTAGTACATAGAGTGAGCTCCAGGACAGCCAGGGCTACACAGAGAAATCTTGTCTTAAAAAAAAAAAAAAGACAGACCAATCACATCCCGAATCTCCACACCAAGAGAACAGAAGGAATGAGATGGTTGAGTTGGGGGAGGGACAGAAGGGAGAACAAAGAAATAGAGACCTTGATAGAGGAGCCACTGTGGAGTCAGAGAGAAACCTGGTGGTTCGAAATACCCAAGGACTATAAGGATGACCCCAGCTAAGGCAAGACTCCAAGCAATAGTAGAGAGGGGACCCAAACTAGCCCTCCCTCATAATCAAATTGATGACCTAATTGTCATTATAGACCCTTCATCTAGCAACTGATAGAAGCAGATGCAGAAACCCACAGCTAAGCACTGGGCAGAGCTCCCAGTCCAGCCAAAGAGAGGGAAGAGAGATTATATGAGCAAAGGGGTCAAGTTCATGATGAGGAGACCCAGAGACAGCTGACCTGAGATGTTGGGAACTGACAGCTGGGGAACCTGCATGGGACTGAACCAGGCCCTCTGAGTGTGGATGACAGCTGCATGGCATAAGCATTTTATGGGGCCTCTGGCAGTGGGACCAGAATTTATTCCTAGTACATGAACTGGCTTCTTGGAGCCCATTCCCTACAGAGGAACACCTTGCTCAGCCTTGATACTGTGGGGAAGGGCTTGGTCCTGCCTCAACTTGATCTAACAGATTGCATTAACTCACCCTGGAAGTCCTTATGCTCTAAGGAATGGATGGATGGGGGTGGGGGAACAGGGGGATGAATAGGGGGAGAAGGGGAAAAGAGAACAGTGGTGGGTATGTTAAAAAAGAACTTTTAAACAAAAACATTAAAAAAAGGGAGAGAGAATCTCCTTTACATCTAGGCTTGGAGAAATCTGCAAACTGAAACTATGTTAAACAAACAAGCAGCTGGTGTGACAGCCAATGACTGAGAGCTGAAGGCAGGAGAGTCAGGAGTTCAAGGTCAGTCTGGGATAATTGAGTCTGTCTGTCTGTCTCTCTCTCTCTCACACACACACACAAAGAATTGAAAAACAGGCATCCAAATATTACAGACTTTGTTCAGAGTGGTAACAGCTCACAACTGCCAAAGGAAGAAATAATTCCAATGTCTATTCAAAGGATGGATTTTTAAAAATTTGGCTATAAAAAGGAATAAGGGGCTGGAGAGATGGCTCAGTGGTTAAAAGTGCTTCCTACTCTTGCCGAGGACTCAGGTAGGGCTCCTAGTACCCACTGGTCAACTCACAGCTTCCTGTAACTGCAGTTCTACAGGATCCTCTTCTGGCCTCCATGGGTACCACATACACATGCATGCAAACAGACGGGCAAAAAAAAATACACAGAAATAAAAAATGTATCTTTTAAAAAAGGAATAAAGAATTGGTACAAGGTGTAACCCCAATAATCACTATGCCAAGTAGAAGCTGCTAGACACACAGGCCACACCATATCCAACACCAGTGCTGTGAAGTATCCAGAGCAGATAAATCCATAAAGATGGGAAGCACTGTTGCTGGCAGGTGTTGGGAGGGAGACCAAACGCACAGTGGGCTCAAGGTTTCCTGGGGGATGAAGCATTTGGGAACTTCAGAGACGTGATTACCCAACACTGTGAATGTATGAAGGTCACTCAGCTATACAAGGTAGAAAGGTTTATTTCATAGTATGGAAATTTTTACCTCGATTGAAAAAAGAAAAGCATTAGAAAAACTCAAGCTGAGGGTGTAGTTTAGAGCACTTGCTTAGCACATACAAGGCCCTGGGCTGGGATTTACAATATGCATTATTTTTAAAAAACAAAAATCAGCAATAACAAAACACCCTAGAAAGTGGCAGCTAGAGAGCTCAGGTGAGACAGATGCTGAAGACGGCCTTGATGCCTCTTTATCTGAACACTGGCACAGGTGAGTTACTGACCCAGGCCCTTACCTGTGGTGTTTCAGAAGCCTACAGGGAAAGGGAAAAAACAGTCTCACAGTCTGAGAAAACCTGAGTCAGAGAGAGGCTCTGTTCATGGACTGGCACTCTGGGACTCCTGGCACTGGACTCCAGAGCTCACCCCCTGACCACCATGACAGCTGGAGACAGGGTGCTCTGCTATAGGTGTGATGATGGCTAAAGCCAAGTCACTAACAGGATCTGGTGGGCAGTCATACCCCTGCAGAGTAAGTATGAGGCAGCCCAGTCAAGTTTCGCATCAGAGGGCCAGGGTCCCACTTAGCTGTATTGCCTTCTGCCAAGGCCTCTGGCAATCTCCTTTGCTGATAGTCTGCCCTGAGAGGGCATCTGTGAACATGCAACAACACAGCCTTGCCTGGGGCAGAGCCTGAGACCTGACAAGGTGGCAGTAAACCAGTACTATGATGATTGAGTGGGAATAGCTTAGCACAGATGCCGAGATATCAGGAGGCAGCAGAGCCCTCTTTCTGCCAGCCACTACTCAGATGACCAACAGTGCACCTGTGCGCATGGGCACTGTGTTTTCAGGCAGGTGAGCAGACAAAGACAAGGAGGGGCAGCAGCCAAACCAACTCAGCCCTTACCACAAACACAAACATGAAGCCCTAAAAGAAGCCAATGCCAAGACTAATTCTTAACTCTGTTGGCCAAGTCTGGGCTACAGAAAACCCACTACCACTCAGGGGTTCTCTAGTCACCTCCCACTTCCTAGGGAATTCATCAAGCCTAGGGAAACCCCAGCCAAAGGACAGGAGTCCAATAGCCTGACACGCTCTAGCACAGTTGCCATTACCCAGAATCCCAATCATTCACTCAGCAGTTGTTAGCTGAACACCTATTATGTGTCAGCCATTTCTTGAGGCGATCAAGACAGCATAGTAAATATGGCACATGAAAATCCTGCCTAGAGAGGCTGACATCAGATGCCTGGATTAACTCATTTTATAGACTCAGAGCCAAGCACAGTAATGCATACCTGCCATCCCAGTTCTATGAAGGCTGAGGCAAGAAAATTACTGCAATACTAACATCAGCCTGGGATTAAAAAAAAAAAAAAAAAAAAAAAAAAAAAAAAAAAAAAAAAAAAAACACCTAAAACACATGGCACAGCTTACCCACTATCACATCAAAAGGAAGTGGCAGGGCCAAGGTCAGAACCTGTCAGGTGTCAATGTCTGGATGGCTGCAGCTGACAGTCTCAAACTCAGGGCTCAGTGTGAGGGGCTACCTGCTGTGAGAGTGGCAGGAAATGGGATCTTCTCTGCTGTTCTGCAGGTCTTAAGGAGCAGCCCATTCCATGTGACTGCTGCTGTCTGTGGCCAGGGATGGCAGGACAGGTTCTCATCAACCATCTGTTAATCAAATGTACCTCTCTGGCTCCACCTTGGATGCCCTGATTGTTCTGCTACCCACATGCTGCTGCCCAGGTACCTCCTCCAGGAAGCCATCCCCAACCACCAGATGCAGCATGGCTCCCTCTTTAAGCCTCATTCCCACCTTCCTCTCACTACCTGATTTTACTTTACAGCAGAGGCTGCACTGGATACAAAGGTCTGTCTGGACACCTAACCTCTCCCACGATGTCACATGTCACCACAAAGATGGGATCCCCTGTGTCTTCCCAGAACATAGGAGCTGCCCCACTAACTAAGCGCTGAGTGAATGGAGGTCTGTGGACTAGCTTCTCTGAGCCTGGCACCCTTCCCACCATGGAGAAGGTCCCTGAAGGCCAGCCTCAGCACATGCTGCTTCCTTATCTGCCTCCTGGTGTCACATGACATCTGCTGCAGGCTCAGGGGCCCTGGGCTCTCAAGGTCTAGTCTCTTCCCTACCCATGACCTCACCAGAGCCTCAGCTTCCTGTCACACAGCTGACTAGATCCTGCCTGGCTCTCGGTACCCCGGCAGAGGACTGGCTGGTGGGGCTTGTGAGTCTGCTCAGCTCAGCTTCCATCTCACTCTGCTCCAGCTACAGTATTCCTAGAAACACCAGGCACATGCAGGTCTCTGAGCCTTTGTCCTTTCTGCCTCTCCCGTAGGACACCTCCTCCAGGCTCCGTTCACGTCCTTAGAGTACCTCCCTATGAGCCGGTCTCTGCCCAGCCCCTTGACCCCTCATTCATATGGCACTTCTCACCACCAAACACAGCGTCTATTTACTGTGTTAACACTCCCAGTGGAACATGGCCTCCACAAGGTCCCAGAACCTTACAATCAATGGCTACTAGATAAATAAACATTGGCTGTCCCTTGGCTATGTTACTTGAGTTTTGTGACTACCCCTCTCTCAGCCTCAGTTTCTTCACCTGTAAGATGGGGGTATTGAATGAGATCGCTGAACAAGAACCCAGGCCTGAAACTTTATCCGGCTTATTCAGGGTGTCCAGCTAGGGCCACAAGGCAATGGTTCCTTGAGCTGGAGCACCAGGTGCTGGAGAGCAGGGTGCAAGAGGGAGACACAGTCTGGTGAGCAAAATGAATCTTACCACGCTTGTGGAGCCAGCCTTCTTTGATGACAGACACCTCATTCATGGTGGCAGCATTAACACGCTGTCACCTAGCTTGGGACAGCTCAGGGCAGCAGGACATGCAGGAGGCGTCTTGGATACAGAGCAGTCTACAAAAGACAACAAAGGGGCTGTGAGTGAGGGAGCCAGTCCTGGCTCTGCAGTTGGTCAGGCAGTGGGTAGAGCCAGGCAGCCAAGGAGAGCTCTTCCCTTGAGGCCCATCCTGAGGGAGTAACATGGGGGTCACAAAAGAGCCGAAATTGCACAGCCTCTGCACAAAGCTCTTCTTTAAACTGGGCAGCAGAGACAAATGCCTTTAATCCCAGCACTCAGGAGGCAGAGGCAGGTGGATCTCTGAGTTCAAGGTTAGCCTGGTCTATAAAGCAAGGTCCAGACCAGAACAACTAGAGCTACACAGAGAAACCCTGTCTTGAAAAACAAACCAAAACAACCAAAAAATAAAGCTCTTCCCTTCACACCTATGGCTAGACAGGAAGAGAGCCAGATAGGTGCAGCCTCACCTCCTGCCTCACCCCAACGCCCCAGCACTGAGGTAAGCCAGGATGAATCAGACAGCCCTGGGCACCTAGGGTGTACTCAAAGCCACCAGCATCTGCCTGCCCCCAAGACAGACAGACTCACGTGTGCACTCACTTCTTTGAGAATCACCCTGCCACCTTAAGCAAAGTAAGTACTGTTTCCTCCAAGTACAGGGAAGGCCATGCCGCCCCAGCTTCCGCTTCCCTGTGCTCCACTAGAGGAATGAGGGAAATACAAGTCACAGAAGCTCTGGTACCTGAGGGAACCTACTGCACACATACTTGTGTGGAGGGCAGTCCTGGGGTTTGACCAAGGTTCTGCCTGGTCCCTTCTCCGAGACCTCTGCATCTGTCCTCAGGACTAACAGCCAACAGACTACCGGCGCCGAAGCTGCTGCTTCTCAGGTTCCCTGGGCAGAGGGAGGAGGACAAACGTGGGCTGTCACCAGCTGGGCCCTTACCTGGAAGCCTGGGCCTGGACTGGGGCCATGGAGCCCACAGTGCCTTGTGCCTGCCTCTCCCAACCCAGGGTTATTTGCGGACAGCAGGTCAGGAGCTACAGAGGCCCCTGGAGAAGTGGCAGCTGGCTCTAGGGACACCACGGGCATCAGCTTTCTCTCGTGCCCCAGGGGAGCTGGTGGGCTGGACACAGTACTGCCTGGCATGTGACAGTGGCAGGCTTCCCAGGCCCTGGGCAGAAGGAGGGAGGTAAGTGGGAGGGAGCGAAGGGAAGGCAAGGTGGCCAAAGATGGGGAGGACAGGCGGGTGTGAAATGACAAGCTGGACTCCAAGCTACACAGGCAACAAAGGGGTGTTCCCCACATGCAGACCCCTAACACACAGGAGCGCAGGGCCCTCAGCCCTAAACACCCCACCAGTGTCAACCTCCCTCCCTGCCTCAACTCAGCAGCCAAAGGGACCCTCAACAATGAGTTAGTCTTCAGCCAAGCATGGTGGCGCGCCTTTAATCCCTGGTCAAAGACTCTGTCCTTCCTCAGCTCAAGGCTGACCTGCCTCACTCTCACTCCTGCAGCTGTCCGCCCGCTCGCTCCATCCACACTCTTTCCCTGCTCGGCCTCCATCTACACCTGACCTTGTCCTTCCATGTCCAGACCATTCACAGCTTCCCAATGTGTTTAGAAAACAGAGCAAAGTCCCTACACCAAAGGGGCCACATGAGTGGGTCCCCAACCAAGAAAGCAAGGGTGCAGCATCATGACGTACTGCTCGGGTCTTCCAGCCTCCCTGTTTACACCTTCTGGACATTCTCTGTCCTTGGGACCTCAGTCAAAGAGTGCACTCTCTGGTCCCAATCTGCAAAGCTGCACTGGGAGCAGCAGCTCTATATCCTTTGAGCAACTCCCCACATCCACTAATACTACTACAGTGAGCCAGTTCAGCACTGACATTGATATCAGCAGGCCAAGCTGCAGAAGCACCTAACTAGGCCCATAGCACCAATCTTCTGGGAGTGTCCCAGGCTCCAGACACTGGATGGGCCTCACAAGACTCATTCTGAAGAGGGAAGCCAGGAGGGTACACACATACCTGCAGAACACTGTCAGGAAGAAACAGCAGGGAACAGGGCTGGGTAGCCTCTAGTAACCAAGGGAGTGAACAGAGAGTGCATGGAAAGGATTTCAGGCAGGATAAGAGAAAATGGAAAAGGGTCTATGGCGGGAGCAGAGTGCAGGGGAGGCCAAGGGCCCCAAACCTAAAAACAAAAGTGTCGTGAATAATTCCTAGTGAGCTGGGGTAGAAAACTAAGAGCCCACAGCAATGTCTCCTCTTGAAGTCTCTGAGACCCAGTCGCCATAGCATAAAGCACCTAGTGTGAGCAGAGGGCCGAGGCCCTCATAGCCTCCCCACAGCTGCTGCTGTTCAAAGCTGCTGAAGGCAGCCAGCTATGGCCAAGAACGGTCAGGTTCAGAGTCTGAGAGGCACTGCCAAGCTGGTGGCCTTAGGCAGGGCACTGGAGCTCCCAATATCTTACCAGAGGGACTGTAACATGCCCAAGTGAGGACAGAGGCTCAGCAAAGGGAAGCCATTTACCTTGGGTCTCCCAGTTGAGTGGCAGGGGCCCTGGCCACAGCTCCACACACCAGGGCCACTTTTTACAGTTTCACTTCAGCAACTAAGAAGTCAGCAGCAGCTCAAGCAGGCAAGAGCAGGGGGAGGAATTGGAAGATCCCCTGCGTCCCGCCTGGCTCCAGTCGTCCTCCCACTAAGGGTGGCGCCTCAGCTGAGGTGTCTGTGACGCAGTCCTGCGGTGATGAAATTCCAGGCAGCACAGCCAAGGGGATGGCCTGCTCGCTGAGGAGCTGCAAGCTGAGGACACTCAGAAGGGGGCCAAAGACCGTCCTGGGGAACTCAAGCGCACGCACGCACGTGGAGACCTGTCCTGATTACCCTTCTGAATCGCACACCAACAGGGAGTCCTTGTATGGCTCCATCACCCACTAGCTGCTGCTTCCCAGAATGCCCACATTTGAGTGTGCTGAAGGCGAGGGCTGGGATCGCAGTTGGTGACTAAACACAAGCCACCTGGGTGACCAGATGAGAAGAACAAGGATCCCTCACAGGAGAGGATGCCTAGACGAGGAACACACAAATCTCAATAGTCATGAAGATATACAGAGAGTAATTAATACCACCTCAAAACCCACAGTAGCCTACTGTAGAGTACAAAATGGCGAGGCCACCATGAAAACTATCAGTAATAATTAAAACTTCCCAGTAGTTTCCCGGGAAGCATCCCTTCCTCCAGTACTTCTGAGGCAGATGTTCCTTTGAGCACATGGACATTTTCTACCAAAATGCTCTTGGAGGAGTGGGGCAGCTGACAGCAGACAGCAGCTATGGGGGAAATAGGGCCCCAATCCTGAATGCTCACAGGCAGACACTGCCTCAGTGACAGGTCTTTCTAAGCAGCCCTTCCTCTCGGTTTCAGGACAAAATGGGGTGAGGGCTTTCACTGCCGCTACCACTCCCAACCAGTGGCATTGGTCAGTGTAGGTCCCTATTGCCCACCTGCCTCTTAGAGCCCATCTGGGACTCTGGCTGGGAAACTGGCCCCTGGGGGGGTGAGAGGCCACGGCTGCTGCAGAGGGGATCGAACTTGGTTCTCGGCTTTGATCTATGCTCACCTCTAGAGCCTTTTATCACCTTTCAGAAATGGGGATTCAACCTAGGGTCCTGTGCATTGTAGGCAGAATCTCAACAACAAGCCATACCCCAGCCCCTCTCTTTGACTCTTAGAGGCATAGTCTCGGTTACCTATGCCTGACTAGATCTTACTCTATAGCCCAAAAGGATTTGAATTTGCTTGGCTCTGCCTCAAGACCTGGGATTACAACCATTCCAGATTTGTATCAAACACCTGCCATGCACCCAAGACAGCAAGACTGTGGGGATCCAGTGACAACTGGGACAGGAGAGGGTCTCTGCTTTCCCATGCTGAGGTAAGGGGTCTAGAAGGCCTCTCAGAGTGGTATGAGCAGAACCTAGCCTGTGTCCTGTAACCTCCCTTCCCTTAAGGAGCAGGTGTTTGGGGCCACTGAGGTGTTTTGGTATGTCTCAGAAGCCAAGTGCCACTGGAATGGGACACGCCAAAGAGAGACATGCAGGCTTCACATGGGGTTGGGCTGAAGGTGAAAGAGTCTGGCTTCAGGGATCACACATCTTGAAGTGAGGAAAAGATGTGGACAGAGTATCGCTAAGCATCAGGAACTTTGCTTTGCCAAGCTTAGCTTGTTTCCTAGGCTGCCTAGCTAGGACAAGATGGACCCTATTCAGCTCCTCTGCCATTAACTGGCAGCTCAGGTCCTTAGTGTCGTGGATTAATTACCTCTCATAGCTGAACCTAGAGCTGTGACATTTGGCTTCTGTTTGAATGCCACCAAGGATAGTACATGAGCTAGACAGAAATACAATGCCTTAAAATTTTTGTGTGTGCATACTCATGTGTGTGGTTTAGGCATACATATACACTGTATTTGAGGCCAGAGGACGACCTTAGGTCCAGTCTTCAGGCACTGTCCACCATTCTCTTGAGACAGTCTCTCACTGGACTGGAGTTCACTGAGCACAGTGATCCCCACGGACCAAGCCCAGCTTTTTCACTGGTCTGGGGGGTTAAGATCAGGTCCTTTTACAAACATGCCTAGCCCTCAAAGACAACCTAAAACAGTGTTACTGAGCATTTGCTACATAAGATTAGTCTACGGTACCTATGCACTCAGCAGTGTTTGATGCTTTTTCAAACAAGGCCTTACACTGCAGCCCAGGCTGGCCTCCAACTCACTACGTAATCAGACTGGCCCCAAACCTTGGGGCAGTTCTCCTACCTTAACCTTCCAGATGCTGGGATTACAGGTGTGTGAGTGTGTTTGGCTCTTAAACAGAATAAATCTCACCATCTCTAATCACCTCTCCACCCTGCCCAGAGCTGACCATCCAGGTGACTTCACCGCTATGGCCGAGATCACACTCAGACCTTCCTAGAGGAAACTGAAGTAAACACTTTCTGGGGGTGTCAGAGACCTGAGCTGAACTCTTCAATGCATCTCAACTCCCAAACTAGAGTTCTTCTGTACAGCAATGTTCTGTGATAGAGTCCAGAGAAAGTCACGTTCTCAAATGCAGTAAAGCCACAAAAGTAAGCAGGGCCATGTGGTCACAGGGAGCACAGCCACTTACACACGCCCTCCCAGTCTGGTCCTCCCAGTGCTGCCACACCCGCCTTCCTTCACAGTCCTTCCTTGATCTCAGGGCAGTTGCTCAGGAGAGGCCCCTAAGCAGCAAGCAGAGGTAGCCTTGCCAGTTACTTCGTGTTTGTTTTTTTTTCTGGGTCTCCTGTGTTTTAGCACTGTGGCCCTTTGTATCTGGACATTTTCCCTAGTTTGTTTACCACCCTCTTGTGGGTGGGCCACCACAAAGGTACTAATTTCTCGGTTAAGACAGCCTAGTAGGTGAAGGCACTTATACCAGGCTAGACAACCTAAATTCTATTCCTAGGACCCACACGGTGGAGAAACCCAACTCCCACAAGGTGTCTTCCGGATTCCACGTGCACAGTATGGCACATGTGCACATGGTGGCACATAATCCCAGATACTCAGGAGTTGAGGCCAGAGGCTCACATGTGCAGGGTCTCCTGTGCTACAGGGAGTTCAAGGCCCGTCTGGAACTTAGTGAGACTGTCGAAAAATAAAAGCTACCAAGAGGGTTAAGGGAAATGGCTCTGTGGTAGCATGCCTGCCTAGCATAGGGTGTGGATTCCATCCCAGCACAAGAAAGAAAGGAGAGGGAGAGACAGATCGCTACACACAGTGTTTTCACATATTTTTAAGACAAGGTCTTGCAATGTTAGATAGTCCAAACTGGCCCCAACATCTTAATTTAATGAAGGCTTTTTAGAAGGGTAGATGCCAGATCAGTATGAATCTCCTTTCCTTTCCTGAGCTTCGGAGCCTGAGGAGGCAGGTGCTTGGGTGTCACATGCACAGAAAAAGGAATCAGAAAAACTGTACCCACAGTTCCAGGTGCAAGCCTCAGGCCGCCTCAGGATGCAAACCCAACACTTCCCAAAGTGGCAGCTGCAGGGTTCAGCTGTTACTATTATTCCCTCTGGTGGGCGGAGACACTGGGTATTTCTGAACGTGTAAATTTTTACCTACTCCACCTCCTTGGTGAGATGATGGCATTTAAAAGACTTAACTTTCTTCTTCACCACACATCCCCCACCTACCCCATCTGTCTCCTGAAGTAGGTAGGGTTGAAGACAGGATGAAAGTGTGGGCAGCTGCCAGAGACTGGGACAGGAATAAGCCCAGAACACATTTCCTAGTCTTCTCCACCACCTCCCCCAACACACACCCCTTCCCCTCACAGCACCCCCAGAAATCACATCAAGTATTCTGGTCTGCCTAGCCACGCTCTCCAAACATACCAAGAATAGCAGGTGTACTCAGGGGCTTCTCCAGGCACAGCTGACAGTACACAGGGCCTCTTCCAGGCACACAGGGAACACACCCAAGGTCCTTACAGAGACTGTCAAAGACCACCTGCCCCAACCCTTCTGAACTGCAGCCTCGAAGACCAGCACATATCCTCCCTTCTCTAGGTCTCCTGAAGAATCTGCTCTCAGGCAGGGACTTTGAACAAGCTTTTTTCCCTAGCCAGGATGCTGTCCAGCGTGTTTTACAGCCCAATTCTCCATTCTTCATGGAAATCCTCCCTGAATGCCTCCTCCCAGGACAAGGGCACTTGACACTCATAGCTCAGCCTGCCTCTCCCCTCACAAATAGACCTCTACTAGCCTCTGGCAATGTAGCCTCCTCTACTGGGCCAGGAGCTGCATAACCTGACAGAGCCTACCCTGGGCCCACTGTTTCCGGACCTAAACCCTAGCTATCACAGGGCCAGCCCTGGAACTTTAATTCCAGGAGGATTAACAACTAAAACCACAGATTTTGTGTTCTAGACCCCCCCAAAACACTTCACATTTACTAGATCCAAAAATATGGTGTCCACTGTGTCAGCACTGGTACCAAGGATGTATCTGTGACCAGAACCCTGCTATGGGATGAGAGGGCAAAATACATAAGAAAAAAATATACAGCATAGTCAAAGTGTCCCATATCAAGGAGAAAGGCAGTATACAGAAGACCAAGGAGAGGTCGCAGGAAGGCTCATGACAACAGCTGAGCAAAAATGTGAACCAGGCAAGCCACATGGAAAGCTCCAAGAAGAACACTCCTGGCAGGGCCTGCCTGAGGCTCTGTGCTGAGGAAAGCATCTCTGAAGGCTTTGGTTCTCCTATGGAGAGAGAACTATGGGCCTGAAACAGGCAGGGTGAGGGCTGCACATTCTGCCTCTAGTGTAGCAGCACAGGTCCCCAGTGAGACAGGCAGGCTCTATGACAGCCTTTCTTTCCACTGGTCCTGACAACTCACACCATGTGCCTCACGTGGGAACCATAGAAATCATACCTGATAGATAAGAAGTAGAGATGGGAAGTACTTAGAGCACCCACAGCTGGACAGAAAAGTAGAGATGGCAAGTACTTAGAGCACCCACAGCTGGATAGCTAAGATAACACAGTCGAAGGGACTAGACTGCTGCCATAGGAACCCCTAAGCCTGCAACTGTCTCAGCCTTTGATCCCCAGAGACAGAGACATCACCCTTCTCACACTGCCCTCTCCCATTCCCAGGCCATTCCTCACCATCTCTGAGAGTCTGTAGACCTCAGCTGCCTCAAACACACACTTATTCATACTAGGCCTCTAATGGGCAGACAGACAGCTTCATCACGGTCACTCCTCCCCTGGTCTCCCATCCATGCTTGGAAGCAGGGCCTGTGTCCAGAGGGTACCCAGGAGCAAACAGCCAGAGGCTTGCTTACCATTGGGGAAGGCTCCCAAAGTGCTGGCACCCGCTAATGTGAGTCCTGATGGATAACTGGTACCACCTTTCCCATTCTGCAGATAAGCAAGCTGAGGCCAGAACCTAAGGTGGGAGCACAAACCACAGCAGACAATGCACTGAACCAGTGCAGGAGACTTTCATCTGTCCCTAAGGAGAACCAATCGACCCAACTTTTGCACTGGCAGAACTGCAGGCACTGAGCTCCTAACTACTGCTCAAGTGCTAGAGAACCACACTTCCCTTTATTCACCTGTAATCACTTAGAGTACAGAGCCAGAACAGCAGCCACCATGCTGCAAGGGCAGCTCCCCAGACCCCTGACATGTAACTAACACCTGCCACCTGATGAAGGACACTGGGTGGGGCTCTCTGGCTCACATGGCTTCATGGCACCCATCCATGGCATAAGCCCCATCCATGCCCATCTCCCCCTGGAAACAGGCATGCTAGGTGGCAGGCCTCAGTGACCACCAGAATCCCACTGCACCCTTTCAAGCAGCTGTATAGGGGTTCCTCTGGGCATCTGCTTTCTTGTCTAGAAAATAGGATTAAGTACTAACAGGATTGAAAATGTGCTTATGTTAATTCAAAAGATTTTACTCAGGGTATGGTAGCAATCAGGAGATCAAAACGGCCAACTATTTGAGTTCAAGGCCAGCCTGGTCTACTCAGAGAGATTCAGGCTAGCCAGGGCTACACAGTGAACCCGTCTTGAGAGAGACAGAGAAACAAAGACAAACAGAAGATAATTTTTTAACACCCCTGCATTGTCATGGCAATCCACTGAGGTATGCTCAGGTACAGCAGAAGATGTGACAAGTCTGGAGAAAGTGTCAGCCTTTACACAAAGGCAAACTCTGAGATCCAAGACCATGCAGAACCCTAGTAAGGTCCAGGGAAGCAGCTTCTTAACATAGTGACTAGGGTTGGGACGGAATCATAAAGATGACTCACAACATGCCTGTGTTAAGGTTTGTTTTGGTTTACTTCGTTGTTTTGTCTTTTGAGACAGGGTTTCTCTGTGTAACCCTGGCTGTCCTGGAGCTCACTCTGCAAACCAGGTTAACCTCAAACTCACAGATCCACCTGTCTTGACTCCTTGGTGCTAAAATTAAAGCTGTGCGCTGCCACCACTACCTGGCTAAGTTTTTAAAAAATAAAATACAATCTAAATGAAAATGCATGGCTGAAGAACAGAGACCCCTCTCCAAGGCTTCTGGATATCAGTTCAAAAAGCTGGGCCCTCAGAGAGCCCATCTATAAAGCAGACCATGGGCCCTGTGCCCTTGCCCATCCTTCTCCCAGGCCCCTGCCCCGATCCAACCATCCTCATGTAGGCCCCCTTCCTGCTTTCTGGCCTTCCTCTAAGGGGATGAAGCCTTGACTCCTTACTCCCAAGTTCCTGCCATCTGTCTCTGACTACTCCCTCAGCTACAGCCACCCTAGCCAACTCTTAATCTCCCAACCTTGCCCAGCCCACTCTTCCTGACTTACCAAGTCAAAGCAAACCACTGTCCCTTTCCTAGGCCACTGCCATGGGCAAACAGGCTTTCCTTGCCCCTCTGCTTAGACTGGGTGCCCTCTCAGAAAACCAGAACCACACATGGCATAGAAAGGATTTAATAAAAATTTACTGACGGAGTGGAATATAAAAATGACTCAACCAGGCATTATGGTACACATCTTTTATCCCAGCACTCAGAAAGCAAAAGCAGGTGGATCTCTCTGAGTCAGAGCTTGGTCTACATAGTGAGTTCCAGGCCTGCCAGGACAACATGATGAGATCCTGTCTCAAATAAATAAACAAAAGAGAACAAACAAGCAAAGAGCCTGGTTTTTATTGATACTGCCAGACACAACCATACACACCTGGAACACCAAAATTCAAAAGGCACAGACAGGTTCACCAACAAACGTTTATGAGCAGCCAGGGCTGTCTCAGAAGACTGGTATATGCCTGTAATCTCTGCATGGGGAGACTGAGGGGAGAGGATGATGGCAGTCTTCAGGCCAGCCCAGGCCACACAGCAAAGCTGAGAATCTGAGGATGGTGAGAGCACCATCTCTGCAAGCACGGGGCTGGAGAGGTGGCTCAGCAGTTAAGAGCATTGTCTGCTCCTTCAAACGACCCATTTGGTTCCCAGCATCCCCATAAAAGCTCACAACCATCTTTGACTCTAGTTCAAAGGTATCAGACCCTTTTTTTGGCATCCAGGTGCACTAGGCACACACATGGTACACAGACATATAGGCAGGCAAAACACTCATACACATAAAAAAGCTCCTGACACCAGCACTGGTGGGGGGGGGGGGTGTTAGAGACAAGAGGATCCCCAGAGCTCACTCAGCAGTCAGTCTAGATGGAAGAGCATGCTCCAGATTAGTGAGAGAGCTTGTCTGAAGGTAGCAAGGCAGCAAATTATAGAAGACCTGACATGAACACACTCACCCATAAACTCAAATGAATGCACCACACACAACCAAAAGATGCAAACCTGCTATGTATCATTGTATGCCTCAGTGTCTCATGTACTAACTGGAGACAAGAGCCTGTCCCATGCTCCATGATGCCATGCATGGGTACAGTGCTAAAGCACAGGGCACTCACAGGAATTCAATGAGAGTTGGCGTCATAGCTCATCAAGCTGAACACACTCCTCCAGGCCACAAGCACAAGCTGCCCACCCGAGTCCTCTGCTCTCAGGTGCCATGAACTACAGCAGCAACAGCTCAATCAATCAGGCTGGCTTCCCTATACACGAGCATCCTGAAGCCTCCCATGCCCCTGCAGGAACATATAACTGAACCAACTGCACCTGAGAAAATGAACCCCAATGCAGCCTCAAAATGCTAAAAGCAGGGCTCTCCATCAGCCATCCCAAGTCCAATCCCTAGCAGGGAATGAGGAGTCCATGGGCAGGTCTGGGAGAAGAGTCCTACTGCATTCAGGAAGGCCATCGAGGTGGTAAATGGAGAAAGGCTTGGATTTCCGACCTCACCCTCAGAAACAACATCTGTAGATGGGCTTCCTGGCCAGGGCAGCTGGGCTCCAGGAACTTGCCGCTGGGACCTCTGACATGGAGTCTCTGCCTGCACAGCCGGCCCAGAGCACAGGCCCAGCTGTGGGTGCCGAGTTGGCAGTAAGTCCTCCTCAAAGGACCAGGCTGAGATCGCACCCTGCAGTCCGCCCTCCCTCTTGGTCCTGCTCCTAGGCTGTCTCCCCTGGCTGGGCCTCTCGCTGCTTGGCTGGCTGTCCAGAGAGTCTGCCATGGAACCACCCTACCATGCTGCCTGGAGGCCGGGTGGCGGAGGGCCTTCCGCACAGAGCTCCGGGAAGCTAGAGGCCCACAGAAGGGTAGTCAGGAGTTCTTTAAAGGTCTGACTGAGATCGACCACAGAAGACACCTCTTCCCATCCCTAATCCCTGGGATCTGTGTAGACCCCCCAAGAAGTTCCCACTCTGATCTCTTCAGACCAAGCCTTAGGAAAGAGGCTTATGGGCTGGACTAGAAAACAGGGCCACTTTGTGCTGAGGGGACCCTGGAGCCAAACTCATATCAACACAGCATCTGATCCACTTCTACTTGAGGGCCTAACACAGGGACAGAGGCTTTCAGGGGCCAACAGGGAACAGCCAGAGCCAGTACCTTCCATCCTCAAGGTTTTCACTCAGAGCCTGTCTCGACTCCATCATGATACTCTAGGCTAAGGCCACATGTCAATCTGATTAAGGAAGCCTCTCCCCTCCCCCTATTGGCCACCTAATTTAAACCAAAAAGCATCATCACCCTCCTTTCCCAGCCTCCATTTATCTTGCATGCATGACCCTATGCTCTCACACTGTCAGCCAGTCCCCACTTTCACTAGAAGGTAAGGCCAAGACCGTTCCTTCTAGCTTTGGAGGCAAGTGGAGAAGCAGTGAGCAGACTATGGCAGGACCCTTCCTGTCAGTGTGATAGCCATTCACACTGTTACTTAGCAACAGCAGCTGGCTAGACTAGCTGGAGATGCATAGACAAGTCAATCCCTAAATGTAACAGCCATGACCCTGGAGCACACAGTGTGAAACCACAGAAGAGGGAGGCAGCCAGTGGGTCTCCACCAAAGCAGTTGTGAGGCAGTTATTCTCTCTAGGGAAGTGGGAGGGAGGCATGGGAAATAGTGGACAGCCCAGGCAGAAGCTTGAAAACCTCCAAGGCCAGAGTCACCATCCAACTGAGTAAATCCTCACAGACTCCAAATTCCTTCCCACACACCCCATCCCCACACCTCACCAAGCTCACTCTCCCACCACACCTCTACACTGTGGTCTTCCTGCTGTCCTTAGGTCTCCTCCTCACCCACAGGCCTGTTGCACCTCACCTGGCTCACAGCCCTTCCCTGCCACTGCATCTGAAGTAGCTCCTGATGGAATTGCCTCATCCAAACTCACCACCTGGCTAACCCACTCCTAACCCCCACAAAGGACTTCTGTTTTGTAGACAAGGTCTTTCAATGGAGCCCTGGCTATACTATGTAGATCAGGCTGTCCTGAGCCTACAGAGATTGACCAGCATCTGCCTCCACGTGTGTCACACCACATCCAACAAAATGGGGACTTTGTTGTACCCAGTATCTCCATCCTGCTCACTCCTGACCTTCCAACCATACCATGGCTGTGCTAGGAATTGAGTGAAAGCACACAAAGGTAAGCGCTCAACTGGAACTCTGGGCCGGATCAGAATCTGTGCCATGGAAGGCAGTAACGATGTGAGCAGAGGCAGGGGCTGCACTTCTTAGCTTACTCAGCTATGCCACTGTGTCCCTGTATGTGGGAGAGAGGCTAACATCAGCTCTCCTTCCTGCTGCCCCCTGACAAGCTTCTATAAACTGGCTAGGATCCTCAGAGTCGGTTTAGAACACAAAGCACAATGTGCTAGGCCCCACCGGACACACACCCGTCTATCACACGTGTCTACACAGAAGAGGCAGCAGTATCTAGCTTTCCTGTTACCATCTAAGGAGGGCATTAGCCTCCCTGGCTCACATGAGGAAAGGAAACAAGAAGGCTGAAGCAACCGTCCAAAGCCATACAACCAGCACCTGAGCTTAGAACTACACCACAGCCTTTCTGAAATTTGTATTACTGTGTATGTACATGTGCAAAACCAAGGGGCGGGGGATACTGTGACATACATGTGAAGGACAGACAATTCTGTGGAGCTGGTTCTGAGGACTAAACTCTGGTTGCATGGCCTGCACAAGAGCCTTTACCCACTGAACCACCTTGGCAGTCCCACACAATTCTCTACAGAAGCTGGGAAGCAGGACACTCAGTGTCTGGATGAAGACTGGACAGGGCTGGATCTCTAGACAGCTAATGGAATCAAAAGGAGGGGATGAGTAAGGCAGGTGTCTCCATCCCATGGCGGGCTCTGAGTGTCCACAGCAGAGTTTTCTGTCGGTTAACTCACTGACTCCTCACAGCAACTGGAGGTGGGTGCCTTTTGGAGCCCACTGCATAAAGGTGAAGACCATGGCCCCGATCACACAGCCAGAAGAGATTCCCCTCCTCCTCCTGCCTCTAACACGGCTCTATAGCGGCTGTCACCACCTCACCTCATGGCTCTCCTGCTAGCTCCTACTGTCCCCAGGTTTCTTTAGCAAGACCAGAGATGCTGAATCTGCCAAGGGCAAGAACCTTCAAAGCACCCCAGCTTGAGAAGAAAGCAGGTTCCCAGGAAAAGTCAAGAGGGCAGGACACCCGCTACAGCCTGGACCGCTTGGGCAAATAGAATGTGGTGCCAGAGCCCAAGTAACCTGTGTTTAATTCCCAGCCTGGCCTCCAAGGGGTCTGATAAGACCTAGAAGCAAGCACATCCTCCTTCAGGCCTCAATTTCTGACTTTGGGGGGGGGGGGGAGAAAAGAAAGAAACACTAAGTAAAGCCACAAACCCAAAGCTGGGCACAGAGTATGTAGTCACAAACAAAAGCCATCGTGGCTCAGTGCCTCGGCTGCCTTACCTGTGACCTGGGCAGAACATTTCTAACTCACTCTTAGGTCTCTATAAAGTAGCCAAAATTGTAGGTATGTTTTGAGATTTAATAAAGCCACGTGCAAAAGGCCTATCATATACCTAGCATGACAGGAATGCTCAAGAACACACGCTACTATCCCTAGAAGTGGTGGGGCCCTATGATTCAGTTTCCTCAATTAAAAAGGACAGCACTGACAACAGGGTCTGCTACTCTACAAACAAGGCATCCTACACAGTGTGGCACACTGGATGCGCTGACTGACAGTCAATTTCATGGTCACTGCTTTTATTGTGCCTGTTAACTTTACCAAGCAACAAGTCTAAAGCTACCAGGAGAGGACCAGATAAACACATCCCTAGTGGAAGAAAGAACCCTAGAACAGTACCCACTGCCTGAAAGCACACGTGGATCTCTTTCTGGGAACTATGCTGCATGGAAGCCAGTCAGCAGACGCCAATGCAGCAGAGCAATGGCTACTGTCTGCTCCCTTGATCAGATAGATCACCAGCCTGGGCAGCTAGGTCTGTCAGGGACTGCAGCCAATCCTCTAGGAAATCTAGACCTAGGGTGAAGGTTACAGGGCAAGCCAAGGTCACAAGCTGGCCTAAGGAGCAGGGACACTGACCACACACTCTTCTGGAAGTCCCTGCTTCGGGACCACAATGAGAAACTACACCTGTGGTGAACCTAGCAACCCCGGGCAACCTTTTCTGCCTAGGCCAGACCAAGCTGGGTGAAGTGGTCCAAGTCCCCTTGGCCTCACCAGAGAGAAACAGCTGGGAAAACAGCAGTCAACCTCAGCACGATCATAAACAGGACCCGAGATTGAGCTGGTACCAGGGAGGCACAAGCAGCCACGTGGCCAGGAATGGAGAAACTATGTGGTCTGAGCTAGTACAGGCCCCTTCACATCCATGCCCACAACAGCAGGCAGTACCTGAACTCAACTGCTTCTCTGGGAAGGGAAGAGAGACAAGCTGGAAAATCAACCTCATCTGAACCCTACATTCTCCCAACACAGGTTTGTCACCAGGCTCCCAAGTCCCCAAATGAGAGAAACAGGGTCTTCAAATTCTGAGAATCAAGCTGTCCCCTGTCACCTTCCTCTAGTAAACAGCTGTCCCTCAAAACACACCTTCTTCCCAAAAGGTGACAAGCAGATCCAGAGGCACCGCTCCTTAAATCCAAGCCTGACGGCCCCTCCCTTTCCTAACAGGGAGCCAGGCTAGAGATCAGAAAACTTCAGTGACTTCTAAGACACATCTCCACCCCCGGAAGGAAAGAACTTGCCAAAGGATGTCCCACACACCTTAAAGAGAAATAATCTGGGAGGGGTTGTGGCGTGGAGAAGGGGACAAGCCGGTAATAAAGAGCACAGTAACGATCCCGTTCTCCTCAAAGTCATTAAGAAGTTCAATAAGAGGTGAACCGAGTGTAAAACGCCCACCCTCTGCACATTACAGGAAGCAGAAAACACTTCTCGCCCACTCGGAATCACACCCCCAAAAGTACGCCCCCTAACACTCATCAAGGCCTCCCAGCACTCTGTGCCTTGAATATGATAAACATCGCAGCCCTCCTCCCGACCCTGCTCTCCCCTCGATACTAAGTACAGCTCTTAGGTGTCTACGTGGTACTGCCCTGACGGCCGCGTCGCGGCCACCGGGTACAGACTCCCCTCCAGACGCTCCCATCCCTCTAAATGCACTAAGGGAACGGCTCCCAAAGCACCCGAGAGGCACAGCCCTCTACACCAGACGCGGCGTGCCGCCTCAAAGCTGGACGGCCGGTACCGCACAGCAGGAGCTGTCTCCCCAAGACGGCCCCCAGGGCTCCCCCCCCCGCCGCCGCAGTGGTACGGACCGCCGCCCCCGCCCTCCGTCCCTCGGGGCTGATCCCTGAGCCCCCGGGCAGCCGCCCCCCCCTTAGTTCCGGAAAGGGGAGGGGGGAGCCTCCAGGTCCGTGGTCCCCGCCCGGCGGGCACCGGTGGTACGGCCCAGCGCAGCCCCGCGGGGGGCCAGGACGCGACCATTGCGGAGGGGACGGCGCTTGGGGACACGCGCTGGCGCACTCACCTGTCACCGGCGGCCGCCCAGCCTCTCCGGCGGGGCCCTACCCCCGCCCATCGCCACGCTGCGCTCGCTCCCGTTCCGAATGGTAACTTGGCGGCAGCGACCGAGGTGGTGGCGGCGGCGGCGGCGACGCCTTCTCAGAGTCAGGCCCAACGGCTCGCGCGGCACGGCCCCCCCGCCCCCTCCCCCCAGCCCCCGCTCACCGCCCCCTCCCACCCGCTGGCCGGAAATACCGCCTTTTCCAGCCACAAACAGGAAGTGACGTACGGAGACCGATGGAAGGGCCTCAGAAAACATCAGACCGCCAGCGCAGGGGCGAGCGGGAGGCGGGCTCACAGCAGCGCGTCTGCGTACTTCTTTGGCAACGCCAGTCGTTCCTTTTCGAGTTTTTTTTCTTTTTCTTTCTTTTTTTTTTTTTTTTTTTTTTTTTTTGCGCCTCCACCTCGCGGTGGAGGGAGAGTGTATTACGCACGCGCAGTAGTAAGCCAACGTTGGCTTTCCCCGAAGGCCCTAAGTGATTATTTCCCGGCAGTCCAAGGGCCTTATTTACATACGCTTTGATCTCAGTTTTACACTTGTGTTCCTAGTTCCTAGACGAGCGGTTCTCAACCTGTGGGTCATGATGACTCACAAGATTCTCTCAAAACCATCAGAAAACACAGTGATGTTTTACACCATGATTCGTAACAGCGAAATTACAGTTATGAAGTAGCAACGAAAATAAGTTTTATGGCTGGGCTCACCACTACATGAGGAACTGTATTAAAGCGTCGCAGCATTAAGAAACCTGAGAACCACCGTCCTAGACTCATCTAGGTATTTGCTTAAGTCTGTTTTTCAAAACAGTTTCTCTGTGTAGCTTTGGAACCTGTCCTGGAACGAACTCTGCAGCCCAGGCTGGCTTCAATCTCACGGGGTTCAGCTGCCTCTGTCTCCTAAGTGCCTGCATCACCACCGAAAGTTCCTATACTTTCTTAAAGAGGCACAGAACTGGCGTTGGTTAAGGCTGAGCTCAAAGCGGGCACGGTGATATGTATGTTTTCGCATCCACACGGGAGGCTGACCCACCCACATTAAAATACCCTCTTCTGTGACTATGGGCAGACTATCTTCTATATCCGCATCTGCAAAACTCAAACAATCTTTGACTGTCTTATGGAAAAACAGTTCTTATTGAACTGTGAGTCTGAAATATTAATGCACATGTTAATTATCCAAATAAATGTGGGATTTATAATTTCTCATATGGAATAACTTGAGCCCATGTAGGACTTAATGAAATCACCCACAGGAAGACGCTCTCGGGAAAAGGGAAGGGCAAAGGGTCCGACACGCTTGACGCAGCTCTGCAGAAGCTGAGCCAGGAAGATCAAGGATTCCATGCCAGGCTGGGATTCATAGTGAGATCCTACTTCAAAATTTCAGGGTTTCTTTTCATTATTAGGGGTGGGACTAATACACATTCATACAATGCTTCAAGAAGAGGGCATCAATTACACGGGAGCTATAGTTTCTGGCTGTAATCAACCCTCTGAGATCTGGGAACTGGACTCGGGTCCCTTGCAAGAACACTGTTGCAGCAGCAGCAGCAGCAGCCTCCCAAGATTAGGACCTTCTGAGGTAGTTTAGCAGTTAAGGATACTCCCTGCTCTTCCAGAGGACTGAATGAAGTTCGGTACCCTCATACCACGTATTATTTTGTTAGTTGTTCTGGGGTGGAAAAGTAATGTTTTAGTTCTAGGAAAAAAGCCACGTAGCTCTAGCAGGCCTGGATTCACTATGTAGCCCAAGGTGCCACTATACCCAGGAGACGATATTTCTAACATGCAGTTTTACATTATCAGAAAGCAATGGTGGGGACTCACAAGAAGGTTCAGTGAGAAAAGGACTGTTGCCAAGCCTAATGACCTGGATTCCATCCCTGGGACCAGTATGGTGGAAGGAGAGAACTGACTCTCTCAAATTTCCCTCTGACCGCACATACACTCTAAATAAATAACAGCATAGCATGCCTTTAATTCCAGCACTGGGGAGGCAAAGGCAGGCAGATCTCTGTGAGTTCAAGACCAGCCTGGTCTACAGAGTAAACTCCAGCAAGTCGGGCTATCTAATGAAAACCTATTGTCAGTTAAGAGGTCTTGTTGCTCATGCAGAGAACCTTGCTTCTGTTTCCAGCACCCACATATCAGTCTAACAACACTCTTCTGATCTCTCTGAGCACAGGTATGCATGTGGTACACACAGACAAAATATTCATACACAGAAGTAAGACTAAGAGACTCCAGATTATAATTATTATTTGCAGATTTTTTTGACATGTTTCTCTGTGTTTCTCAGGCTGTCCTGTAACTCACTTTGTAGACCAAAGCTGGCTTTGAGCTCTCAGAGATCTGCCTGCCTCTGCCTCCCATGTCCTGAGTGCTGGGATTAAAGGTCTACCACCACCAGAACTGATGATAATGACATGCCACTGCCAGATTATTTTTAAGAAATAAATCTTCTTTTACGAGGCCTGAGGTGACATGTGAAAATGGTTCACTACGCTCTTGACCCAGAAAACCCTACAAAATAATGCAAAACAAGAGGTTCAATCTTCATGTTCACTTTAAGAACATTCTTGGGCTAGAGACATGGCTCGGCAGTTAAGAGCACTGGCTGCTCTTCCAGAGGTCCTGAGTTCAATTCCCAGCACCCACCAGGTGGCTCTAAACCATCTATGTTGAGATCTGGCGCCCTCTTCTGGTGTGAAGGCACACATGCAAACAGAACACTGCATAATAAATCTAAAAAAAAGAAAAGGAAAAAACCCATAAAACTGTCCAGGCCATCCGATATGCATAGCCAAAAAACTCTGGGCATCTGAATGATGTCACTTAAAGAAGCAATATATTCTTGCAGTATAAAGATTATGCCATTACGTGTGCCCAAGCCAAACAGTGAGGCTGAAAGAATGATGGATTTCTGCTCCACGTGCTTAAAAATGCAAAGAGTAACACTGAACTTACAGGTTTAGATGTAGATTCTCTAGTTGAATATCCAGGTGAACAAAATCCCTAAGATGTGCCACAAATTTACAGATCTCGGGGCCAGATTAGCCTGTTTTGTGAGCTCCCCCTGCCACAGCGAGATGATCCTCACGAAAAGGAACAAATGTCCCAAAGCCATAAGAGGAGGTTCACAGAAGAAAAAAGACATCCCAGAAAAAACTTAATAAACAAAAACTTATGGCACAGGAATAGAATCAGCCTAAACGCATATAAAGAAGAAGGGGGAGGAATAGAAATAGTAGTGGTAGTTGTTCCAATCAGCTAAAAATGAAAGAGAATGGTTTTTTAAAAAATTCAACAGGGGTCTCACTATGTAGCCCTGGCTTGCCTGGGACTCACTATGTAGACCAGGCAGATCTTGAGCTCAAGAGATCTGCCTATCTCTGTCTCCCAGGTGCTGAGATTAGGTGTGCAATGCCATGCTCCATCTGGCCTCTGACTCTTTATGGTCCTCCTATATATCGTGCATTCCAGGACAGCCATCACTAAATAGTGAAACCCTCTCTCTCCTCTCTCTGTGTCTCTCTTTCTCTCAACCCCTGCCCCTCCCCCTAAAAAGAATTACCCAATAAGGAGATGTATTCATTATATTTAAGCTTTTGCCACAAGATGGCACCATATGAGCTGGTCATGCCTACTGTAATAGGCTGGCTTACAACTTTTTCTATGGAAATCTGAGGAACATTGTGGTATTATTCTGAACACTTGCTGTATAAAAGAAAACCCTTATTTGATATCTAAATGATGTATGTGAGATGGGCATGGCAGCCTGTCCCAAATATACACCACACCCACACCCACTCCCCCCAACACACACACTCCTACCTCTCGAGGGCTGTGGTCTAGCTTAGTAGGTAAAGTGCTTGCCTGGCATGCACAAGGGCCCAGGTTCTATCCCCAGTACCACATAAAGGAGGCTTGTTGGCTAAGTCTATAATCTCAGTACTTGAGAAGGCAAGAGGATCAAAGGTTGTAGACCTCCCTGGGCTACATGAGACCTGTCTCAAAACAAAATCCAAACACTTTTAAATGTCATCAAAGAACCTTAGAAAACTGATACAGGCCAGAAGAGTAGAAACACGAGGATTAGCCAACTTGAAGATCAGGCAGTTTTATGTCCCATTTGATGACACAAATGGTACTGGCTAGAATCAAGCAAGTTGTGTGTAGTAACATATCCAGAACCCTAAATTTGGAAAATAGAGCAAAAAGATCAGAGTTCAAAGTCAACTGTGACCGCACAGCAAGCTCTGAGGCCAACCTGCCCTCCCTAAAGACAAAGGCGAAGCTGATGTCAACCAAGAAATAAGCCACTCAAACTCTGGACTTTCAGACTTGCCTCACTGATACATTGTAACAGTTGGTACATTCTGCCTCTTTAAGATGTTACCAAAAAGAAAGGAGGGTGTGGGAGATAAGGTAACTATCATCTTGGCAACTTCTTGGAAACTCTGTAGCTTCTCAGCTGAGTATGGTGGCACAAAGATGTGAGACAGGAACATAATGAGAAAAATAGCAATAAAACTAGGGGTTGAGGGGGATGGCTCAGGAATTTGCTACCCCTGCAGAGAACCCAGGTTGCTTTCCAGCACCCACATGCAGCTCACAATCATCTGTAATTCCAGCACCAGGGAATGAGATGCCCTTATGGCCTCCATGGATACCCACACATGTAATAAATAAAAAATGTTTAAACATAAAAAATTTAGAGCTGGAGAGATAGTTTGGTGGCTAAGAGCACTGGCTGCTCTTTCAGAGGTCCTGAATTCAATTCCTAGCACCCACATTGTGGCTCACAACCATTCAGAATGAGATCTGGTGCCCTCTTCTCATATACAGGTATAACAGGACATACATAATAAATAAATACATCTTAAAAAATAAAATAATTTAACTAAGTGTGATAGTGCATGTCTTTAATACCAGTACTTAGAAGGTAGAGCAAAGTGGAGCTCTGGCTAAATAATTAAAACTTAAACCAACAAAAAATAACAAAGCCAGATAGTAGTACATACCTTTAATCCCAGCACTTGGGAGGCATAGGCAAGTTGATCTCTGTGAGTTCAAGGCCAGCCTGGTCTACAGTGAATTTGAGGACATCCAGGGCTACACAGAGACTTGTTTTAGGATATTTGTACACTGTGTGAAGGTATATCACTGTGCTAGGTGTAATAAAATGCTGCTGAGCAGTCAATAGCAGTTTTTTCTGGGAAGAAAAAGGAAAAAGCTACATGTGTGTGAGATGCCAGGAGACACAGGGAGAAAACAGGAGGTGCAAGGTGGAAGACAGGTAATGCCACGTGATAGAACAAATTAATATATATGGGTTATTTCAAGTTATAAGAGCTAGTTAGGAACAAGCCTAAGCTATAGGCCAATCTTTTATAGTAAAAAGTCTCTGTGTTGTTATTTGGAAGCTGTCTGGTGGATCAGAGAAGGATCATTATAGAAACTCTATCTCAAAATACCCACACCCACAAAAATGAAAGGAAAGAAAAAATAAAATAAAGTACCACAGATCCTGTTTTATTTGCAGTGCTGGGGACTGACCTAGTTCTGTGCCTGCTACACAAGCATCCCACCACATACTTTCATGCACACATGCAAGCTCATACTCACGCTCACTCTGTTTAGCAATTTCCATTCAAGTAAGAAAAAGTAAATAAAACTCCTCTCAGGAAGTTCCTGAAACCAATAAAATTCACAAGGCTCCTTCCCAGGGTTAGACAAGCAGTTAAGTTGGCTGAGAAGAGACACCAGCTGAGGTGCCTAAAATGACAAAGAATCCAGAAATTTAGATTTCAAGTGAGTCATAACCTATGCTGTTTTTGGTGATGCAGCTGTCTTTGGGTCACCTTTGTCCTCTAAGAAAACCCAATAAATTTCTTGATTCACTACTTTGGATTTTGGTGGAATTATACTTTGGTCTGTCTCCAGGACCCTGTCTGGGGTGAACAGACATGTGTTTCTGTCTCCCCAGGAAAAGTGACATAACATTATTTCATTTTTGCTTTCTTTGGAAACAGGGTCTCACTCACACCACAGGTCTCAAACTCATAGCAATCCCCGTGTCCACTTCCCAAGGGCCGGGACTGTAAGTATAAAATATACCCAGTTGGGCTCTTTTGAGACAATGTCTCTTCATGTTGCTCATGCTCAAGTTGAAAAAAGGATTGATATTCAGAAAACCCAGGCGTGAACCCTTTCACTGACAGATGTGAAAAGGTATCCTGAGGAATCTTATATGGCCAGTATTTTCTGGCCTTTGACATTGAAATGTAACTGATCCTCTGACAGTCTACCTCCTAGAAGGGAGGTCCAGTACTGAGAAAATTTCATGTCACTGAGCAGCTCCGGATATGACAGTGGAGACTAAAAGTAGATAGACGATGCTGGACATGATAGTACCCCAGAACTCAGCAAACAAAAACACAGGAGTAAGTCATGAGTATGGTAAACTCTTACAGCCACTGAAGCTGAAGGATGAAGGAAGGTGACAGGGAATTCAAGGACAGACTGAGCAATTCATCAGGAGCCTGTCTCAAAAACAAAAACAAAAAAGCCTTGCAAATCCACACCCATGCTTCCCAAGGGCCCATCTCGTTGTCTTAATGTTCATGCTGGTCTTTTTAGACAGCCTCACTCACTCTGTGTAAGGGCAGTCTGGCTACAAATTCAGGTGATCCTTCTGCAGATGTGCACTGAAATGGCCTAAAAGCCTTTCTTTTGCATGTATATGGAAGGGTGAACATGCAGGTGTGAATGTATGTAGAGACCAGAGGCCAATATCTGACATTTCTCAGGAACTATCTAAGGGGCTTTTATGTGTGTATGTGGTAAACTTAGGTGTGTACTTGCTTCTTTCTTCCATAGCTGCTGGGAACGAAACTCTCAATGACCCACAATGTCTGAGATGATGCTGTAAAGGAGGCTGATCTCTTTTAGGAGACACACTTTCTTTAATAAACTCCAAAACTGCCTTTAAAAATTAATGCCAGGCATAATGGTCTGTAACTGCAGCATTCAGGAAGTAGAGGGCTGCTTCAGCTACATAGTGCATAGGATGTGCAAAACAAAGGAGGGAGGGAGGGAGGGAGGGAGGAAGGGAGGGAAAGAGGGAGGAAAGGAGGGAGGAAGGGAGGGAGGGAGAGAGGGAGGGAGAAGAGAGGGAAGGAGAGAGGGCTAGACCAGGGAGCAGTAGCAGCAGGGACTCTGGGCAGTCAGGGGTCAGGGCTCCAGGCTGGGCATCAGAAAGGCCAGAGACAAAGCCTAGGAAGCTTGGGGATTTCGGGAGGGACTGAAGTCTGAGACTAGAACTTGGGAAGCTGCTAAAGGAGTCTGAGCCTAAAGAACACCCAAGCCCCAGGTGCTAGGCCAGGGTTGGGAGGAGGAGGAGGAGGAGGACCCAGACTAGTCCCTGAGGATGGCACTACTGAGCTCCCAAAGCAATCAGAAAGAACTGAGAATTCCAGGACAAAGTGGACAGATGGATCTGTACCCTTCCTGACACTGCTGGCTCAGTGACCACATCTATACACGATGGAGGCTGAAGCCACGTGCATCTATATCAGCAATGTGACTGGCCCAACGGCAGAGAAGCCGGACTCTCACGTTCATGGCTGTGCCTCAGTCCACACTGTTACCGTACTCTGCCAAACTTAACACCATGCCAAAGGATTTGCACATACAGTTTTTGAAGACTTCCCTGGCTTGAGATGAGTTCCTGTTTAGAAGGCAAATCAAAGTGATCCCCAGCCAAACCGATAGACCAGCATTTCCCATAAGCTGGGACCACAGACCACAGTGGTTCCTCATCTCTGTGCCATAGTGGCTTTATCAGCATGTCCCCGGGCTGTTCCTGCAGAGGCCAGGCTAGCATGACATTATGGTACTCCCTGACTGACGAGTGTATATTTGCCTAGCATATATGAAGCCCTGAGCTCAAATGCCAATATTGAAAAAAATATGAAATTTTAAACCAGGCACAGTGGCACATACACTGTAATCCCAGGAGCATTTGAGAGGTGGACTCAGGTGGAACAGGAGTTCAAAGCTAGCCTCAGGCACTGGGATGGCTGTTCTTGATTTTAAACTTGACTACATCTGAAATTAACTAAAACCCAAGAGGCTGGGTACATTTTTTTTTTTTTTTTTTGATTGAGATAAGGTTTCTCTGAGTAGCTCTTTCTTAGCATTCGCTCTGTAGACCAGGCTAGTCTCAAACTCAAAGAGATCCACCTGCCTCTGTCTCCCAAGTGTTGAGACTAAAGGCATGTAACACCACTGCCCAGCTGAGGAATTTTTTTCTTTAATTAAATCATTTGTAGTAGCACATGTCTTTAACCCAGGACAATCAAGGCTATAGAAAGAAACCCCATCTTGGAGGGAAAAAAAAAGAAAGAAAGAAAGAAAAGAATTATTTAAAGTGGGAAGACCAAATCCAGATCTTTTGAGGTGGGAAGATCTACTTCTAATCTGGAACACACCTTCTGCTGGCAGCCTATATAAAAGACGTGGCCTTTTATATAAAACTCCTGCTATATATATATAAAAGCCCGCTTGCTCTTCTCTTGGAAATTAGAGCCACTTGTAGATTCATGAACTTCTGTTGGTAGACAACTATCGTTGGATTAGATGGACCACAGTCTAAAAGCCTTCCTAATACACACACATCATTCTCTCAGTTCTGAATGCTGACATAGTGATTTTGAGATTGACTGGGCTTCAGACAACCACATTTTAAAAAGGGAAAGGAGAGCCAGGATCTTTGAGAATTCAAGGCCAGCCTGGTCTACAGAGTGAGTTCCAGGACAACCGGGGCTACACAGAGACAAAAAACCAGAAAGAGGACCCAGCACCCATATCAACCTCCTGTAACAGCAGCGCCAAGGGACCTGATACTCTCGGCCTCTACAGACATACATTCATGTGCATAAGCAATCCCACACATAAACACACATCTATACATAATTTTAAAAGTCCTTTAAGGTGAAAACGCACCTGACTTAGAGGCCTAGGACCACGGTGGGGGAACTGACTCTAGCATATTACACAAGCTGTCCTTTGACACGCCTACCAGAGAGGTGGTGGCGGGATGATGAAAACAAAGAAAAACCCCACAACCTACAAACCGAAACATCCAGTGAGAAGTGGTAGTTCCCGCCTAACATCCCAGGCCCGGAAAGAGCATGCTTCAGTCTCAAGGTCAGCCTCAGCTACCCAGGGCAGCCCGAGTGAGGCAACCCCAATGCCACGGACAAACAGGTATGTGATGGAGAGGCAGAAGACACAAGACAGAAGGCGGGGCCGACAGAGGAGCAGCTCACTGGAGAGGGGTCCCGGATGGTTTTCTGTTTTCTTTTATTTTCCTTAGGGGAGGATAAAGGGCAGGTATGGAAGGACTAGGAAGTGAGTGGGACTGGATGCATGATGTGAAAATCCCAATGATCCACTAAAATTGTGTTAAAAAAGTATGTGTTAAGAGAAAGTTTAAATAAAGGAAATACATGTTTTAAAACAGCTGGTACACTTGCTGGCACTGTTAGTATATGTGAGACACTAGATTTGATCCCCAGAATTAGAGGAAAAGCAGAGAGAAATATTCCCTCTGGAGCCCAAACCTGGTCCAGGCTAGATGCAGGGCCCAGAGGCTGGACAACCTAGAGATTCAGGATAAAACCAAACTTGGGAGAAAAAGTCAATTGCCAAGGGCCGTGGGCATTTATATAGAGCTGGTAACAACTGGTGTTTAGCAAGTCAACCCACCAGATGTAGAATTCCCTGATGGGGCGCCCCACCTGACAGAGCTGGAGGGGGTCACTAACTGCTGGTGACCTATTGTTTTCTGTCTGTAGCTTCTCAGGGGCCGTGCTATGCCTCCCCAATAAGAACAGCTTGGGGGAAAGGGTCTTTCCACAGCCCATTGGTAGCGTGCTTTACAACTCTGGGCACACTATAGCTGTGGATAGTCAGCAAAGTTTCTGCTTAAACTATATAATTCTGATGTATAGAAATAAAAGCAGAATATTCTTCTTTATTGACACAGGAAAGTAATGGTAGTTTCAGCCTCAAAGACAATTAACTTTAGACTTCAGAACAAATTCAACAGACTAAACCATTCCTAAAGAAAATATACAAAGACTAATTCTCAGGTATTGTTTATTGCTAAACCAAGGCTGGGCTGTTTTGAGATAAGCTCTCCTTGAAATAGTTCACTTTCTGCACCTACTACCTGCTCCCTACAACCTGCTACTGTTATTAAGTCCTGAATTTCAGTGTCCTCTGTCTGGGAAAAGGTTACATGGGAGGCCAAGCATTTACACTGGCTGGTCTTTGTGACCTGACTAGCCTGAGAAAAGTGTGTGACTTCATGTGCTCCAAGAATCGGTTGGGCCCTGAAAATGTAACATGTAACTGTCCAGAGTTTGGCTAACAGTGCAGGGAGCAGTGGCAATGTAGGGGGAAGAGAGGAGGAATGAGTGTGTATGGATAAGTGCATAAGAGCAGGAGCGATGTAGGGGTGAAGCGATCGATGCACAATGTGAGTGTGGGCTGAGAGATGAAGAAGCCTAAAGAAAGGGTGAGAGACATGGGAGAGAGTGAATGGATGAGTGAGCAAGGAGTGAATGATGTAGAAAACGCCATTTATGTGTGAGAGATAAGGCCGTGTGAAAGAGCTGTCTGTAGGAGAGTAAGAACAATGGAAGAGTTATATGGTGAGAGCTATGTACATGGGGTGAGTATCTGTGGCTGTATAGAGTATTTCTAAATATGTGGAGGCAAGGAAGATAAAACTGTATAAAAGAAGATGTGGAAGTGTAGTGGGATTATGTTACATTGTAAATAATTGTCCCACCTACTGGATTAATAAAAATGCTGATTGGCCAAAGGCAGAAAGGAAGTGTGGGCGGGGCTGCCAGACTAAGAAAACTTTGGGAACAGGAAGAGCAGAGCAGAGATGGCAGCAGATGCAGAGGAGAAAACTTGAAATGCTGCCCTGAGAAAAGGTACCGAGCCGCATGGCTAAACAGGACAAGAATTATGGCATAGTTTAGCTAGTTAGCAATATGCCAGAGTCATAAGGTTGATCAGCATAAAATTAATACAAGTGTCTGTGTGCTTCTGTGGGACTACAGGTCTGGGCCCTGGGGCTAGCTGGGAAAGTCCAAGCCAGAAACATAATACAACATGGAAGAGAAAGTATGTAAAAAAGAGATGTGCAGACATGTAAAAACAGATGTTAACTGTGTATAAAGGTGTATGGCAGTATGCATGAAAAGTAAGATATGTACTTGTATGTATAGAATGCAGCAATGTGAAGATATGTAGCTGAATGGACACAGTAGAGACCATTTTTAAAAAGTAAAAGAGAAAGTTACCATTAGAAGGCATGTATCTCTCATTATATATTATTATTATAAAAAAGTTAGATATTTATTCTTAATTATCCTCAGATAAAGTTTCTTACATCTTCGATACTGAGGCATTTCTTTTACTACTCTGGAGGGAATCATGGGAGTTGGTCTCCCATGGTCTGCATTAGTCATTAAGTAATTCCTAATGACATTCTACTATACTAATAGATTGGTCCCTAGTCCAAAGTCATCAGAAAAGCTTCCTCCTCCAGCAGCTGATAGGAACAGATGCAGAGACCCACAGCCAGATACTAGGTATCCTTAAAGATGGGGAGGAAGGACTGTAGGAGCCAGAGGGGTCAAGGACATGAGAACACAGTTTACAGAATCAACTACACAGGGCTCATGGGGGCTTCAGGGACAAAGGCAACAATTAGGGACACCGTGGGGGTCTGAACTGCGTCCTTTGCATGTTACAGTTGTGCAATGTGGTGATCTTGTGGGATGCCCCCCAACAGTGGGAACAGGGGCTGGCTCTGGCTCTTTCGTCTAAGATTGGAACTCTGTTCTCCCTACTGGATGGCCTTGTCCAGCCTTACTATGAGGGTTTGTCTTATTTATTGTTATACCATGTTTGTTACTATCCCTGGGAGGCCTGTCCTTGTTTATGAAAGAAAGTGGGGGGATGAGAAGGCTGGTAGGAGGGGAAAACAGCCTGTATGTAATGCATGAGAGAATTTTTTTTCTTTTGTTTTTTGAGACAGGGTTTCAGGCTGTCCTGGAATTTGCTCTGTAAACCAGGCTAGTCTCAAACTCAGAGATCCTCCACTATGCCTCCTCCCCTAATGGGTGCCTTTACAATTTTAAAGACAGGATCTTACTACATATTTCAGGCTGATCTCAAAGTCAGCTGTCCTCCAGCCTCCGTGCCCTGAGTGTGGGTTCTACCACTCCTCACTATACCCAGTGCCTCTAACAGGTCCTCAGAACTGCTCCCACCTTGTTCTTCCCATTTATTTTCCTCACTGCCAGTCGCGGCCACGCCTTCCATGGCCAGCCATCTTCCTGGTCTTTGCCCACGTCTGTCCTTCTGACAGAAGGTTCTTCTGAAGTTTGAAAAACTGCCTCTTCTTATTCCCAATTCACCCAGTGGTGTCGCACCAGAACCCTCTGACAACATAACCACAGTGGCCCTGCGACCCCGCCCCATGTCTGTGGGGCAGTGAGAGGCTATCAGTAGTTGGCTTGTGCTTGTAACTGCAGCAGCCCAGAGGTAGAGGCCAGCCTGAGCTACACAGTAGCACACTATCTCAAGAAGAAAGGAGGGAAATGGGTAGTGATCATGTGAACCCCTGAAATGGTGGCAAAGGCCTGTGCTCTCAGAAGTCTCCAGGTAGAGATTAGAGGATTAGAGACACAAAGCGGGGCAGAGGGCATGGCTCAGTGGTTAAGAGCGTTTGTTGCTCTTACAGATGACTTAAGTTTGGGCTCACAACCAACCATCTTTAACTCCAGTCTCGGGGACAAAATCTTCCTTCAGTCTCCACGACATCAGGCTCACAAAATAATTTAAGAAAGAGAGAGAAGAGAGAGAGACACAGACAGAGAGACAGACATTCCAAGTTGTTCTCAACTATATATCAAGTTTGGGCCATCTTGAGTTTCAAAGAGAAAATAAAGAAAATGAAAAGCAAGCCAGCTGGGTTATGATGGCAAAAGCCTTTAATCCCAGCACCTGGGAGACAGAGACAGGCAAGTCTCTTCAGAGTTTGAGGCCAACCTGATCTACATAGCAAGTTCCAGGTCAGCCAGGGTATATATTGAGATCCTATCTCAAAATAAAACCAAGCTACCAATAGGCAGCATGGCAGAGCATCACCAGTAGCCTCAGTGGCAGACACGCAGCTCTGAGAGGAGGAGATGGCCTCGCTGGTGGACTGCCACCATTATGCCCTTCAACTTCGGTGCTGATGCTTTGGGCCCAGCCCTTTACCAGTGCCCACCACCCCACTGTATTGGTGTGAAGAACAGACCTGTGACTCCCACTGAAGGAGGGAAGGACAGTTTGGAAGTCACAAAAATATATTAAAACAGCCGTCACCTCCCCCAGCACCCCTGCCCTCCCCAGCATCTGCTGTTCACCACCCACCAAAGGAAAAGACGGGCCAGGGCAGAAGAAGGAAGGCGCCCAGCTGCAGGCCAGGATCTGGGGTCCCTCCAGCGGGAATGGAAGGCGGCTAAGTCTTTACAGGTTCAACGCCACCGTCGACGAGGGGGCCGCGGGGAGGTCAGAGGTGCAGGAGGGTCAGGCAGGATGCAGCGGACGGTCGGGCCTTGCCACAGGGACAGAAAACAGAAGAGAAATAAGAAGAGACAGCACAGCAGGGGAGGGGTGAAGAGGGGGGCAGACTGCCTGGAAGGGGCGGGCACTTGGCTGTGGGAAGAGGTAGAAGAGGGGAATCTGCCAAGGCCACGGTCAGCGCACAGTGGACAGATGACAGGAAGGGAGAGTCCCAGAGCAGGCCAGGTCAGGCCACAGGAACATCCAAGACCAGGAAAAATGCCCGTGCACCCAAGTGCTTGGAAGCAGCATGAATGCTGGAGTAAGCCAAGCCTTGTGTCATCTGGAACTGGGTGGGAGGGCGGGAAGGGATGGAGCAGGAACCTGCCTGCCATTTCACCTGCACCCACCCCATGTGCCGGCTAGAAGGTCCTTCGGCCCAGTCTTTTGAACACGCTCACTGTGCCTGCATGGTCCATCTGGGCACCGAGGCTCCCAGCGGAGCTGCCCTCCCGGGGCCCCAGAGTCCTCTTAATGGTGAACTTGACCTCAGCTGACGACTTACTCTTGGTGCTTGTGACCTGGCTGTCTTGGGCCTCGGACACAGCAGCAGCCTTGCCCAGTCTCTGAAGGACACTGACTTTGGGCAAGGACTCCGGCTTCTTCTCTGGCCCAGGGCGAGAGGGAAACGCCAGGCGTCGCAGTCTTGGAGCTGTAGTGGCTGCAGAGCTTGTAGCCTTGGCTTTGACTGTCAATGCTGGCTGGGGACTGGCCTTGGTGGGACCCCGTCCTAACTTCTTCAGGACCCCAGCATACTGCAGGACAGAGCTGCTGCTGTCATTGTCACTGTCCCAGGCCAAATCCTCATCCATCTCCGGGGTGGTCCCTAAGCGGCTGAAGACTCCTGTGGGCTGTAGAAGTTGGATAAGAGATGGTGGGTCATTTAGCTCCTGCTGACCTCTAAGAAGTCAGCTGGCACTTCAGTGCCATCCTACGTAATGGTGAAAGCACTCCTGAGGGAGCGCAGAGGAAGACCCGACTAAGCCATGGGGCGCAGGAAGGTTTCTTAGGAAAGGACACAGGCCACTGATCTCTCAAAGCTGAATGGCAACGGCTCTAATGAAGACAGGGAAAAACGGGAGTGCCCTGCCTAGGTCAGGGTGAGCATGGGATTTCCCCAGGTCATTTTACTGTGAACTGTATCCCTCAGATACAGACAACCCTGGAGTCACAGCACAATGGAGGAGGCAGCATCACAGATAACTTCTTTCCCTTTACTTTTTTAGATAGGTTACTTCACAGCCCTCAGTCTCAAACTTGAGATCCCCCTGCCTCAGTCTCCTGAGTGCTAGGATGACAGATGCACTGCCAGCATCTGAAGGGCAGGAGTCAGGGACAATCCATGTCTTCTCAGAGATGCCAGAAATCACAGGCCCTCAGTGCCTGAGGCAGAAGTGACCACCACCCTTCCTGATGTCTCCTGTGGCTGGACCTCCAATCCTACGAGCCTGTGTTACCATCACCTTCACAGTAAGATCTGGGAGGTGAGGGACAGAGGGCTTCTATCCTGGTGAGATCCAGTGTCCACTGTGCCCTATGTCCCAGCCTCTTGTTGACACCCACAGCCACCTATGAACTGGCACTATACAGATTCAGGAAGGCTAAAATGCCAAGGCCATCCAGCCAGTCACAGAGCTCTAGGGTACTCTCCTAACCTGATTCCACACCCAGGGCCTAGGGATCTGCTGGGCACAGCTAAAAAAAACAAAAACAAAAACAAACAAACAAAAAACCCCTTGGAAGTGCAAATCTGTGATGCAGTGCTCATGAAGCTGAAGGACAATGACCATGATTATGAGTTCTAGGCCAGTCCTCTCCAGGCAGCAGCAGGGGACAGGGCTGTGAGGTGCCCACACGAGCCGCCCGCCCTGCCACACTCACCTTAGCCCCTGTCGTGGTGTCTGCTTTGGTCTCGGCGCCAAGGCGGTCAAACACGGACGTTCTATGGAGGCCTGGGAGAGAAGTGGTATCATGAGGGCACCTGCCTAGTGGCCAGGGGACCACGTCTAGCCTGACCACAGAGCGGGTGCCGGGGTAGGGACAGACCATGCTTGGCTCATGACAAATGTAAATCCAGATCAATGTCACTGTCATGTCGACGTGACACAAGTTACGTCATCTGAGAGAAGGGGACTCCTCCAGTAAGATCGGCTAGAGGCAAGCCTGTAAGGCACTTTCTTAATTAGTGACTGATAGGGGAGGGCCTACCACCATCAGACTGGTGGCCCTGGTCTGGACAGCAGACTGAGCAAGCCAGTTAGCAGCAGTCCCTAAGGCCTCTGCATCAGCTCCGGTCTCCAGGTTTCTGTCTTGTCTGAGTTCAGTCCTCCAGTGATGTGGAAGTGTAGGCCAAATGAACCCTTCCTCTTCAACCTGCTTTTGGTTATGACAAGCCATCATAGCAATAGTAACCCTAACTAAAACCACCCATGAAAATTGATACCTGGAATCCACTGTGCTTCTGTATAAGTTGGCGAAGAAGGGAAGGCGTTTCTTCTTTGAGACTGGGCCATGTAGCCCAGGCTAACCTTGAACTCACTACGTAACTGAGGGTGGCCCATGAACTCCTGATTCTCTGCCTACAACTCCCAAATGCTACAATTATAGCTGGGTATTACGACACCCAGCTTCTGGTAAAGCGTTTTGATCTCCACGTGGTCATATTTGTGACTGCGGGCATCTGGCAGGTTGTGATAACTGGTGATCAGTCCTCTACTAAATAAAACCCAGCTCAGCTGGACAGTGGTGGCACACACCATTAATCCCAGCATTCGAGGCAGAGGCAGATGGATCTCTGAGTTCAAGGTCAGCCTGGTCTGCAGAGTGAGTTCATGGGCTCCAGCCAGGGCTACACAGATAAGCCCTATCTCAAAACAAAATTCCCTATATACACCAATACAGCGTTCACTGAGTCACAGCCAAAACACTATGGAAACAAAGGAACATTAAAAAAATAAACCACCAGCTCTGGCATGGGGACGCACAACTTTGATCCCAGCACTCTGGAGGCAGAGGCAGGCAGATCTCTGTAAGTTAGCATCCAGCCTGGTCTACAGTGTGAGTTTTAGGACAGCAGCACAAGATGGTGACCCTGCTAAAGCAGGCACAGCACACTTGGTTGAAGGACAGAGAAAGCCAAGGTGGAACTGACTAGGAAAACAAACTTCCTCCCTGATGGCTAGTTTCATAGTGTTGAGAGGAACTATGCAGGCCACTGGGGAAAGTCGTCGTGCCATTACCCAGCAGTGAACTCTGAATGGCTAAAGTATCAACCCACCAGGCAGGATGTGCCCACCGCTGCAACAGTGGCATGACTAGACTTAAGGCCTACTCCACAGGAGGAAACACATGCCTGGCATGGTAGACCTGGTCAAATGCCCATGGCACAGGAGGTCATAGGCCCTAATAGAAAATTTAATAATGTCATGGCTAAGTGGATATGTTATCACATGGCCTTCTAAATATTCATGTTTAGGGGGTGAGGCTCTGAAGAGCTGGCTCAGCAGTTAGAAGACATTACTGCTCTTGTAGAAGCTCCCAGCACTCTCACGACAGTTTACAATCACCTGTGACTCCACTTCCAGAAGACCCGACACCCTCTTCTGGAGTCTGTGGCCTCTTACATGTATGTAGTACATATAAACTCACACAGACTCACACATATACACATAGTGCTGTAAAATGCTGTCTACTGGCTGCACCTAAGGTTACCCACACATAACCTGCAGAACAGCAAGCCAACAAGACCAGTCAACATTCCAGCAGTAGCTCTGACAGGAAACAGTAACACACACAAAGAACAGGACATAATGTGAGAGAGGCATATGTTGGGGTTATCTGGCAAGGGTAAATCCAATCAAGATGTAATTAAAACTTGATGTAATTATCAGAGAACTGAGTGTAGAGAGATGGCTCAGAGTTAAGTGCACTTGCTGCTCTTGGAGAGGACCCAGGTTTGATTCTCAGCACTCCAGCTCCAGGGACCCCTAACACCTCCTTCTGGCTTTCAAGGGCTGCCCCACATTGTGCACATGAAATCACAAAAGCATACCCACAAAAAAGGTTTTTAAAGAAAAGCATTAAGGAATAAAAGATTTTTAAAAATTACTGGAGGATATTTTATGTTGTTATCTAGAAGATTAATGTTATCTGTGCCAAACAAAAACAATAACAAAAAACTGAGGCTGTAGGCAGGTGGGAGAGCATGACCTCAGCATGCGCAAGTCACATCCCCAGCACCTCAAAAAAAAAGAAAAAAGCAAATTGGCCAAGCGATGATGATGCATGCCTTTAATCTCAGCACTCTGGAGGCAGAGGAAGGTGGATCTCTGAGTTCAAGTCCAGCCTGGTCTATACAAACTGAAGAAAAAATAGAGTCTCTATAGGAACATACTCACGTGACATATGCAGGTTTACACTCCAGAGAGCAGCCATGGGTGTGGGGCCCAGGAAAGGGATGTTCTCCCAAGAGAACCAGCAGAACTTTCTAAACATCCCCACTGTGGGGCCGCACCACCCCCCCCCCCCCCACAGCACGGGGATGAGCCCCTGCTCTGCCTCACAGTACTGTGTCCACGGCAGGCCTGTCCTCAGCCAGGAATGGTCACTGTCTTCCATAACTGCCAGTTTTGTCCCCGCCCCCCAGGGACAAGGCCTAAGGAAGGAGTGCAGCTTCATAAACTGCAGGATGGGGGCGCAGAGTTCAGGAGTCTCTTCCTCTTTGTCCCCTTAGCCACATGTCCTGTTAGCTGCTTCCTTCTGAGCCCCTTCACTGGGCAACAAGCTAAGAGACCCCACCTGCAGCCCACACAGCCTGTACCTTTCGCTGCCTGCTGCTGCTCCAGGATCTTGCGGGTGCGTGGGGTGGTCCCCTTGGGCATGTGGATGATATACTTTCCCTCCATCTCGGCTGTGACCCTCCGCCGCTTGGTAGGAACAGCCAGGCTCTCCTCCTCCCTGCGGGCCAAAGCTGGTGAGGAGACATGGAGTCAGCTCCCTCGGGGATGGGGGGGAAGGCAAGACCTAGCTATGTGCATGACAATCTGTCTCTGTACCCCCTCTATGGAGACAAGGTCTCACTATGCAGCCATGCTGTGCCACAATGCTCAGCAGCACACCAGTGCCTTCCTTTCTTCTACTTTGTGACTGGATTTTTCATGTGCACAGCTGCCCCATGGACAGACTCAGCCACTGAGGACGTTAGTCATCTGGTGTGGTGACCTCCCAGACTGCCATGGCTGTGGGACCCCCGGGGTGTGTAGACCCTCAGACCCACACAGCTGCCTTCAGAACTGTATGTGCTTCTGCCTTTCGACTATGCTTTCTGTGCACTCGCTTTTACACAGTGATCAAGGTACACATTTACTGTTTATGTACATGCAAAATTAAGTACACTTTAAATATATGTATTGGGGCTGGAGATGACTCAGTGATTAAAGAGCACCAGCTGCTCCTCCAGGACCCGGGTTCAATTCCCAGCACCCACATGGTAGCTCACAACTGTCTGTAACTCCAGTTCCAAGGGATCAGATGCCCTCTGTGGCTTCTGCTGACACCAGGCATACACATGATGCATAGACACACATGCAGACAAAACATCCATACACATAACATGAGTAAAAAGTTAAACTATGTACACTAGGATAAGTGTGCCTCTTCCTCCTGAGTATGGGGATTAAAAGTGTATAGCACCACTGCCCAGCCCTTACTTACTTTCTAATCTCAGAACCTTTGTTCATTTTACGAGACAAGGATTCAAGCCTGCAGCCTAGCCTGGGTGCAAGCTCACAGAAATCCTCTTGCCTCAGCCTCCCAAGTGCTAAGATTATAAACATGAACCACTGCACCCAGCAAATGTTATCTTCTAGTTGAAGGTACCTACACACACACACACACACACACACACACACACACACACACACAAGACAAAGCAAGAGCAATGGCAACAGATATCACGTGATGGGGACTGGGCAACTGAAAGATGAAGTGCTCTCTCTGGGCCTCAGTTTCCCCTGGCATCTTATGAAGTGTAGAAATGGGTCCAACAAAGGTGTAAGAATGTGGCAGAGCAGGACAGTTCACGAGGCCCAAGGCCGAGCCCCACTCCCAGCCTGAAGCCCTGGACAAAGGGTAGTCAGAGAACCTCGAGCAGAAGCAGGCTACAGGCCACAGGCCGGAACGAGAGGAAGTGAGGAGGGCTGGAGGCACAGCTCAGTCTGTAGAGTTCTAGCCTAGCATGCACAGAAGCCCCGGGTTCAGTCCCCCAGTACTGCACACTGCACAAACAAGGTGTGGCAGTCCATGCCTATGATCCACAGTTACATGGAGCTAGAGAGATGGCTCAGTGCTTAGGACCAAGTACTGCTTTTGCAGAGGACCCACGTTCAGTTCCCAGCGCCCACGTCAGACAGCTCATAATGACCTTTAACTTCAGCTCCAGGGAAACCACTCTCTGGCCTCCATGAACACTTGCATACACAAGTACACACCCACACACATACACATACTTTAAAAAATTAATCTTTAAGTTAAAAATCAAAAAGAGATCTACTTGTGGGACTCCTATGGGTAGGGGCAGGGCCTGTCCCTAATGCTTTGGTTGGCCTTTGGGGATCTATTTCTCTTACTGGATTGCCTCGCTCAGCCTTAATATAAGGGAGGAGCTGAGTCCTACAGCACCTTGACGGGCACGCTTTGTTGATACCCATGGGAGGCCTGTCCCTTTCTCAACAGAACGGGAGGAGGAGTGGATGGGGAAGGCAGAGGGGAGGAAATGGAAGGGGGGGAAACTTGGGTAGGATGTAAAATAAATGAAAAAAATTAATAAAAAAAAAGCAAAAATGAAATTCTCAGACTTGATCAAGTTTGGAGATTGTGACCCTCAGGTGGTCTCTGCTCACACACTCCCCTCTGCCCAGCACCCACCCAAGAGCCCTCACCAGCAGCCTTGGCACTCTTCGCCGCCATCTTGTTGGACACAGTGACGGAGATCTTGGAGGTGCTGGTGTCGGCCCGCTTTGGGGGAGTGTGGGGTGGAGAGTCATGGTTCAGGCTGTTGGTGATCATTCGAGAAGCGGCTGTGGAAGGAAGGAAGGAAATGAGTCCAATCTTGCTGTGGGGGCCCTGGAGAAAGGACTGGAAAACGCGGGGAAGATGATTCTGGAGAACAGGGCCGGGGCAGGGGTGTGCAAGGAAAACACCGGACTGAGTAAGGAAGCAGCCGGCTCCATCCTCACGATGTAAGGTATGCGCATGCGCAGGAACCAGGAGTCACATCCGGCTTCTCAGAGAAAAAGGCCTCCAACATCCCAGGCCACCAGGATACCTTCTACTTCCGCAGCCCTGACCCATGACACGCTTGGCTCCAGTCCTCATCACTTGGCAGGATTTTCTTTTTAAAGACTTTGTCTCACTCTGGGCCGGCCTGGAACTCACAACGTAACCCAGACTGGCTGATTCACAGCAATCCTCCTGCCTCAGCCTCCTGAGTGTTGGGATTATACATGCGCCACCCTGCACAGCTTTGGTTTCATTTTTTCAGTTACTCGAAATTACGAAAGGCATTTAGGCCAGGCAGAGACAGGTGGAACTCTGTAAATTCAGAGCTAGCTTGGTCGACATGTGTGGTGATATATTGTATATGCATTCCAAGCCAGTCAGGGTTATATCTATACAGTGAATGCTTGTCTTTTAGGAAGAGAGGGAGGGAAGGGAGGGAGAATAAAAAGGCATTCCAAAAGGTGATGTGGGAATGTCTTTCTGTATGCTGTGAATAGCAATCTTTAAATAAAGGAGCTGTTATGGCCCATGACAGGCACCATAGGAAAAGTAGGAGGAGGCATCAGAGTAAGTAGGAGGAGCAGGGCGGAGTCAGACAGACGGAGCCAGAGGCCCAAGGATCAACATGTAAGGAACACAGGTGAGCCACGGGCCATGCAGCAAAATAGATTAATGAAAATGGGTTGAATTAAGATGTAAGAGCTAGCTAGCAATGTGCCTGAGCCATAGGCCAAACAGCATGAACTTAATATAAGCGTCTAAATCATTTCTGGGGGCCTGAGCAGTGGGCTGCTAAGGGGTCTGGCACGGCAGGTCTGTGTGTCTGGGCCTCTGGCTGCCTGGGACCAAGAAACCCCATTGTAACAGAAAGGTATGAAAATGTTATATTGTATATATTTGAAAGATTGGCAAAATTCATCTATGCTACTGGAGGCCGGGGTTGTGGGTGCCCTGAAAGGAACAGTGAGTGGGAAAGGGGGAGGGGACTCTGGAAGGACAGCCATGCTTGTCTTTGCCCTTGAATGCTGGCTATCAGCTATCTCATACTGAATACTATTCAGCAGAGCCTTTAATGATTTAGTGCTGAGGCTAAAGCACAGAGCCTCACACAGGCTAAGTACACCCTCTAGAGCTGAATTACACCCCCAGCCAGCAAAGCCATTAGGAGGGAGCCCTTTTCTGTATTGGGGTGTTAAAAATGAAGCCTGACATCTATAACCCCCCTGGTGTCAACACCAGCGGGGACTCAGCCTTGTGACTTTGCAGATATCACCAAAGCAGAGGCCCCAGTGCTGAGGCTTCTAGTGCTGTGTTCAGGAACCCCGTGACTCCCAGTCAGATCATGCCTGGGCTAGGCTGCTGCATGATGGAAGGTACCAAGCCACCTCTAATCAAATGTGTAAATGAAGGCATCCTGCAACCTAGGTGTCATAGAAGCACAGAGACCTGCTGAGCTGGATCAGAGTACAATGACCAGACAACCAACCCATAAAGGTGTGAGAACTAATTGTCTTTGCGCTTATTCATCTGTGAGAAGTAAATGTCTACCGTTGTTATTATCTTTATGTGTCTATCCATTCATGTGTGAATGTGTCACACGTTTGACACACGACATTGTGACACTCAGATGTGTGTCCTTGCCTTCTACCTTGTTTGAGAAACAGTCTGTTTCACTTGCAACTACATACAGCAGGTCAGCTGGCCTGTGATCTTCCCCGTCTTCCACCTCACCTGGATTACAGATGTGCACTACAGCATCCATCTCTACATGAGTGCTGAGGAGGATGGACCTCACCTTACACGGCAAGCACTCTATCCAACATGTCATCTCCCTAACTGCCTGTTTATAGGATATGTGGAGGTGTGTGTGTGTGTGTGTGTGTCACCTCATGTATACCTGGCTTATTTCAAATTCTTTACTTTGAACTTCTTTTTTTCTTTGTAAACCTATTTATTTTTACTTACGTATGTGTATGTGTATATACAGGTTCCTTTGGAGGCCGAAGGGGCATCAGATCCCCTGGTGCTGGAGTCACAGGCATTTGTGAACTACCTGACTGGATGCTAGGAACTGAGCTCAGGTCCTCTGGAAGAGCAGTGTTACTAGCCATTGGGCCTCTCCTCAGGCCCCTACTTTAAACTTCTAATCCTGCTACCACTGAGTGCTGAGTTCAGAGGTGTGTACTGGTGCCCGGATGGTCTGGAGCTGGGGATCGAGTCAAGGGCTCGTGTCTCACTCTGTTGCCCGGGTCTTCAGAGTCCGTGTGTGCAGACTCATCAACTCACTATGCTACAACAGGCATCAACACATGTGGAGGTCCTCAGCTGGCTACAGATCTGCACCTCACCCAGCACATGTGCCCAGCCTACGTCAAACAGGCCCTGTGGCCTTCCACAGCCCACTAAGAATGCAGAAACTGGATTTCTGCTTTTACTTGGAGGCTATACAGCTTTAAATGGCACCAAGTACACTGCTAAGGTGCTTTGTGATACTACACCACATGGAAAGGACACAGTGTGCTTCATGGAAACCGTGTGTGGCTTACAAGCTTTGTTCTGGAATGTGTCATGGTAGTACTGGCTGTGAGCTCAGCGAATGACTCAACAGACAGCATATAGTAAACAAGGTGTCCTTAAACAGGAACACACAGGGGCCATCGAGGCGGCTCCAGAAATAAAGGCAGTAACATGGGTGAAGGTCCTAATCCGCAGGACCCACTTGGTGGGAATGGAGAGCAAGTGGGAGTCACTTAACCACTACGTGTGTCATGGCACACGAGTACCCCCCAGACACACACAATAAATAAATGTGAGTAATAAATACAATTTTAAAAAAAGAATGGTAGGGGTCTTTTGTCACCATCACACTATTTAGAGGCACTGGGTGGGGATATTTTCTTGACTGATAACTGGTGTGAGAGAATCTACCCTACTCTAGACCATGGCAATCCCGGCGGGTGGCTGGTCCTGGGAGGTGTAAGAAAGATAGCTGGGTAAGTGTGGTGGAGCAAGGTCTACTAATCCCAGTACTCAGAAGGCAGAGACAGACAGATCTCTATGAGTTCAAGACCAACCAGGGCTACACAGTCAGATCCTACTTCAGGGAGGCAAGCCTGGAGAGTAAGCCAAAGAGCAGCACCCCTCCACAGCGGCTGCCTTGAGGTCCTCTTTCTTCCCGAGCTGCTTTTAACCATGTCTTATCACTAGGTGGGGTGGGGGTGGTGGCACAGGCCTTTAGTCTCAGCACTGGAGAGGCAAAGGCAGGGAGATCTCTGAGCTCGAGGCCAGAGATCTATTTGGTTCCTTACAGAGGACTTACTTCAATGGCTTTGCTTCCACCTCTGCAAACTATGAAGTGGATGGGACCGCCAGATGCCTTCCCTTCAAAGACAGGACGCAGTGAAAGAGACTGAACAGATGCAACTTACCACTAGAGGCACCACGGCGAAGCTCACCCTGGAGGGGGCTGGGACTGCAGGGCACTGACTCAGTGGCAGCTTTGCACATGTCCTGGAAATGAGAGGCAGCAGGGTTAGCCCAGTCAGGGGGTCTAGAGCACCGAGCAGCACCCAGAGTCGGAACACAGTGCTGGAGACCTAGCTGGGCAGTGGTAGCACACACCTTTAATCCCAGCACTTGGGAGGCAGAGGCAGGCAGATCTCTGTGAGTTCAAGACCAGCCTGGTCTACAGGGTGGGTTCCAGGACAGCCAGAGATGTTAAACAGAGAAACACTGTCTTGAAAAACCAACAACAAAAAAAACCAACTCTGTTCTGCTTTGGGGTTCTTTTGATTCCTAATCCATTTTCAGTTTTAGGAATGTGTGTGTGTGTGTGTGTGTGTGTGCGCGCGCGCGTGCGCGCGTGTGTGTGCATGTGTGTGTGTGCGTGCATGTGTGCATGTGCATGCATGTGCGCGTGCGCGTGCGCGTGTATGGTGTACAGGAGTGGGGGTGCTTGCAGAGGCCACATGGGTATGGGCTCCCTTGAAGCAGTTGTGAGCTTCCTGACATTAGTGCTAGGGACTGAACCAGGTCCTCTGGAAGAGCAGTGACACTCTTAACCTCTGAGCCATCTCTCCAGCTCCACTCTAGTCGGCTCTGGGTTAGAGAAAAGCCCTCTTTGTGGTGGAATGTTTGTTCAACTATGCAAAGGAGTTCCGTGTGTTAATGCTGCCCACCTTGCCTGCCTAAGGCACCTGATAAAGAGCTGAAGTCCAACAGCTAGGAGAGGGATGGGTGGGGCTGGTGGGTAGAGAGATTGAGTAGGAGGAGGAATCAGAGAAGAGAGAACAGCTAGGCAGCCATCAGACAGACATGGAAGAGGACACACAGAATGAAAGACAAAAAGCCCCGAGGCAAAACATAGAGAAATGGGTTAAAAAGTTACAAAAGCTAGTGGGTCAGCATAAGCCAAGCATTCATAACTAATAATAAGCCTCCATGTCATATTTGGGAGCTGGTTGAAGGTCCAAAAGAAACCCTACTGCAATCCTGGCCGGCGAGATAGCCCAGCAGGCTGCTGCCACCTGATGACGTGAGTTACTCCTTGGGTTCAGATGGTGGAGGGAGAGGACCCACTCCTGTGGGATAATGCTCCTGTACTTGTACACTGTAAAGATTTGTCACTGGTACTGGCTTAATAAAACACTGAATGGCCAGTAGCCAGGCCGGAAGTACAGGTGGGGTGAGCAGACTAGGAGAATTCTGGGAAGAGGAAAGGCAGAGCAGACGCCAGCCAGACACAGAGGAAGCAGGATGAAGATGCTGCACTGAGCAAAGGTACCAAGCTCCGTGGCTAAACACAGATAAGTATTGTGGGTAAATTTAAGTGTAAGAGCTAGATAGTAATATGCTTGAGCTGCTGGCCCAGCAGTTACTATAAAATTAAGCCTCCAAGTCAATTATTTGGGAAGCGGCTGCCGAGTATTTGAGTGTTTGATGGGAACAGGAACTTCTGATCTATCTCCCAGAGTCATCTTCTGACCTCCAAACACATATGCCCACACATCCATCCACCACACTCACATGGCCCAATATACATTTCTCAATTTAAAATTAAAAAAATATATATATACAATGTTTTGCTCACTGACTCTCCAACTGATGATGCCTCTTGCTTGAGAAAGTCTTTTTTGCAGGGTCCTGGATGAAGAATAGCTAAAGGCCTGTCTCTAGAAGTTACTATGAAGAATCAGGGCTTCTGGCAGCCATATTAGCAAGGTCTGGGTCTGATCGAGGGACTCTGCCTCACTGAGTAAGGTAGAAGAGTGATTGAGGAGGATTCCCTTTATCAACCTTGGTCTTCCACATGCACACAAACACATGTGAATATGCACAGATCATGTGTTCGTGTGTGTATACCACACACATACGAAAAATAGGAAAAGGAACAAAAATAAGGCTTGCCTCACTGCATAGGGAAGACAGAGCAAACAAGGCCCAGAGAAGTCAGGCAATATACCCAACATCACACAGCAAAGACTAAAGCTACCCCCTCTTTTGCTGGCACCACAGTCCCCTCCAGTCTTGCATCCCCAGGAAGTCGGAGGCACAGAAGGGCACCCACCTGGCGGTGTACCACCTTGGCATGCTTGAGAATAGCAATGATGTCACCCACTACAGTCACTCCCAGCTCGTTCATGATTTCCTTATTGAGATCTAGCAGCATGCTCTTCTGGATCCTGTAGGAGAGGGTGGGGATGAGGCCCCCATCCACCAAGCTCCCACCCCCTCCTGCCCAGTTTACCCTGTCCCATCAGCCTCCTCACCGATTATCCACAAACATCACAGCATAATTAACAGCAGGTCCTGGAGGAATGCCAGCTTCCTTGAAGAACTGGATCCACTCAGAAGTGGCTGGGGGTTAAACAGGACAGTCATTCACAGCAAAACTGCAGCAGCAGGGCCTTCCACAAACTGAGCATGCCAGCCCTGCACCGCCACTCAGCTCTCAAAGGAACAAGAACCCCTGACACCTGTCAGTCAGCAGGCACTGAGTCCCCTAACCAGGATCTGATGCTCCCAGGTATCCAGTCCTTTGACTTTGTTCTCTTAGGCTTTCTGTCTGGTGCCTTATCCCCCATGTCAGGCTAATAGCTCTCAGCACCTGAGAGACAGGGAGCCCAGGTCCAGAGCCAGCTGGGGAGAACCTTGTCGGGGAGAGGTTCACATTCATACACATTATCAGGAAAGTTGACTACTTCAACCCTGGCTCTGCCTTTTTCTGCTTAGGACAAGTCAATGCTCAGTGCCTCAGTTTCCTCATCTGTAATTTTTAACAGTATTATACATCTACCAAGCACTTCCTGGGCACTCGGCACAGGTCCAATCCTGTTCTTAGCACCTTCCGTGCCTTAGATCCTCAGGGCAGAAGTCAAGAAGTCCACCCTCACCTGACTAAGGTTTCAATACTACTACCACCACCCATGTCCTCAGGTCCCTGGGCGGACTGCTAGACTGCTAGATGGAATCCAGACAAGTCTAATGGAACCCAGGCCTGTCCTCAAACTCACTATGTATCTGAGGATGACCTTGAACTCTCTCCTCCTGCCTCCACCTCCCCAGTCTTGGAATTGTACTTGTCTGCTGCCACACTGTTTATATGGGTGGTGCTGGGGCGGAACCCTGGGCCTTGTGGGCACTAGGCAAGCACTCTGGTAACCAAGCTAAAATCCCCAGTTGCTCCCCTTGAATCCCTTTTTGACTTGTTTATTTTTAAAGACAGTGTCTTAGCTAGCATGGTAAGACACACCTTGGGAGGTAGAGACAGATGGATCTCTCTGTGTCAGAGGCAGGTCTAGTCTACTTACCAAGTTCCAAGACAGCCAAGGCTATATAGTGAGACCCTGTCTCAAAAAAGACAGGGTCTCATGTATCTCAGGCTTGCTTTGACCTCACCAGGTAGCTAAGAATGACCTTGAATTCCTGGTCCCCCTGCCTTACCATGCTGGATCACAAGTGTACTCTACCTGCAGAGTCCCTACAGAGCCTGGTGTCCAACAAGATGCAGAATCTCTACATCAGGCTCACACCACCATGCCATGTATTATACAGAAAAGGCAAACATGTGACCAATTGAGTTGTCATAAAGCAGTGGCCATTAGGAAATACCTGGGCCACAAGAGGTGGTGCCAGCCTTTAATCCCAGCACTCAGGAGGCTGAAGCCATGCCTTTGAGACTAGTCTGGGATACCCAGTGAGTGATCCAGAGAACTACAGAGTAAGACACTGTCTCCAAAAAGAAACAAAAAAGATGTAGCCCCATCCAGAAATGTTACATTGTGTAACAGTGTATCCTAGATCAGCAAGATGAGGTTATTGCACCTGTCACCAGGAGAAATAGTCAAGAATACACACTACAGATAGCTATCCCGGATGTCTGTCTGTTTGTCTGTTTGCAGTGCTATGGATGGAGCATGTCTTATGAATGTCAGTTAAGGGCTCTATTCTAGCTCTGAGCCATACTCCAAATCCCAGGCAAGTGCTCTACCACTTAGCTATATCTCAAGCAATACCTCTTGACAGTGGCATCCGTAAACAAACTTGTGAAGTACGACATGGCATTAAAAAGCAAAGTTATCTGTGGTGGGTGCTTGGCCCCACCAAAGATAACTCTCAAATATCATGATATATAAAGGCACATCATGATATATTGCATTGTTTTGTTTATGTAAACTCAAAGTGTAGGTCCTGCTAAATGTTTGTCTTTTAGTTGCTTTTAATTCCATGTAAATGTTTTACGGATTCCCCCGCCCCCAAGTCAGGGTTTCTCTATGTAGCCCTGGCTGTCCTGGAACACAGTCTGTAGACCAGGCTGGCCTCAAGCTCAAGAGATTCACTTGCCTCTGCCTCCCAAGTGCTAGAATTAAAGGTGTGCACCACTAGTGCCCAGTTATGAATGTTCCTACATGTACAATAGATCTTAACACTTTCCTAAGCCACCATGTAGTCTCTGTGCCTTGACAGTCCCAACAGAGAGCCTAAAAAGAGCTGGAGATCTGGGTGTGGCAGCATGCAGCTATAACCCCGGTACTCAGGGGCCTGGGCAGAAAAACCGAAGGGGCCTGAGTTACCTGGGGAGACTACATCTCCCCCACACCTCCAAAAGAAAGAACAGGAAAGGAACGAGCAAGCTAGCCAGGTTTGTGGTAGCACGTGATCCCAGCACTGGAAGTAGAGGCAGGATCATGAGGCTGTCGGTGGCTCCAAGGAGTTGCAGGTTAGTCCAAGTTAGTACGAAAGTGTGTCTCAGGGAAGAGAGTGGAAGGATAATCTGGGCTGTCTTCGCAGCAAGCATAATTACGTCTGTTGAGGACTGTGCCCAGGATTTCACATGTGGTAATCTCATCAGTCAGGTTGCAGGGCTACCATCTCCATCTCACAGGTAGAGAAACTGAGCTCTTGCAGGCCAGGTGGGACATACACCTTACCAAGGGCCTTACAAGTTCTCCAGGCCAATTCCTAATGCAGGAGGCCCAAGGAAAAGAACATACAGCCCCGCACAGGCTCTGGCCCCGCCTCCACCTCAGTAGCAGGCAGCTGCTCCTGCCTGTTACCAACCCTTCCCCCCCACACCTGTCTAGACCCAGACCATAACCCAGAAAGAGAGGTGGGCAGAGGGGCCCTGCAGGAAAACCAGACTCACCCATAGTCACTGAGACCATTGTCTCCCTGGCCTTGACCCTGCTTCCTGGAGCCTGAAAGAGAGAAGAAGGGAGAGGTCCCATTTGCCGGCCCACAGAGAGCCTCGGGCTCCGGGTGCTGCCCTCCTGCCTGCCAGAGGAGCATTCCTGGACTAGGGGCTCATGGGCCAAGAATAGCCTGGAGCAGCTGGCAGAAGTCAGCCTGGGAAGGGCTGCCGGCTGTCACAGCTATCACTTCGGTCTGGGAGGAGCTCAAAGATGGTGTCCTCCTTAGGGCTTCCATCACTGGAAAAAAACACCATGACAAAAGCCACTTGGAGAGGAAAGGGTTTATTTCATCTTACAGCTTGTGATCCATCTTGGAGGGAAGTCAGGGCAGGAACTCAAGGAAGGAACCTGGAGGCAGGAGCTGATGCAGAGGCTATGGAGGGGCGCTGCTTACTCTTGCTCCTCGTGGCTTGCCCAGTTAAGTTTTCTTATAACACCATGACCACCTGCCCAGGAAGGACACCACCCACAATGGGTTGGGACATCCCACATCAATCATCAATGAAGAAAATGCCCCCTAGACTTGCCTACAAGCTAATTTTATGGAGGCATTTTCTCAATTGAGAGTTCTCTTCCCAGATGACCAGGACTTGTGGCAGGCTGACAGAAAATTAGCAACACAGGAGGCAGATGCCCAACCTCCCATTCCTCACACTATGACAGGTCTAGCTGGAATAGTGACCCCCAAAATCGCTGCACATGGATTTGCTCATTGTTGAAAGGAAACTTCCTGACAGTCAGGAACTGGGGTCCACATCTGCTACCCCACCACTCAGGAAGCTGAGGCAGGGGGACAGTCCAGGCTACAAAGTGAGGTCTTTTGTATTTGTTTTGTTTGGATATTTATAGTCCTAGCTGTCCCAGAACTCATTCTGTAGACTAGGCTGAACTCAGAGATTCCCCTGTCTCTGCCCCCCAATGCTGGGATTAAAGAAGTAGGCCACAACATCCAGAGTGAGACTCCTTCTCAAACATTAAGACAGAAACGAGGCATGGCAGAGTGTCTGAAATCCCAGAATTCAGAGGACTGGGACAGAAGGTTCACAAGTTTGAGGCCAGCCTAAGATACATAAGACTCTGCATCGAGGGCAAAGCATAAGATTTAGTTGGCATGTAGCTCAGTGACAGAGTCTTTACCTAGCATAAGCAAGACTGGGTCTGGTCCTCAGCAAAATAAATAGGTTTCCTAAGAACTTTCAATGTGGGAATGTGGGAGAACTTAAGGATCCTGACGGGGGAGATGGGGGAGACAGGGGACCATGGAGCCCAGTCAGGGGCAGACAGAGATCAAACAGCTAAAAGCATGGACTGGGGGGGGGGGCGGCAGAGGTGGGGGAGAAAGGGAAGGTGGGAGCCCTTCCAAGAGGCTGACCTGCAAAGACTGAGGTGTCATACAGAGACCTGGGTGGGGGGGAGTGAGCTGTGTGATTCCTGCTTCAGGAAAGGGGACACTGAGTCTCCTCCAGTGTGCCTAAGAGCCAGACTGGGAGAGGATGGGTCGGGAGAAGGGCACCAGACCCCAGGAGGCTACAAAAAAATGGAGAACAGACTTTCACTTAGGTGAGCAATTGCTTAAAGGGAGTTGAAGAGTTTCAGAGGCCAGCCCAAGCTACATATTACGTTCAAGGATAGCCTGGGCTATATAGCAAGACCCAGGCTCAGGCAGCTAGGTGGGGCTAAAGGTGTAATTCAGTTGAGAGAGTGCTTGCCCAGCATACACGAAACTCTGGGCTCAGTCCCCAGCATCACACACAGCAGGTAAGCACACCAGCAGCACTTGGGAGGCTGAGGCAGCAGGATCAGAAGTTCAAGGCTATCTTTAGCTACACAGCAGGTTCTGGATTTGACACTAATAATCAGTACAAGACACAGCTCTGAGAAAGACATGTCACTACCGAGCACCCCACCCCCCACCCCCCCACCCCCCCCACCCCCCCCCACCCCACCCCCACCCCCCCCCCACCCCACCCCCCCACCCCCCGGTCAGAGCATCACAAAGATGCCTGGAAACAGCCTCTCTCACAGGGGAGACTATTATTAGTCCCTCTCTCATCAATTAAAAAAAACATACCTGACTCAGCAAGGAGCAGTCGTTTGCCAAGTGACACATGTAACAACTGACCTTTCTTAGTGACTGACACACGTAGCAACTGACCTTTCTTAGATTCAAAAGCAAGTCCTTTCTGATTCCGAAGCCCATGGAGGAGACCCTTGGAGAGTGTTTACTCTGTGCCGGGAACTGAGAATGTGCACATCTCAGTGGCTTTGCATTTTGAGCCTGGGAGAAAGATGAGCAAAGAGGAAAATAAAGTTAAAAACCGGGGCGGGAGTGGGGGGAGTGGTAAGGCCGAGAAAGCACAGCAGATTAAGAGCAGGGCCAGGACTTGAACTCAGGTCAGTCCAATAAATGGAGACTGAGGAACTGCTACACCGCAGGCATAACCAGCCTATCCTTGGAAGGCCTCAGTTAATACTAAACCAGAGGGCTGGAGAGATGGTTCAGTGGCTAAAAGCATTGACTGCTCTCCCAGAGGACCTGTGTTCAGTTCTCAGCACCTACATGGCAGCTCACACCTGTCTGTAACTCCAGTTCCAGATGATCTGACAAGTTCACACCAATGCACATAAAATAAACTTTAAATGAATTATTTTTTAAAAATATACTAATCCAGAATTCCCCAGGGCAGTGAAGTCACTGTTGAATTCAATTTCAGCTCCCTAATACCATTTTGTCTCTTTGGCTTGTTCCCATTTGTTGAAACTAGGTCTCCTGAGTTGGTCAGACTGGCCACAATTCATTATCTTCTTGCCTCTCAACTACCTTAAAATCCATTTCCAGGGGGCCAGAGCGATGGCTCAGGGGCTAAGAGTACTTCTTGTTTTAGTTAGCCCCCCCCCCAACTCACACAACAGGTCACAACCACCCAACCACCCGGACTCACACAACAGGTCACAACTGCCTGTAACTTAAGTCCAAGGGATCCAGCAACCTAGGTCCCGAGGACATCAGGGTGTATGTATTTGGTACAAACATGCACAGGTAGGTAACACACATACACATAAAAATAAATGAATCTTCTTTTTAAAAAGTTCATCTCTCCAGCTGGGTAGATTGCTCAGGCAATACTGTACATGAAGACTTGAGTCCAAATCCCCACCGCCCACTTCTAATGCCAAGCACTGGGGAGGTGAAGACAGAGGATCCCTGAAGCTCCGTGGCCAGCCTTTCTGCCCAAATGGGTAAGCTCCAGGTCTAGTTGAGAGTCCCTTACTCAAAATAAGGTAAAGAAGGACTGCATAAGACATTCAGCTTTGGCATTCACAGCCATGTACATACATGCACATCTGCACAAGAGCATACATACAAACAAGTACACATAACACACACAGAATATTTTAACAGTTCATGTCTTTCTGAATAGTAAAAATTGACAAAATTAACATTTTTTAAATGACAGCTCTGAAAACTCAAGGAATTCCCATGTATTAGAGTCCACGTGCTTTTATGTCCTAAGGAGACTTGAATCCAAAGCCTGGTGGTGTTGGAGGCTAAGGTAGGAACACCATGAGTTTGTGAACAGCCAAGGCTCAATACCAAACACCAGCAGACATTTGCAATTCCAGCACTTGGGAAGTGGAAGCTGAAATTTTGAGTTCCAAGCTAAGTGTGCTACATGGAGAGCCCCTACCTCAAAATACCAAGGGCTGGGAAATGTCTCAATGGCAGGGTACTTGGCTATCGAACACTTTGAAGAAAAAGATAACCTACTCCAGGGGCCTGCCTCCAACTCTAGACAACACGAGTTCCTCCCCCTGAACCTATGTCTCATGTGGTAAAGAACTGTCACCCAAAAATTGCCCTCATCTCCACACAAGTGAGTGCTCTGGTGCACTGTCCATCAACAGTGGAAAAATTTTAAAAGATGTTGTGTGGGGTAGTAAGATGGCTAAGCAGGTAAAGACCACCAGGCCAAGCTGTCCTCTGACCTAACACACACACTAGAAACTATTCTGCTTTAAAACTTTAAAAAGGTGTTAGAGGAATAGAATGAGCAAACTCAGAGTTCCCACAACTATGTTTGCATTTAATCTTAACTAAACTAGTGACAAGTTGGGGTGGGTGGTTGTGGATCTAAAGTCAGCTGCATGCAGGTGTGAGTTGGTAACCAAGTATAAGACTACTTAGCCAGTCAGGTATGGTAGCACACACCTTTAATCCAGGAATCTGGGGAGCAGAGACAAGTGAATCTCTGTGAGTACAAGGCCAACCTGGTCTACACAATGAGTTCCAGGACAGCCAGATCTACACAGAGAAACTGTCTCAAATATAAATAAATAAACAACTATACAGTTTTCAAGTTATCTTTCATTTACTGCCCAGAACTGAAGAGACTGTTTTATTGTATTTCTAGTTAAATTTTCCTTCTCCTGGCAAGCAATGTTAATTTCCCAAATAGGATAAAACAATGTAAATTTCCCCCTTTTAAATTGGGGAACATTCATCAGTCATTATTTTAAATTTCTACTTCAAGACTCGGCAAACAGTAGAGTGTCGACCTTCCCGACTGTATGACTGTATTCTTGCCTTCTCTGGGCTTATTTCTTTTCAACTCCCAGCTACTACAATCCCAATCCACTGAGCTCTCGATTTGCCAAAGACATTCATCAGAATCTGCACGACGAACCTATGAGCCTACGGTTCAGAGAGGTAAAAACACGGGGCCACAGGGGAGCTGGGATTCGAACCCCCACCCGCTGGCCTGCCAGCCAGGCCATCTCCCGCGCAGGTATCCACGATCAGAGCTAACAAGGATAAGGAACGAGGAACCCGCTGAGAGCAGCCGCGGCGTGCACGAGCTGACGTCCCATTAAGAGGGTTCGGCTTCGGGCCCCCATTGTACAGAGGAGGAAACTGAGGCTCGGAAAAACAAATCGCTTATCTGGTCCTACGGTGTGGCCCGCACTGGGACTCCAGAGCCTTGGTCGCTCCGCATCTCCATCCCCAACCTCCCCTTACCCAGTGGCGACTCTCGGGCCCGCAGCTCACCTGGCCCTACGGGCCCGCTCCCCCACGAGCCGGCAGCCCGCCCTCCGGGTCGCGCCAACTGTCAGCCACTCCTCCCTCCGCCGGGCCGCCCGCCCCGGAAGTCCTGCCCTTGATACCGGATCTGACTGACCCGCCCACTCGGCCGCTCTAGCCTTCGTAGCCGCCAACCAGCGAGAGTGCGTCTATCGCCGTCACGTGACAGCACGCAGCCTCCTGGGCTCCTCCCCCCAACCCCCCGCTCCGCCAATCAGAAACGTTCAGGTCGGGCCCCCGGCCGGCCGGCAGTCTAGCCCGAGTGCGCCTGCGCGCAGGTGGGCGGGCAGGAGGGGCTAGGTTCTGGAGGAGAAGACGTGGAGTCAGGTACTGTGCGATCTGGGGGCGCTGTCCTGTGTCACCCTCTCGTCTGTAATGCATCTTTCCTATGTCGTCCTTGGCCCACTTAGGACCCCACTTAAGACGTCACCACCACCCCCTTCTGTCGCCGTGAGCTTCTTTTTCGGCACCCCCTTCCCTTTCAAAATTATTTGTTTTTAATTATTTATGTATCTGTGACTACAGTTGCCTGAGGAGATCAGGAGACGTCATATTCTCTGGATTTGTAGTTACAGATGGTTGTGAGCCACCCAGTCTGGGGTGCTGACTCCTCTGAAAAAGTAGCAAGTGCTTTTAGCAAGCAAAAAGTAGCAAGAGTTTTAACTGCTGAGCCATCTCTTGCCTATTGCTCTTTTTACTCATTTTTGTCCCCCTTGAGCCCTCATTGGTCCTAGATGTGCACTTTTCTCTGTTTATGTGACAGGGTCCCATTGTAACCCAAACTGGCCTGGAATTTGCCATGCAACTCAAGACCGGCCTTGAATTTTTGATCCATTTGCCCAGCCTCCTGAGTGCAGGGATGGATGACAGGCATCCTGAGCCAGTCTCTTTCTGTCATCATTGTGTTAGTCTCCCACACATCTCTTGTCATTTCTCTGTCATGGAATGCTTAGTTGCCCTGAATCTCTTCATACCGATTATTCCCATGTCCCCTGTCTCCATCTCTCTCCCCTAACGGCTGCCCCCTGTATCTCATGACTTCAGCATTCCCCACAAGTAGCCACCCAGCCTTACAGCTCTCTCCCTTCATGGGTACATGTTCTACATCTTTTCACAATATGGTATTAAAGCCTAGGGTATGCCAGGGTCCCAACTTCACTCCTAAACCTGGCCACCAAATCATGGCTCTCCAATCCCCGCTTTCCCATCTGTAAAATGCACACAGTGGTCAACAGATTTGTGTGTCTATAAACCTGGTGATTATGAGGGAAAGAAAAAGAATCAGGCTATCATGGCCATCCTTGGGTACATAACAAGTGTGAGGCCAACCTGAGCTACATGAGACTCTGCCATACAACAAAAGCACACTGAGATACTCATACCAGGGAGAAGTGTGAAGAGTCTGAAGCATCTACAGGCTTTGAATTCCATGTGTAACCCAAGATCCTCTTGCCTCTATCTATATGCACCAGCCACCAGTGGCCAGCCCTAGTAGCTTTTTCTTGTAACATTGTTAATTTACTGTGGCATGTAGGCTAATATTGCCACTTTGTTACTGACCATGTCACCCTTATCCACAACTCTATCATCACTATATTGCATGTTACAGGCCTGCGTAGATGGATTTGTGGATAGTGCTTGGTGTGCAAGCCTGAGAACCTGAATTTGGATCCCCTACTCCCGGGGTCAGATGTGAAGGGACACAATCGCAATCCTAGCACTGCAGATACAGAGATAGGCAGATCCTTGGATATTTTCTTTTTCCTTAATGTCTAGGGTTTGTGTTTTGTTTTGTTTTTCAATGTTTATGGGTGTTTGACCTACATGAAAGTCTGTGGATTACATGTGTGTTTGGTAACTGTAAAGACCAGAACAGGGCATCAGTCCCCCGGAGCTAGAATTATAGATGGCTGTGAGCTACCGTGTGGATCCAGGACTAGAATCCAGGTCCTCTGGGAGAGTGGCCAGTCCTCTGCTAAGCCATCTTTCCAGCACCAGATTCTTCAGTATTGCTGGCCAACTAGTCTTGCCCAGTTAGTCAGCTCCAGGTTCAGCAAGAAATGCTGTCTCGAAAAATAAAATGGTAGCTCACACTTTTAATTCCAAAATCAGAGACAGGGTTCCAAGCCACCCATACCTATAGGAAGTTCCAGGCCAACCAGAGCTACCAGGTAAGACCCTGTCCAAAATAATACTAATGATGGTGATGATGATGATAACTGGAGAATAGAGGAAAACACTGGACATCAACCTGTTTTGACACATGTGCACACCATCCTCACACACAAATGAACACACACGTATATAACACACACACGTTGCACTCTCCCCTGGCCTGGCCTCTACTCGTTGTCCTATGATGTCAGTGTGTTCATTGACCCCACTCTAGAATCAACCATGTTGCCCCGACCTCTGCAACTTCATAGTCATGGACCCAATACAGTAAACTATGAGCAAGCTTGCTTCTGCACTCCATGTCTTTGTTCTGTGGAATTGTGTGCCCCTCGTGCCCCTCAGTGAGAACAGGTAGCTAATGCTGTGGAAGCAGAGGGGCTTCAGGACGTTGCTTAGACCTCATTCTCCCTGGACTTCTAAAATGGGGGGGGGGTGGGCTGCGGGTAGAGACACAAAGCAGGAGCTCACCTTAGTCAAACCTCGGCAGTGAACTGGGCATGGTGGTACACGTCTTTAGTCTCAACACTAAAGAGACATGTCTAGAGTTCAATGCCAGCTTGGTCTATGTAGGGAGTTCCGGGCAAGCCTAGATTATAGAGTGAGACCTTATCTCCAAAGCAAAACTCACATGGTGAGGAAGTAAGGACTTGTCTTATGCAATGATTTTCTTTCTTTCTTTCTTTTTTTTTTTTTTTTTTTTTTTTTTTTTTTTTTTTTTTTTTTTTTTTTTTGAGATGTCTCACATAGCACAGACTGGCCTTGAACTTGGATCCCTGCCTTCAACTTCCTAGTGCTGAGATATGTGCCAAACACATATGGCCTAGATCAGGCATTATTTCATACTAGTTAGCCATGAGAGGCTGGGGCTGGAACACACTGGCATCATTGCTCTTTTGTTTGGGGTTTGGGTTTTGTTTGTTTTTTTAAATTGTCCTTTGAAATAGCATCTCGCTATGGATTCCTGGCTAGCCTGGAACTCTTTATGTAGATCAGGCTGGCCTTGAACTCGCAGAGATCTGCCTTCTTCTGCCTCTAATGCTATGATTAAAGGTGTGACGGGGGATGGAAACAAGGTAAGCCAGGTGTGGTGGCTCACACCTCTAACCCCAGCATTTAGAAGGCTTGGGGGTGGGGAGGAGCTCATTGTCATCTTTTACTACATGGTAAATTTGAGGTCAGCCTAAGATGTATGAGACCCTAAAAATGCTAATGAGGAAGAAGAAAAAGTACAAGGTATTTGTTCAACATATTTCCTAAGGATTTGTTGTGTGCCAGCACTGTGCCAAGCACTGGGGATGGATAAATGACCAGAACAGAACACAAAGACCTCTTGATCGTATGGGAGTGTGGTTGACATAAGAGACGTGTACCTAAGTAAGGAAATGATAAGTTAGAAGGAGACACAGCGTGCATGGTCATCTTGTGGTTTCAGAGCCTGGTATGATGGCAGGCATCTTTAACCCCAGCCACCCTTAGAAGGTGGAGGCAGGAGGATCCAGGGTTCAAGTTCATCCTCAACTACTTAGTAAGTTCTAGACCAGCCATGGCTACATAGAGACCTTGTCCAAAAAAAAAAGTATGTGGTGTGTGTGTGTGTTCATTGTGGTGATGCATACCTGAAATCCTAGCACTCTAGAGATTAAAGCAGAAGGATCATGAATTCTAGCCTGGCCTGAGGTACTTAGACTGTGTCTTACAAACAAAAACAAAACATATTTTTTGTTGCTTTGAGGGGATTCTTGGTTTTGTTTGTGCCTGTGGGGAATATTTACATGTGTGTGCACATGCTCAGAGGCCAAAGAAGGACATCATCTGTAGCCCCTTTCTCGTCTGTCTTTCTCCTTCTCGTGAACCTTTGTAGCTCAGCTAGGCAAACCCAACAACCGTGTTCTCCTTGTCACTTCAGCACTGGGGTTCCTGGTGCCACACCCAGCTTTTTATGTGGCTGCTGGGGACTCATTCAAACACAGCTTCTTCAGCTTGGGCAGCCAACACACTCGCCCACTGACCCATCTCTCCACTCCCTGGTTTGGGTATTGTATTTTTCAGACAAAGTCACACTTTTTAGTCCAGACTGGCCTGAAACTCATGATCCTCCTGCCTCAGCCTTCCAGGGGCTGGGATTACAGCATTTTGTACTGTTTGTAGAATAAATCTTAGCAGTGAGTAGTCATTGAATAGATTTAGCTGCATGAGGAGATGGCTGAACTGGGTATATCTGGCATACACTACTGCTTCTGTGCCCGGATGCTGGGTCACAGGGGTGAAAGCCTAGCCCTGTCCCATAGGGCTCACAGCTCTGCAGGAGCAAGGGAGCCATTCACAGGCAAGGACAGCCCCTAGAGGTTAGGACTAAGCTACAGAAAACCTAGGGAGAGAACTGGGATAGGATGTGGAGCCATGGGGTAGGGGACCCCAAAGCTGAATGTGTAGTCTCTTTTAAGGAACTATGTGGCTGAAATGTGCTCTCTGTGGGGGGAGGGGTGGCCACAGAGCTTTTGGGCAGTACAAATTACTTCAGTTGGGTAGGGGATTGGAAGGCTATTGAAGAGTGGAGCCTGGGGAGGTAGCTAGAGTAGGAAGCCTGATGCATAAGGGCCAGATCAGAGCTGGGCCAGGTTCTCAGGGGCCCAAGTAGCTACACATGGTGTCTGGGACAAGTCCCAGGGCTCAAAGAAGAGGTGACCTGTGGCTAAAAATTGAAGACATTGAAAACCAGGTAGAGAGGCTGGAAAGATGGCTCAGGGGTTAGGAGCACTGTCTGTTCTTCCAGAGGACCTGGGTTCAATTCCCAGCACTCACATGGCAGCTCACAATTGTCTATAACTCCAGTTCACACAATGCATATAAAATAACGTTAAATAAACTTTAAAAGAAATGGAGGGAGTGAAAGAAAGAAAAGAAAAACAGGTAGAAAGAAAAAAAAGACTCTGAACTCCTGATTCTCCTAATTCCACTTCCCAAGTGCTAGGATGACAGACACGAGCCGTAACACCTAACTAAAATCCATGTTCCCCTCTGCCTCCTAAGTGCTAGGGTTGCAAGCATATGCCACTTCAACCAGCAGTGTCCGTGAAACAGGAACCTGGACACTTTTAATGCCAGGAAGGAACATCTCGATTTCAAAACCAGCCTGGGTTACATAGTGAGATCCTGTCCCAAATTAAAAAGAAAAGACAAAAGGAACAGATTTGGAGTTGGGAGGGATAGAGAGATGGCTCAGTGGTCAAGAGCATTGGCTGCTCTTCCTGAAGACTTGGGTTCAATTCCAGCACCCTCATAGCAACTCACAACTTGTCTGTAACTCTAGTTCCAAGGCTTCAGACACCCTCACACAGACATACATGGAAATAAAGAACCAATACACATAAAATATAATTTAAAAAAAATAAAAAAGGAACGATGACCTGGAGACACCAGTTGGGGGAAGGGCTATGGGGATACAGTAGACCGTGAAACTTGCAGAGCTGGCATTCAGGGGACCTAGAGAACAGAGAACAGGATGCAGACTCAGAGCGGGGAACTGGAGTAGTGGCTAGAGTGCAGGGTGCAGACGGGTCCCTATAGGACATGGTGAGAAGTTTTGTACCTGAGGACAATGGGGTGCCACAGACAGGATTGTTCAGGAGTGGCATAGTTTAGAGCTTTGAGTTCTAGTTCAGAAGTATTTATCATCCACGATGCTATTGTGAACCTGTGTGATTTGTTCTTCACACTAAGCACTCGTACAAATAAGTGGGTAAATGAGATTTTAAAATTAGAAAGCAAACAATATTTAAAGATTGATACACACAGCATACAGAAAGACATTCCCACATCACAATATGCCTTTGATTTTAATGCTCAGGAGGTGGATGGAGGCAGGCAGATCTCTTTTGAGTTCCCTAACAATCTTATGTATATTGTGAGTTCCAGGCCAGCCAGGGCCACCTAGTAAGACTCTGTCTCAAAAGATAAGAACAAAAAGAAATAAGGTATGGTGGCACTCTGGTAGTCCCTGCTATCTGGAGGCAGAGGCCAGAGAATAAAGGCCAGCCTGATCTACACAGTGAGTACCAGGCCAGCCAGGGCCACATAGCAAGACTGGAGAGAGACAGAGAAAATAAACAGGAATAAGCCAGATCCAACTATAATCCCAACAACATAGAAGGTAGAGATGGACTTATGAAAGAAAGCACACTGGCCCTGGCTTCATCCCTAGCACACAAAAGAAAACGTAAATAAAAAAGAGAAGTTGAAGGATTACATAGTGGAGAAACTATCTCAAAAAGAATGAATGTATCTGGCATGATGCTTGTAGTGGGATTATGTTACATTGTAAATGATTGTCCTGCTTGCTAGTTTAATAAAAACGCTGATTGGCTGAAGGCAGACAGGAAGTGTGGGCGGGGCTACCAGACTGGGAAAACTCTGGGAATAGGAAGAACAGGGCAGAGATGCCACAGACACAGCAGAGAAGCAGGTGCAGAGGACACCTATGCTGCTCTGAGAAAAGGTACCAAGCTGCATGGCTGAACAAGAATCATGGATTAGTTTAAGGGTAAAGAGTTAACAAGTTACATGCTTGGGCCCCAGGTCAATCAGCCTAAAATTAATATAAGCATCTGTGTGTTTCCGTGGGACTATGGGACTGTGGGTGGGTCCAGGCCATGAAGCTAGGCCTGAAAGTCTGGGCCAGAAACCTAATACTATACATCTTTCATCCCAGAACTCTGGAGATAGAGGCAGGAGGATCTCCGTGAGTTCCAACACAGTCAGTGCTATGCACAGAGACCCTTGTCTCAAATGATAAAGAAAAAAGAAGAATGGATGTATGTAGTCAGAAGTTTCTCTGATCCTCCCAGCACGTCCTGTAGCCATTTAATCCCAAATGGTCACACAAAGGCTTATATTATAAACTGATTGGCCTATAGCTCAGACATATTACTGGCTAACTCTAACTTTAAGTTAGCCCATTATTCTTATCTATGTTTCAGCATGTGGCCAGGCCTTTTCTCAGTGCAACATTCTCATCCTGCTTTCTTTGCCCTTCTTTTCCTCTTCCCAGAATTCTCCTTGTCTGGTAGCTCCGCCTATACCTCCTGCCTGCCTTCTGGCTAATCGGTATTTTATGAAACCAATATTTACGGTGTTCAAAAGCATAGTCCCACTGAAGATGTGAGGCTCACAGAAGGCAGCCACATTTCCCAGATTTCCTAGTCTTGAGTCCAGAGCCCAGGACTTCACCATTTAACATTCGCACATTCCCTAACCCCAAATATAAGATGATCCGAGCTTTGTAAATGAGGCCATCTCTACTCAGAAAAGCTGAGACTAAAGCCACTCAGCAAGAAAGTGGCGGGGTTGGGAATCTGAACCTTGAACCATCCCACCCAAGGCATCGCTGATAGCAAGTGATGCAGAGCAAGTCTCCCAATTCTGCTATCATCTGAAGTTGTATATTTAGGGAGCCAAGACCCAGTATCTATATCAAAAGCCCAGCCAGGGCTGGAGAGATGCCTCGGCCATTAAAAGAGACCAGGGTTCAGTTTCCAGCACCCACGTAGCAGTTCACAGCAGTCTGTAACTCTGGTTCCAGGGTATCTGATGCCCCTCTTCTGACCTCAGACACACATGTAGGCAGACACCTAGACTTATACAATAAATAAATAAATATATATTTTTAGAAAATATCAGTCAGTTTTGGTTCCTCCTTGTCTGCAGATTGTGGTGTGACACCTGACCACAGACAGGACCACAGGCCAAGGAACTGGGGACTATTCTATGGACAGGAAGAAGGTATGTTTCCTGGCTCCTGGCCGAGGTATGCCCCATATAGAGAAGGAAAGTGAGCAGGGGGATCAGCTGGGTTGATTGTACTAGGGTCTTGGGAACACCCTCATAAAGGTGGCATGGGCCATGGAGGAATGCCAGCTTCTGGCTGCCCTGCATACTTCAGCCACATTCTTCCACGATGGGTGGAACTGCTCCAACTGGCCGCTGGAGGCTAAGTGTGGGGAGAAGGAACACCCCAAGTAGGAGCCAAAGCCAAAGTATGTTTCAGTTACTGTAGAAATTAGGAGCATTTGGGCCGGCAGGATGGCTAAGTGAATAAGGGCTTTTGTCAGTGAGACCGATAGCCTAAATTCAGTTTGCTGCTCTTACTGCTAAAAAGGAGAACTGACCATTGTAGGTTGCCCCCTGACCTCCACATGAGTGTCATTGCACACAGGGAACAAATGAAATTTTTTAAAAAAAATCTTTAATAGATGAAAATAACATGCAAAACAATTTAACAATTTGTTGTTTCATCCAGGGTCTATATAGCCCTCAAATTTCAAGTCCTCTTGCTTCCAACTAGAGAGCTCTAGAATGACAGGTGTATGCCACTGCTAAATTAATTTCTTAAGGGATTTATTTATGATAGGTGGTGGTGGCTAATGCTTTTAATCCCAGAATTTAAGAGGCAGGGGCAGGAGGATCTCTGTGTGATCCAGGACCACTGCCAAAGCTACACAGAGAAACCCTGTCTCAAAATAAGTTTTTTTTTTAAAGATGTATATTTATACGTGTGTGTGTGTGTGTGTGTGTGTGTGTGTGTGTGTGTGTGTGTGTGTGTGTGTGTGTGATGTCCATAAGAGAGCACTGGATTCCTTGGAGCTGGAGTTAATAGTATGAGCTGCCCCACTGGCCCATCTCTCCGGCCAGTTTTATTTTTTCCTGGAGATCATGCCCATCTCAAACCTCCTGTAAAGCTGAATTCATGACCTTGAACTCTTCCTCATGAATTCCTGCTTTCACTTCCCAAGTGCCAAGATGACAGACTTGTGCCTTCACGCCCCATTTCCAACTTTGTATTCTTCAATAAAACCTTTCTCATCAAAGCCTTCAGAAATAATAAAAGTCATACCTTCCTCCTCCCTTCCCCCATCCTGTAGACCCACCCCAAGGCTGGTATCGTCTATGGATTCTTCCCCTCTCCACAGATAACCCTGCTTCCTTTTCTTTCTCTTCTTCCTCTCTCCCCTTCCCTCCCTTCCTCCTTTCCTCCCCCCCTCCCCCCAGCCCTGGTCTTGCTGATTATGTAGGAAGCGAGGCTATCGGGGACTTGGGTGACTCAGATAGGATTTCTAAAAGACCATTTTGGGTTATACAGTTGAGTAAAGCAGCCTGATCCACCACCATATGAGACCTTGTGTAAAAGCATTCACCACCATCCCCCAAAAGTTAATAAGAAAACTGGCTGGGATGTAGCCCCTTAGTAGGGAGTTTGCAAGGCCCTGGATTTGAAGCTCAGTAACACACACATACAAACCAAGAGGGCCATCCCTTAGAGACAACCACAGGTTGTTTGTAGTCCTAATAGTAATGCATGTTCTGTCCCTGTCACTTCCTGTGTGTTTGGAGCTGGCTAGGTAAAGTGTTTATTCCCCTAGCTTTGAATCCGACTTCCATCAGCCTGGGCTTAGTGAGGTCCTGTCTCAAACGACCTAAATAAAAAAATAACATTTAAGAAAATGTGGGATCCAGAGCCTCGTTTTTTTTTGTTTTTTTTTTTTTTTTTTTTTAAATCTCTTAAAAAAATCCCTTTTCTCTGACTCTTTGATCTCCCTCTGGGTATAGAGGGACTGGGGTGGCCCGTGGCTAAGCCCACCCCACCCCCAACCCTGTACTTCCTCCCCACCTCCCCTCCCCACACGCCCGACCAGGTTGCTGGGGGGCCACCCCTCTCGCCGCCGCTGCTGCTGCTGCTGTGAGGTTCGGCTGTTGCGTGCACTGCGCAGACTCCCCGCTGCAGTGGGCGTGAACCGCGGAGGCCCCGCCTCCTCTTTCCTCCGCCCCTACTCAGCTGCTTCAGCAGAAGCTGGGGCCCCACGGAGGTAGCAGCCGCCGACAGAGTAAGGCCTGGGTCGTATTGGGGGGGAGGGGGCTGGGGTGCAAGGTTGTGGGGACCGGGAGACCGCGATGGCTCTGGGCTGTGAGCCTCAGGTGTCTGGACAGGTAGGTCTACCTGGAAATAGGCAGACGCTCCACCTGAAACATTTTGTGAGTCATCCGGAGACAGAAAAAACAGGCACAAAGATTCGGGGCTCCACGGCCTTCCAACTAGGAATGTCCTTTTGGAATTATCTAGATTCAGGCTCAGCAGGGAACAAAAAGGAGTGCTGATGGGGAACAACGTGGGAGCTGGAGGCTCTGAAATGCAGCCGGATGATAGTACAGTAATAAAAAAAAAAAAAAAAAAAAAAGAGGCGTCGGACCTTCAGGGATTTCAACATCCCTCCTGACCAGCGACCAGCGACTCCTTCTAGGGTGACAGGCACAGGGCCAAGGACCCCCGTGATCTTCGGAGAAGAGGGTTTTGGTGAATCTCAAAAGGTCAAGAACATGCACTTTCTGCAATGTCCCCAAAAGCCCAGTCCTCCTCACAGTGCCTCCTTTTTTTTTGTTTTTCCCAGTTTCCAGTTCCTGACACACCCACCTTGCCGCCTCTGCTCTGCAGTCTCCCAGCTGCCAGGCAATATGAAGCCTAAACTGATGTACCAGGAGGTAGGAGTATGGGATGCCTAGCGGGGAGGGGAATGGGTGTTTTGAAGGGCAACAGACCCACCAAACCTATTTCCCCCACTCCTGGACCATCCATCCCTTCTTGATACCACAGCTGAAGGTCCCTGTTGAGGAACCTGCAGGAGAACTGGCCATGAATGAAATCGAGGCATGGAAGGCAGCGGAGAAGGTAGAGTAAGCTGCTCCCCTTGAACTTTCTCAGAGACCATTGTGGTGACCAGCTTTGCGGAGGCTGGCCTCTCCCTTCTCCCCACAGAAAGCTCGCTGGGTCCTGCTGGTCCTTATCCTGGCGGTGGTGGGCTTTGGTGCCCTGATGACTCAGCTGTTTCTATGGGAATATGGGGACTTGCATCTATTTGGACCCAATCAGCGCCCAGCCCCCTGTTATGACCCCTGCGAGTAAGTAGAAGGGGAGGAAGATGATGGATGGGAGGGGACTTGCCAGCCCAGGGACACATAAGCCTGCAAGAGCACCATTTGCTTTGGTGTTCCAAGTGCTGTGATGAGGGGGTTGTGTGTGCCCACATCCATGCCCACTTCCCCCTCCCTTGGTGTTTCCATGGCAGCCACAGCGTCATCATCCTTTATACAGGTCTGTGAACACATGGGCACAGCATCTCTCATCTACATCTGTGGATACACATACTCATACACACTCCTCCCACAAATCTAGACAGACCAGTCACACACACACACACACACACACACACACACCTCCCACAACTTTAGACAGACCAACGACTGACACACACACCAGATTTGCATCCACATGTGGGGACCAGCAGAACCAACCTGTTCTATCTGACCCTCTATGGCTGACAGATGTCCTTCATACCTTCAGAGCGGTGCTGGTGGAGAGCATTCCTGAGGGTCTGGAGTTCCCCAATGCCACCATGAGCAACCCCTCAACTAGCCAAGCCTGGTTGGGTCTCCTTGCTGGTGCTCACAGCAGCGTGGACATTGCATCCTTCTATTGGACTCTCACCAACAATGACACCCACACTCAAGAGCCCTCCGCCCAGCAGGTACCTGGTAGCCTCCCTTCCCTCCTAACTCTCCCCCAAAGCCCCCCCCCCCATTTACCTACTGACTGTGGAAATGGAGAGGGAGTGGGAGGGACTTCCTGCCACCCTGGAGATGAGTGTGTCTTACAGGCTAACTGGACATAGGTGTTTAGTAACAGTTGTCTTCAGACAATCTTCAGAATGAAGGGTGGTGTTTCTCTATCCTGATTATCTAGAAGCCTTTGAGTGTCAAGGAGAGACTTTGGTTATGATGGATTAGGCTTGCAGGTGTCACCCTGAAACCATCACAAATAGCATACTGCTCCATTGCTGGACTCCCATGAGGATGGAATAGGCTAATCTGTGCAAATTTAATCTAGTGCCTGGCATAGACTCAGCCCTTCTTAAGTGTTTACTGTTAAGATATGATTGTCACAGGCTGGACTGTAATGGTACACAACCCTTTAATCCCAACACTCGGGAGGCAGAGGCAGGCAGATCTCCGAGTTTGAGGCCAACCTGATCTACAGAGCAAGTTCTAGGACAGCTAGGGCGGCACAGAGAAACCCTGCCTCACCCCCCATCACCCCAGAAAGGCATGATTGTTAAGCCTGGCCTGAGCTGTTCATCTGGAATCCCAACATTTTGGAAGCTGAGCCTCGTGGTGTAGACTGATAGTCCCAGCTACTCAGAGGCTGAGGCAGGAGAATCTCAAATTTAAGTCTCCCACAGCTTCAAATCAAGTCTATGGTCAGCCCGAGCAACTTAAGGAAACTCTGTGTTCAACAAAAATAGGAAAGCGGTGGCTGATAAGATGACTCAGCAGGTAAAATCAACCACATAGACCCAAAGGCCTGAGTTCAACCCCAGGAACCCAGTTCAGGGGAATTGACTCTGGAAAATTGTTCTTAAGCACTCACATGTATGTGTGCACACATGCGTACATAGACACAATAATGAAACCTTTACAGAAAGGGCCATGTGTATGTAATTGCCTGTCATGTGCAAGGCACCAAGTTCCATCCCCAGCAACACACACACACATGAAGAAAGATGAAAGGCTATAGTATTGTCATTTGTGACACTTCCAATGTAAGGTTTAAGTAAAGCCTATTAATTCTTATGGGGAAGCTGTGAACGTGATGCTGGAGCATTGGCTGGCCCAGCCCCTCAGCAGCTGTCTCCCACAGGGTGAAGAGGTCCTCCAGCAGCTCCAGGCTCTGGCGCCTCGAGGTGTAAAAGTTCGCATCGCCGTGAGCAAACCCAGTAAACCTCTGGCTGATCTGCAGTCCCTGCTACAGAGTGGTAAGCTGGCAACTCCAAGGGTGGCAGTCCTGGGGCTGCCCAAGCTGGCCCCTGACTGCTGTCCCTGTTCATCACAGGTGCCCAGGTCCACATGGTGGACATGCAGAAGCTAACCCACGGTGTCCTGCACACCAAGTTCTGGGTAGTGGATCAGACCCACTTTTACCTGGGCAGTGCCAACATGGACTGGCGCTCGCTGACCCAGGTCTGTGTGTACCCCGCCTCCTCGTGAACCTCCCTTTACATCCCATGGTTCAACCCTCAACTGCCTTGTTCCCATGGCAGCTTAGGGCTCCCTCTGAGTCCTTCTGGAAGCTGGCAGGACACAGAGCACTGGAGGTCCTATCCACTTACCTGGCCTTCATTGTACATTCCTTATGTGTATGTGAAGCCCATCTCTGACCTGGGGGACTCTGGGAACATGGGGGTAACAGGTAAGTTTCCTGAATTGCTGTGCAATTCGGTGTGGAGCATGGCCTTTTACCAGTCAGCCACAACTCAGAGCTCAGGCTCGGATGGGGAAGAAACAGGCGGGGCAATATGGTGGTACAGGTGGTGTCAGGGTGGGTGGGGGCAGAGGGTCATGGGTGATGTGTAAGTACAAGCAAAGATCAGGTACAAATTGAGAGCCTAGGTGGAGGGTACAAGTGGAGAGCCAGGGCAAGATGGCGGTGTCAGCAAATGATGGAGAGGCACTGGCAGGAGCTTGGAGGCGAGGTTGGAAAATGGTAAGGCAGGGTGGTCAAGGATAGAACGGGGACGTTGAGGCAGAATGAGGAGGTACAAGCAGAGCTCAAGGCTGGAGTGGGGGAACACAGTGGACTGACTGTAGCAATCTAAAGCAGACATCTGACCTACCCGGGGTCTTAGGGAAGGGTCCCCAAAGAAGGAGGTAGCTAGTCTGCTTTAAGCGTCAGCAGCTACCAGAACAAGAGGGACTGACTCAGGCAGTAAAGTAAAGGAGACAGAACACACATGACTCTAATTCACCTCAGCTAATACTTCCCTAGACTCCAGTCTCAACAACTATTAAGGGACATGCTGAAGACACGGCATTCCTATCTGCCTGTCTTCTCTCTCAGTGGAGCCTATTGAGAGCCCAGGGAAATGCTGGCACAGTCTGGGGAGCCCACACCTGAGACTGAGCTGGAGCTCGCTGGCCTAGGGCAGAAGCAACAGGCATGCAAAATCTCCAGAGACCTGCAGCTCACAGGACCTAATGCTTTAGGCCTGCCATCCAAGATCCTCAGGAGTACAGGACCAGCTAGGATAACTTAGTGAGACCTTGTCTCAAAATGGTTTCTTTTAAAGGGCAGGGGATGGACCACAGAGGTAAAGAACCTTGTCTAGAATCCCCCAGTGAGGGGCTGGGGTGTGGCTCAGCAGTAGATCCCCTGCCTAGAATCCCCAGTGAGGGGCTGGGGTGTGGCTCAGCAGTAGATCCCCTGTCTAGAATCCCCCAGTGAGGGGCTGGGGTGTGGCTCAGTGGTAGAGCCCCTGCCTAGAATCCCCCAGTGAGGGGCTGGGGTGTGGCTCAGTGGTAGAGCCCCTGCCTAGAATCCCCCAGTGAGGGGCTGGGGTGTGGCTCAGTGGTAGAGCCCCTGCCTAGAATCCCCCAGTGAGGGGCTGGGGTGTGGCTCAGTGGTAGAGCCCCTGCCTAGAATCCCCCATTGAGGGGCTGGGGTGTGGCTCAGTGGTAGAGCCCCTGCCTAGAATCCCCCAGTGAGGGGCTGGGGGTGTGGCTCAGTGGTAGAGCCCCTGCCTAGAATCCCCCAGTGAGGGGCTGGGGTGTGGCTCAGTGGTTAGAGCCCCTGTCTAGAATCCCCCAGTGAGGGGCTGGGGAGTGGCTCAGTGGTAGAGCCCCTGCCTAGAATCCCCCAGTGAGGGGCTGGGGTGTGGCTCAGCGGTAGAGCACAAGCTATACTATTAAGTTTCAGGGTGTTAGCAGGAAAAGAATAAGGAGTTTGCTGAGGCAGCAGGTGGAACATGAATATCCTCATCATCTGTGAGCACCAGGCCAGCATCCCCAGGCTGAGCACTGTTCTCCCACAGGTCAAGGAACTTGGAGTGGTCATGTATAACTGCAGTTGCCTCGCTAGAGACCTGACCAAGATTTTTGAGGCCTACTGGTTCCTAGGCCAGGAAGGTAGCTCCATCCCTTCAACCTGGCCACAGCCCTTTGACACCCGCTACAATCTAGAGACGCCAATGGAGATCTGCCTCAATGGTACCCCAGCTCTGGCCTACCTGGCGGTAAGTTGGGGGAAATGCAACCTCACATGCTCCTGGCTACACGTCATCACTAGACCTGCCTGGTGATTGTTGGGAGGAAAGTCTTGGCGAAGTTACTCTGCTTTGTCAAAAACTTGGGTTGTGTCTCAAGCGCTGCCCCCCCCCCCACTCCTGGGCTCTGGATTCATCTGGAAAATGGGTATGCTGGTGTTTCCAACTTCCATGTGAGGTACTCAGAAACCCTAAGCCCTTAATGATGTATATAAATCAGCCACAGGTAACTCTCTCCATTCATTCCTTCACATAATTTAGTTAGAGTCTCATTCCGCCCATGCCGACCTTGAGTTATGTACATGAGGGTAGCTTTGAGCAGCTTTGGTGGGGTTTTTGTTTGTTTTTAAAGACAAGGTCTCCCTATGCAGCCTGACTAGCCTGGAACTCACAGAAATCCATCTGCCTTTGCCATCTGGGTGCTGAACTTGAAAGTCTGGGCCATCAAAGCCAGTCCATATTTTCTTAAATTTTATTGTCCAAGCATGGTGGTTCACACCTTTAATCCCAGGAAGCAGAAGCAGGGGGATCTCTGTAAATTCTAGAAGTTCTAGATCAGCCTCGTCTACCTGGTGACCAGACCAGCCAGCACTTAATAGTACGACCCTGTCTCATTTAAAAAAACAGCAAAAAAAAAAAAAAAAAAAAGAAAGAAAGAAAGAAAAAAAAAGGTAGCAATACCCATGGACACAGGGCTTCTCTGTATAGTTCTGGCTGTCCTGGAACTTTGTAGACCAGGCTAGCGTCAAACTCACAGAGATCCCCCTGCCTTTGCCTCCTGAGTGCTGGGATTAAAGTCATGTGCCACCACTGCCCAGCTGTTCTTTTTCAAAAGCACTTAATTTAGTAATGTGTGCATGTGTAGGTATGTGCATGTGAGTGAGGGTGCCCATGGAGACCATTGGCTTTCCCTGAATCTGAAGTTACAGAGGTTTGTAAGCTGTCCCATATGGGTGCTGGGAGCCCAGCTCCAGTGCTCTGAAAGAACAGGACACACTCACAGTTAACGGCTGAGCCACAGCCTCACCCCACCCCACCCTCTTTTGTTGTTACTGTTTCTTGAGGCAAGGTCAAATAATCCTCTAACTCACACTACCTTTGGAACTCCCTACTTAGATGAGGCTAGCCCTGATCTTCTGACACTCCTGCTTCTGCTTCCCAAATGCCCAAAGTACAAGAGTGTCCACTTTTTCTTTTGGATCGAGTCTATGTAGCCCAAGGTTACGCCCATCTCTTCATCCTCCTGCCTCAGCCTCCTGCTACTGTCTGCGCTGACTCTTTCTGGGACAGTTAACTAACGTGATTGACAAAGCATGACTGATTTTAGCTATTGCTACATTTTTCAGTTGAGGAAGGTCATTTAGGCTTCCTGTATTTCGCCTTGAGCAAGTCAGGAAGTCTTGGTAGAGGGTCATGAATCATGGATGCAGAGAAACATGATCCTTGGTGCCCTTTGTAACCACAGTCTTCCATGAAGATATATGAACACTTCCTGCTTCCAAGGCCACTTCTACTTTTAGAGTGGCAGTTTTCACGGGACCTAGCAAAGGGCCTCTTGTGACCCCTGTCACATGAGGAATTGCCTTGTCAGGGGTGGGCAGAATAGAGCCAAGATCTCCGAATCAGTTGCCTGGAGGTGTCACTAAAACCCTGTTCCTAGACAAGTGAAGTGACACCTGCCTGTAATTCTAACACCAGAGAGAGTGGCTCAGGAGTTCAAAGTTATTCTGGTGGGCTGAAGAGATGACTCAGAGGTTAAAAGCACCGACTGTTCCTCCAGAGGTCCTGAGTTCAATTCCCAGCAAACACATGGTGGCTTACAACCGTCTATAATGAGATCTTATGGCTGCAGGCATACATGCAGGCAGAACACTGTATACATAATAACTAGATCTTTAAAAAGTTATTCTGGCTACATAGTAAATTACAGACCACTGGGACTACATGAATTCTTGTCTCCAGTAAAATTAATAATTAGTTAATTAATTAAAATAATGATCTGGGGAGATGCCGAGGTTAAGAGCATTGGCTGCTCTTCCAAAGGTACTGAGTTCAGTTCCCAGCAACTACATGGTAGCTCACAACCATCTATAATGATATCTAGTGCCTTCTTCTGAGATACATGCAGAACTTACAGAACACTATATACATAATAAATAAATCTTTAAAAAATAAATAATAAAATAAACAAAATCATAAGGAGCTAGGGGATTAGTTTGATGGGTATACAACTTGCTATAGAAGCATGAGGACCTGAGTTCAAATCTCCAGAGTTCACGTAAAGCCTGGCATAGTGATACACATCTACTACATACATACCCCTGTAGGTATGATGGCAAACGAAATGAGGGACAATGATCAACACTTGAGGGTGTCCTCTGACCTCCACTCACACGCTGTGGCACACATGCAGCATGCATTCACATATATCATATAAACGTATGCATATACAGACACTGAAAAAGAAAAAAAAGAGAGAATTTTCATTTGAAGCAAGTCTCCAAGAGTAATGAACTAACCAAGAGTATGAATTCTGGAACCAAGCACTCCAGTCTTGGCTGTGTGACCTTCAGCAAGTAGCTTGCCCTTTCAGCAGGTGGTTATGCTTCCTTTCTTGGAGACTGTTTCCAGTCAGCTCTATAGCACCTCGTTCACGTGAATTGTCTGAACTTGGGGTCCACTGTGGTGCTGCCCCCAGCAGGACACAGGTATTGATTGTCCCCTCACCCCCAGAGTGCACCTCCACCACTGTGTCCAAGTGGCCGCACCCCAGACCTGAAGGCTCTTCTTAACGTGGTAGACAATGCCCGGAGCTTCATCTACATTGCGGTTATGAACTACCTGCCAACGATGGAGTTCTCCCATCCACGCAGGTACTTTGGATTGTGGCAGGGCTCGGGATGGGGAACCCCTGTGAGAGGGAGGGGGGAGGAGTGTCAAGCAAGATCTCCAGCACCCCAGATAAAAGGCATGCTTGACAGCATGCATCTTTTACCGCAACGGGAACAGAGACAGGTGGATCTCAAAGGTTCACTGGCTGGCCACTCTAGCTGAATTGGAGTTTCCACATTGGAATCTACAACAGTAAGGTGGATTGGAGCTGGAGAGATCGCTCACCGGTTAAAAAGGCTTGCTGCTCATTTCAGTTCCCAGCCCCTAAATTGTTCCTAACACCTATGTCAGGTGGCTCACAATTGCCTGTTATTCCAGTGAGCATACACACACACACACACTGGGGATGAGAGGAAATTGGGCATGGTGGTCCATATCTGTAATCCCATCCCTTTTGGAAGGCTGAAGTGATATGATGAAGACTGGCCTTGGCTACAGAGTGAAACTGTAGATGGGGGTGGACTGGAGGGTACCCAAATGGTAGCAAGGACCAGAAGGTGAGGGATCTGAGAATGTAGGAAGAGGGCTTGGGAGCCCAAAAGTTCCAAAGCTGAAGGTGAAGGCTGTAGCTAAATAGCACACATACATACACAGAGGTCAAGCACTGTACACAGAAAATAAAAATAAACAGCTGGAGAGACTTGCTGCTCTTTCAGAGGACCTGAATTTGGTTTCCAGCATACATAAAATGGCTCACAAAAATCTGTAACTCGAGCCCCAGGTGACCCAATGGCTTTCTCTTCTATGGGCATTGATATGCACATGCTTATGTCTACATGCAGACACAGTTTAACATATACTTAAAATAATATTAAATTCTTACAAAAAAAAAAAATAAAGAAGTGTGGGGGGTAGTGGCACACGCCTTTAATCCCAGCACTCAGGAGGCAGAAGCAGGTGGATCTCTGAGTTTGAGGTCAGCCTGCAGTGAGTACCAGGATAGCCAGGACTACACAGAGAAATACTGCCTATAAAAACAAAGAAAAACAAAAAAACTTTAAAAAAAAAAAAAAAAAAAAAGCTGCCTCTTCCCATACTCAAAAAAAAAACTGCCTCTTCCTGTACTCCGCTGCACTTCAGGTTCTGGCCGGCCATTGATGACGGGCTGCGGCGGGCCGCCTATGAACGAGGTGTCAAAGTGCGCTTACTCATCAGCTGCTGGGGGCACTCCGAGCCATCCATGCGGTCCTTCCTGCTCTCCCTGGCTGCTCTTCGTGACAACCACACTCACTCTGACATCCAGGTGGTAAGAACCCAGCCCAGATCACCCCTTTTCCACTATGCGCAGTCCAGGGGACACAGCCCAGATGAACCCCAAGTGTATAGCCGTGAAAGAAAAACTAAGTCATGGCTGTCTGGGATCCAGAGAGCACAGAGAGCAGTCCATCATTGAGGTAGGGAGTCATAGGGAGAGGGGCAGGGAGGCTGGCACAGAGAAAGCACCTGCTATATACTGGTGTTCAAGAAAGACTCTATGAGGTGCCGTGACTTTGAGATGATCTCCAGGACCTCATAAGCCCACACTTAATCTCAGCACCTAGGAATAGAGGCAGAAGAATCACCAGTTCAGGGTTATCCTTGGCTATATAGTGAACTCAGGCCAGCCTAGGAGATGCAGTGAGGCTTGGTCTAAAAACCAGGTGCAGAGAAGGAGAGAGAGCACCGTCTGCAACTGGAGAGGTGGCTTTGGTTAAGAGCACTGGTCCCAAAGGACCAGATTTTGGCCCCCAGCACCCCATATCTCACAACAGCCTGTAATTTCAGCTCCAGGGAATCCCGTGTCCTCCTCTGGCCCCTGTGGGCACCAGAACGCACACACTCACGTGTACACACACACTCACATACACGTAAACTTAAAAGTCCTTAAAACAGAAGGGAGAGAGACAGAAGCAAGACTTTTAGAAAAAGGGACATCGGAGATGAGGCTCCAGGGTGGAACAAAAGCCACTATAGGCCCATATTCCCACCCGAACCCCTGCCTCAGCTGGTGTTTACTGAGGACCAGCTTACACAGAGCCCCATTTGGGGCCAAGGATCCACCCCACCCCAGGGAAGCAGCTAAGTGCCTTTTGGAGACACCACTCAGATGCCTATCCTGCCATCCCAGAGCTTCTCACAGCTCCCCAACATGCACCTTGAGCTGGATATCTCCCCCCTCCCCTGCAGAAACTGTTTGTTGTCCCTGCTGATGAAGCCCAGGCTCGAATCCCCTATGCCCGCGTTAACCACAACAAGTACATGGTGACCGAACGTGCTACATACATTGGTGAGTGCCCCCAGTACCACGGGCATTACCAGAGAAGCGCAAACCTGGGCACTAGGTCCTGGCCACCCCACCCGACTCTTACTCTACCCTTTGTCCCCAGGAACCTCCAACTGGTCTGGGAGCTACTTCACAGAGACAGCAGGCACTTCCCTGCTGGTGACACAGAACGGGCATGGTGGCTTGCGAAGCCAGCTGGAGGCACTTTTTCTGAGAGACTGGGAATCCCCATACAGCCATGATCTGGACACCTCAGCTGACAGCGTGGGCAATGCCTGTCGCCTGCTTTGAGGCCCAGCACAATGGATAGGCCAAAGCCTTTCAGGCCCCCTTGGACTCAACTCTGGGTCTTGGGGGTTTTTTTGTCCTCACACCCTTGCTTCTGTCTGTCCCGTTGTGGCTCCACAATCTCCCCCACTACGCTCCTTGTTGCTACCTCCACCCCCACTGGCCTGACAGTCTGGCCCCTGTGGACCTAGCAGAGCTGAGGGAGGATCAGGCCCCAAAGTAGTGGGGGTGCATGCTGGGCTCGGACCTTTGGCCTACCCCCCACAAAGGGCCAAGATTATAATAAGTAAATAATTGTCTGTACAGCCTGTGCTTAACTGACTGGTATGACATGGGATGTTAGGGGGCAGGTGGCATGGACTTCTGATAGAGACATATCAGCATGCAATGCACACAAGGCTGATGTAGCCTGGGCATGCAGTATGTGACCACACTGGCAGGCATGGGCTAAGCATGCATATAACCAGCATGTGTTGTACCGAGCATGCTTCAGATTAATGTGGTGGGGGGGGCGGCGGGACACAGACAGACCAGCAGATCTGAACAACAGAGCATGTGCCAGGTCTGAATTTATCCCCACCGATGTGTTTACACTTAGCATGTCCTGATTGTGAGTGAGTGAGCATGTCAAGCCTATCACAAATACAGAGGACTAGTCAGTGGCACTTACAACCTGTGATGGACATGTGCCCAGTAGAGAACATTCTGGGGGTAGAGCCAATTGGCTCTTTTTATTTATTTATTTATTTATTTTCCTTTTTGTTTTAAAACAAGGTCTCACCATAAGCCCAGACTGGTCTTGAACTTGTAATTCTTCTCCTGCCTCAGTCTTCTGAGTGCTTGGAATTACATGACATACCCCACCATGTCAGGCTTAATTTAGTCTATTTAGGAAACAGGATACTCCAGTGCCATAGTAGCTGGGCCCCTGGCCTCAGCCAGTAGCCAACCAGTCACAGCCAGTGGGTGCCAGAGGGGATCCATATGGGTAGTGCGGGTTCACGTACAAGTGGTAACAGGCAGGAGCAGGGTTTGGAACCATTATTTATTAAAATACACAGAGGCAAACTGGCCCAGGCACAGTCAGGGCCAGTGAGGTGCAGCCTTCTTCCTGACTCACTGGCCTCGGAACCTGGGGCCAGACCCTGAAGGCCTCCAACACGTAGGGTGTGATACAGGCGTGTTGCCAGGGGCAGGGGAGTAGAAACATTCTGGATAGAAGCTATTTTTTTCTGTAAGAATAATCTGTGGGTTTAAAGGCTGGCTCTAAGGAGCCATTCAAGAGCAAAAGGGGATAGCAGCCCATCTAGCTTAGACCCCAGGAAGTGATAGGGGTGGGGTCCCCATCAATGGTGCCCTCCAACATGCTGCAGAAAGCTAGTGGTCCTGGGTGGTCCGTGTGGGTGTGGGTGGCGGCCCGGGAGTCCTTGAGCTCGAGACCCCCGGATGCCCTCTAGGGTCCAGTCTGGTTCATTTAGCCACTCTCCAGTACAGCTATTGGGATCGAAGAGCTCAGGGCCTGACCTCTGTGGGGGGAAAGAAAGCGGAACATCAGCAAGAACTATGGGGGCCTGCCGAGGCGTGTAGTTGTCTACTGGAAGGGGTTAGCAGGCATGAAGGCCCTCCTTATGCGGGCTTTTCCATACTGCACTCAGGTATTAGGGATAGGAACCAGGATGGACCAGGCTTATGGTAGACAAATGCCTTGCCTCTGGGCCACATCTACAATCCCTCACTGGGGAATTCTAAGCAAATGCTTTCGTCCTAAATTATATCCCCAGTCTCTCACACTGGATTGTAGGTAACCACTCTGCCACTGAAGGAGAGTCTCCAGCCCTTTACTGGAGAGTCCCGGGTCCCTCACTGGTGGAAACTAGGCAAAAATTCGATTGCAAAACTAAGTCACCAGCCTTTTTGGGCAAGGAGGAGATGTGAGTGTTTGTTTTTTTGAGATAGGGTGTTGTTATGAAGCCTAAACTAAACTTGACCTTGAGGTGACCCTCCTGTTTCAACTTGCTGGGATTACAGATAATGTACCTCATCACTCAGCACCTTGCCTATTTCTTAACAGGCCCATCACTAGGTGTGTATTTTCTGTCCCAGCCTTAATTAGAGTTAGTATATAAGCCTTGAGCTGTCCTGAGGGTGCTAAGGTGAGCTGAGCCTGGCCACTTTGTGTAGGAAGTCAGTACTGAACCTTAGAGCCCGGGTGTAAAGTGACAGAATGCTACAGATATAGTAAGTGTAGCCCTATTACCTGTGCTCCATCAGAGATTAAGCTCAAGGGAGGCCAAGACCTAGGCTGGGTGCCAGTCTAGGTACCCTGCTTACCTCAGTATCCATGGTCCTGTCTTTGATGTTGGGCCCATCTCCTTCCCGTTGTGGGATGACAGATGGGTCTGTGGAGGCGCCTCGGCCTTCTCCTTCCTCCCAGCCATTGCCTCGACAAGGCACAGCATCCTCTGGTGAGGCTTGGCTTAGCCGGATAAGATTACTGAAGTTGGAATCAGATTTGGAACTTGCCGGAGCCTTGCGGGCCTTGTGGCGGCTGGTCAAGCGGCTGCCATAGAAAGCCAGGATAGGCTCCGGACCTGGATCGGGGACTCGATGGCCGGTGTTGGCTACTTTGAGAGGGGCCAGCATATCAGAGACCATGTCGGCCCGTGTGTCACTCCACAGCCCTCGTCTGGCCTCCTGCAGACTCAAGTCATCAAGCTGGTCGATGGCCCTCTGCATTCCGGGAGCCTTCTCCTCCCTGAAGAAGGAGCCACTGCCTGCCATGCCACCCAGGCCTGCAGTGTCCTCCTCCTCAACCAGGCGGTAGTAGGGAGGCCCATCCTCTGTGCTGGTTATAACAGGCGGGGGTGGCTTGCCATCCACCTGCAGGGACAGTCGACAGCCACGAAGTGACAGCTGATAGTAGCGGGTAGCCTCATGGGCACTCCGCAGCTGCTGCATGGATACAAAGGGGTGGCACAGGGCCGCGCTGGGACTAATGCGTTCGTGAGACTCCCATGTTAGCATGCGTTTGATGAGCTCCACCATGCTCTTGAGGTCCGCATGTTCTGCCAGCGCCTCCCGGTCTGGGAAGCTCAAACGACTCATGGCCCCGCCACCATTCACGGTCTCAATTTGGTCCAAGGACTTGAGCATGTACTTGCGGCGCTCAAGTGGGCGCACCTGGTGGGGAATGGGGGGAGATACCAGGTGGAAATTTGTCTAGACTGGGCTCCCCAAATCACCTGCTGTGGGAGCCAAGATCCCCCTGACTTCTGCCCATGTGACTGGAAGCTCTCTTGCTTTGCCTGTCCAGTCTGACACCTCCTGCCAGATCCTCGGTTTCCAATCCATAGCTCTACTGCCATGGGGAGAGGGGGGGGGGTGCACAATTCCGTTCTTTGGGCCTCCTGTCAACTAACACAGGCTCCATGCTTCATCTAGACCTTTAGTCCAAATGGCTCTTACCTTCCAATTTGCTGTCTCACACAGGTCTGACAACTAACCCCCAAATTTCTGGTCCTCCCCCAAGGCCTAACTTAATTGATTCTTATGATAACAGTCCCCAGCCCCAGCCCAGATTTTCTTCATCCTGCCTGCTCCCCTCATACCTTGGTCTCAGCTAGATAGTCGGCAGAGGACTTCAGCTGCCAGGGATTGGTGGCATCAGGGTGGGGGTTCCGCTTGAAGAAGTGGTGAGCCTTGCGGGCAGCGTGCAACAGATGGGGCTTGGGTAAGCCCTGCGTCTCACAGATGTAACGCACCTGGTCATACTCATTGTTGCCAGGGTAGAGAGGCCAGCCAAGGTGTAGCTCGGCCATGACGCAGCCCAGAGACCACACATCCACCTTCTCGCAGAAAGGTAACCCTAATAGGATCTCTGGGGCCCTGTAGAAGCGTGACTGGATGTATGGCTCCTTCACATAGCGCACCTCACTGAATATGCTGGCGGATCCAAAGTCAATCACCTATAGAGGGTACAGGACACAGGGCAGGTGGGCCGCTGGAGTGGTGGGGATGAGACTGGGCCCCTCCTGGGCCTCATCTCCATTTCTCCTGCATCTGTCTAGCTCTGTGCCTTTGAAACTTCCTTTCTTATGAACGTTCCTGTCCTCTAGCTATTGCTTCTGTGTTAGGTGTTAGGCCTGATTCTCTGTGCTTGAACTTCTGCCTATAATAGTTGGGGGACCCACCCCCCACCTGCAGTGCAGAGCCATGTACATAGTAGGCACGTATTCTTCCAAATCCTCTGTTCTTCAATGGTCAGTCTTGAGGCAGGCTTTCAGGTATCCCAGGCTGGCTTCAAACTGGTTATGTAGCCAAGGATGACCTTGAACTCCTATTCTCTATCCCCTACCTCCCAAGGGCCGGGACTATAGATGTGCATAACTAAGCCCAGCTCCTAACTAGCATTTTAATATTTCACTTGTATGTGAGGTTATGGGGGGGGGTACATGCATACGTGAGTGGGTTGTCATGCCCATGTGTGCACATGGAGGGAGAGAGGTTGATGTTAGGTATCTTCTTATTTGATTGGCGTTAGATATCTACCTTACTTTTTGAGTCAGGTCTCTCACTGAACCTGAAACTCACTATTTTGGCAGGATTGCCAGGCCACTGAGCTCTATGATCCACCTGTCTTCCCTTCCAACCCTTTAGCCCAAGCCCAGATCTAATTGTGCTGGGGATGTGAATTTAGGATCCTCTGTTTGTGTGCAGCACCATCCACTGGGGCTGTAGAGAGATGGCTCATTGGTTAAGGGCACTTGGTGCTCTTGCAGAGGACCCAGGTTCAGTTCCCAACATAGCATCTCACACATGTCTGTAATTCTAGTTCCAGGGGATTCAAACGTCCTCTTTGGCCTCTTGGAAATCCATAATGCAATACATACACAGGCACCCACACATAAACTAAATTAGCCTGGCATTAGTCCCAGCACCCAGGAGGCAGGAGGATCTCAGAGTTCAAGGCCAGCCTGGTCGACAAAGTGAGTTCCGGGACAGCGAGGGCTGCACAGAGAAGCCTTGTCTCAAAAGACAAAATAAATAAGCCAAATTTAAAAATAAAAATTCTAGTCCCATGAGAGCAAGAGTTTTGTATTTCGTTAAAGGCTGTGTCTCTAGAGGTCTGGAACAGTGCCTGGCACGTTGTAGGGCCCAGAAAAGTGGGTATTTTAGACCAATCAGCATTTTTCTTCTTTTGAGTGTCTGTCTTCCAAGTTACTGGAGATGGAACTTAAGGACTTGCGAATATTAAGTAAATATTCTAGGTTCCCAGCCTATTTTTTTTGTTTTTTCTTTCTAAGATTTATTCATGCATTTTATGTATATGAGTGCTCTGTATCTGATCCCATTACTGATGTTTGTGAGCCATCATGTGGTTGCTGGCAGTGAACTCGGGACCTCTGGAAGAACAGTCAAGTGCTCTTAACCTATGAGCCATCTCTCCAGCCCCTTGCAAGAGTTTTTCAGTTTTATTTTTTATTCTAGTGTGTGCATGCATGACCTTGAGGATATGCATGCACATGAGTGTTGGAATCCACTGAGGCCAGATGAATCAGATGCCCCTGGAGCTGGAGTTACAGATAGTTGTGGACTGTAGAACCTAACATGGGTCCTCTGCAAGAGCAGTCTGGGCATTTAACCAATGAGCTTCTCTCTAGCCAGCTCTTGGACCTTTTAAAAACTTATTTAATTAGTGCAATTAATTAAGTAATTAAAAAATCCAAATTAGTGCTTAGGGTTTTTTGTTTAGTTGTTTTGAGATAGGGTCTCACTACATATCCCTGGCTGTGTTGGAATTCACCATGTAGACTAGGCTGGCCTTAAACTCAGAGAGATCTGCCTGTCTCTAGCTCCTGAATGCTGGGATTAAAAGCATGCACTACCCTGCCAGGAATCATGTTTGATCTTTAAAGATAGGTTTTCATGTACCCCATAGCCATTGTGTAATTTAGGATGACTTTGAACTCCTGATCCGCAAGACCCCACATGTGTACCAGCACCCTAGGCCTTCATCCTTGATGCCAAGGTTTCTCTCAGTTCCTGAGGCAGGCCTTGAATTCATGATAATCCTACCTCAGCAGAGCAACTAGGATTACAGGCCTGCATTAGCAAATCTGGCTCCTCTTTGCCCCCCCCCCCCCCACTCCCTTCACAGCTCATCTCTCACCTCCCAGTGTCTTGTCTTCATTTCTTTGTTAGAGCCTGGGAAGGAACCACCCTGAAAGCTATGCCCTCTGTGATCTTCACTGTCAACACCCTGAAGGCCCTTTGGCTCCCCCCCCTCACCACCAGGTGGCGCTCTGCTGGTCTCACTGAATCCTTGTGACTCAGTGGGGACCCCAGCTTTCTTCGCTGCTCTGCACTCAGCCACCTCTCCTCTCCCCTGAACACAAGGCTAATCATGAAATAGTTATTAGTTGAGACTCACAGTCCCCGAGAGCTTGAATGACACTGGGCATTGAGTCAGTGTTTATGGGGTCCCTTCATTCTGAAAACACTGTAGGGGTGCCAGTGACCCCCGGATGTTGCGTGAGCTCTGGCTAGATCTACAGAGGTTTTTCTTAGCTCTCAGACCTTCCATCCCTAAGGGCAGAAATACCCATCTCTTCCTGTTTCTATGTCTCTCACAGTCAGTGGGGTCCTGGGAGAGGCCGGGGACACAATGAAGGCAGCTTTGGTCCAGCCCCACCCTTGGGTGTTGCCTGTTCCATCACCATCAGACTCTCGATGAAGAAGCAGTGGTGCCCGAGCCTGAGCTCTAATGGAGGAGGCGAAAGAGGCGTATCTGTGTATATTGCTGAGCCACATAGGTTCTGCAGGAGAAGTGGGCAGAGGAGGCAGCTCAGGTGCCCACTCAGGGTCAAGAACAGAGGGTAGTGTGACCAAGGCCAGCAGGCCAGCAGGTTCTAGTCCCAATGGAGTTCTCTCTCTCTCTCTCTCTCTCTCTCTCTCTCTCTCTCTCTCTCTCTCTCTCTCTCTCTCTCTCTCTCTAAGATTTATTATGAATATAGTGTTCTGCAGGCCAGAAGAGGGCACCAGATCTCACTACAGATGGCTGTGAGCCATCATGTGGTTGCTGGGAATTGAACCCAGGACCTCTGGAAGAGCAGCCAGTGCTTCTAACCCATCTCTCTAGTCGCATTTTTTTTTTAAGACAGGTCTCAAGTAGGGTGGACGAGCCTTGGACTTGCTACGCAACCAAAGACAACCCCAAACTTTTAATCCTACCTTCCTCCACCTCTGCAGTACTAGAATCAGAGGTCTCTGTCCCCATGCCCAGCTCTCCCTCACACATTTTCTTTTTCAAACTTCATTAATTTAGGGGGATATGCAAATGCAATAGTGTGTGTGTAGAAGCCAGAGGATGACTTTGGGAAATCGGTTCTCTGCTTCTACCATATGGATCCTGGGTATTGAACTCAAGTCTTTAGGCTTGGCAGCAATCACCTTCATTGGCTGAGCCATCTTGCTGGCCCTTTTTCTAAACTTTGAACGTGTGTGTCTGTGTGTGTTCATGTTTGTGTGCATATGCACACAAGATCCCTCACTGAACATCCTGAACATAGAGCTTGCAGACTGTCTACACTGGCTGGCCAATGAGCTCCTGTCTCTACCTCCCCAACATGGATACTACAGATGTGCTCCACATCTGGCTTTTTAGACAGGTGCTAGGGATCTGAACTGAGGTCCTCATGCTTGTTCAATAGGTACTTTACATCTCAGTATCCCTGAAGCCTCCCCCTCTCACACTATGAAACCCACCAATGAATTCTGTTATCTCTAGCTCCAAATCTGCCCAGAATCCACACATACCTTAGCCGTCTTTTGTTACCTTCGACCCCATCTGCCTTCTTGATCCTACTTCTATTTGTGAGCCCGGCATGTTGGTGTGTGCTTTTGACCCCATTGTTTGGGAGGCGGAGGTAGGCTGACTGAAGCCTGCCTGATCTACATAGCAAGTTCAAGGCCAGCCAGGGACACATTGTGAGGCCTTGCATCAAAAAAAAAATACAAAGTCAAACCAGTTTTGACTGTGCCTGTGAGGACTTGCACAACCACACAGCAGCCTCTTTCATCTTTTTCTCTCCTTTGTCAGATTCTACCTCAGCTCCGTGGAGCTTCCCTGTGTTGGCAGAATATTTAAACACCACATGCTCTTACCCCGGGGCCTGCCTTTGGCTGTTCCTTCTGCCTGGAAATTCTCCCTTCTTCCCTGGCCCTCTCCAGCCCTCAAAAAAATCAGGGGCCACATCCCTGACCACTTCTTGTAAATTTCAGCCTCTACTAAATCCCACGCCTGAGCAGTACCCCACGTCCTTCTGATTCTGATTCTGATTCTGTATTCTCCTTCCCCATGGCACATCTTACTCCTTATCTGAGTACTGTCTCCCCACGAGAATGTCAGCCCTAACCTGAGAAGGACGCTGAATGGAACAAGGTTGGGGAGACTTCAGGGCTAGAGGAGAAGCACAGAAGACCTCAGGTATTTGATAGAGAGGACCTCAGAAATAAGATGGAGAAGCCCGGCATGGTGGTGAATACCTGTAATCCAGATACTTGGGAGGGGGAGACCCACTCTAATCCAGACCAGCCTGGACTACATGGGACCCTGCATCCAAAAAATCAACCCCCGCCCCCCTAAAAAACAAGCTGCCTGTAATGACACACCAATAATCCTAACACTTGGGTAGTACAGTGGGATTATGTTACATTGTAAATAATTTTCCCCCCCTGTCTACTGGTTTAATAAAAACGCTGATTGGCCGAAGGCAGACAGGAAGTGTGGGCGGGGCTACCAGACTAAGAAAACTCTGGGAACAGGAAGAGCAGAGCAGAGATGCCAGAGAGAAGCCAGGAAGATACCGATGGCAGCAGATGCAGAGGAAAGAAGTTGAAATGCTGCTCTGAGAAAAGGTACCGAGCCGCATGGCTGCACAGGATGAGAATCACGGGTTAGTTGAAGAGCAAGAGCTAGCTAGGAATATGCCAGAGCCATAGGCTGATCAGCATAAAATTAATACAAGCATCTGTGTGTTTCTGTGGGACCGTGGGCCGGAACCTCAGAGCTAGGCCCGAAAGGCCAGGCCAGAAACTTACTACTACAGGGTAGTGGAGGCCGGTAGGTCATAAAATCAAGGCACCCTCAGCTACACAGGGAGTTCAAGGCCAGCCTGTGCCATGAGACCCTGTCTCAAAAACAACAACAAAAAACAAAAGAATTGGAGTGAAATATGCAAGACCAACAGACAGCCACAAGGAGAGGCAGCTCCGGAATCGAGGACACCTCAGAGCCACATCATGGAACTAACCAGAGAGCCCCACCCACACGTTGGCTGTTGGCAGAGCATCCAAGGCAGCCTCACTCACCTTTACCCTGAAGGGGCAGCGGGTCTGGTCCACCAACATAATGTTTTCAGGCTTGAGGTCAGCGTGGATGATGGCCAGCTCCTTGAGCCGGGCCAGTGCTCTTAGCACCTGCAATGTGACAGTGCGGATGTGCCGGGCAGGAAGGGGTGCAAAATTGTTCTCTTTCTGGAACTCGAAAAGGTTTTGCTCCAGTAGCTCAAAGACCAGGTAGAACTTGAGGGCATCATGGAAGAACTCAAGAAAGCGGATGACATGGGCCTCGTCGGGGTCCAGGCCTCGCACGCATCGTAGTAATTTCAGTTCATTCTTGATGATGCGGCTTCTGTACGCATCATTCTTCAGGATCTTGATGGCCACCATTTCACCTGTACTCCGACGCCAGCCCTTGGCCACCTCTCCGAAGGTGCCCTTACCCAGTACCTCGATGATGTCATAACAGTCAGTCTCTGACTGGATGGTGGCCATGGTGCCCTGACTGCTAGTCACTACTCTGTCCTTATGCCTGGACCACTGGCTTGGCTGACTAGACCTCCCACCCTGATGATGAACTGTCAGTCTGCCTAGCAGGGGAAAGATAACCACACTGGTGTCTCTTCCTATAAGGTCAGCCCCTGCCTCCCTGTCACCCCTTGACCCCCTTGGCCACACAGTGAGTCTACCAAGGGCTGCACCCCTCCCCCAAAGCCCTCCTGGCTTGGGATGAGGGGGCTCAGGCCCCCCTGAATGGATTCCAGCGTTGCTGAGTGGCTTTGATTCTGTTGTTAGAGACCTGAGTCCTAGGCTAGAATGGGGGGGAGGGGTGCCAGGCTGGCCCCTCCCCCACCCACTGATGGAACCCTGGAGAAGTTGACAGGGTACACTCAGAGGGATTTTAATCATTGACCTTGGGTGTTCAGAAATGGGGACATACCTATGGGCATGTGAGAGCGTGGAAAGATTTTTCCATGTTAGAGGGTGTGTGTGTGTGTGTGTGTGTGTGTGTGTGTGTGTGTGTGTGTGTGTGTGTGTGTGTGTAAAGCATAGAAGGGGTGATGTGTGGATGAGGTAAGATCCAGATTGTAAAGGCACTGAATGCAGGCTAAAAAGTTTGAAGAGGACACTGGAGTAGAGTAAGGGAAGACTTTAATGAGTGGTCCCACCCAAGTCTTTACATAGGAAGCTTCTGTGTGAGAGGGGTTATTGTTTTGCATTCAACACAGTGGTTGCACCTTAAGCAACTGCTGTCCCAACCAGCAATTGCAACTCTACAACCACCAGCAGCAGTTTGGCTACACTGGCTGCAGCCAGGTGGGAATTTTGTCCCCTCAGGCACTGGCTATGTCATTACCATGACCACTAAAGGAAACCTTATCTAAATCTCTATCCTTCTATAGGATTCAGGATTCAAAGGTTGGGAGGGGGGATAGCCTGATAGCTCAGAGAGGCTGAATAGCAAATAGCTATCTCTCCTTGCTCCTGCCTTCCCCCCCCCCAAAAAAGGAGTGTCCTTCTGCTCAATCCCCACTTAAGAACCCTCACTATACACGGTTCCTCCCTGCCACTTCCTCTAAGCTAGTTGCTGATTCAACCTCCTGAGCCCAGGTTAATTTCATTTAATGAAACAAGTGTAACACATATTTGCACCATTAACAGTAGCAGCAGAAACAAATGTAGCATACCTTTTCATAGTTAATATTCCACAACATTTGCCCCTTTTTATCTAAATAAAAAGAAAGGGTTTTAACTTACACATAGTAAGACTATATACAAGAAGTACAATTATCAAGTAAGGATTACATTCACAATGTCCAGTCCATTTGTCTCTGGCAAATTTAAAGAAACTATTCCATTAGCTATCCTATCTTAGTGAATCCAAAGTTTCATGCCTAATTTAATTTCTATCATAGCTAAGGAAAACTGAAACTATAACTATCTAGTTTTCAACTCCATCAAAGACCCCAGAAGAATATAATATTACCTAAGTAAACAGGAAATGCATTGCAAGCAACTTTCAAAACTCTAGAAATGGCAGAGACATCTGACTGCCTGGACAGCCACCCAAAGTTCCTCTGCAGTGTTGAGGCATCCATGCTCCAACTCTAAAGCCAGCTTTAAATTTGAATTGAACTAGGACTACATAAAGACCTTTTATGTTTGTAACAAACAACAGAAAGAGATATTTGGGGAGACTTACAAAATTTTATCCTATTGGAAATGTACAATACCATTAGGCCAATTTTACTTTTGAACTATTTCCTCTCCTCATCAAGAAGGCTCTCCTCTTCAAATCTATTCTTTATCAACCTTGATGGTATCCCTAGCTTTTCTTCTCTTGTGAAAACAAAAGCAAAACCTCTTCCCCAACATAGCGAATATCCTGGTTTCCATTCTGAGTTCAACACAGCTTTAAAATACATAAGCTGATTTAATTCACTAGGTTTTTTTTTTCTATTATCTAATACGTTAATGAAAAAGGGACAATCTGGGGAAAGAATTTGCTATCTGCTTCCTTAAATCTCTTTAAGTCTAACATACCTACAGAATTCAAATTACCTTCTGCGTAGCCTTGGGTATGCATATCATCTGGTGGTCATTGTTGAACAGTAACTAACTGGATATATTGAAATTGGTGTTCTAATCACCTTAGGCCATTCCTCTCCAGTTTCATAATGCAATGGTGTGGTATATTCTGCTCTAAATTCCTCCGTCTGTGTCTGAACTTACTCTTTTTCTTATTAGTATATCTTTGCAAGGCCAGTATCCCATTAATCAACTTGTCTTATTTAGCACAAAACCCACCATGACTTTATTGATATTAATTACCATACTGATAGTACTTAGTATTATATCAATGTCAGTGATATCATTTATCTTCCCATATTCTGCTTCTAACTTCAAGCCTTTTAAGGTAGCAGTATAGAGGGTCTTAACATTTTACTTTGTTATGTTTTCCTATTATTAATATGGAGAAATGTGGGGATATTTTCAAATATAATAAAAACATATATATAGGATATAAGGATAGATTATTAAATCTGTTTTTTAAAGGATTTACTAGCTTTAAACATTTTACATTGGATTTTTGTACATTGTATACAAATTGTGTATGTTGAGATTAATTGTGTTACTATACAAATATCTCTATGCTTGTTCAAGGTATTATACTTATTCAGTTCATCTAACAATGTAATACAAGTTACTAGTCCATGAAAGTTTTTATTACCAACTAATTAGAATATAAAGTAATGCAAGTTAGTAGTTAGACTTACATTCAAATAGTCATATTAGATAGGTTTTCAAGAGGAAACAAATATATTTTAGATGAATAGGTCTTCTTCAAACACTTCAGAGATCCTTAGAGTATGGCATTTAAAATAGTTTAAGAACTTGGACTTTTCTGGACAGTGAGACAGGTCTGGTCCTGTCAGCACCAATCTACTTCAAGAGAAAAATGGGCATCAAAGAAACTCCATATGGAGTCTACTTTCTTTGTGGCAACAGTTAGCCACTGTACAAGAACCTGTCCCTGTATTGACTGCTTGACAATAGGCTGTTTAAACTGGACATGCAGATTCCCTAGGAAAGTGACCTCTGAACTTTGACAGAACAAGCTGAGATGGTCTTTCAGGTTCCTGCTTTTCAGAGAAAACTGTCAGATATTCTTCAGGACACAAGGAAAAACAAAGAAAGAACTATACCAGAATGGGCAGAGCAGATTTCCTGCTTCACTGAAATGAAAAGAGACTCTGGGCCTGTAGGCTGAAGATGGATGCCCCAACTTTATAAAGGAACTTTGGGTGACTGTCCAGGCAAATAGGTGTCATCTCTGTCATTTCTAGAATTTGGAAGTTGCTTTCACTTCCTGTTTACTTGGATAAATATTTTTTCCTTGTTGGGTCTCTGAGGTAGTTGAAGATGAGATAGTTATAGTTATAGTTTTCTAGTGACAGTTTTAGAAAAGAAACTTTGAAGTTAAAGTGTATAAGTTTAAGAGACATCAAAATAATAGTTTTTAGTTAGTAATACAAGTTATAAAGAAAGGGAATTAGGTATAATCCTTTGGACTCATCAAAATAGGATAATTAATGGAATATTTTCTTTGAATTATCAATTGTTAATGGACTGGACATTACTCATTTATTGTTTGTATATATTATAATTATTGTACCTATTTTTTATGGTTTTTCTTATGTTAGCTATCACCTTTTTTTTAATTTAACACAAAAGGGGATATGTGGGGATATGTTTCAAATATAATAAAAACAGCCAGAGATATCAGAGGGATCTACCCACAGTTAGTCTAGGAGGATCAGACAGTGGTAACTCACACCTTTAATCCCAGCACAGTGAGTATCCAGGGAGTGGTGACCTACACCCTTAATCCAGTTTGAGTTCCAGGTCATCTTAGTTTACAGAAGGAGTTCCAGGCTCCCAGGCAGGCAGTGGTGGTCATGCCTTAACTGAGCGAAGAGAGTGTTTAAGGCAGGTATAGAAAGACAGAGTAGGCAGAAGAAGCCATGGCTCACACTGTTAATCTCAGCACTTGGGAAGCAGAGGCAAGAGAATCTCTGTGAGTTCAAAGGCAGCCTGGTCTTCAAAAGCAAGTTCCAGGTCAGCCAGGACTGTTACACAGAAAACTGTCTGGAAAAAAAAAGACAAGAGGAGGTGGATCTGTCTTCTGATATCTCTGACTGTTTTTATTATATTTGAAAATATCCCCACAGAGAAAAAAATCTTTTCAATATTATTTAACTTTCTCCTACTCTTATAAAGGATTTCCCAGGTCTCTCACCATCCTGTTGACTTCTCTGGGCAAGCAGCAGCTGACTGCTCACATGGAGAGCCCCAGACAGCAAATGAAGCAGCACTGGCTGGCACGACCCCTCCTCCTTCCACGTGGCCATACACCAAGTTGGAGCACTAAATGTTTTTCATCCAATATGGTGGTTGTACCTTAAGCAACTGCTCTACAACCACCAGCAGCAGATCAGCCACACTGGCAGCAGCCAGGTGGGGATTCTGTTCCTTCAGGCACTGGCTCTTTCATGGCCACTAAAAATAACTTTATCTAAATCTCTATCATTCTATAGAACTCAGAATTCAAAGGTGAAGTCCTGCTAGCTCAGAGAGTCTGAATAACCCTTGCTCCCATCTCCCAAAAAAGGGAATTCCTTATGAACAGAAGCCCCAGTGGCAAAAGGTAGATGGGATAATTTAGGAAAATCTGGCTAGAAACAAGCCAAGCTAAGGCCGGGCATTTATAAGTAATAAGTCTCTGTGTATTTATGTAGAGGCTGGGTGGTGGGTCCCCAAAGAGAAAAGAGAAAACAAGCAAAATACAAACAAAAAAAAACCCATTACACCTGGCTATTTTTTAAAACTACTTTCTTTTCTTTTTAGATTTATTGTATGTGTATGAGTGTTCATCTGAATGTATGCATGTATACCATATACATTCCTGGTGCCCTCAAAAGTCAAAAGAGGACTTCATATTCCCCGGCACTAGAGTTACAAATGGTTTTAAGTCACCGTGTGGACGCTGGGAATCGAACCTGGGTCCTCTGTAAGAGCAACAAGTGGTTTGTCTGCTTTGGTTTGGTTTTTCTGAGACGGCGTTTCTCTTCATAGCCTTGGCTGTGCTGGAATTCACTGTGTGGACCAGACTGGCCTTGAGTTTGGAGATCTGTCTGATTCTGCCTCCTGAGTACTGGGATTAGAGATGCTACCATCAGCTGGCCCAACAAGTGTTCTTAACTGACTGCTAAGCCATTTCTCCATGCCACAATGTTCTTGATGTTTATTGTTTTATTTTGATGCTTGTTTTGAGACAGAATCTCGTGTAGACTGGCCTCAGACTCACTGTTTCTGAGGCTGGTCTCAAGCCCCTGAGAGATGCAAGGATTCTAGGAGTTAACTCTGGGTGGGCCTCTGAGTTCCAGGACAGCCAGGACTACACAGAGAAATGTCATCTCAAAAACTGAAAGAAGAGAAGGAGGTAGCTCAGGGAACTTGTAGGGTGGACCCAAGGGCCCCTTGAGCAGGAGAGAGTCAGGAAGGGAGAGATGATTCAACTTTCAGAAGCTTGACATTTTGGTATGAAGTCGAGAGAAGGAAGAGAGAGGGAGATGCACTCAGGGGAAGCAGAGGAAAGATTGCTGGTGTTGAAGGTGGCAGCTCGAACCTTGAATCCCCTGGCTCACAGGAAGATCTCTTTGAGTTCAAGGCCAGCCAGGTCTAGAGTGGGTTCCAAGACAGCCAGAGAGACACAGGGAGACCCTGCCTAAACACACACACACACACACAGATTGTGGGGGAGTTCACAACAGGTGGAGACAAAGGGCTAGAGGCTTTCAAGTTAAGCCAGTTGGGAAGGTGTGTTGGGGCAGGTGAGAGCCCCTTGCTCTCGTTTTAATACTGGAAGGGGTGTGTGTGTGTGTGTGTGTGTGTGTGTGCAGGGCAGGGCAGAAGGGCTGGACTAGGAGTGTATGTCACAGAGACACTGAAGACAGTGCAGGCCTAGATCCCCACCAGTGGTAATAAGGCAAGGGACAGGGTGGCCCACAGTCCCCAGGAGCTGAGGCCCATCAGTGCTGGGCATTCGGAACCCTGGAACCTGGAGCCTCCTTGGGTGAGGCCCCAAGTGTACAAGGCAGTCAAACCAGACAGACAGGAAAGGGAGTGTGCAGCCTGGCCTGGTGGTGGCCTTGGCGGTACAAGTCTGTCATCCTAATTAGTCTCCGAAAGCTGAGACAGACGTGATTGGAAAAGACCGAAGGGCACCTGGCCTTATAGAGGGAGATCGACGCTGGCTTGGGAAACAGTGAAGTTTGATGTTAAGAGTTGGATGTAGCTCAGTTGGTGGGGTATGCGTAACATGAGCTGAATTCCCAGCATTATGTAAAAGCAGGCACGGTAGCATATACTTCCAATCCCAGCTCTTGGAGGGTAGCGGAGACAGGCAACAGAATCAACAATTATGGTCATCCTTGGCTGCATAGTTTAAGACTAGTCTGGCATACATGAGACTGTTTCAAAAGAGAAAAATGGTAACAGCCAGTGGGGGGGGGGGGGGAGGTAGGAGGAGATGCCCAGTAGTTAGCCCCGGTTGCTCTTCCAGAGGACCTGGGTTTGATTCCTAACATCCACATGATGGCTCACAAGTGTCTGGAGTTTCCAACCTCTACAGGCACCAGGCATACACATAAAATAATGTTATTTTTTTTAAGTTGGAGCTGTAGTTCTGGGGTAGAATACTTGCTAGCATACATGAAGGCCCCAAAGCTCAATCCCCCAGGCCACCAAAAGTAAAATAACGTCTTGTTTATTAAAAAAGGGAAAGATAGACAAAAGTTCACTTGCAGAGAGCGGTGGGTTCCTGCTAACATTGCATAAGCCCCCCCCCAGGGGGAGGGACAAATAAAAACAATTTGTCACACACACACACCACAGACACACACAGGAACCAGGATGCATAGCAAGTTTTGAATTATTTTATTCACATAGCTTGGAATGATATACAGGCCCTTCTGCCAATGATGTGGTCAGGGCCACTGGCTCCTGCCTGAGTCAGTTGCCCACCTTCGAGCCCTCTGGGGATTAGTGCTAGTAAATGCCACACACAAAATAGGGAGTTGGACTGGGGGATGGATGGGAAGGCAAGAGGAGAATTCAGGGCTTCAGATAGCAGCAGCCTGGGTTCCCTCCATCCTTGTGGAGCCTGGAGCTGCTGATTCTGAGAACCCCACACTGGGCAGTCGGACCCTGAATCCACCTTCTTCTCGGTCCCTACTACCACTCTGGGCCTTTGGGCTTAAGGACACCCTGGGAAAGCGGAATTTGGGTGACTTCTCCCCAACTGGGGACTTGGAGGTTGCTTCACTTTCTTGCCCTTTAGAGACTTTAGAAGGAGAAGCCAAGCTGACACGAGGTAATCGGACCCTGACCCGACCCCGGCGACTCAAAGCCCCTTCCCCACTGCCTTCTTCGTCGTCCTCAGGGCTTGGAGAGCCTTCTCCAGAGACTGGCTCGCTTTGGCTAAAGCCCACTCTGGGTAGTCTGAGCTTCGGACTCTTAACCTTTTCTCCAATTTCTGTTCCTTCCTTAGCCCTCACATGACCAAACCGGGGCAACCGAACCTTGAGTTTGTGTCCAGCATCCCCATCACCCTCCACCACTTGGTACTCAGCGTGGCTACTCACTGGCGAAGTGAGTTCCACATCAGGCAATGAAAGCTGGAAGGTGCGCTGGGGTCCGGGGTCCTGGGGCTTAGTAGCCTCTCCTTGGCCTCCTGACCCCAGTGTGGGCAACTTCAGCTTCAACCCGCCCTCACTCTTGGCTGCTTCACCAGCCTGGGCTTCATGGTTCAGCCCCATATCCAGCTCTAGCTGGGGTACTGTCACTGCGGGCATCTTGAAGATGCCCTCACCCACTAAGAGATCACCACCACCTGCTGCTGCCTGGGTTCCGGGCAGCTCCAGCATCACTTGTGGTACCTGGACCCTAGAGCCTGCTGTGCCCTCTGCAGAAGGGGCTGTAACCCCAGTGCCTGCCTCCCGGAAGCTAGGAAGTTCCACCTGGGGCAGTGAGATGCCCAGTGCAGGCATCCTCAGCACTTCCTCCTGGCCATCTGTAACTACCTGTCTAGTGGTAGACACCTGCAGGCCTGATGGTTTCACTTCAGTGGCAACCCCCTCTGCCTCCTGAGTTCCTGGTGTGACCAATTCCACCTCGGGAATCTTAAGCTGCCTAGCTACAGCCTCCAGTTTTTCCCCAGGGCTAACACGTCCATCCTCAACTACTTCCTTCCCTCGGGACAGCCCAAATGATGGCATCTTCAGCCGTGGCATCCTCACCTTCCCATCCCAGCCCCAACCCTTTCCCTCAAGCTCAACCTCTCCTGCCACTAGTTCCTCAGCTTCCGAGTCCCGGCCTTTCACCCCAAATTTGGGCAGAGCAAACCTGGGCCCCTTGGGCTTGCTATCAGCCCCTGCTACCTCAACTTTGCCCGAGGGCAGATGAGCATCCAAGCTGAGCTGTGGGATGGACAGGTCCAGGGCAGGCAGCAGCCCTGCTTCCCCAGCGCCTTTCACTTCAACTTCCGTCCCTGCTCGAGCTTTGGGAAGTGAAATAGCAAACTTGGATACCTTCAGCTTGGTGGCTCGCCCGGGCCCCTCCACCTCTGCCTTGACCCCTTTGGGCCCCGAAAGTCCAAATTTGGGCAGAGAGAACTTGGAAGTAGGTCTGGTTTTCATTTCTACCATCTCTAGCTGTTCTTTCTCCACTTCAACCGTGGGCAGCTGTGGGGTCACAATCTCCACGGAGGGCACCCGGAAGCCCACCTCTCCTTCAGCTGCTGCTACCCTGGGGACCTCTTGCTTCTCCACTTTGCCTGAAGGGGCTTCTTGGACTTGTCCTTCCAGACCCAGGGCCCCAGGTAAGTCAAGCTCCACAGAGGGCAGAGTAAAGGAAGGGGCACCCACATGGGCCGCCTCACTGCCCACCTCTGGCTGCAAACAGGGAAGTGTCATGAGTTTACCTGGAACCTCAATGCCTGCCTCACTAGGCTTGCCCACCTTCCCCAACTTGGGCATGGTCACCTTGGGCAATTTGAAACTAAACTCAGTCCCTTCTGCCTGTTTGTTCCTTGCAGCTTTTCTTTGCACCTCAGGAACCGTGGACACCTTCATCTCTGGCACCTTGGGAAGATGAACCTCTGGGACCTGTGACACTTGAATTTCAGGCAGCCGAATGTCTGACACTTTGGGTAGTTGCAGCTCTGGGAGGCGGACATCAGGCACTGCCATCTCAGGCACTTTGGGAAGCTTTATTTCTGGAAGCTTCATTTCAGGAAGTTTCATATCAGGCACTTTGATCTCTGATACTTTGGGCAGCTGAACTTCCGGGAGTCGAACATCGGGTACAGCCATCTCGGGCATCTTTGGGAGCTTCATCTCTGACACTTTGGGCAGCTGAACATCTGGGAGTCGAACGTCGGGTACAGCCATCTCGGGCATTTTTGGGAGCTTCATCTCTGACACTTTGGGAAGCTGAACTTCCGGGAGTTGAACATCAGGCACAGCCATCTCGGGCATCTTTGGGAGCTTCATCTCTGACACTTTGGGCAGCTGAACTTCCGGGAGTCGAACATCAGGCACAGCCATCTCGGGCATCTTTGGGAGCTTCATTTCTGACACTTTGGGAAGCTGAACTTCCGGGAGTCGAACATCAGGCACAGCCATCTCGGGCATCTTTGGGAGCTTCATTTCTGGAACTTTCATCTCAGGAACTTTGGGCAGCTGCACTTCCGGAAGGTGAACGTCGGGCACAGCCATCTCAGGGATCTTTGGGAGCTTCATCTCTGACACTTTGGGCAGCTGAACTTCCGGGAGTCGAACATCAGGCACAGCCATCTCGGGCATCTTTGGGAGCTTCATTTCTGGAACTTTCATCTCGGGGACTTTGGGCAGCTGCACTTCCGGAAGGTGAACTTCGGGTACAGCCATCTCAGGGATCTTCGGGAGTTTCACGTCTGACATTTTGGGCAACTGTACCTCAGGGAGTCGCACTTCTGGAATGGCTGCCTCGGGCACTTTTGGGAGTTTGACATCACGAACCTTAGGGAGCTTTACTTCAGGCTCTTTGGGTGCCTTGACCTCAGGCCCAGCCACACCAATGCCAAAAGAGGGCATCTTGAGGGTGGGCAATTTCAGCTTGCTCTCAGTGACAGCTTCAGGGCGAGAAAGCCCGAAGGTAAGCATTCGAAGTCTTGGACCTTTTGCTTTGGCCTCAGGACTTCCCTTGACCACCTTAGCTTCAGCAGCTTCCTTCCCTCGAACTCCAAATCGGGGGAAACTGAGGCGGGGCATCTTCAGGGCCACCTCAGGTACCTCTTCCTGGGCCTCCACCTCTGTACCTGGTAAAGCCAGGTCCACCCCCACAGAAGGTGCTGCCACATCCAGGGTGGGAATTTTTACCACTGCAGCCCCCTCCTGAGTATCCAGGCATGGAAGTGTGGGAAGCGAGGGTAGAGAGGGTAGGGTGGGGAGCTCCACTTGAGGAACCTGGATTCCCATGGCTGGGGGCTCCACAGCTGGTGCAGCTGGAGCTCCTAGCCCAAGGGTTGGCAGGTGAAGGGCAAAGCCGCTGACTGCCTCTGTCGATGGGGTCTCCTTGAGAGCTGATACCTGAGGGACACCCACCTCAGCACTTGGCAGCCGAGGCCCAACTAGCTCTATCTGAGGGGCTGTGAACACAGCTCCGGTGGCTACCTTAGCCTCTGCCTCGGCCTTCCTTGACGGGGGAGCAGCAGCGGCCATTCGGGCTACCTTGGCCTCTTCTGCTACTTCTCGGACCCGTAGCCGAGGCAGCTGGAGACGTTGGCGAGCAGGGGCAGCTGGGACAGGTCCCTTGGCAGCCTCAACTTTGAGACCCCGACGCAGTCGGGAGAACTTGGGAAGGGAGAATTCGACGTCAACAGGGGCCAAATCTGCAGGGGTCCCCAGGGCCCCCAGCACCATCTTCTTCTTCTTCACAGGGGATAGACTCTGGATGTTCTGAGGAGAGAGGCAGGAGAAAGGAGGCTGTGGGACAGTGGGAGGCTGGGAGTGGACAGAGGGAAAATACCCACCTAGTATTATACCGGGCTGGGGAGGTATTGGGGTAGAGTATCCTCCAAACACCATCCACCTTCCTGCCTATCACTTCACCCCAGGAAGGCAATGACAGTCATTTAGAATCTTACTGAATGGACAGGGGTAGTAACATGAGGGACCCAAAAATTCTAAGCCTTTATTTAGGAATTTTCCCTAATGTCCTCACTGTAGAGATGGGGAAACTGAGACCCACTGAGGAAAAAAAAAACTTGGGTCACTCAGTAACCCAACAGACCATAGGCTAAAAATCTGGTCTTCCAAGAGGATTCCATGGCCCCTAAAGAGCCTGATCCCTGTAGTGGGAATGGGTGAGAGACACCTTCGGAGTGGTGCATCCTTCTCCCAGAGGGGCGGATTGTAGAAGCAAGGAACAGAGGGTGAATTAGTGTTGGGTTAGTGACAAGACAAAGGGAGCAACTGGGCCATTGGGATAGGGAGTGGGGTTTACGGCGCAGAAACCGGGTCGCTGGGGCAGTCCTGGGCCGGGATCGGGCTAAGTACGCGTACCAGCTTGGCCACTTTGGCCCGCGGGCCTTTCATCTCGTAGCCAGACACCGTCCCGGGCCGCAGCGCCAGGTCCCCGGTGGGCACAGTGCGCTTGAGGCAGAAGGAGACCTTGTAGGGCTCGGCGCATTGCAGCAAGCGAAGTGCATCCTCATACTTGAAATTCTCGAAGAACACACGGGCACTCAGCAGCTGGTCCCCTGCAAGCCAGGTGGAGGTAGGCGGGGAGTGAGTGTCTCCTAGCTCCACCCACCCTGGGACACGCCCACTTTCTAGGAGTTAGCTCAATGAGTGAGGCCTGTGCTTAGATTTTTGACCTCGCTAATCTCTAATCTCGGCCTCTGGCTGGAGAGAGGAAATCTCAGAGGAAAAGGCTATAGGGATGAAGCTGGTTCCATTGGCTTTAGCCCCGCCCCTCTCCAGATTGAACCAATCCACTTAGGCCACTTCCGATTGCCTCTCCAGAATCTTATTCCATCCTTATCATTCAGACAGGGGGTTCCTTGTGAGATCAGAACCAAAGAGTAACATCTATGAGCGCCCACAGAGGTTTCGTATACTTCCGTTTACTATGTAGCAGAGGATGATTTTAAAGAGATGATGCTTTGGCCGACCCCAAGTGCTAAGATTTCAGGCATTGGCTACCACACCCAGCTCTGGGTTATAAAGTTAATAGCCTAAATGGCAGTTTCTTTCACTCTGTGGATGGTTCCTTTCTCACGTTCTTGAACCTATAAAAATACATTTTTGGAGCTGGAGATGTAGCTCTACCATACAGCATGCTTTCCTAGCATGAAGGATGTCCTGGGTTCAATTTCCAATAGCACACATACATAAAAAAGACACACTCAGGACTCAGACCTTGAATTTTCTTTGTCTGGACACACTAGCCTCAAATTAACATTAGCATGGAGGCACTTGACTCTGCTTCCCAGGTGCTGGGATTAAAGAAGTGTGTTTCCAACCTTGCTATCTCCCCACTTTTAATGTATGTCTGAGTGTATGTGTGCCTTGTGTATGTGGGTGCTCTCCACGGCCAAAAGAGGGCATCACATACACATAGCCAGAGTTACAAGTGGCTATGAGCCAGGTGACGTGGGTGCTGGGAACTGAATGAGGGTCCCTGAAAAGTGCAGCAAACACTCTTAACCATGGAACGATCTCTCCGGCTGCCTCCCAACACTTTTATTGTGTGTATGTGTGTGTGTGTGCTTCCCATGGAGGTCAGAAGAGAGCTTCAGATCTCCTGGAAATGCAATTACAGGTAAGCGACCCCTTGATGGAAAATTGCTGCTACAGTGTCTTAACCAGCTATTTCTCCAGCCCTTGGTTTTGGTTGTCTGAAGCTGGTCATCCCCCGCCCCCCTCCCTGTAGCTCAGGCTGGTCTTGATCTCTCTCTCACTATGAATCCAAGGCTGGTCTCAAACTATCAATTCTTTTGCCTCAAACCCCTAAGTACTAAGACTGTAGTGTCCCAGTTGAGAAATTTTAGGAAGTTTAAAAAAGATATCTGCTTCTTATATAGCAGGGTGGTGGTGCACAGCTTCAATCCCAGCACTTGGAAGGCAGAGGCAGGTGATCTCTCTGAGTTTGAGACCAGCCTGGTCGACAGAGTGAGTTCCAGGACAGTCAGAGCTACACAGAGAAACCCTGTCTTGGGAAGAAAAAAAAAGTCTGCCTCTAACATCCAAGTTTATGTTTCCATCATGGGATTCTCTCTTCTATACTTATAAAAAAGGTCCCTCAATCTCTGCAAGGAATTTTTAGGAGAACTAACCACCCCAGATATTAAAACTGTGAACATGGAAGTCTCATATAAACAGACATAGTATTAAACATCTCGAGGTGCCAGGCATGGTGGCACGCACTTTTAATCCAAGCACTCAGGAGGCAGAGGCAGGTGGATCTCTACGTCTCAGATTTACGGAGTTAGTTCCAGGGAAGCAAGGGCTACATGGAGAAACCCTATCTCAAAAGAAAGGGGAAATAAGGAAAGAAGCAGGGGGTCTCTGGAGTAACCGGTGCTCTTAGATGCTGAGCCATCTCTCCAGCATCAACGTTCTGTTCTTTAATGGCGCTGGAGATGGAAGCCAGAGCCTTATGCATGACCGACAAGTGTTCTACCATTGAACCACACCCCAGGCTCTTGCTGACTCCAGGGAAGCCCTCTACCACTGAACCACAACCCTAGCCCTCTTTTTACAGAGTAACGGATCCTACTAAGTTGCCTAGGCAGACTTTACATTTCCATTCTCCTGCCTCAGACTCCTAAATAGTTTTTGGTTTTGTTTTGTTTTTTAAGACAGTCTCCCTATGCGGTGCAGGCTAGCTTGAAACCGAAGATTCTTCTGCTGGGGGCTGGAGAGATGGCTCAGAGATTAAGAGCACTGGCTGCTCTTCCAGAGGACCTGAGTTCAATTCCCAGCAACCACATGGAGGCTCACAACCTGAGTTCAATTCCCAGCACCCACATGGAGGCTCACAACCATCTATAATAAGATCTGGTGCCTTCTTCTGGCATGTTGACAGAACACTGTGTACATAATAAATAAATCTTAAAAAAAAAAAAAAATTCTCCTGCCAGAGGCTCCTAAGGGCTACTGATAACAAACCAGCACCAGGCCCAGTTCCGGATTATGTTTGATACTGTAAATATGCTATATAAATAGTTGTTCTTTGGGTTTTTTTTTTTAAAGATGTATTCATTCTTACTTGACGTGTATGAGTATTTTGCCTCCATGCATGACAGTGTGGAGGCCAGAGAGGGTATGTGACCCCCTGGAAATAGCTGTAAATGGAGACTTGTGAGCCACCATGTGGGTACTGGGAACTGAACCAAGGTACTCTACATTACCAGCAAATGCTCTTTACCTCAGAGTCCCTTCTCTAACCCCTCAGCTGTGTTGTTTGGGAAATAATGACAAGAAAAATGTCCAGACACACGCAGTGTGCTCCTCCCCCCCCCCACATTTCCAGTCTCTGATTGGCTAAATTCTCAGATGCAGAATTCACAGATGCGAAGGGTGGATTGGCTACCCAGCTCCCTCCACCCCTCCAGCAGGGTGTGTAAAAACAACTCTGATTTAAGAGGTCCAAATTTGATGGGTCTGATGATGAATGTCTGCCATTCCAACAACCCTTGGGAAGCTGGGGCAGGACAGTGTTGAATCTAGTGCTGGCCTGGATCACATGGGGGGGACTAACAAAAAAAAACCCCACAACCAAGGCAGCCTTTGGCGGGGCTTCTTTTATGGGCCACTCCCGAGCTCACCTTTTCCATTTCTATTGCTTTGGATACTGCTCAGGGTCTGGGCATGTTTTCTCACTCTGTCTCTGAGGCTCCCCAACTCCTTTACCGGTGTGGCTATTCACTAGGCCCCAATTGCTTTCCTGGACCCTAACTTAAATGCCCTTCCACTCCCTCTGCTCAGTAATTGCTAAGACTTGCTTGCCTTGGGGTTTTTCTCCAAGTCTGAAATAAAATAGTCCTTGAGTCTTAAAACAAACAAAAAAACCATCCACACCGAGTCTTTCTCCAAACAGGCATCATCAGGCTACACCATGCTCAGGTAAAAACTCCGGGAAGTGGGGATGGAGGGTTGGAGGGTACTAGGAGTGAAACCTGGGGCTCATCCATGCTAGCCAAGTGTTCTAACAATGAGCTACAGCCTTACCTAAAAGTGACTCATAGGAATATTCTTGTGGCCTCCCTCCCCATCACACCACACACTTAGATCCTGACTATTCGGGATCCAAATCCTTCTTTTTATTTCCAATAGCCCCATCTGTGGCTCATGATCTTGGTCCCGCTGCTGCTTCCTCCAGTCAGACTACCTTGAATGAAGCAAGTCAACAATACGCATCTTTGCTTCTCTGCTTACACCACAGAATAAAAGTCACAGTCCTTATAAGCCCTTCCAAAGTGTCCTTCCCCTGACTTCAATAGAGTGTCTCTCCACTCTGTTGTAAACTCTTAGCAGTTAGAAGCACAGCTCAGTCATAGATCACTAGTCTAGCAAGCCCAAAGGCCCTGGGCTCCATTTCCAGTATGACAAAGATAAATACATTTTTTAAATAATTAATTAAAAATTATTACATGCAATATGTAAGTCAAGTCAGCTTTATCCATATTTCTTAAAATGTCTTTCATTTAATTAATTAAGCTCCTCTCTCCACCTCAAGTTAGCTCCACCCCTTTCTCCTGTTCCAATAACACATTAATTAGCGCTTACATAGTGTTTACTGTGTGACACTTAGCCGTGTGCTGTTTTCAAAACCTGACTCATTTAAGCTACATAATAACCTCATGAGGTCAGTGCTAATCATTCCCATTTAAAGATGAAAATACGGAAACACAAAAATATCACGAGGGTTCTGGGAGTCCAACATCCACAATGAACTGGCCTTAAATAATCACAGTGCCAGCTGGACACGGTCACTCAGGCTCGTCATCCCTGCTACCCTGGAGGCTGAGGCAGAAGAATCAAAAGTTCAAGGCCAGTGGCTAGGAAAAGTGCTCTCTGGCGGTGCTGCCTTTAACCCATCACTAGGGAGGCAGAAGCAGGCAGATGTCTCTGAGTTACAGGCCAGCCTGGTCTACAAAGCGTATTCTAAGACAGCCAGGGCTGTTACGCAGAGAAACGTTGTCTCAAAAAACCAAACCAAACCAAAAAAAAAAAAAAAAAAAAAAAAAAAAAAATGTGCATGCTCTCTGCTCTTTCAGAGAATTCATTTCTTTTCCTAGCAGAGTGGCTCAGAGGGGATCCCATGCCCTCTTCTGGCCTCCGGAGGTACAACAGGTACAAAGCACACCAACATATTTGGTGGCAAAACATCCATACAATTAATTGCTTTTCAAGTTCAAGGCTAGCCAAGGTTACGTGGGAAGTTCAAGGCCAACCATGCAAGTTATAAAGACTCCAAAAACTTTTAAAGGAGTTGGAATTCTGGGCATGGTGGTGCATGACTGTGATCCTAGCTCTTTGGGAAAAATAGTCAAGTCATCCATTGAGTTCAATTCGGGCCTGGGCTCCTTAAGGCCCTGACTCAATTCCCGAGCCCCTTAAGAGTGAATGAGATGTAACTCAGTGGTAGAGGGCTTGCTCGAGGAGCTAGATTTAAGAAAAGAACAAGAAACGCCTCACCCCAACCCCTTAACCCCGCCTCCTGGCAAATAGGTCCAGCTTTAGTTGCAACTGGGCCAAGACTCTAGGCAGATACCTAACCACACCCACACAGGTCAGCCCAGTCCCCACCATGCCACCCAGGCTCCACCCAACCCGGGTCACGCCCTCTCCAGGCCCCCGACCCAAAGCAGATTCCTAACTCCGCCTCCGCAGGTCAGCTCCGCCCCTCCCTCTTCTGCCACGCCCACCTTCCTGCAAACTGAGGCTCCTGGCGGCGGGTGAATCCTCGCGCAGCTCGCTGACGAAGATTCCTTCTTTGCCTCCGCCCTCTACGTTGATGCCACTGACCCCAGTCTGCGCCTCGGTCTCCACGATGATCTCCACCAATTCTGCCCGTCTCAGCTCCTGCAGGAGGTGGCGAGGGATGGCTATGGCGCTCCAGGACAGCAACTCTTCCAGAGCTCGCCATGGCCTTGCTTCTCTAGCACCCGCTGTGCGGGTTAACCTGCTCAACCCTCCGCTGGCTTTCCGGAGGATCTGGGTCCCCAGGGGCAAGGGGCGGGGCTAGAAGAGGAGGGGGTGGGTGGGCAAGGGGTGGGGCATATGCATATAGGTGCCTAGAGGAAAGCTGGGTGACTTCTATAGCTGCAGCCACGGGCAATTAGTTGTGAGCAGTCCACTAACTTATCTTCCTTCTTATTTACTTATTTGTTTGTTTATTTATTTACTTATTTGTGGCAGGGTCTCATGAGGTTCTGGCTGGCCTGAAACAGTACATACAGTAAGCCGGTCTTTAAGTCACAGTAATTTACCTGCCTGTCTTGTGCTGATTACAGGCCTGCCCTACCATGCTCACCCTTGCCCTTTCCTAAGAGGGATTCATTTGGCCCAGGTTGAGGTGGAACTCAAGGCAGTCCAGTCTCAACCACCCAAATCCTAGAATTAAAGGCAGAAGACAAGAAGCCAACTCCAATATCCATCCATATTCATATTCTAAAGACCAGGTAGTCCTTTAAAAACTGCATAGCTAGCCTAAAGAATTAACCCAACAGTTGAGGCGAAGCCTAGTACATTCTGGGTTCCATCTCCCAAACCAAAACACACATATAAAATATTCCACGTGATAGTATTATTCCTTTAGAACAAGGACATGTTTCTGAGAAAGGAAGGTACCCTTAAACCATGCAGGATAGAAGAATGGGGTCCTGCCCCCTGTGGGTTTGATTATGTGTGAGAATGTTGTTGTGGACTTTCTGAGACATGCATAACTCCCCCGAGAGAGGGAATCCAGTGAAGAGGGGTGCGTGGGTAATGAATGATGACCACAGCAGAAGTGGCATTCACGGTATTTACTGGCTCTTGTTCTGAAACACACTGGAGGGTTCACATCTGCTTCCCAGAAGGGGAAGCGAGAGATGTGATTCTGTCTAGGAAACCACTTTGTTGTGTGCATCTAGGGGAGCACCTCATACTTTCTGGGCCTATTGCAGTGTCCTGCAAAGTTGGGTAATATGGAAGGAGCCTCTGGTCGTACTGAGCATGAATGAAAGGAGGCAAGAGCAGGGCATGGAGAGGGCAACACAGGTCTAGACTACATGCTCTCTTGTAGTTGCCTCAAGGGACTAGGGCAGGGCAATATGGAGTAGGACAGGTGGGTGGTGTGGCACACGCCTTTAGTCCCAGCGCTCAGGAGGCAGAGGCAGGTGGATCTCCATGAGTTTGAGGCCAGCCTGGTCTACAAAGCGAGTTCAGCCAGGGCTACACAGAGAAACCCTGTCTCGAAAAAAAAAAAAAAAAAAAAAAAAAAAAAAAAGTTGGTATGGGCTTCTGGGAGCAGCATGGTTCTTCCATTCCCCTCTGGACAGGATCTCACTGTGTCCTCATGTATTTGGGGAAGTCACAGGAAGGCACCAAACCCTAGAAAGTTAAAGTAACGTAACCTAATGCCACACATCACATTAAATAGTCAAGCCTTGTCCTTAGGTATTCTACACCAAGGCTCTCCATGGGCAGTGACCACTTTTCCTGTCACCCTCTGCCAGAATGAGACTTCTCTGAGCCACCCAGCCCAGTACCCAATAAAAGAGGTTAAAACTACTGCTAGCATTTCATGAAAAGCAACGGCAACCACTGAGGACATTCCCTCGGTGTCAGGCTGTGCCAAAAAGTGAATTCTCAGTGTTTCCAAAGGTGGGGACCATTCCCTCTCACCAACGGGGAAGCTGAGGTTCAAACAGGTTAGGTCACCTGCCTAAGCAAAAGCACTGTAAGACTAGATTGCCCTCTGAGTAACAGCCCTGGCTGTCCTGGAACTCACTTTGTAGACCAGGCTGTCCTAGAACTCACAAAGATGCACCTGTCTCTGCCTCCTGAATGCTGGAATTAAAGGCGTGTACCACCATCAGCTTCACCTCTTCTTTGTAGGAGGCTATTTTGACTCAGGATCCTATTCTGTAGACCAGGTTGGCCTTCAACTCATAGTAATTCTCCTGCCTCAGCCTCTTGAGTTCAAATCCTGGGATTATAAGCGTGGATTCATGACTGGTTTTACTAGTTTCTTACGATGAAATATTTCCGTTGAATTTTTTTGTTTTGTTTTATTGTAGTCCCACAGTATGAAAACCACATTGGCCTTGAACTCACAGAGATCCACCAGCCTCTGTCTCTCAAGTGCTAGGATTAGAGGCCAGTGCTCTATTTTTTAATTTAGTTTTAAAAGATTTGGGGAGAAAAAGAAAACAGCAAAAAAAAAAATTCTGTTCATTAGTATTTGGCCTTCATGTTTGCCTGTGAGCCACACCGCTTGCTATCAGTGGAGGTCAGAAGGAGTGTGTCAGATCTCCTGGGACAGGAATTACAGATGGTGGTGAGGCCCCATACAATGTGGGTGCTGGAAATCAAAACCGATCCTCTGGAAAAGCAGCCAATGCTCCTAACCACTGGGCAATCCTCCCAGTCCCCTGGGTTCCTCATAAAAGTTTTGTTTACATTACTTATTTATGTGTGTAGAGGTTAAAGGAATCCATTTTAGGAACTGGGTCCCTCCTTTTACCATGTAGCTTCCAGAGATTGAACTTGGGTCATCAGGCCTGGCAGCCGCCACCTGTAGCTCCTTGCCACCCTGGCCTGTGAACACCCACCTCAGCGCTGCGGCTCCTGGCCTCCATAGCTCTATAGAGAGTCGCTTGGCCCTCAGGTTTCTGTTTCCTCTCCTTCTGCTGTAGAACCAGCTTCAGCTCCTCATGGAGTAGCTGCCGCTGTGCCTGGGAGTACAAGATGGAGGCTTGAGGCACGGAGAGATTGTGGGGTAGAGGCCGGGCTTGCCAGGGGGATCAGAGCAAGGGTGGCATCAGGCAGACAGAGAGCAGGACCCCTTACCGCTTGCTGGGTACTGGTCTTTTCTCCCGACCGGAGTCCCACTTGAGGTGATACACAGCAATAAGCAGGGATTTCACGCTTCCTTTGAGGTCTTGCTGCCTGCCAAGGAGAAACAAAGGGCCATAAGACACCAGACAGGCCCGGGGAAGACAAAGAAGGGTATGTGGTACCAGCCAGCACTCACCTGAGAGTCACGTCTAGCTCCCTGGGCCTCCTGGGTCCGGGGCTCTAGGAAAAGCGACATGCACAGTATTACTTCCCCAGCGGCTTCCTGAGAGCCTGACCCTGTAGCCATTCTGGCTAATCCTTTGTCCACATGGGCCATATAGTTAGTTCGAGACCAGCCTGGGGTACATAGTGAGACCCTGTCTAAAAAGAGTGAATGCAGAACCAGGCCTGGTAGTACACACTTGTGATCCCACAATGTCTGACTTATTCCCTCCTATGGAGTAGAACCCAGAGCTTTGTGAATACAAGGCAACCACTCTGCCAGTAGAGCTACATTCCCAGCCCTTGCTTTGAGGTTTTTGTTTTGGTTTGTTTATCTGAGTTTCTTTGGGTAGCCCTGGCCGTCCTAGAACTTGCTCTGTAGACCAAGCTGGCCCTGAACTCAGAGATCTGCCTGCCTCTGTCTCCTGAGTGCTAGAATAAAAGGTGTGTACCGCCACCTTCCAGCTTGCTTTGAGTTTTGAGACAGGGTCTCAGTGCATGTGAGCCTCAAATTCTCTATGTAGCTGAAGATGACCTTGAACTCCTGGTCCTCTGGTTTTAGCATCTCAAATACTGGGGTTACAAGTATATGACACTGGTTTTAGTCTACCAGATCCCTGCTACACTTCTGAAAATACATCCTCTCAGAGAGGCTGAGGGGCCTTGTGCCTGTGTGGAGCACACAACCCAAGAAGGCACAGAGCTGTCAGCTACCATCCAGGCCCTTCTAGGGTCATGGAGAAGGGGACTGTCCCTGAGCTTGGCCCCCACCTGGCGTTCCAGGCCGCCAACCCCTGCCACACAGGAAAAGGTCAGGCACATGCGGCACATTCCCTTACACAATGGCCTATCTGCTGTGCCAGTCACATTCTGCCCCTGCCCACCCACCCACCCACCCACTGACCGCCACACAATTGGCCCTTCATAACTACCATTGGGGGTAAGAGAAGCTAAGTTGGTAGAAGGCTTGCCTGGCATGCACAAAGGCCCTGGATCCAACCTCCCAGCACTACATAAACCAGCCTTGGTGGTGCCCGAGTAGAATCCCAGCACTTGGCAGGTAGAGGCTGGAGGATCAGACATTCAAGGCTATCCTTAGCTTCATAGGCCAGCTACATGAAACTCAGTATCAAAAACAGCACATTAGCCCACAGTTGGCTGGACTAAACAAACCTGAAGCACACACACACACACACACAGTATCTGAAAGTTCCTATCAACAGTTCCCAGGGATCTTACATTCTGTGCAAACTCAGCCCCCCTTGCCTTGTGAGCCCTCAACTCCTGCACATGAAGACCTCCCTGTGAACCAAGCCCTGTTCCAGCAACCACAGAGTTGTAATTCAGCCTGAATATGCTAGTTGCAAAGGCAGAGATAAGGGTTCAGGAAGGATAAACTAAGTTGCCTGTTTAGGGTCACTTAGCCAGGATGAGACAGAGACCTATGCCTTTGACCTCTACTCTGTTCCTAACTTGCAGTGGCAAGGCCCAAGCTGCAGAGCCACTGGGGCAAGAGCTAAGGTGAGCAAGAGAAGTCCAATTTCATAAACTCCAGAGGGACCTTGTTAGTGCCAGGCCTGGCCTATGCAGCATTATGGAACCCTAAACGGAAGTTAGACGCAGAAATGTCATAAACTGGGTGTGGTCAAAAACTCATGTAATCAAACAGGATTGTGAGTTAGAAGGCAGCCTGGGCTACATGAGACTGTGTCTCAAAAATACTGAAACATCAGGAGTGGGAGGCAGGAAGATTTGTAGTTCTGGACCAGCCTGGACTAGAGCATGTGACGCTATCTCAAAAAAAAAAAAAAAAAAAAAAAAAATCCAAATCCAAGTGAGAGTCAATAAGGTTTGTGGGGAACCTGGGTCTTACATAGTGGTAGAGGCCCAGGGGCATATTGTAGGCCACACTCTCTTTGCTGTGGGCCCAGGCCACACCTAGAACCTGACTCAGGAAGCCTAGGCAGAGCAGGAGCAGAACAGTGTCCTCTCTCTTCATCCGTGCCCGGAACAGCTGCCCAGCCCAGGTTATATTTAGGCCTCTGAGCCCTTCCTGAGCCACATGCCCAGCTCCTGGGCAGGGGTGAGGGCAGCTTCCTAGGGAAATGCACCCTCCATGGGCACTGTTTGTTCTCAGGCACGCCCATCCCTCTAGGTAAGGAAGTTGGGAACAGGCTTCCTGGGAGTCCTTGGTTTGTGTCACAGGAAGAGAGAATGGGGTCCTCCTGGTGAATTGTGGCCAGGCAGAACTTTCTAGATGTCAACAGCTCATTTCTTGATAAACCACTCTAGCATATGCCTGAAATTCTTCCAAGCTTTTCAAGGACCCTGTTTCTTGAGCATTTACTATGTGTTAACGTATCAAAATATAATGTTTAGCCAGGCAGTGGTGGCACACTTAATCTGTTTAGGGTCACATAGCCACCTTTAATCTCAGTATTTGGGAGGCAGAAGCAGGCAGATGTCTGAGTTCAAGGCCAGCCTGGTCTATAGAGTGAGTTCTAAGCCAGCCAAAGACACTGAGATAACCTGTCTCGAAACACAAACCAAAATTATATATATTATATATGTGTATGTGTATATACATATTATATATATATATATATATATATATATATATATATATATATATATATATATATATAAAATCATTTTTAAAATCCGGGTATTGAACCTATGGCCTCACGGTTGCTGGCCAAGTAGTCTTACTACTGATCTAACTGTGAGCCTTCTACTTTTCTTTCTTTATTTTTTGGTGGGGGTCAGGATCTCACTTACCTCAGGGTGGCCTCTGGCTCCCTTTGTAACCAAGTAAGACCTTGAACTTTTCATTCTTCTTCTCCTACCTGGGTCCTGGGATTACACGCTCAGCCACTCTAGGTTTTATAGGATGCTAGAGATCAAACCCTTGGCCTCTTGAGTGCTAGGCCGAGCAGGCTACCAGCTGAGCTAGGCTCTCTAACATACCCCAGCATCCCTTTTCCCTTTGAGGCAGGGTCACACTAAGTTGCCCAGGCTGGCCTTAAAGTGGATAGGACAGACCCATACCACCAGGCCTAGACCTATCTGTCCATTTTAGATACTATTCTAGCCTTTAGTGTGGCTAAGAGGTAGATACCATCATATGGTCTATGGCCAGCTAAGGATTCTGCCTTTCTCGGCTCCCTCCCCCGAGGAGCTGCCCTCTACCCCATGTATGCAATCTGTTCACTCAGAGCCTTGACTTCCCTAAGACACCTGTGATCTGCTGCTCTCAGCAGTGGAGGCTAGGCCTGGCCCAGCTCATACCGGCCCCTAGACACTATCTAAGGCTGTATAATGAGGCTGGAGGAGACGCCCAGGCTGTGTCGCCTACGGTCCCTTAGGCTGTGGCAGCTCCAGTTCTTCTTAAGTATGAGAGTGCATGGAAAAATCCTTCTCTTCTGGGGCTGCAGTTTCTTAACCTGTAAGATGTATGTGCCCAATAAAAGTAGCTTCCTGGGACTGGTGCCAGCCTGAAGCTAAGGCCGGAGGACTGTGAGTTGGAGGCAAGCCAACTAACTATTCAGTGAGTTCAAAGTCAGCCAGTCTGTCTTCAACACACACACACACACACACACACACACACACACACACACACACACCACAGACACACACAGTGGGTTTGAAAGTTTGAGCTAACAGGTACTTTGACTATTTCTTATATATGGCAAGTGCTCAGTTTCTGACAACAGAGTGCAGAGGGACAGGGCTATACGTCTGTTTCTCAGAGTCAGCCATGTTTGTATGTTTGACACAGCACGTCCTGGTAGACCACACAGGCTTCACATTCCTTCTGTAGCTGAGAATGACCTTGAACTCCTGATTCTCCTGCTTCTCTCCTCTGAGCACTGGGATTACAGGCATGACCCTCCACACCTGCCTTCCATACCCCGACTTTGCACCACAGCAGCCCCCAAGTTCCTCCCAACCAACAGGGAACTTTTAAGTTAAGGTACCAACTTTAGTTGGAGTCCAGCCTCCTACCAAGGGGATGCTGTTACCTCGCCAGCACCCATTTTCCAAAGATCAAGAGCCTTTTCCCAGCAACTAACATATTCCACCAGCCAGCAAGGGGGCCTCCATCTGCCCGTCTTATGGATGGCAAAGTAGAGACAAAGGTTGAAGTCTCCTGCCTAAAGCTGCCTAACCAGATGAAATTGTGCACACCCAGGACTAAAACAAGAGGGTTGCCAGGAGTTCAAGGCCAGCCTGAGCCATATAGAAAGACCCGGAGACCTTGTCTGAAAAAAAAAAAAAAATGGAGGGCTGAAGGGGAAGGAGACTAGCTTCTAGAGCCTTGCCCAGCACACACACACACACACACACACACACACACACACACACACACACACACACACACACGCATGTAACTCCATATTTCATCTCCTGAATCAAATATACTCAGTATGGTGCTGCATGCCTGTGGTCCCAGCACTTGGTAGCTGAAAACAGGAGGCCCAGAAATTCAAACTTATACTCAGCTACATAAATTGGAGGCCAGCCTGGACTACATGAGATCAAAGACCATTCCCAGTCCCAGGATCCTAACTCAGAGCCTGGTTCCAAAGCCCATGCATTTAACTCTGCTCACCCGGTCCTCCCAGAACCCTAGGTTATGTTCCCAGGGCTACTCAGCCTGCCCCTGGCCAGCTGATTATTTCCTACCCTTTCTTACCTCTTAGCCTCCAGACACCTGCAGAACTCCTGGTCCAGACTGTTCAGCCCCAGCCTTGGGCTGGGAGGGAAAAGGAATGGGAAGGGGGGGGGGGGTTGGCTATTGGCCTCTTTGCTGTGATGTCACCGAAGGGTGGGTGGTAGGGAAACAAACATCCCCTTCTCTGAGCTACATCCATCTGCAAGGGCGTGGGGATAGGAAACAACTAATCTCTCCCTTGCCAGAGCCCAGACCTCCACCCCAACCCTGGCTCAAGAATTTGAATACCACCCCCACTAGGAGACTCAGCACCCCAGCCGAACCATCTCTGGCTCCTGGACCTGGCCCACATAGTCTTTGAAACACACCGGACATCCTCCTATACATAACCTTGAGTTCAAAACCCAGCTCAGGTGCCCCTGGCTATGGGAACTTTAGCCACCATAGGGTATCTCTGGATCTCTGTGTCTTTGTCTTTGAAATAGGGGTCATAAGAATGCTTACTTCTGAAGGTTGTCATGGGAGTCAAATGGGTTTTAAAACTTAAATCGGGGACCAGCAGATGACAGCCCTGGCCATTAAGCCCGAGGACCTGAATTAAGCCCTGGGTCCATGTGATTTGGAAAGCAAGAACCAACTTATGAAAATTGTCCTCTGACTCCTAGGCACTCAAGCACATATTCTGTAACACATATACACCCAGAAATAAATTTAGTTGAAAAAAAAAATGAAAAATTGGGGAGAGGTCTCAGCAATTAAGGTCATTTGCTGCTTTTCCAGAGGACCCAAGTGTGATTTCCATTTCACCTCGGGCAGCTGACAATACCTAGTAATTTTAGTGTACCCAGTACCTCTGGCTTCCTTGGCAGCCATCTATCTGCACTCCCATATCCATACACAGACATACTTACACATAATTAAAACTAACAAAAATAAATTAAAAAAAAAAAAAGCTGGGTGGTGGTGATGGTGTCACACACCTTTGATCCCAACCTCAGGAGGCAAAGACAGGTGGATTTCTGTGAGTTCAAGACCAGTCTGGTCTACAGAGTGAGTTTTGGGTCAGCCAGAGCTACACAGTGAGACCCTGTTTCTAAAACATTCACAAAAGTAAATATTAAAGGGCCAGATGAATAAATTACTTTTGAGCTTCCTTTGCACGTAGCCCTTGGTTTTTACACACTGAGTTTGAGGTTGGGCTCAAGATATAATGTCTCAGCAAACAAAAGCAACAAAAAAATGAGAGATGTAGATAAGCCTCTCCTGGGAAGGGGGTTTGAATCTTTTATCATAGACTGGGTACGGTCGAACTGCACTTTATTATTTAATGAAGTCATCACTTAGGGTGACACTTTCCATATCCCAGGTTGTATGCCAGGCCCCAATGCATTGCCTCTGCCTCAGGGTAAGCTCATTATGTTGAGTTTGTAACCACCCAAGAAGGAGGTGATGGAGCCTCCCTCTACTCAGATTTTCCAATTCACAGATAGAGAGAGAGCCTTGAAGAAGGGACAGTGACTTCTGCAAGAGCACACACAGCAACTGTGCGGCACATTTAAATCCAGTCCTCAAACCAATGCCTCAGGCCTTACTCCCCCCCACTCCACTGACCCCTGGCCCCACCCCAGACTTCCCTGACTCACCAGACCCCTGGGCTCGGCAGAGGAAACACAGATACCCCCACATGCCTCTGTCACCCACAAGGCTGTTCCCTCAGATGCTCTCAGCTCTCTGAGCTAAGGCCTAGAGCTGGGGCCAGGCTGAGGCTGGGGGATTACCCTCAAAGCTATAGTCAGCAGCTTCTGCCCCATTGTCCAGCCAGGTCCCAGGGCTGTGTCCTGGCCCCTCACACTGGCTTGGGTGGCCTCTCTGTGGACCCTCTTGACACCCCATATGGAGGGATCTGGGCCTATGCTGAGGGTATAGGGTCAGGAACAGGGTGGCAGGATCTTAGCATGCTCGGGCCACCCCTTTCCTCTGTGAAATGCCCCCTGCCCACTCTGAGCCATCAGGGGAGGCTGGAATGTGCTGAGCTCTGGGAAATGCCTTCCAGCTCTGGCAGGCACCAAGCAACAGGGTGTGGCCAGAATCTATCCAGCACCATCCTGGAAATGATGGGGGGCGGCTGCTGATGAGCAGAAGATCCTCACCTAACTGTACCCTCTTTTTTCAAATAGTCATAGAAACACCAATTTATTCATACCAGAGATTTATTCATACCAGAAGCATTTGTAGAGAGAGCTGTGTCAGCAGATAACCAACAAACCCAGCACTTAGGAGGTGAAGACAAGAAGAGGAAACAGAGTTCGAGATCACGCTAAACTATATTTGGAGTTTAAGGCCAGCCTGGGCTACATGAAACCCTGTCTCAAAAACCAAAATAACAAACAAAAATGAAAGAAATTAGGACATGCTGTCCTCTCCATTTCTCTCAGAAAACAGACCTCCCCTCAGGGCATGACTATGTAGCCCAGGCTGGCCTGGAGCTCAATATTTAGCCCAGGTTGGCCTTAGACTCAGAGACCTACCTGCCTTTGCCTCCAGTGCTTCCATTAAAGGTTCATGTCACCATGTCGTGCTTCCCCGCTTCTCCCAAGGTTTTTTTGGTATTGTTCTTGTAAGACAGGTTTCTCTGTGTTGTCCTGGCTGTTCTAGAACTCACTCTGTAGACCAGGCTGGCCTCAAACTTACAGAACTCTGCCTGCCTCTGCCTCCCAAGTGCTGGGATTAAAAGGTGTGTGCCACCACTGCTTGGCTTCCCTCAAATTAAAAAAAAAATAGATGTATTCATTATTGCTTTATATAGTTGTGCTGTTATTGGTGGTGTGTGTATGTATGTGTGTATATGTGTGTATATGTATGTATGCATGTGTGTGCATGTGTATATGTGTGTGTGCATGTTTATGTGTGTGTATGTGCATGTGTGTGTATGTGTGTGTGTGGGTGTACTGCGTGTCTGTGTGTATAGGTGTGTATATGTGCATCTGTGTATGTGTGTCTGTGTGTGTTTGTGTGTGTGTCTGTTCATATGTGTGTATGTGTGTGTGTACCACATTGTTCATGTGGAAATCACAGAACAACATTCAGAAATGGGTTCTCTTCTACTACAGATTCCAGGGACCAAACTCAGGCCACCAGGCTTAACAGTAAATGCCTTCATTTGCTGACAATCTCATCAGCCTTAGATCATCCCTTCTCAATCTCAGATAAGAGCATTTAGTCTTTCTTAGACTGGCCTTGAAATAAAGATTTTCCTGTCTTTGCCTCTGGAGTCCTGGGATGACAGGTATACAAGTACTATGCCAGGCTTCAAATAGTTTGCCCCTGCTACCTACCCTCCCCTACTCGCCTGTGGTAATTATGATGGATTTATGGCCCTTAAAATGCTAGGTTGGCACTCTATTACTGAGCCTCCATACTCCCCAACTGGGGAATTCTAGGCAGGGGCTCTACCACTGAGCCACTCCCAGCCCCTCCCTAGGGGAGGCAGGGGCTCTACCACTGAGCCACACCCCAGCCCCTTACTGGGGGATTCTAGGTAGGGGCTCTACTACTGAGCCACACCCCAGACCCTCACTGGGGGATTCTAGGCAGGGGCTCTACTACTGAGCCACACCCCAGACCCTCACTGGGGGATTCTAGGCAGGGGCTCTACCACTGAGCCACACTCCAGCCCCTCACTGGGGGATTTTAGGCAGGGGCTCTACCACTGAGCCACACCCCCAGCCCCTCACTGGGGGATTCTAGGCAGGGGCTCTACCACTGAGTCACACCCCAGCCCCTCACTGGGGGATTCTAGGCAGGGGCCCTGCTGTTGAATCCTGCTCCTAGCCCTTAGCATCCAGTCTTTTAACTAACAGACATGATGCTAACAGTGAGCTCAGTCACTCATATTAAAGTTCCAGCTTTACAGAGACTGGGGCAGGTGTTTCATATTTTGTTCTAGCCTCTGAAGCCATGCCCTGCCCTGAGTTTTGACATCCAGCTCTATTTAAGAAAAATTCCCACCTCCTGACCTTTTCTTGTTTATCTCTTCTCTCCTGGGAGTATGCTCCCAACCCCTTCCTCCCTTCTCTCTCTCCTCCTTTATTATTATATAATAATAAGGTCTTTCTAAATAGACCCTGCTTAAGCATCCTGCTGTGTCACTGAACTCCCCCCCCCCCAACCTGGGGTATGAGGTCTTTATAGTCAGCCACTCACTAGTCAGCCCTGGTATTATATCAGTCACTAGTCACCCAAGTGTGTATCAGATCAGATCACTACATGACCAAAACAGCAGGTAAATCACTTGGCCAAGTCTAGGGGTTAGAGACCAATCTGGGCAACATAAAAAGATCCTATCTAGACTAAAGACCAACAAAAAAAAAAAAAAAAAAAAAAAAAAAACACCCAGCTACAACAAAAGCCCATGTTATTGAAGACTAGAACTAACCATTGCCGATTTTCCTCTGACTGCCACATTCATACCCTGACACATCCGTACCTTTCCCAACATGTAAAAAAATGTAATAAAATAAAAAGATTGCATGTCAGCTGCCATTTTTATTATCTTTGTTTGTTTGTTAGGGTCTCTGTTAGCTTAAACTGACCTTGAATTCACTTTGTAGCCCAGGCTAGCCTCAAGACCACAACAATCTTCCTGCTTCAGCCTCCAAAGTGGAAATTCTGGGATTACAGTCATGAGCCACTACATCCAGGTGTTTTTATCTGCCTCTGAGTGAGGGGCTTGCTATGCAGCTCAGGATGGCTTTGATCTTGTGACCTTTCTATGTCAGCCTCAGAGGTCCTGGGATTATTGTGCTGGTACTTCCTGTCCATCTTTCCCTACACAGTCTTAATCCTTTTCCTGGTTGGCTGTGACTTATGAGCAATGTCTCTGTGTCTGTCTATTCCGTGTCTACTTCCTCCTTTCTTGTCTTTCCATCTGCCTCTATGCCTTTCTCTCTGTTCTGTTTTTCCTAAACCAAGGGGGTGCGGTCATGGGAAGCTGAGTTTATGGGGGTGGCACCAGCCCAGGCCACCTCCGTAAACACAGGACATCCTGTGAGACGGAAGGGGATGTAGAGAGGTAGAAGCCCTCCTGGGACCACCCTCTCCTGGCCTAGCCTGAGCCAAGCAGGATCCTGGTGCTTAGCTAATGTCTCCCTTGTCACATCAGGCCCTTCCCTCCTTGGTGACTCTCTTTGGATTCCAGTTCCTGGAACCCAATGCCTTTTCTGTGGTGTTAATAACCTCTTACACACACAATGTTCCTCCAGGGGCTTGGCACTAACCCTGGGCCTATTTCTGGTACTAACTCTTCTAGGTGGCCCTACTGTCCCCTAGTAGCTCCTACAGCCAGCCCCATGGTGGCCTTGATATCTCTTTGTTACCCTTCCCTCCCTATGGCTGCTCCATTCCTCTCTAGGGACCCTTCCATGGGCTTCTGAGTGACCTTGCACCCCATGTCCACCTGCAGCTAGAAGCATCTGATACAGAAATTATTAGCTTCCTGGTATTTTCACAGTGAAGTTCCTGGTTGTGCCTGTGTTCCCTGGTCCCCACCTCCCTCTGGTCTCAGGCTCATCATTGAATTTACAGCTTTGCTTCCTGATTCTAGCCAGACTCAGCTGCTTAGGGACCCCTGAAAACGTATGCTCCACCATCTCTCAGCCCTTATAAATGCTGTTTTTTCTCTCTAGAGCAACAACCCTCTAACTATTCCAATTTACAGAGCACGGGTGGCTCAAAAAAGTTAAGTCCCTCAGCCCCAGAGTGGCAAAGCTGGGGTTTAAACTCGGGTGGGGGCCAGGCCTTTGTGGTACAGGTCTGTCGTTTCAATGAGTTGAGAGGTTGAGGCAGGAAGGACAGCCTGGACTACAAAATTAAAGGCAAAGCCAGGTGTGGTGGCACATACCTTTAGTTTAGGCCCTCAGGAGGCAGTGACGGGCAGATCTGAGTTTGGAGTCACCCTGGTTTCAAAGTGAGTTCCAGCATAGCAAACCCTTTGTCAAAAAGGGGGAGGTGGGACACTGGAGGTTGGGAGTATGGCTCAGCGCTTCTCTAGCACACATGGAGCCCTAGGTTAGTCCCCACAGCACAACAAGCAAACAGAAAACCCAAGCGGTCCAGCTTTTGAACACCCCTTTCCTTTCTCATCCTTTGTGTGAAGCTCGTCACGTCAACAGTATCTGTGAACAACATTACATTTCCCATAATGTATGATTCTCCTTGTTCCTAGCAGTTCTTAGTGGTGTACAAGTTGCATGCTATGTACCCCTTCCATTTTTAAGGGGCATGGCTCAGGTACCATGTATTTACATCTCTGCAGATGAAGGTCAAGTGTCTGAAGGAAAGGGCTTGAGTTGGTTAAAAAAAAAAAAAAGGCAAATCCTTAGTATCATCATGCTGGAGCCTTTATGTTGAGTTTCTGTCTGAGATCCTGCCCCTTTCTCCTCACAGCTGGATCTCAGAATGGGCTCTATTGACGCTATGGTACAGCTGATGCTCAGGTTCCACTCCTGAAGGACACGCCTCCTCAGCCAGCAGATTCCAGGGCCTACTGCATTCCAGGCAAAGCACAGGCCCTCGCTGGCATGGCGGGGAGACTCCTTTTCACACAGCCATTGTGTATTCAGGCTGACACCTTCAGGACATCTCCCCTCCATAGGCCTTCACCACCAATATAGCCTGTCCTTTATTTAAGTAGTTATAAACACCTACTGTGTACCCAACCCCGTGTGAAAGGTACATTTAAACCTGGAGGGTGAGGAAAAGGGAATTGAGACAAATTTAAGGTCTGTGTAGACTATACTGGGGACACTTTATCTCAAGAAATAGCCAGGCATGACAGGGGCAGGTGGATGGATCCCTGTGAGTTCAAGGCCATCCTGGTCTATGTAGGAAGTCTCAGGACAGTCAGGACTACATAGAGACCCTGTCTCAATCAATCAATAAGTAAATAAATAAATAGGCCAGCCTGGGCTACACGGTTAAGTTTAAGGCCAGCCTGCTAGTTTGCATAGTGAACAACTATTTCAAAAACCACAGCAGCACATTCCTGTACCTGTAATCTCAGTTGTAAGGAGGTAAAGGCAGAGAGACCAGGAGTTCAAGACCATCTCCATTACAGAGGGTTTTTTTTTTTTGTCTGTCTGTCTTTTAAAAAGCGGGAGACCCCTATCAGACCGATCACTGTTACATCGGTAGATCTCCAAACCGGGCACAAGGGGGAGCAACCGAGCTCAGCCTGGGCGCCCAAGGTTTCGGTCGGGGGCCGTCGATGTCCTGTGGTCTAGGCACGGGAGTCTCCAGGGTCTGGGTTCCGGAGTTTGGAGGAGCTTTAATGCGGCAGCAACTCCCTGTGGCCATGTCTATCCGCTTCTACCGGTGGCCCGCCTCAGCCACTTCCAGAAATGGGCACAGCTTCCTCCGCTCCTCCAGGAAGCCAAACTCCACCCGCCCCTTCCCGGCCCCTGGGGCTGCCTGCAGCTCCCGCCTCTCCAGCTCCACCCCAGCCTTACTCTTGAAGCTTCCGGCCCCAGGGGAGGCAGGAGTGGCCCTCCCGTGTCACTGTCCCCGATCCAGGACCCGTCCTGCCCTTTGGGTGGCAGTCCAGCCCCCGGCTCCTCCCTCCCTGCCCTCCCCACCATCCTTCCGCTCCCCGGGTCCTGCCCTGCCCTGCCCCCACGGCCGCCAGGAAGGACGCAGCCCGGGTCCCGTGCCAGGGTTGTGAGTGTGCGGCCCCTCCCAGCCGGGCCAGGAATGCAGCTGGACCGCGGGGGCGGCCACAGACACAGGGCTCCGGCCTGGCCCAGCACTGCGCTCGGCAGGCAGGTGGCCCCGGGGCTTGCCCGGACCAGGATTGCTTCTAGAAGGAAAGCCAGCTGCCTGCCCCTAAAGGTCCTGCCTTCTCTCCGCTAAGCTTAGTGGCTTTATTTTGGGAGACCTCCTGAAAGTTCCTGCCCTTCGCTTAAAGCTATTTCATGGTGAACGTGCATTTTATTCCACTATAACTGTAGGGGTGTCATGGAATTATGAGTTTTATGTTAGTTCATCCTTGATTGGCACTGATGCAAAGAAGCACACAGACTTGTTATTTCCCAAAGCTGGTTTTAATTTCAAAAAAATCTTGAGGTCTTTTCCCACAGTGGGGATAATGGGATGGGATAGCCCAGACTATTATCCCAGGGGATCTGTCCAACCCAGCCTGGCCCAAACACTCCAGTCACCAGGTCCTGTCACTCCACCACGGGGGACTTAATTCCAACTCCCTCATTGGCCAAGGCAGGTGGATGGATGTGAAGTTGCCCAGGACTTAGTACTGTCTCTCCAGAGTGACACTGGCCCTCCTGTGTAAAGGAAAGCCACCTTTATCATGCCAAGGTGGATTGGGCTAACCATCAGGTTCAATTCAGATGCCAGCCAACCATCCCTCGGTCTAGTGGTCAGCGCCCAGGCCCCGGTGGCCTTTCTAGTGTCTGTGTACCTACTAGTACATCCATGAGGTAGTCCAGTTCAGCCTCGTCCAACTCTGGAGTTTCCTCCTTGGCTGGACCATTCTCAGGGCTAGGTTTGAGACCCTCAGAGGTTGGTACCCAAAGTTCACTGTCATACATGGAGGTATCAATGTCCTCAAATAAACCCTCCAGTCCATCGTCCAGCAGACAGCCAGTGGCTGGGCCTAGCAGGTCCAAGGCACCCAGGTTGGGTGGGACAGCCCCAAATGAGCGACCTGGAGGTCCCTCATCTGCTTGGGGTTGGGGGACCTGGTTCAGGTCCTCAATGTGGTTGAGATCTTCCAGAAGGCTGGCCATAGAGGCTGAGAGGCCAGCGTCGGAGCTAGCCAAAAGGCTGTCTGCCACAGAGGGGGCTGTGGGTGGCATGGGTACAGGTGTCAGGGCAGTTGTCGGTTCCATGGATGCCTGGATGCGCCGCAGCGTGTTCACCACCAGCACCAGGTGTCGTAGGTCTGGTTCACTCTGCCGAAGGCTGTGATGGAGCTTCAGCACTGAGAGGTCAAACAGAGAGCTGGAAGCCACAGGCAGAGGGGTCGGTGCCACTGCAGGATGGCTTTGATCTAACCACCAGGAATCCACTGAGAGGGCTTCCTTCTTCTCCTCCTCCTCCTCCCGTTTCCGCTTCAGACCCTTGCTCAGCATCGTCTGCAGAGAGCAAGGAGCCATTTGGTTATGGAAAGCCAATATTTAGAACACACCCAAGCTCTGACAACCAATGTCAGCGTGAGCTTGACCCATCAACTATCCTTCCAGTCTAGATTTCCTAAGCACATTCTTACTTATTTTTAATGAAACAGGGTTTCACGTTAACTTGGGCTGGCCTCGAACTTGCTATACAGCCAACTCATGATTTTCCCTTCCCCACCTCCCTAGCGTCAGGATTACAGGTGTGTGCTACCATACTTGGTATATTGGATGCTGGGGAAGGAACTCAGGGCTTCCTGCATGGAAAGCAAACATTCTACCAATCGAGCCCCCTCAGTAAACTTCTAAGATACATTATACATTACTTACTATACAGACTCAATTAAAAGAAGAGAAAGCCTTTGCAACTAGTCATTTGTACCTTCAAATTTTACTTTTACTTTACATTTTACGTTTGTGTGTGCACAGGAGAGTGCAGATGCCCAAAGAAACCAACTTTTGGAGTCCCGGGAGCAAGAGTTACAGCAATTGTGAGCCATCTGATATTTGTGCTAGGAACCTAATCTGGGTTCTCTGTAGGAGTAGCAAGCTCTTAGCTTCTATATACTTTTTTTTCCCCCGTTTTTTTTATTTTTTTCCGAGACAGGGTTTTTTCTGTGTTCCTGGAACTAGCTTTGTAGACCAGGTAGGCTGGCCCCAAACTCAAGAGATCTGCCTGCCTTGGCCTCCGGAGTACTGGGATTAAAGGTGTGTGCCAACACACCCAGATGGTTTTGCTCTTTTGAGACAGGGCCTCACCTCACACTGTAGCCTCAGGCTGGCTGGCTAGTCTAGGTAATCCTCCTGCCCCAGTCTCCCAAGGGTTAGGAGTACAGGTACCTGCCACTTCTTGATTGCAAATGCAACCTTCTTAGACAGTTCAATACATAAGAGTATCTGCTTTGCACCAAACACTAAATAATCAAATACAGAAAATGTACAGATACTTGTAGGAAGATGCCATCCTGAAGGCAGTCAGGGAAGTTTTTGGAAAAATACATTGGAGATGAGCCCTGATTTATGCTATGGAGAACCACAGCCAGGCAGCATTCCCTGAAAAGCCAATGGACGACCTAGAGAGACAAACCTTAACTGGGTGGAGAGAGAGAGAGGAGAGAGGGAGAGGGAGGGGGAGGGAGACAGAGAGAGAGGGGGGAGAAAGAGAGGGAGAGGGGAGAGAGAACTGAGGGGTAGGGAGGGGGGAGAGGGAGAGAGACCGAGAGAGACAGAGAGACACCGCACAAGGAGCAAGCGCAGAGTGACAGGATAGGAGTCCCGGTGGGGGTGGGGAGCAGGCAGGAGGAGGCTTGGATTTTCAGTGACAGGACAGAGTCATGGAGGGAGGGTCTAGGCAGGGGGATGAGTGGTGATGTTAGCTGCTGCCTGGGGGAGGATTGGTGGCGGGGCCACATCGGGGGCGAAGGTTTGGGGGTGGAAGTGGGCCTAAACTTCCTTCGGAGGCTGCTGCTTTTGCTGGGATGCTGACTGCTCGAGCTTAGAGCCTGGGCTTTTTAATAGTCTTGCAAGGAAGTGGTGGATCCTGAACTTATTGGGGAGAGAGAGCCGAACGGCAGCGGGAGTCGGTCATTGACAGAAGTTTGGAAATCGATACTTCACGGCGAGAAGACAAGAGTTTGGGACTCCTCATCTACCGGGGACACAAAGGCTGGAGGGTTCCCGGCCCCGGAGACGCTGCCTAGAACTGGCATAACACTAAAAATCGAGTCTTCTGCCCTGTTCGCTGAAGACCCTGAAGCAGGCAACCGCAGGAATTCAGCCCCCACCCCGACTCCGCCCCCCCCGACTCCAGACGCCCCCTAGCGGTACCCTGGCCTGGGTTCCCCCCGGGACTCCGGCCCCTCAGTCCCGGGGATCCTCTCCAACCCCTCAGCGTCTTGCCTATGCTTCCCCGGCCCTGGCAAGCAGCGACCCCCGCGGACCGCTCAGGGCCCTTCTCTCGCTTCCGGAAGGCAGCGGAGGCGGCTCCTCCCGGAGCGGCGGCGGCGGCGGCGGGGGCGGGGGCGGGTGAGTCACGCAGCCGGAGCCAGGGAGCCGGCGCCTCCGCCCCCTTCTCGGGCTCCGGCGTGATTCACCCAGCCCGGCCCGGATGGGCGTCACGTACAGGCTCCGGGCGCCTCGATCCCGGACAGCCCCGGCGAACATCTACCTAACCGGGGGATCGAACACGCTAAAGAATCCGGCCGCCGGTACCCCCCGTCTCTTCCCCACCAGGCCCTTTCATTTACATACCCGGATCACTCGCGACCAATCAGAACGAAGAGGGAGTCGCACGCAGCCAATCAGGAAGCGGCAGCAGTAGCATCGCTTGCTCGCTCTGCTCCGGCAACCGACACCTGGGACGGTAGACGCAGTTCTGACTCCGGCGCACGACTCCAGACACTCCACAATCCCTAGTCCCCGCCCACTCGCGTGGCGGCCCCGCCCTTCAGCTCAGGGATCGGCTCTCATTGGTGGTTGTGGGCGGAGCCTGAACGGAGCTCTTCCAAAAGGAGGGGGGGACTGTCTTTAAGGCGCATGCCCGGGCGCGCTACCGGAGCAAAGAGACAGACGCTAGTAACCATTTCCCCGGTGGGGGGCGATGACAGGTAGGGGCTTTGGATGTTTTAAGCTACAGGCCGATCACTTCTTGTATGATCTTGGGAAAATGTTTGTTAGATCGACCTTCCTCGATTCGAAAAGTTACAAAATTAAAAGTGTTGTCTCGGTAGAAGCACTGTACCCGAATCAACTACGGTGGGACAGCGGGACTCCGCGAGTAAGGTGGGGACCGAACGACATTAGGGTCACATCCTGGACATCAGTTCCGGAGTAGCTGTGTGGCTTTGGACAACAGTTTAAAATCTCAATTTCCTGAGGGGCCTGGTTGTTCACAGCCATAACCCCAGCACGGAAAGACCGAAGCAGGATTGTTTTGAGTTTGAGGCCATACTGGTCTACATAAGTGCGTTCCAGACCAGCCCCGACTTCAGAGTGAGATCCTATTTCAAAAAAAGAAAAGGCAAAATGTTTTCCTTGCCTTATTTTCCCAGATAGCTTCACTGAGTTGATAAACTATCCTGGAAAACAGCAATCAGACTTTTTCAGCCTCTCAAGTAACTGGAATTATGGACTCCTGCTGCCAGATCCCAGATCCAGCTAACTTTTTTTTTTTTTTTTTTTTTTTTTCCTGAGACAGGGTTTCTCTGTGTAGCCCTGGCTATCCTGGAACACACTCTCTGTAGACCAGGTTCGCCTAGAACTCAGAGACCCACCTGACTTTGCCTCAAATTGCTGGGATTAGAAGCCTGAGTTCCACAGCTGGCTGGCCTCTGGCTAGTCTTAAAGATGCCTGGGGAAGTGCACTTCTGAGAAAAAGTGTTGCCTAGCCATTATGTCAAACACCTGTCTTCGATTATAGCACCGCAAAAGAAAAAAAAAAAAAAACTCCTGATAATTTACTAAAAGAATATTTAGGGGGAGAAAAGAGCTTAATAATTAAAAGAACTTGCTCTTGCAGAGGACCCGGGGTTCAGTTCCCAGCACCCACATAACAGCTCACAGCTGTCCTTCACTCCAGTTCCAGGGGATCTGGGACACTTTTGATTGCCTAGGCAATCGGGCACACATATGATGCACAGACATAATTCAGTCAAAACACATAGATATGAAATAAAGTCTTTTTTAAAAAAGAGAATAGTGCCTGGCAGTGGTGGAACATGCCTTTAATCCCTGCTCTCGAGGCAAGCAGAGGCAGATGAATCTCTGAGTTAGAGGCCAGCCTGGTCTATAAGAGCCCGTTCCAGGACAGCCAGGGCTACACAGAAAAAACTCTGTCTCGGAAAAACAGTGAGAAAGAATAATAGTTGCCTGTTAACTTTTGGGTTAAGGTCCAAAAGAGAATAATGTCCTAATTGGAGCCAGAATTCTATTAGGTAAACATCATACACAGTTCTCTCTACACAGTTTATTTTTATGGGCTGGCCGAAGGGAGACTCAGAAAGGGCTGGGCGTGGCAGGCCACTATCATCCCAGTCTGTTGAACTCAGAGACTCAGGAGTTCAAGGTCACTTTGTGCTTTATAGTACAAAAATGCAAAAGTGTCAAAAGAAAGTAGCCTAGAGCCTGCTAAAGGCTCAAGTGGTTCACTACAGGGCACACACTAAACAGCTCCTGGGAGATTTGTTTCCCCCTACATCAATTGAATATCTGTTATGGATGGGCTGTGTACAAGCATAGCAACCCTTCACAGGTAGGTGACAAGGGTGTCATGTCGTGCCCCCTCCTCCCAGGGGAGAGGACAAAGACAAAAAAAACCCCAACCAACCAAACAAACAAAAAATCCCTCATAGCCAGGTTGACTATTGCAGTCCTGCTACCCAGAAAGCCAAGGCAGAAGAATGCACAGTTTAAAATGAGCCTGGGGCCAGACTCTTGTCTCAAAAAGCAAACAAACAAAAAAGCCAAAACAAGATGGGACTGACTAGCTGGCTCAGTGAGTAGAGGTGTTTGCTGCCAAACGCTACTTTCTAAGTTTGATCTCCAGATCGAACCTACATGGAGGAAGGAGAGCTTTCCTTCCTCTGACCTCCACACAAGTGCTGTGGCATGTATGTACAAACACACACACACACAAGACCAAAACAACAACAACAAAAAACCTAAAATAAAACCAGGTGTGGTGCCAGCCGGAGGTTCAGGAGTTCAAGGTTAGCTTCAGCTACACAGTGGTTTCAAACTCTCCAGAGCCTGAATGAATGAATGAATGAATGAATACATAAATAAGTAAATGTAAAAGAAAATAAAGCATAATGTGTGAAACTTGAAGCAGAGAATGGAGATAGATGTCTCAGTGATGACATGTGATGGTTTGCTTGAGACAGGCTCTTTAATGTAGCCCAGGCTGGCCTAGAACTGTGTTGATAATTATCTTGAAGCCCTGATCCTCCTGCCTGTACCTCTCCGGTGTAAAGACTAAGAGGTGACAGCTTGGCAGAAACTTGACAGGCAGAATGAGAGAAGAATGCTGTACCGAGAGTTTACAGGGTAGAGCCACTGCAGAGACCCTGAGGTACTGTTTGTCAAGCAGGTAAGCCAGTTGAACTGGCTTGGAAACGCCCAGAGAGGAAGTTAAGAGAAGTCGCTACAAGTTTTAGACCTTTGTCCACATTCGACAAAATGGGACGAGACCCTCGAAGATGACTCCAGGAGGAAGAAAGAAAGAAAACAATAATGATTTCTGCCTCTGATCAGTGACTTGAACGGGACGCCGTGGGATGACCGAGTCCTGTAGGCAGAGGTGTCTGCAGCCAGGACGGTTCGAGGGAGCCTCCCCTAGGTGACATTAGAGCAGGGACCAGAAAGTGGAGAAGGAGTTAGGAATTTAACGATTGGGGGAAGGGCGAGAGACTGGGCCTTGAGAAATGAAACCAGAGGCTAAGCCACCAGGCTGGGCAGAAAAGGGAAGGGGGGGGGGGGTGTGAACCTCGCTAGCTGGGGAGGGAGGGAGAGAAGGAGGACGGTCCCGGGGAGCGTCCCGCCCCTAGCCAGCCACCCCACCCGGCCCCTGGGGAGGGAGGAGGCGCCAGGCCGGCTGCAAGCCTCTGCGGCTGCCTCCCAGGTCTCCTGCCCCGCTGGCCAGTATGGTTCGGAGGGTGGGCAGGTGGGTGGGACTCAGCCAGAGCGCCACGCCCAGGGCCTCCGGGGCCCATCCCCCCACCAATGTCCCGTTGGGGCGGGCGGGTTGGGGAAGGTGGACTCTGGCCTCCGGGGTTGAACCCTCGGTAGGGCCAGCCTTTCCACTTCTGGGGCCAGTTCTTAATTAGAAAAGGAGCTGGGCCGCTCTCAGCCAACATATGTTCACCTGGAAACCGGGGGTGCTTCTTAGATTGGCTGGTGGCTGCGGTCAAGCTCCCGAATTATTCCTTCAGCTTCATCCTTCATTCCCTCCTCTGCCTCCTCATCTGTTTCTTTTTGAACACGTTCTCTCTCCGTAGCCTGGACTTACCTAGAATTGGTCATTTTCCTTCCCTACCTCCCAAGGACTGGGATGACAGGCTCTGTTCCACCACCTCCAGGTCCTCTCACTTGCTTTAGGGAAGTAAAAGACTTCCAAGAAAAAGGTGAATCAGACCTCATCCCCCTCAGCTCAGAGAACTACTCTCCAAGTGGCTTCCCTCTCTGCTGGAGAGGAAGCTAAAGTCTTCGCAGAAGGAATGCCCCTAGACCCTAAATGCTGGCCCTCACCCCCACCCTTCGGGAGAGGGTGCTGCTGCAGCCATATTGAGGGCCTTCACTGTTGGACAAACGTTCTGTGCACGCTCTGGCTTTTTCCGATGGTGGTTTCCCCAGCAGGGCTTTATCTCTTACCTCCTTCAGGACTTTATCTAAATGTCACCCCGCGCATGAACCCCTCTTTGGTCATTTCATCTAAATAGTATCCCTCCCCACCCCCCACCCCCACCCCCAATCACATTACTTCCTTTCTAGAACTCATGGTCTTTCTGCCTCAGCCTCAATAGGCTTGACCGGAAGGTGAACACCGGTACACCTCCACCCCAGCTCCAGCCATTCAGATGCGGTGGCCAGAGGGGTGCTGTGAACACAGGAATAAGGGTGTATGTCCAGAGAATGGAGGAGGGACGTGTGGCCATTGCCAGACCTGTAGTTTTCAGGTTAATTTGTGTGTGTGTGTATTGCATTTATATGTGAATCCACATGCATGTGGAAGCCAGAAACCCACACTGGACGTTTTTCTCCATCACTTTCCACTGCAGGGCCTTCCACTGAACTGATTCTTATCTGGCTAGCCCGTTTGCCCTGAGAATTCCCCTACCTTCTAAGTGCTGGAAATAGAGGCAGCTGTCATGTCCAAGAGTTTTTTTTTTTTTTTTTTTTTTTTTTTTTTTTTTTTTTTTTTTATGTGGGTCCGGGGGATCCAAGCTCATGTCCTTATGCTTTGGTGACAAGTGCTTTATTGAGCCACCTTTTCAGCCCAACAATTTCTGAGGACCCACCAGTGCCTAGCATTGGGGATGGGGGTGCGGGTGGGGGTGGGAGGGCACAACTGGGGCAAAGTCCCCCATAGTCATCCTCTGAGAGTTTCTGATGGAGTTGGAGGCTAACCATGAACAGGTAATGAGTAACCTGGGTTTGCACAGGTGCTATGAAGAAAGTCAAACAGCCTAGTGCAGTGTCGCACGCACGCCTATAATCCCAGCATTTGGGAGGCAGAAGCAGAATGATCTCTGTGATGAGTGCGAGGCCAGCCTGGCCTGCCACATAGCAAGTTCCAGAACAGCCAAGGCTACTCACCTAAAAAAAAAAAAAAAAAAAAAAAAAAAAAGCCATGCTCATAAGAGGCAGAGACTGTGGTTAAAAACAGGACACAGGACCGCTGTTCCAGAGAACCAGGGTTCAATTCCTACCAACCATATAGTGGCTCACGGTCTATAACTCCATTTCCAAGGATCTGACACCTTCTTCTAGCCACTGAGGGTACTACAGAACACAGTACCAGGACGTAGGTACACACGGGGTACACTGACATATATACATGCAGGAAAAATACCCATACACATAAAAAAAAAGTGAAACATTAAAAAAAAAAAAGTCAAACAGAGCCTTGGTGCAGGGTAGTGGCTCAGCACCTGCTGAGCATGTACAAGGCTCTGGGGTCCAGCCCTTCTATTGCCTCTGCTATTTACTGATCATGGAATACTGAGCCAGAAAAAGCAGGGCACATTTGGATTGGCAAAGCTATGGAAGAAGTACCCTCTGGGAAGATGTCATGGATGGAACAAAGGTCCTGGGGTAGAAAGGAGCTTAAGGTAGGAGACCAGCAGGGCTTGAGTTGAGTGAAGGATGGGGACTCGTGTGGTGTGAGATTGAACCCGACCCTTATTTTTATTCCAAATGGGAAAGAAATGGCTGGAAATTTCAAGGAAGAGAACGATGTAATTCAATTTTTTTTTTGATCTGAGGACAACCTGAAGTAGTTCCCACCTTCCATTCCAAGAGAGTCTCTTCTTGTTCACCAGTACATACGGCAGGCTAGCTGGCCCCGTGGACTTGGGGGATCTGGCTGAACCCCAGATTTGTGGTACTGCATACAACCTTTTTGGTTTGTTTTCGTTTTTTGTTTTTCAAGACAGAGCTTCTCTGGGTGTCCCTGGCTGTCCAGTAACTTGCTCTGTAGATTGAGCTGCATCTGCCTCCCTGAGGGCTAGGATTAGAGGCAAGTACTGCCACTACCCAGTAACTGCATAAGACCTTTATATGGTTCTGGGAGTCCCAACTTATGTCTTCACTCTCGCTTGGCAAGTGCTTTACCCACAAAGCCATTTCCTAGCACTTTCCTCTTTTTTTATTACTAGTTCTGTGACAGGTCTCTGGAGTCCCGGCTGGATTTGAATTAAGAGATCTACCTGCTATGTCTTCCAAATTCTAGGATTAAAGGCATGAGCCGTAACAGCTAGCTGGTTCAAATGTAGCCCAGGCTTTCATTAAATTCCGTACGTTGCTGATCTTTCCAGTTCTGACTCCCAAATGTTGGGGTTAAAGGTGGGCGCCATCACACCTAGTATGGTGCCATCTTGGAATATAGACTTCTCAAGACATCTCCCCACAATCTCCTCATCCCGTTTTGGATTGGCTCTATTTTCAGATAACATGTTCACTTTCTAAGTTACAAGGCCCCGCCTCCCCCTCACCTCACCCAAATGAGGTATCTGTCAGAGAGCCAAGAAACCACAAACAAAAATCCCCATCTTTGCCATGCAACCCTTCCAGAAAAGTCCCTAATGCAGGGTATGCTCACTTGGGCGGCGGGTAGGGCAGTGACATGTGACACCCCTTCCCTGCCTGTCTCCTTTTTCTTTACACTCACACAGCAGCCTGGCTTTTCACCTCTCAAGCCAGAAGTGAATTACTGGTGTAGCTTTTAAGAGCAGAGGTCCTAGAGATCTGTGTTCAGTCCTGGAGGCTCGTTGGGCATTTTTCCCTTTAGGGCCTCAGTGGCACATTCCATAACAAAAGGTTGACTTTGGTTCTTAGGAGCCCTAGCCTGTGACACATTCTCCACATGCACACCCACGCCCATATGACTGGGTTTCAATCCACTGGACAGGATCATAAACCTGGTGGTAAACAGGGCTCTTATGGAGGGCCTGCTTGAGCTCTACCAGTGAATGCCTGAGAGGATGGCTCACCTGAAGGCAGGTAAGCCACCTAAAATTCAGTTGGCAGGGAATGGCTGGGCAGTAATGTGGTTAATGTGCTTGCTTGCCATGTTCTGGGCTGGCTTCCTAGCTAGCACTCACATAGAAAACAGCTGTAGGGGCTAGCAAAGTTTGAATCTCAGGGAGTTTAAGGAAAGTCTGGACAAAACGGTTTCAGACAAAACGGTCTTTTTTGCAGATAGGGTCAAGCTCAGAGCTTCACACATACATATACTAAGCAAGAGTTCAATCGTTCAGCTATATTCCAAATCCCTAAACCTGAGGTTTTTAACTATGCAAATGTAAAATGTGACACAGTTTCTGTTTTTAATACTGAGGATTAAAGGATTTAGTTTGCATAGTGTTCTGACAGTACCCTTAAGCAAGCCAGTAACTGTTCCATACAACGTTACACTTGCCCTACCTATGTTAAAAAAAAACAAAGGATGTAAGTGTCCAGGAAACTTAACAGGCTCTTCCCATCACCCCAGATAATTTTATAGATTTAAGACAATTCAAATCTTTCCAAAATACTTTATTTTAAAAAAAAAACAATCAAAAAATAAAAAATAAAACCACTACAACCCTCCCCCGCTTTTTTTCTGTTTTTTTAATATCATGGCATGAAGCTGGTAGATTTCCACCCGTATTGCACATGGTCCGGCCTGGTTATGAATCAGGAAGCTGGTGAGACTGGGGTCCTGCCAAAGAAGTGGGGGTTCAGCCTGCCAGGAGGAGACTAGCCCGCCCCACTCCCTGGAGAGGCAGCCCACCCATCAGTGTTGGACAGGTCCAGCTTTCTGTTCCCTGAGGCCCTAGTGGTCACAAGGGCAATGGGAACTGGAGGCAGAAGAAATGTGTAAGTGAGAAATCAGACTCCCTGAAACAGAGTCTTGTTAAGGCATTCGGAAAAGATAAATTAATTCAGGAAGATGCACCTTCACGGAAGGCTGGGGTAACCAGACACGCACACATGCAGGGCAGTTAGTTTGTGGAATCCTGACATAGAAGGAAAGGAGGCCACAGTCACTGTTTAGAGCCTCTGCTAAACACACATCCAAGAGTCACATCCAAGGACCAAACCCAAAGAGCCTGATGCCAGGAAGGACCTCCATCAGTCAATCTTAGGATCCCAGAATGATTTCCATGATGTGATCCAATTCATTCCACTCCCAGGATCCTGGGGCACAGAAGAGGCTTCGAGGAGGTTCTGGGGGTGGAAGCGCAGAGTCCTTTTCTACTACAGATGTGTCAATGTCCAGAAAGAAGTCATCTAGGCCAGAGTCTCCCAGGTACCGGGAGCTCAGAGCTTCTAAAAACACAGGATCAGCCTGGGCCATCATTTCATTCTGAGGACTTGGGGAAACCACTGGATTCTGAGGTGATTCAATCTCACCCATGGATGTATCAAGCTCTCTGAGGATAGAGCCAATGGTGGAAGACAGGGAGAAATCTTCTTCACCCAGGAACAGAGGCTCTGGAGGGAGGGCAGGGGCTGGAGCTAGGCGAATGGCAGCCTGGAGCTGCTGGAGTGTGTTGTGGATAAGGACGTGCCTGCGGAGGCTGGGTGCTCTGGGGCCCAGGCTGCGCTGGACTTTGTCCAGGGAGATTCGGAGCAGGGCTTGCTGGTAGCTCCGAAGACCAGCGGGACTCCAATTCCACTTCTCCTCCTCCTCTTCCAAATCAGAATGTTTCCTCTTTAAGCCTCCCATGTCCTATGGGAAAAAGAGTCATATTAGATACTTTTGCTTCTTCTGTTTGCTTGTTTTTTTATTTGTTTGACACAAGGTTTCTCTGTGTAGCCCTGGCTGTCCTGGAACTAGCTTTATAGACCAGGCTAGCCTCACATTCAGAGATCCACCCACCTCGCCCAGTGCTGGGATTAAAGGCATGGGACACTACTGTCGAGCAAGTCAAATACCTTTGGATCCCACTTTTTCAAGCAAGTCTGTGTGATTATAGAAGGGTTTGTTTGTTTTATCAGAGCCTCTATTTAAAGTGATATAGTCACACTCCTACAAGGCTAAGAATGGGTGAATAAATGCATTCGGCATGGTTATGATTAAGACAACAAGATTTGGGGCTGGAAAGATAACTCTGCTGTTAAGAGCACTGGCTGCTCTTCCAGAGGACCTAGGTTCAATTCCCAGCCCACAACTACAAGATCTGATAATCTGATATCATCTGATGCCCTCACACAGACATGCATGTAGGCAAACCCCCAATGCACGTAAGAGAGTGTGAGAGAGATATGAAGGTAGGGTTGTTGGAAGTGGTGAGACAGTGTGTGTGTGTGTGTGTGTGTGTGTGTGTGTGTGTGTGTGTGTGTGTGTGTGTGTGTGTGTGTGTAAGAGAGAGAAGAGGGCATGCCTGTAACTAACTTCAGGATTTAGAAAGCAGAGGGCTCAGAAGTTCAAGGTCATCCTCAGCTTGATAATGTCTCAAAAATAAAAAGGAGGTGGAGGAATTTCTGAGAGGTTAAGGACACTGGCTGCTCTTTCAGAGGACCTGAGTTTGATTCCCAGCAACCACATGGTGGCTCATAACTGCCTAAAACTCCAACTTTAGGGAGTCTGGTACAAGTGGTGCCCATTCACATAAAAAAATAGAAAAATAAACAGAAAAAAAAAATCTGACTGGTATCCCATGCCTTTAATCTCAGTACCAGGCAGTAGAGGCAGGAAGATTTTTTTGTGAGTTCAAGACCAGCCTAGTTCACATAGCCAATCTCAGGCCAGGCTGAGTCACATGGTCAGAGGACCCTTTCTCTGAAAAACACTGTCACCCCCCTCACCCCATCACAAAACACCTGGGCTTAGTTTGAATTTCCTTTGGCTATGGTAGTCACAATGAATGAATTTACAATCTGACAATCAATTTCACAATTTCAGCATTTGGAAAAAGTGAGGATCTTTAGTTTCAATGTATCTTGCAATTATTTTCCCACAATACCTTTATTATCAGAGGGCGGACAGATCAGAGTACAGAGCAATGGACCAAAAGCACATTTGAACTGTGATCTTGGCAAAATGTAATGTCACATCTTTGAACCTTAGAGGTTTTTTGGTTCTTTTCAGACAAAGTTTCTCTGTGTAGCCCTTGAATTTCTTCTGTAGATCAGGTTGGCCTCGAACTCATATCCTACTGACTCTCCCTCCAGAATGCTGGGATTAAAGTCCTGGGACACCAAGCCCAGCTGAGAAGTGTGTGTGCGTGATATTCTTTTTACAAGAATATTTCTGTCCCTACACCAAGACCAAGAGCTCTCACAAGAAGGAACAGTTCCCAAACTTGGACTCAAAAGAAAGCCAGATAGAAACCAACACCAAGCTGTGCCCTCTAGCGACCGACAACCATGGCATCGTTTCTCATAGGCACCGCCCTTCCCTGGATCTCTAGATCAGATCCAAGAACATCCAAATAATGTCTTTAGGGCCTTCTGGGAACTGTGGACCCAAGAGCCACCAGGCAGAGCCGCTGCTGTCACGTTCGAACTACAATCCCCAGAAGGCCTTGCACACCCGAGGGACTGGACACACCCGCCCTGCCTGAGAGCATGCTCACTGGAGCGCTAGCTGATGGGGGAAGGGAACCCGGACACCCAGCAGCCCAGCGCCGGCCGAGCCCCGCCCTCCGCTGCCTTCTGGGCGGTGTATCTAAGCTCCACGCCCCGAGCGCCCCTCCCCCACCCGACTTCAGCTCGAAAACTGCTTTCTCTGGGTCCCTATCACCCCAGGAAGTTCTGGATTCTTCCCTAAACTGTCCTCGGGGTGCATAGACCCACATTCCATCCCATCGTTCAAAGACGGTATAAACTCTCTCGGGTACACAATTCCGAGACCTCGTCCCAAATTTCCCCTATTCGGCTCGACTTTCAAATGACTCTGACTTTACTTTTGAAACTCCCCGCTCGGCTCCGAGAGCCCGACACTGAACTCTTCCCCCTCCCCGGCATTCCCTTCTCAGGACCGTGTCTCGGACCCCAAGAGTGGGCACCGTCTAGTTCCCGGGTTCCTCTAAATGCTTCATACCCTAGCCTCAAAGCTCTCACACTTTCCCCAGAACACCGTGGAACTCGGAACCCAGCCCATTCGGGGACACCCGAACTGTCCTACTCTTCCAGATTTGTGCCCCCCAAAGTTCCTTCTCCGTTCAGCAAACTTCAGTCCTCCTGAATAATGCTGCCGGTGCTGATGCTGGGATTCAGTTTCTAGCCTTCCACCCTCCAGAGTCCATCAGTCACACTAATCTGCGCCCTCCACTCGGGTCCGTACCCTGCTTCCGCCTATCACGCCTCCTCCTCCTCCTCCAACTTGAAGAAAACCCCACACCGACGGCCACTCCTCACCTCGGCTGCCAGGGTCGCCACGACTAACCTCCGGCAAGCCCGCAGCGTTAAGTCCCACCAGTGCTGGCCAAGAGTCTTGTTCACTTTCCACGGGCCTCTGGGTCTAGCCCCAGGCCACTCGGCTCCTCCCCCGGAGGCCAGTCTCGAGCCCTGATTGGTTGGAATCCTGCCCGCCGTGGGGCACCATTGGCTAGGTGGAGCTACGGATGCTAAGGCTCGGTCCCCGCACTGGGCCGGGTCCAGTTTAGGTTGGAGACTGGTTAGGGGGCGGGGCGGGGTCTCCAGGGTGGAGGGTGGTAACGCCGTCAGATGGCTCCTTTGCACCCAGCTCTGTTTCTCGCTCCTCTGTCTCTCCGCAGCCTCCTTATACCAAGCCCAGACCCCTTCGCGGAGTGACACCGGGTGACACCACTCGCCCCCACCTCGCCCTTTGCGGTTTCGCAGGCTGGGCAGCTGGCGGAGGCCACGCCCCCCCGGAGCTCTGAAGGCTTGGGCTAAGCGGAGGGCGGGGGAGAGGGAATGACGCACTAAGCATCAGCCAATAGCGTGGCGCGGCTTCCGTTACCTGGACGACCGCACCCCCGCCCCCTAGCTGCCCCGGCTCTGCCTCCCCCACCCCCAACCCGTTTTGTAGGCAGAGCCTGAGATTAATCTTGAGGGGTCCGCTGCTGTTTGGTGGAACCTCTTGGATCCCAGTCTACTCCATCCTTTCTCGGATTTGCCTGCCTGTTGCTGCTCACGCTTCATCGCTCCTCGCAGCCCCGGGGATAAATTCAAACTTATTTTGGGGGTTGAATACTGGTGTGTTCTGGGCAAGCACCGTAGAACTGAGCTCTATACCCCTGAGATTTTAAATTTTGTGTTTATTTATTGTGTGAATTGTCTTATAGTGAAGGGTTGGTCGGCTTCTGGAGTGCGTGGTGTGCTCCTTTCTGTTCTCGAAGATTCACTTCTGGTTTCGTTTTGTTGTTTTGAGACAGTCTGGTGTAGTCCCGGCTGTAGACAGACAATGCTAGCCTTGAAATTCTAATTCTCCTGTTTCCCCGTCCTGCCCTCAGTACTGGAGTCACAGGTGTGCCCCTCCAGGCTCAGGACCCCCCCCCCCCCCTTTTTGTGGTGTTGGGGAGGGAACATGGAGCCTAGCTAGTGCTAGCCAAAGCACTCTTCTACAGAGCTACGCCCCCAGCCATTTTTTGTTTGTTTTCTGAGACAGGCTTTTGCTATGTAGACTAGGCTGCTTTAGTCATCGTGTGCCAGGATTTAGGCATTCACCATCGTGTCTGGCTTGCTAGCAGTGTTTCTAAAATGGCTCCAATACGTTTTAAGAAATAAACAGGGGACTTTTCTCTCTTATCTCAAGAGTCCAATGCAAGGCAAACTCTGAGCAACGAAACTACAACACTGAACCTTCTTAGTTTTGCCTTTTTTTTTTTTTTTTTTTTTTTTTTTTTTTTTTTTTTTTGGCTTTTCCAGACAGGGTTTCTCTGTGCTGCCCTGGCTGTCCTGGAACTCGATCTGTAGACAGGCTGACCTTGAACTCACAGAGGTTCGCCTGCCTCTGTCTGCTTAGTGCTGAAGTTAAATGGCGTGGGCCTGGTACATTACTTTTTAAAATTGTGTTTATATGAGTGTGTCTGTGTGCGACGTGCATGCAGTTCTCCAAGAGGCCAGATGTTAAATACCTTTCTAACTGGAGTTACAGCCAGTTGTTTCTTGTACTTCCTTACCCAACCTTGACCTTCATTCCCCTACCTGGACTGGAACACCTGAGGACAAATTCCAAGGTTATTTTTGTCTGATGGATCCCCTGAGTGTTAGGCACAGAACAAGGATCCAGTGAAAATCTGTTAAATGCTCAGGCAATGAAAGAGAAATTGAGTTGGCAGAAACCAAACCAAACCACTGTTGTGAGCCAGCAAGAGGGCTCACTGGGTAAGAGTACTTGTCGCTAAGCCTAGGACCAACTCTTACTGAATAAATGAATAAAGAAATACTCAGAATATCAAACACAGAGAAACACTGACCTTTTCACAGTGTGATGGAATAGGCCTGCAATCTTAGCTACTCAGAAGGCTGAAGCAGGGGATTGACAGTTCAGAGCCAGCTTGAGCAAATTAGCAAAACCTTATCTCTAAATTGAGAGAGTTGAGAGAGACAGAGAGCTGCTCACAGGTTAAAGGTGCTTGCTGCTAATACTATTGACCTGTGTTCGAGTCCCAGAACCCATCTGATAAGAGACCCAAATCCATCAAATTGTCTTTTGACCTCCACATAGGCACCATAGCATGCCACTCCCATCCTTAAATAAATAAATGTACTTTAAAAAAGAATTAAAGTCTGGGGCATGGTGATATATTGTTTGTACTCTAATAAAGCTTGCCTAAAGATCAGAGGACAGAACCAGCCACAGAGTTAGCCACAGAGATCAAGCAGTGGTGGCCCATTCCTTCCATCCTAGCACTGGGAGGTGGAGGCAAAGATCCCTCTGGATCTCTGTGAGTTCAAGGCTAAACAGAGCCAAGCAGTGGTGGCACACACTTGAATTCCAGCGCTATGTGAGGGTTTGAGAAGTGTCATGGCTGGGCAGAGAAAGGAAAATAAACTGAGAGGGACCAGTTCATCTCTTCCATTTCATCCTGTGCTTCCGCTATGCTCTCTGAGGTTTCATGGAAACAGGATCTATCTCTTTCAGCCTGAGGATTCAGAGAGGTGAGAAGTGGCTGTGGCTTATTCCTCATTCTCTCAGATCTTTTAACATCTATCCCAATATCTGGCTCTGGCCTTTTATTGTAAACCAATTAGGATTTGTACAAGACTCATCAGTAGGGCACCTGTCTAAAAATCTACCAGTTAGGAGACTGAAATTATGGCTTGGTGGTGGAGACTTTACCCAGCATGTGTAAGACCCTAAACAAACTCACAGACAGGGAAGAAAATCTGGGTTGGGTTTTCTGAAAGAGCTCTTGGCTAAAAATTTATTGATTCTTCTGTGTGTCATTTCTCAAGAAGCCATCCTCACACCCTGGACCAGTGACCTACTCATACTGGTGGGAGGGGTAGGTGTTATGTCCATCATACTCATTGGTGGTAAGGCAACGTAGCATGAAATGGCCCAGGTCATGTTTGGATATGACCCTCGAGGGTCCTCGTCCATCCAGGGTCACTGTGTAGGCTCCAGTTAGTGGCTGATCCCCTATGGTAGAAAAACAGAGAGAATAAAAAAATCTGCCATCCTTCCTGTTTTCAATTTACTTCATTTAAACTTTTTAATTTATTAAGTTTTGTGTATGATGGATGTATATGTGGGGGCTCCCCCATATTAGGTCATCAAATAATTTTTTTTGGAGACCGACACTTGTTATATAACTCAGTCTGGTCTCAAGCACACAATCTGGGAGGGTAGGTGTGTACCACCATGCCTGGCATCTCCTGAGCCTGTTTCCCTGGGAGCCCAGCTGCTGGTGTGAGAAAGCACTGGACACACTGGGAGGCTGTATGTAGGTGTTTTACCAGAGCTTCAGCATCTTTCTTCAGATGTGTCTGTGGGGAAGGCTCCTATGTCACTACAGTTTCGCTAACTTCTGAATGCACACATCCAGAAATCCTCACACAAGAGCCACTTTCTGGGTCTTCACTTTGAGTATCAGGAAACACTGATAACAAATAATGGTGGATTTTAGGGCTCTTCTGGCTCAGTACTTAAAGCACTTAATGCTCCTTCAGAGGAATTGCGATTGTTTCTCAACACCCATCTTAGGCATTTTATGACAACCTGTAACTCTATCCCCAAAGGAATCCAACAGTTCTGGCCTCTCTGGGATTCTGCACTCGTGTGAATGTAAAACCATACAAAACAATGGTCACATTTTCATAACTGTGTTTCAGGGGATTTGTTTGTTACAGAGAGACATCAGAACAGTAGATGAGAAAGGAGATCCTGTTGTGGGATTCAGGTGTCAGCTGACAAGGTCAAGGGACATTTATACAGAGCACCGGGCCCCCCGACCTGAAGGGGGCGGGGAAAAGGCCCCATTGAAAAGGGTCTGCGGGATACGACACGCTCTCTTCCTGGTTCCTGGCTGCTGGAGGAAGGACCCCGTCGTCCGTCCGTCTGCAGACTTTGGTCCCTGTTCAGGTGCTATTGTACTCTGTTGCCTGTACCGTGAGTGTTGGTTTATATTCTAATAAATATCTATCTGGTATTAGTGTCCTTGTGGGTAAGCTCCGCCTACAAGATCCAACAAAGCAGGCATAAGGACTAGAGAGGTGGCTCAGAGGTTAAGAGCACTGGTTGCTCTTTCAGAGGACCTGGGTTCAATTCCCAGCACCCACATAATGGTTCATACTAGTTCCAGAGGATCCAAACCCTTGTCTGACCTCCTTAGATATAATGAAAAACACCACACACATGAAATCAAATGAAAACATTAATAGAAAAAACAGCCACTCAGGCCTGGTCTGTTGAACATGTCTAATTCTAACACTTGGGAAGTGGAGACTGGAGAATCAGAAGTTCAAGGTTATCCTCTACAAGAGGTAGGTAGAAAATGAAATAAGAGTTTCTGGAACATAGTTTCAAAATCTGAGCTAGTCTAGAACTAGTAATCCTGCCTCAGCTCCCAAATTCTAGAATTACAGGTAATCATCACATACTTGGCTCCCACTTTTTAAAAAACAATTAAAAATGTATTTAATTTTATATGTATTGGTGTGAAGATGTCAGATCCCTTGGAACTGGAGTTACAGACAGCTGTGAGCCGCCATGTGGGTGCTGGGAATTGAACCCAGGTCCTCTGGAAGAGCAGCCAATGCTCTTAACCCCAGAGCCATTACCCTGAAAACAATTTTCTTTCAATTACATTTTTATTTACTTATTTTGAGGAAGAGGTCACATGACCACTTTCATGAGGGACATCTCATCTTCACCATATGAGTCTTGGGGATTGAACTCAGGTCCTTAGTCTTCCTGGCAGGAGCCTTTACCTAGCCAGCCATCTTGCCAGTGCACATTTTTCTTTTATAAAGCCATGCGCTCGAATATGAACCAGGGTGAAGTGCTGGCAGGTTTAAAGGAGCCAGGGAAGGCCCAGCCAAGCTCTCAGGTGGAAAACAGGCTGGTGGTGCTATTATCACAGGGTCCCCACACTTACTCACCAATGTGTGGGGGCATCACAGCTACATATTTCAGGCCTGACTCCTGGAGCACCTTATGCATCCGGATGTGGTCATCGGTCACGTCCTGCAGGCGTGGGGGCACCTTGGTTGGGTCCCATAGTAGGAAGGCTAGTAGGAGTGGATACGGGGCAGGGTTAGCCGGGGCTGAACACATTAGGTAGCTTCCTATTGCCTCTTGATTGCCAGAATTCAGGTCCCTTTAGCCATCTCTCTTACATCCACTCTAAGTAGTCGGCGGACCAGTCATTCTAAATCCCGGCTACCTGCTCTGTGTAACCTCTTCTTACATCCCCAGTCTGACAACTTGAGTTTATTGTCAGAAACCACACTGGAGGAAGAGAACCCACTCCTACCAAGCTGACCTCTGACCTCTATATCCACGCCCCCTTCAACAAACAACTGTAAAAACACATTTAAACATTTGGATGTGTGGTACATGCATGGTCACTGTGTATAAAAAGACAGAAGGTAATGACGGGTTCCTTCCTCAAGTGTTCTCTATTATTATTATTATTATTATTATTATTATTATTATTATTATTATTATTTGAGACAGGGTTTCTCTGTGTAAGTCCTTGGCAGTCCTGGAGCTCACTCTACAGACCAGGCTGTACTCAAATCCACAGAGCTCTAACTGCCTCTGCCACCTGAGTGGGTTAAAGGTGTGAGCCTCCTGGCTCTCCATCTTATATTTTGAGACAGTCTCATACTGAATCTGGAGCTCACCAGACTGGCTAGACTATTTTATTGGCTGTTGTTTTTCATTAATTGCTATAAATTACTTTTGGATCACTGGGGATTACTTCAGTCCTGGGGATGGAATCTAGGACCCTGAGCATGCCAGGGCTCTACCACTGAGCCACACCCCAGCCCCTCACTGGGGGATTCTAGGCAGGGGCTCTACCACTGAGCCACACCACCAGCCCCTCACTGGGGGATTCTAGGCAGGGGCTCTACCACTGAGCCACACCACCAGCCCCTCACTGGGGGATTCTAGGCAGGGGCTCTACCACTGAGCCACACCCCTGCCCCTCACTGGGAAATTCTAGGCAGGGGCTCTACCACTGAGCCACACCCCCAGCTCCTCACTGGGGGATTCTAGGCAGGGGCTCTACTACTGAGCCACACCCCCAGCTCCTCACTGGGGGATTCTAGGCAGGGGGCTCTACCACTGAGTCACATCCCAGCCAAGTCCCTCAGTAACTTTAGTTTAATGTTTATCCCCCCATAACTGGGGGGGTGGGGGCAGCTGAATCACATTCCCTGTGAGGTGTCTCCCACTTCTCGGTTCCCATTTTATTTCCTGGCTCATCCAATCCCAACCCTGATCTATCTACAGTGCCTTTTCTATCCTGGCTTTACTCATCTGGGATTTCAGTTCAATCAAGGATCTGTTTGCCACCTCCCTTTTATCTGTGACCCACGTGGGTACAGAATCCAGGGCACCCCATATTCCCAATTGGTGCTCAATAAATGTATGGTAACTTGGGATAGATTTAATACCATATTTCAGAGGACTATGGGTTGCTTGGGCAGTACTCACCCCCTTCCCAGTTCCGCCCTACTTCCATGACCCCACCACCCACCCGAGGTGCACGCCACGACCTTGTCCACTCCATGGGCCTTCATGGCTGCCACAATGTTCCGGGCACCCTCCGACATTACTGTAGTGGGACCTTAGAAGGGACAGAGAGTGGCTGTCACTGGCAGGTGGCGGTGGTGGTGGTGGTGGCAGGGGTGGCAAGGGTGGGGCCGGGGGTGGGAGTGGTGCTGGAGGCCGAGGAACAGGGAGGGGCCGAGGGCAAAGGGGGGGCTCAGTACTGAGGTCGTTGCCAGTGCCCAGCAGCACAATGACAGCATCCTGCCCAGCCACGGTCTTGTCCACATCGGCTGCCTGCCGAACATCCCCCACCACCACGTGGGCCGGCTGAGGCCCCTCTGATGGCAGCCTGCTGGAGTCTCGAACCAGCACCGTCACCTCGTAACCTGTGGACCAAGAGGAGCAGAAAGCAAGTTAATGGGCTGGTGAGTGACTGACTGTACAGGACCCTTCAGGGTGTTGTGAAACCATTTTCTTCCCAGGCTTCTCCATTCCCAATCCTATTTTGGGGCTAATGGTCATTAACTGGCATTAAGCTGGCAAACGAACAGTTGATATATAGTTATCTAGTTAGCCCTTTAAACCAGAAATGCTTTCATGCTGGCTCACAAACGATCTGGGTATAGGAGATTACCCTTGACTAATCTTTCCCACACTCCAGCAGGGAAATAGTTAACTCCAGGCATATCACTTGCTCTATCTCTTTCCTCCCCAACCCCCCACCCCCGCCCGGGCCCCCACTCCCTTACATCAGGGTCCTGAAGGAAAGGGAGGAACCAAATTCTCTGGGAATAAATGAATATGTGATTAGTTCTCTCCCTTGGCGCAGGGTATCTCTATAGTGCTCACTAGAGGCTCTGAGGAGCCACTGCGGTTTTAAAGGGCAGTGACTCAGCTACCCAGAAGGCTGAGGCTCCAGGATGGAAAGTTCTGGGCAAGTAGTGAGACTTTGTCTCGAAATACAATCTGGAAAAAAAAGGATTGAGGGGAGGCTGGGAGTGTGGCTCAGTGGTAGAGCCCCTGCCTAGAATCCCCCAGTGAGGGGCTGGGGTGTGGCTCAGTGGTAGAGCCCCTGCCTAGAATCCCCCAGTGAGGGGCTGGGGTGTGGCTCAGTGGTAGAGCCCCTGCCTAGAATCCCCCAGTGAGGGGCTGGGAGTGTGGCTCAGTGGTAGAGCCCCTGCCTAGAATCCCCCAGTGAGGGGCTGGGGTGTGGCTCAGTGGTAGAGCCCCTGCCTAGAATCCCCCAGTGAGGGGCTGGGAGTGTGGCTCAGTGGTAGAGCCCCTGCCTAGAATCCCCCAGTGAGGGGCTGGGGTGTGGCTCAGTGGTAGAGCCCCTGCCTAGAATCCCCCAGTGAGGGGCTGGTGGTGTGGCTCAGTGGTAGAGCCCCTGCCTAGAATCCCCCAGTGAGGGGCTGGAGTGTGGCTCAGTGGTAGAGCCCCTGCCTAGAATCCCCCAGTGAGGGGCTGGGGTGTGGCTCAGTGGTAGAGCCCCTGCCTAGAATCCCCCAGTGAGGGGCTGGGAGTGTGGCTCAGTGGTAGAGCCCCTGCCTAGAATCCCCCAGTGAGGGGCTGGGAGTGTGGCTCAGTGGTAGAGCCCCTGCCTAGAATCCCCCAGTGAGGGGCTGGGAGTGTGGCTCAGTGGTAGAGCCTCAGCCCACTAGGATTACAGGTTATATGTGTGTGTTCTCAAGCCTGCTGTATGTGATGCTGGGGATTGAGCCCAGGGCCACATGCATGTTAGGTAAGCCCTCTACCAAGGAATGGGTAATTACAGCTCACTTTTAAATTTTCATTTATCACTAGGATCTCAATATGTGGCCCAGTGTGGCTTGAAGCTTAAGGTCTTCTGCCTCAGCCTCCTGGTAGCTGGAGTGAGAGGCCCAGGATGCCACACTGGACTAGCAATAATGTTTCTAGAATTGACACATACTGTGTCCCAGATACCAGTCAGCACATATTCTTACCTTGAATCCTTAAAGCTACTCTGGTCTCCGGACCTAGCTCTGTGACCCTGGGCTTGTAACATTTGCAAGATGACACCAACACTAGTCTCTATGTGTTTTTGTGACTGTGTCGCCCCCCCCCCCCCCCGCCTTGTCCTCCGTCCTCCTCTCTCTCAGCCCCCTCATCCCTGGTCTCATGTAGCCCAGGCTAGCCTCAAACTCACTATATAGCCAAGGATAACTTTGAACTCACACAATCTGGGGTTACTCAAGTCCTTGTCTTAAATAAAAATAAAATAAAATAAAATAAAACAATATTTTAAAACAATCTTAGGACATTGAATGTTGAGTGTATAAGCCTGAAGATCCCTACTTCACAACACATACAAAAATTAACCCAAGGGCCAGTAAGGTGGTTCAGGCAGGAAAGGTGACTGCTGCCAAGCCAGTGATCTAACCTTTATTTCTGGGGAACCACACGGTAGAAAGAGAGAATCACCTTTGTCAAACTATTCTTCTGACCTCCACATTCATGCTATGGACACAGACACAAACACACACATACACACACACACACACACACAAAATGTAAAATTTTTTTTTTTGTTAACCCAAATGGTCAAAGACATTAAAAACAAGAGAAGATTATAAAATTATTGGAAGAAAACAGAGCGCATCTCAATGACTGCAGGTTAGAAGGTGGTTTCTTAACTATGATATTAAAAGCATGAGCAAAACAAAGCCAAACACACACATTGGGCTTCATCAAATGGAAAATTTTGCACAGGTGGGCGTGGCAGCCTCTCTACTCTCTGCACTTGGAATTCAGTGAGTTTGTGGCCAGCCTGGTCTACATACCGAGACTCGTTTTAAATACACAAAAGTCTCCACATCTTTGGTGCTTCAAAGGACACTAACTTGAAGAAAAGAAAAGAACAGAGCTGCAGAGATAGCTCAGTGGGTAAGGTAGACTTCTACACAGGCATGAGTTCTACACCCATGTGAATTCTACCATGTAAAAAGTCAGGAGCGAGGGAGCTGGGGCTGGATTTGATCATTAAACACCGTGGCACTTGAAAACAAAAGGCATAAGGTGGTACAAATTTGTAGTTTCAGTGGCTGGAGGCAGAGTCAGGTAGATCCCAGCCCCTTAATGGCCAACCAGCCCAACCTGCTCAGCCAGTCTCCTGTCCCAGTGAGAGATTCCCCCACCCCACCCCCACCGCCATTTCCAGAACAGAAACCTGGTGGATGGCTCCTTTAGAATGGCAGCTTTACACACAGATATGCACTCCCACACACAAAGTTTAAAATGAGCAGTGGTGGCACACGCCTTTAACTCCAGGGGAGGCAGAGGCAAGCCGATCTCTGTGCGTTTGAGGTCAGCCTGGTCTACAAAGTTCCAGGACAGCTAAGAATACAGAAAAACCCTGTCTGGGCATGGTGGGTAAACAGGAAAAAAAAAAAAAAAAGAAAGAAAGAGAGAGAGAGAGAGAGAGAGAGAGAGAGAGAGAGAGAGAGAGAGAGAGAGAGAGAGAGAGAGAGAGAGAGAGAGAGAGAGAGAGAGAGAAAGAAAGAAGGAAAGAAGGAAAGAAGGAAAGAAAGAAAGCAAAGCAGATGGGGATGGAGGCACACACCTGTCATCCCAGCACACCTGAGGCAAAGTCAGAAGAATCTGGAGTTCAAGGAGGGCCTTTGCTACAAAGTAAACTAAGGTCAGCTACATGAGATCCCGTGTCAAAAAAAGTCAAACCAAAGAAAGGCTGGCAGGATGGCTCAATGGGCAAGCACATTAAGAACCTTCCTGGGAGGCCCAGAACCATCATGATGCAAGGGTACTACTGACCCCTGAAAGTTGTCCTCTGGCCTCCATAAATGAGCACACAAGAAACAAATAAAATGTAGTCAAAAGAAAAAAAAAAAAACAAAACGAAGTGAATATGGTGGCATAGTCCCAGCACAGGGAGGTCGAGGAGTGTCTCAAACTAGAGGCCAACCTGGAGCACACAGTGTGTCAGGGCAGTCAAGACCCAAGGGTAAATCAGCAAGACCCTGTTACCAGTAGCAACTAGGAGGATCATGCAGGTGAATCAAGAGTTCAAGGTGGGGGCTGGAGAGGTGGCTCAGAGGTTAAGAGCACTGGCTGCTCTTCCAGAGGACCTGGGTTCAAATCTCAGCACCCTGCAACTCCAGTTCCAGGGACTCTGAAACCTTCACACCAATGCACATAAAATAAATTAAAAAGAAAAAAAAGAGTTCAAGGTCAGCCTGAACTCAGTCTCAAAAACAAAAGAACAAACAACAACCCACCAAAGCTAGCTCACTGACCAAACCAACCCCAGAGTAAGATGCTCTTTCATACCTAGAAAGATGACAATTCTGGTGGAAGGGTTGGCATGCTGGTGGGGAACAACCTCACACAGGCAGCCCTGGGGGCAACTCTAAATGTCTGCTTTGGAGGACACCCTGGCAGTCCTCCCCCTCTGCTTTGGAGGACACCCTGGTAGTCCTCCCCCGTCCTTCAAAACATTACACACACAGCCTAGCCACGTGATCCAGCAATTCTACTATCAGATAACAGACCCAAGGAAACCAAAAACATGTTTTCATCACAAAAAATTTTTCATGAGTAGGTCATACGAACAGTTTTCATATCATCCGTCAAATGTTTAATGGATAAACCTGTCTGGGGCAGCAGGACCACTTGACAATAAAAACAAAGCAGATATTGACACAAACTCCTACAGTTTGAGGGAGGAAATATATATATACAAGTCATACTGGGTGTGGTAACTAGCATTGGAAGGTGAGGCCCAGGGATCAGGGGTTCAAAGTCAGTCTGTGCTATGCAGTCAGACTCTGTCTGAAACAAGTTTTGGAGAGACAGTTCAGTGCTTAAGAGCACTGGCTGCTCTTAGTAGGTAAGTGGGCCAGAGTTCAGTTCTTTGCATCCAAGACAGGTGGCTCACAGCTGTAACTCCAGCTCCAGGGATGTGACACCGATGGCCCCTGTAATCACTCTCACATACCCCCCCCCAGACACATATCTACATATAATTAAAAAAGAGCCTGGAGGTGGTGGTGCATGCCTTTAAGCTCAGCACTCACTCGGGAGCTGGAGGCAGGTGGATTTCAGTGAGTTTGAGGCCAGCCTGGTCTACAGAGCGAGTTCCAGGACAGCCAGGGCTACACAGAGAAACTCTGCCTCAAATAAACAAAACAAAACAAAACCAAAGACAAACAAAAAACTAAAAAGAGTAGCATATGATGGTGCCCATGCAGGCAGATAAGAATCTAGCCTGGTCTACATAGTGAAGTCCAGGTTAGCCAGAGCTACAGAGTAAAACCTTATCTCAAAGCAATACCAAATCAATAGCAACAAAAATCTCAAAGAAATCTTATAAGGACACAAATTAAAAGAAGAACATAAAAAAAAAAATCTTAAGTATAAAAATAAGAAAGACATATGACCTCGGCCGTAACAAGTCTCTGGATCTGAATCCCCCTACATAGAAAAAGCAAAATAAGGAACAAAAACTTCATAAAAACCAAGATGAACTAAAGCAGATCCAACCAAAGTTCCAGTTCTGAAAGAAGCAAAGATTATTATTGTTATCATGCCTTTTATATTTATAATTTTCTTACGACAGGGCTTCATGACCCAAGCTGGCCTAAACTACGATGCGCCCTGGCCTCCAGCTCCCAGGTCCAGAGCACTGGGGTTCCAGGTTTTAATCACCACTCCTGCCTAATTTTATTAACTTATTTTTTTGTTTCTTTTTTATTATGTGTATGTGTCCCGTGTGTCCCAGGTGCTCATGGGAGCTAGAGGCGCTGGACTGACAGGTTGCCTGTAATTGGGTGCTGGGAATTGAATTCAGAGCAAGCAGCAAGGGCTCTTCACCCCAGAGCCATTCCTTCAGACCCCAGCTTTAATTTTTTAAATTTATTATTATTGTTGTTTATTATTGTTATTAAAGGCAGGGTCTCACATTGTAGCTTATTCTGTACTAGAGCTCACTGTGTAGCCCAGGCTGGCCTTGAATTTATAGCAACCCCTCTGCCTCTCAACTGCTGGGATGATTGATAGGTGTGAGCCACCAGGAATGACTTGCTGTGTGTTTTAACCATCTCAGGGATTTAATCTCCTGTGAGGACTCCCCCTGCCTGAGTCCGGGGGCCCTGTCCTGTCCCTTCCAAATCCACAGTCTAGAGTGGCATCTCCCTGCCCAGGTCCTTCCTACTCTTTCCAGGCCTTGCAATAAAACTCCAGGGCTCAAGACACCCTTTCTGGACCCCCGCTGGCTCTGGCCTCTCCTCTCAGTCACCATCCCCTTCACCCGCTGCTTCACTTCTTCCCATTCTTCAGTTTACCTCACTGTATCCTGCCCCCCAGCCTTTGCACATGCATTCTCTCCCTCAGACTCCTTCCCCCTCTTCCTCTGGATCCCTAAGTCATGTTTCTTTCTTTGCTCCATCATGACTCTGTACTGACCTAGGGAAAACAGTGCACCGGGGGTCCAGGGGCCCATTTGCTTCTCTCTCCCCCACACTTTACAAAATACAAGCCCAAGCTCCCCTCCCGCCATGGATCTGGGTTCCAAGATGGCTCTGTGGTTCCTGGATAAGGAGCCTCAAGCAGCTCATTTATTGCTTCTGCGGCTCAACTCTAATCCCAGCACCCAGGAGGCAGAGGGAGGTGCGTCTCTGGGAGTTCGAGGCCAGCTGGTCTACAGGGTAAGTTCCAGGACAGCCAGGGAAGTTACACAGAGAAACCTGGTCTCAAAAAATTAAAACCTGGGCTGCGGAGATGGCTTAGAGGTTAAGAGCATTGACTGTTTTTCCAGAGGTCCTGAGTTCAATTCCCAGCAACCATATGGCTCACTGTAATGAGATCTGGTGCCCTCTTCTGGCCTGCAGGCATACATGCAGGCAGAACACTACAAGTCTATAAAACCGGAACAAAACTGTCTATAAGTCTAATTTTGGGGGATCTGAACCCCTCTTCTGGCCTCTATGAGCACTACCATGCAGGCCAAAAAAACATTATACATAAAAAGGAAAAAGGAGGCAAGAATCAGGTGTAGTTAGTAGCCACCTAACAGCACACAGTCAGTGTTTTTTGTTGGTTTTCTATGTTTTCATATTTATTTATTTGGCAGGGTGTTACTCTTGTAGCCCAGACTAGGGTAGAACTCACTATGTAGCTCAGGCTAGCCTCAAGTCTGTTGTCTCCTAAGAGTTAGGAATACAGGTGTGAAACATCTGGCCAGGCTTTCTGTTACGTTTTTATTTTTAAAATAAACTTAGTTATAGAGAGGTTGCAAGACTCTCCCAACTTGCTGCCCCCTTTTATTTATATACATAGGAGGGAGTTTGCAGAATTTACATATCTGCATAAAAATAAACTCATACTTGTACAACTCTGTTTCTCTTCCTGTTCAAGAGTAAGTTGCAAAGTTCATTCACTTTTATGCCTTTTCACTGCCTAACCCAGTCCACATAAACCCACATATCAAACAAACATCTGACATGCTGTAACTATTTCAGCCAGAATGCAGATGGTAATCAGAAAGCTCAAAACGATGAATGGACCCCAAGAAATTGTTACTTCCCCAAATATCTCAGGCTGGCAGCAGCAGGAGCCTGGGGCCCTGGGCCAACCAGATGAGGAAGAGAATTGGCAGTTCTGGGGGGGGGGACACAACACAGGATGGACACGGATGATATAATGATGCTGGTGATGACCATGTCCTCACCGGGCCTGCTTGCTAATGGATATTTCTTTACTTCTATTCAAACTTGAGCCTTTTGTCAAGATTTTAAAATATGGACCCGAGGTGGGGGCGTATTACAAGGCTTTCCCAACATGACTACATTGAAATACATCTTCTTATTCTGCTTTCAATATGAATTTTTCTCATTAATTGCCCTACTAAGGATAGGTGGTTGGGCCTGGCTGCTAGGCTCAGACTCATCAACTCCCCCAGGCAACTCGATACATTTTGATCCTTTGTGACCAATTAATTAAAACATTCCGAAACTCACCATGACCCCTAGTTTGAAAAGACCCCTAGATTGTAACAACTCTACAAAGTAGCAATTATTATCATGCCTACTTTGAAGACAGAGAAACGGAGGCAAATTTAGGTAACTAGCCATGACCACACAGTTAGTGGGTGGAGGAAGCCAGAGCTGAATTCAAAGCTAGGTTATAATTTTTATTATGAGTTGAGTTGGCCAAGGAGTATTTCAGTTCCCACCAACCACGTATGGCTTTAGTCCTAATCACTTTCTACATTGTAAGTCAATTCATCAGTGCCCTGTTTTTACATGTTTATTTATTACTTTTGTTTGTGGAGTGTATGGAGTCAGAAGCCAACTTTTCTGAGTTAGTTCTCTCCCCACCGTCTGGGTTCTAGGAATTTAACTCATGTTGGGTTCCTTTACCCAGCAACCCATCTTTCTAGCCCACAGCTACTACTTCAGTGTTGGTTAGCCTTCTCTCTCTCTCTCATTACGTATTTCTTTTACAGATATTTAGGTCTCTAGCCGTGGTTGACAAGGCATTTAGCCACACCGATGTGGTATGTGGTATACCTGGCTGCTTGACTGTGCAGAATGAATCGGAGTCCATGTTTGTCAGACCTTTGACCCTACGAAATGACACTGAGTGAATAAAACTCCAAGTCACTCAAGCCCTCCTTAGACCCGTTTTCCTTGGTGCTGGAACAGTCCGTGCACAGGGCCTTGAGCAATGCCTACTGTACCAATCCCCCACCATAGGTGCATCCCAGGCAGGCACTACACTGCTGAACTATGCCCCCAGAGTCCGTCCTGACTTTTTCTTTCCGGTTTTCTGACTGTGGCCTTCCTGAGCCCCTGGGATAAAGGGCCAGTTCTCCCGGAATCCTTGTGTGCAGTTCCATCTGTGACCAGCAGGGTGAGCCAGCAGTAAACAGTGGTATTGGGGATTAAGGTGCTGGTATTAACACAAATAGTCCACAAATTCACGGTGACTCAGCACTTCTCAACTTCTCCATGCCCTTCCCTGTTCCTCCTTAGAAATGATTTATCAGCAACTTGCTTTAGTTCCCTTGTTTTGAGACAGGGTCTCAAATTGCCCACGGTGGCCTTGAACTCATTTTGTAGCTAAGGAAGGTTTTGAACTGAGAACTCCACCTGTGCCTCCCCAGTGCTGGGATCACAGGTGCATACCACTATAGCCAGAGGCAAACTGGTTTTCACTGGGAGGCCCATGACTCTCTCCTTTGCCATGAATTAAAATTTCTTACTAAGTCCACGGTGAGGATATCACCAGAAAAAAAGGAGCTTTTAGAACGAGCCTCACCAAAAGTAGGGGCTGGGCAGGGAATCAGCGGAGACAAGGTTCCTGGTAGCCTCCACCCTTTTGGGGAGCTCTGATAGTCAATATTTTAAGAATCACCAAGGCTAGCAAGGGTGTGGCCCTTTATCTATAACTTTCAGGCCTGGCCTTGAGTTAGCTTCTAGACCGAGGGGGCAGGGGGATGCTGGGGGATCCTGTGCAGGGCAGCAACAAAGTCTTAGCTCACTAACTGTCCTGGGACTCTGTTCCTAGGTTGTCACTCCCATACTGTGATCTTTCCCATTGTGCATTTGCAGTGACTGGCTGCCTAACCTTTTCAATTTTCTGTTCCCGTGATTAAGCTTTGAGGTTGAGGACTTTTGTTTCTTTATTGGGGGAGGGGGGTTGCTTAAGAGCATGAACCAGGTTCAAATCCCAGCACAGCCAAGTACCAGCAAGTCATTCTCTGGGCCTCAGTTTTGTTATCTGTCAAGTGAGGTAATACTAGTTCCCATTCCAAATGAGGGCCACCAGGATTTAGCACGTGTAGGGAGATGGTCCAGCTGGATGGGCACCAAACTGTTGCTGGCTCAGAAAATTCTTTCTGAGTGCTAAGACCACGGCCAGAGTTACAAACACATTTCATAAGAGCCCCTGGTTTACATATAACTGTCAGAGGGGTCCTCTAGGTCCCCCCCAGGTCCCCTACGGTTAATTCTTAGGCCTTTGACTTACATAAAACTGAATCTCGGAGTCCTCCATTTCTGCCCCTGTGACCACCCGCTGGCCCCACAGGCTGGGACACACAGGGTCACCTGTGGTCTCTGCCCGATCCAGGACGACCTTTCCCCGCGCTCCGGCCGGGTGTTTGTGACTTCCCCACCCGCCCCGGTTCCTGCCTGCTTGCACCGCCTGCGCCAGTGTGGTGAGCCCGGTCCTGCCGGTGGCACCGAAGATCGCGATCTTCTTGACAGTCATGCTGCTGGGTCCTGGGTCGGAAAGGCTGAGAGCTCGGAGGACGCGCGGGAACCCAATGGCTGCAAGGTAGCGCGCTGTCTGCTTTTTTCCCCCCTAAGCAGAGGGAGGGGCGGGGCCGGATGAGGGCCCCGCCTTAGCCCCGCCCCCGTTTTGGGTTCAAAGGGTGGGGACTGAGTCGACCACGGTCCCGGTGGAGAAGAGCGCGAAGGGGCGGAACAGGAGAGTCAGATTGCATTTTCCAGACAGTCTTTTTTTTTTTTTTTTTTTTTTTTGATAGGCGTTTAGAAGTGAAGGCTACGCCTCCATCTAGGGAAGGACGTGGGCGGGGCTAGAGCCGCTTGTCACTCAGAGCTCAGCCTCCCAGAGCCAGCCACCCTTCGTGGGCGGGGCGAGAGGCGGGGGCCTGCGGGGAACCACGCCCACCACGCTCTCCTTTGCCACGCCCCCTTTCCCTAAGCCTAGGCTGGGAGGTTAGGTACTCTTCCCAACAAGGAAGAGGTGTGTTTGGGGGTGTGATTCTTCTGTACCTGTGTGACCCTCGGTGACCACAGGGACAGCACGGTTGTGGGCTATACCCATTCTTTGTGTTACAATGGGAATTGTGTACAGAAGTTACTTGGTAACCGTGGGGTAATACTGTGACTCAGTCAGCCTAATAAAGTGTTGAGTGTGAGGCATGTGTGAGGTAAGCTGTAATGGAATGTGGCACTTTCGGATTGGAATGGTTTGTGACACACATGTTCCCTGTGGGTGTGTGACATTTATTGGGATTCTCTTTGTTGAGGCTATGATATATCGGTATACAGCAACACAGGGTGTGTTATCTCCTGCGCCTTGGCAACGAGTGTGACGTTTCAAGTGTGTAAGAGTGTGATTGTGAGCTTTGTGATGTATGAGTGTAGATGCTCTGTGACACCTTGGGAGCGTGTGACATGTGTGGCTGTACGTGCAAACCACAGTGGCGGTGGTGGTGGCCGTAAATGAATGTGTGACCCTGCAGGGCACTTTACACTGTATGGCTGCATGTGACAATATTCGTGGTGGTGACCTTAATTGAGTGTGTCACAACGTGACCTTACAGGGCGCTATTTCATCTCGGAACACTGTTCGGGTGACTTCGGGTGACCCTCACGTTGTCGTGGCGGCTGTATCTGAGTTTACCACAATGGATGGCCCTGCAGGGCGCTATACGCTTCATGTGTGACAACGTATGACACTATTGGTAGTGGCTATATCTGAGCGTGTCATAGTGAATGACCCCGCAGGGCCCGTTCCATAGCAGAAAACACTGTAAATGAGCGTGTTACAGCTCGAAGGTTTGAACCCGCGCGACCCCACGCGAAAGGGTGACACCGTAAGAGTGTGTGCATGTGGAGAGAGTGTGTGTGACGTTGCCAGAGGCCCCGGTGTGTGTGAGCGGCAGTGTGGGGGTGCGTGACGCTGCCTCGAGCGCTCGCGAGCGCGGCGGCTGCCTGTGCATCACACGCGTGGCCCGGTTGTGTGACAGCGCGGGCGGCGGGGTGGCGTGCGGGAGGGGTCCCGGGGGCGCGCGGAGCGGCTGCGGCGCGTGGGGGAGGCGCGGCGACGGCGGCGCATGCGGATCTGGCCGAGCGGCGGGCCGGCGGGGCCGAACAGAGCCGGGCCGGGCCCGGCGGCGAACGCCCGCAGGGAAGGCGGTGCTGCCCGGCGAGCATCGGGGACCGCATCGGCGGCTGGCGCCCAGGTGAGCGGGGTGGTGGGGGGTGCGGACGGCGGCCCTTCCCCAGCATCTCCCCACCTGGCCCGGCTTCATCCCCCCCACCCCATCCTGGCGGGCCCGAGCCCGTGGGTCTGCTTAGCCGGGTGGAGGCTTGGGATCCAGCGTGCAGCCAGCCCCTCATCCCCACCTAGTCTAGCCTCCGAGCCAGGCGTGGGTCACCCCAAGGCCTTGTCCTTCCTAGGCCCCCCTCCTCAGCGTGGTAACTGGTCTACAAGGGCAGAGAGGCACGGCTTTGGAAGGGTTAAAGTATTGGATCTCATCTCAGCGCCCAGATGGCCTTTGCTAAGGCAAGCAGGACCCCTCTTCTCACAAACCCTCCACCCCACCCCCAAAGGCCAGAGCTGCTCTGGGCCCCACAGAGAACTCGCCCGAGTGCTAATTGCATCCTCTGGCCCAAGTATCCTCCATTGGGGAAATAGTGGTGACCACCCATTAACCGGGAAGGAAAGCACAGAGAAACAGTTCAAGATTCTAGGTTTCCACACAGCCAGAGTAAAGCATTGAGCTTACTAATTCTTGACTCTTGCTAAGACCAAAGTGTGAACACTCCGAGCTGGTTGACCATGTGGCTCAGTGGTGGAGCACAGGGAAGTATGAGGCTCTGGGTGCAGCTCTCTGAGAGGAAGAATAAGGAGAGATGTGTATTGTGGGCTTGCTGTGTACCAGATACCGTGTTTTCCTAGTGGGCAACCCATTTCATCTTCAGACACTCTTAGGATTCCCACAGATGATCCAAAGAAGACCAGAGAGGGCAATTGACTTGACTAAGGTCACATTGGTAGTCGGTAAGTAGCCTGTGGTCACTTACAGGTTTCTATGGGCGAAGAGAAGTGAGTTATAAATGCCCACCCAAAGGAATAATCTACCCTTAGCCACAATTTATAACCTACTTAGCATCTTAAACTTTCCTGAGTGTGCATCTGTCTGGGTCTTTTGAGAAGAAGTATTTTATTCTGTTTTTGTAGTATTAGAGATGGGCCTGGGATATGTACAATAGATATTTATAATGTATCAGGCTTCTGGAGGCAGACAATGCATCAGCCAGCTATTGTTACCCGAACGCTATGTAACAAATCACACCCACAGCTCACTGTCTTGAAACATTAAGCGTTTATTTTATCAAGAGTTTCGTAATTTAGATTAGACCTGGTTGTCCAGTTCTTCAGGCCTCAGCTGGGCATACTCAAGGTTTATGGGTGTCAATGGTTGGGGGCATCATTGGCTATTGCTTTGGCTGGTGCTCCTGTGGCCCTGGACCTACTCTAGTCTAAGATCACAGTTAGCCCAAGCAGTCTCCTGTGTCTAAGGCCAGCTAGCACCTCCCAGTCAATTCTGCTGGTCAAAGCGAGTCACATGCTAGAAGCCAGGGTCAACAGAAAAGGGGTGTATCCCCAGAACCCACAGATCTTTCTTCCCCAGGAAGTTAGAGAACAGACTAAATAGTTACACAGCAAAGGGTGGTGACCACGTGGGTGAATATTTGGGGACATTAATACACCCAGTTTGGGTATCGGCGGCTGCTGCCTTAGCTGTATAACTCTAGCAAGCAAGTTAATTCCTCTGTGCCTCAGTGTTCTCTGTAAAATGGGTCTAATGACAACTGATCACTAAAAAATTAAATACATGAAAATAGGTGACGTCTAGAGCAAGGCAAGGACCCAGATATATTTACTCTTTGCCCTCACTGCTGCATTGTGGAGTTTTGCAAAGAAAAAATTTGGTGTTCTCCAAAGAATACAATGACTGCTGGGCTGTAGTGGGCTGACTCAGACTCTCTGAAGTGTCCAGGTTGAGTGATGTTACTATGGTGACTTAATTAAAAAAAAAAAAAAGATTTATTCAAGGCTAGGCGTGGTGGGGCGTGCCTTTAATCCCAGCACTCAGGAGGCAGAGGCAAGTGGATCTCTGTGAGTTTGAGGCCAGCCTGGTTTATAGAAGGAATTTCAGGACAGCCAGGGCCTATCCGGAGAAACCCTGTCTTAAGAAACAAATAGAGAGTTATTCATCATTTAGTAGTAGCATTTAATGATTTATTGATTTTTTTTCTTTATGCTGTGTGTGTTTGCTTGCTTGAGTTTATGTGAACCATGTGCGGCAGGAGCTGAAGTTACTGGCAGCTGTGAGCCACTGTGAGGGTGCTGGGAACTGAACCAAGGTTCTCTGCAAAAGAAATAAGTGTTTTTAACCACCAAACCATCTTTCCAGCCCATCTCTGCTGTAGCTCAGACGGGTCTTAAACTTGCTGTGTAGCTGATGCTTGACCTCCTCCTCATCCTCCTGCCTCTGTTTCCCAAGTCCTGTGCTGAGATTACAGACATCATCTAACCCAGCACATCATGGTGTGTGTGTGTGTGTGTGTGTGTGTGTGTGTGTGTGTGTGTGTGTATGTACTTGCATGTTTGTGTGCATGCATCAACATTTTTGTTTTTCAAGACAGGGTTTCTCTGTGTAGCCCAGGCTAGACAGGCTGGCCAGTGAGCTCTAAGGATCTATGTGTTTCTGCCTCATTTACTAGTTGGAGTTACAGATGCACACTACTATTCCCCATTTTTTACATGAGTGCCAGGGATCAAAACTCAGGGCCTCATGTTTGTGATACAGGTCTTTTGCTGTCAGTCCCAGATGACGATGACGATGATGATGATGATGAAAATTGAGACTAGGTCTCACTATGTATCTCCTGTTGGCCTGAAACTTGCTATGTAGGTCAGGCTGGCCTTGAACTCAAAAAGAGACCCTCCTGTCTCTACTTTCTGAGTGGATGGGATTAAAGGCCACCCTATTTGGCCAGGTTTATTATTAAATATTTATTTATTTATTTATCCATCCATTCACTCACTCATTCATTCATTCGTTTATTTATTTATTATGTGTTATGGAGTGTTCTGCATGCAGGCCAGAAGAGGGCACCAGATCTCACTCTAGATGGTTGTGAGACACCTTGTGGTTGCTGGGAATTGAACTAAAGTCCTCTGGAAGAGCAGCCAGTACTCTTAACCTCTGAGCCATCTCTTCAGATATTGTGTGTGTGTATGTGTATGTATGTATATTTAGGTATACATGTGTACAGATACCTTGGAAGGCCTGAGATCAACTTGGGTGCCATCCCCCAGGTGATATACATCTTGTTTTTGAGACAGGTTCTTTGCTTGGCTGGAAGCTCACAGATTAGGCTGGTCAGCCAGTGAGCCCCGGGGATTGGCTTGTCTCCACTTTTCTAGTGCTGAGATTACCAGCGTGCACCACTCTATGCCTGGTTTGTTATGTGGGTTCTGAAAATTGAATCAGGTCAGTATACTGCGAAGCAAAGCACATTCCTCACTGAGCTGTCTCTCTAGCCACTATTACGCCATCCTTTCAGACAAAAATTTAGCTACTTAGACCAGGCTAGCCTGAAATTCCTGATCTTCCTGCCTCAACCTTCCCACTGTGGGATCCCAGGCATTGCCCATCACAAGAGGCTTTTACATTTTCATCATTTATTTGTTGATATTATTATCATTGCCATTCTCTTGTGAAAGACAAGAGAAACCCATACTGAGAAGGGGAAGTGAAGGCATGCTGGTGTGGGTGCTGGGAACTGAACCTGAGTCCCGTGGAGAGCCGCTGACTGCTCTTAAGTGCAGAGAATGAGAAACACGTCCTCTGAGGACAAGACCCATTTCTTCACTAACCCTTCTCCCCCCATTCCCAGGCCTTGCCGTCCCCAATGGCCCAAGTTCAAGGGGAAGTGGACAACATGGAGGGTCCTTCAACCTCCAACAACAACAACAACCCTTCGGCCCGTTGGGAGAGCCCAGATCGGGCCTGGGATCGGGAGCCTCCAGCAGCCGCCAACACCACCGCAGCTTCCCTCTTTGAATGCTCTCGGATCAAGGCGTTAGCAGGTACCTTGAAAAGGGGGCCCGGTGGGTGGAGGGACATAGGGCGGTGGGGGAAGCCCAGGTGTCACTCTGTCTCTTCATACCTGAGAATCCTGATGGCTGAGAGTCTGGAAGAGTCTCAGCTCTGCTAGTGAATGAACTTCCCACTGAGATGGAGCTGGGTTATCTTTAAATTCGATTTAAATTCTAATGCACTTGAACCAGTGAGCTGGGACTTGGGACTGATGGATGAGGCAGCCGCAGCCATACAGCTTTCCGGATGCAAAGAGCTATAGGATTTTGTTGTAGACCCAGTATGTCCATGTAGCCCTGGCTGTCTTGGAGCTCACTCTGTTGTCCCGGCTGGCCTCAAACTCAGAGATCCTCCTGCCTCTGCCTCTTGAGTGTGCACCACTGCTACTCAGCAAGATTTTTGTTTTGTTTTGTTTCTCAAGATAGGGTTTGTGTGTGTGTGTGTGTGTGTGTGTGTGTGTGTGTGTGTGTGTGTGTGTAACAGCCCTGCTGGCTGGCTCTCTCTGTGTAGATGAGGATGGCCTTGGACTCACAGAGAACTGCTTACTTCCTCCTGATTAAAGGCCTGTAAAGACCTGGGTCATCACATTCTCTCTAATTTTCTTCTCTTTCTTTAAAAAGATTTAAAAATATTTTATGTGCATGAGTGTTTTTGTCTGTATGTATGTCTGTGCACCACATGCATTCCTGGTACCTGTGGAGCTGGTGAGCCTCCACGAGGATGCTGGGAATTCTTTGTAAGAGCAACAAGTGGGCCAGCATTCCAGCCCTTATTTTCTCCTACTGAGGTGAAGTCTTACCAGGAATTCACAGCCTTCCTCCTGCCTCAGCTTCCTGAGCAGTGGAGCTGGTCCTGAAATGTCCAATGGTTCTATTTTAGAGCTTTGTTTATATTGTTTGCATTAAAAAATGTGTTATCTGTAATTATGTAGGGTCTGCATGCCTATGTGTGCATGTGAATGCAGGAGCCCTGAGAGGCCAGTGGCACTGAGTCTCTTGGAGCTGGAGTTATAGATGGTTGTGAGCAGCCTGGTGTGGGTTCTGGGAACTGAACCCCAGTCCTCTGGGGAGTGTTCTTAACTGTTGAGCCATCTCTCCAGACTCATTGTTTACATTTTTATTATATTATATTAATTATATTATATTATAATTTGTTTGTCTGTGTGCATGTCTATAATGTGTAATAGCATGTGTATAGAGGTCAGAGGATAATTTGTGGGAATCTCTTCTCTCCTTCTATCATGTGAGTCCCAGGGATTGAACTCAGGTTACCAGACTTGGTGGCATCCTTACATACTGAGCCATTTTGCTGGCCCAAGACTTTGTTCTCTCTCTCTCTCTCTCTCTCTCTCTCTCTCTCTCTCTCTCTCTCTCTGTGTGTGTGTGTGTGTGTGTGTGTGTGTGTGTGTGCACACGTGCGCAGGAGGTACATGTGTAGTGTGCTTGTTGTAGTGTGTATGCATGTCAGAGGACAACTCCATGGAGTCGATTATCTCCTTCCACTGTTACCTGGGTTTCAGGGGTTGAACTTGGGTCACTTGTACAAGCAAGTGCCCTTACCCACAGAGCTATTGGGGCTGGAGAGATGGCTCAGAGGTTAAGAGCGCCGACTGTTCTTCCAGAGGTCCCGAGTTCTTTTTAGACGAGGTCTCACTGTGTATCCCACCTCAGCTTCCTGAGTGCTGGGATTGCAGACCGCTACCACCACACAACTTCTGACAGTGTCTTGCTTTGTGGCTTAGGCTGGCCTCAAGTTCTCAGTATTTCGACTCAGCTTCCTGACTACTAGGATTACTGACATTTATTACCATACTGAGTACGCTTCATGGATGCTCCCTGGTGTTCTAGTTGCTTAAAATTTGGTTCTCTCACTGCCGAGGTCCAGCTAGCTCAGTCTGCAGAGTGTGACACTTTTAATCTCAGGGTTACAGAACCCACATTGGGCACCAGATGGTGAAGGAAGCCAAAGGATTACTTTTACCCTTTATGAACAAGCAAAATCAGTGCAGAGTTATCACAAGAGAGAATAAATAAGGAGTCTGAACTGCATCCCTGCTGTTCTGCTTCTGCTACCACTGTGTACGCGCCAATAAAAACGCCACCCTTTGGACCTAACTGCTTCTTTCAATTGGCTAGCGGACCAGTGACAGAATTCCCATAACATTTATTATGTTGTTGGTTTATTCATTCAGTATTATGCCTATGGGTTTCATCCATAATGTCCTATACTTATAGTTAGTTCTTTGCTTTGTTGTATGAGATTCCACAATGCAGACATGCCCAGTCTATCTGTTGACTGGTTGCTGTGCCTTTGAGTTAGTTGCTTAAGGTTGGGACTACAAATGAGGATTCTGTCAATTTCTAGCTCATATTTGGGTGGGACATACACATTTCTGTGTGACCAGTACCCAAAGCTGAGAGTAAACTTGTTGCAACATAGAATGTATACACACACACACACACACACACACACACACACACACACACACACACACACACACACACACACATATTACTTTTGTGTTGCTGTTGCTGTGACCTAGACACACCCGGTAGAGACAATTTAAAAGTGCTCCACTGTTTTAAAACTTTTAGTTCATAGTGGTGGGGAAAGCGTGGTAGAGTTAGTGTCAGAGGAGCGTAAAGCAGGGGCTTCTGACATCCTGGTAGATCAGAAACAGAGGAAGGAAGTGGTAAATATTTCTACCAGCCTGATTTCACAGCCTTCAAAAGAGGGCCCACTAAAACAACAAAACCCCCAAACAAACAATTAAAAACAAAAAAAAGAAAAGTATATTGTGAAGTTTCTGGCTTGACCCAGCCCTCAGATCTGGACCAGCATCCCAAATAACCACACAAAGTCTTCTATTAATTACAAACTGTTTGGCCTATGGCTCAGGCGTATGGCTTGCTAGCTCTTACAACTTAACCCATTCTATTTATCTATGTCTTGCTACATGGTTTGTGGCTTACCTGTACTCCATTACATCTTGCTTCTTGGATGGCTGGATAGTCTCTGACTCCGTCTCCTTCCTCTTTATCTATGTTCAGATTTCCTGCCTGCTCATAAGCTGCTTCACCATAGGCCCAAAACAGCTCCTTTATTATCCAGTATTAATTCACAGTGTACGAAAGACATCCAATATCAGGAAAGGAAAGGGAAAAAAAAAGAGGACCATTAGCTGGAGACCAAGAGTTCAAAAAATTAGAAGTTTTTCAGAGTCAAGCTCTGCCAGGGCATATGTGATTTTAGCCCAAATGGTCCGTTTCATATTTTTTATCCTCTTACAAAACAATTTACATTCCCATCAGGACTGTGTGAAAGATAACCAGGTGCAGATCGACACCACTGTTCTCTCAGGATTTGAATGGAGCTGGGCTGTGGTGGCGCACACCTTTGATCCCAGCATTTAGGAGGCAGAGGCAAGTGGATCTCTGTGAGTTCAAGGCCAGCCTGGCCTACATGGTAGACCCTCTTTCAAGCAGGCAAACAGACACAAAGAACAACAAAATTAAAACAAAAATATATTTTTTTTTGACCAGGGTGTGGTAATACAGGCCTGGGATCCCAGTACTCAGGAAGTTAAGCAAGAAAGATAGAAAGTTCAGAGCTTGTCTGGGCAGCAAAATTAGTTCAAAGTCAACCTGCACAACTTATTGTGACAATTTCAAAATAAAAAGCTAAAAGAAAGATTGGAATGTCATTCAGTGGTAGAGAACCTGCTTAGAATCTCCCAGTGAGGGGTTAGGGTGTGGCTCAGTGGTAGAGCCCCTGCCTAGAATCCCCCAGTGAGGGGCTGGGAGTGTGGCTCAGTGGTGGAGCCCCTGCCTAGAATCCCCCAGTGAGGGGTTAGGATGTGGCTCAGTGGTAGAGCCCCTGCCTAGAATCTCCCAGTGAGGGGCTGGGGTGTGGCTCAGTGGTAGAGCCCCTGCCTAGAATCCCCCAGTGAGGGGTTAGGGTGTGGCTCAGTGGTAGAGCCCCTGCCTAGAATCCCCCAGTGAGGGGCTGGGAGTGTGGCTCAGTGGTGGAGCCCCTGCCTAGAATCCCCCAGTGAGGTGCTGGGGGTGTGGCTCAGTGGTAAGCCCCTGCCTAGAATCCCCCAGTGAGGGCTGGGGGCATGTCTCAGTGGTAAGGCTCTTTCCTAGCAGGCTGGAGGCCTTAAATTCAATCTCCAGTGGCACTAAAAAAAAAGGAAAATATATTTTATGATTAAAGGTTTCATATTTGGAGGAAAATAGATTGGAAATACATTTTATTAATTCTTAACTATTAAGAAACTTTAAATTATGACTAACATTATTTCGGGCTGTAAGCGTATGTTCTAAGCTGCTGTAACAAATACAGCCACCTGCGCATTGTGGAAAGTGTTGTGAAGCTTGTCCCTTTTGGATAGTCCCAATGTAAGCAGCCTGTTCCAGGGATGCCAACAAGGCACTCAGAGCTCCCTTTCTGTCTTGTGCTCTGTGCCCTGTGGCTTTCTAGCTTGTAGGAGTTGGGGAAGTAAAAGAAAAGCCAAGGTGGATTTTTCCTTTATTTTTTAGTTATGAAATACAGACTCGCTGGAAGTTAGAAAGAGAGAACAGACAGAAAGTGGACAATAGCTACATTTATGCTGAGCAGAGGGCACTTGGGAGACAAGGCAAGAAGATGCATGAATTGAGGGGCAGCCTGGGCCCAAGAGTGAGACCCTGTCTCAGAAATGAGGCTTGTGATGTGGCTCAGTGCTTAAGAGCACTGGCTGCTCTTGCAGAGGACCTGGGTTTGATTCCCAGCACCCACATTCCAGCTCACGACTGCCTGTAACTCCAGCTCCAGGGGACCTCATTCCCATTTTTGGTCTCTGCCAGCACCAGGCATGCACGTGGTACACATACATGGGCCAAGCAGTCATATGCATAAAATTTTTAAAATTAAATATGTAAATACCTAGTATAGTTAGTTACTATACTAACCAGGAACTCCACACCTAATTATATAATGCTCTCACCTTATTTGACGCAACACTTTCCGTGTGGCCATGATCCAGAATATCAAGTTGGAATTCCAGGAAAGATAATGACATTATAATATATATTTAATTATGCCACATTACTTTTCCATTCTACTTACTTAATTTATTTATTAGACCCTTTGTTGGTCTCTAACTCACAGAGTTCCACATGCCTCTGCCTCCTGGAGTGCTGTGATTAAAGGTGTGCTCCAACATGCCCTGCCCCCTCTCCTCCTTCCTTCCTTCCTTCCTTCCTTCCTTCCTTCCTTCCTTCCTTCCTTCCTTCCTTCCTTCCTTCCTTCCTTCGTGAGGTTGAGACATATTCTTGCACAGTCAGGTCTGGCCTTGAACCTCTGATGCTTCTCTCTCTTCTTCCTCTGTGCCCCACATTCTAGGATTACAGCTACAGGTCATTATGCGAGCCTGTAAATTCAAACTTTAAAACATTTTAGTTTTAATCTAGGTATCGTGGTTTGTAGCAGGTCTTTCTACTACCAGCTTCTAAATAATGATGGGGAGATTTTTTTTTACTACTTATGAAAGGCTGGCCTTAGCTTAAGCCTCCTAACTAGCTCTTAAAATTGAAATAAACCCATTTATATTACTCTACAATATGCCAGGAGGCTCGTTACCTCTCCTTTGTACAGTATGTCCAACCTCCTGTGTCTGGCTGGCTAATCATCTGCCTTAGCTTCTTTCTCAGAATTTCTATGTCTGCCAGGAAGTCCCGCCTATCCTCTCCTGCCTAGTTATTGGCCATTCAGCTCTTTATTAAACCAATCAACCAATCAGAAGATGCCTTAGGCAGGTGAAGGAAAACAGAGACACATCTTCACATAATGCACAAAAATATTATCCCAACAGTGGTCCATGATGGGGATCTTGCTCTAGAGAGACTGAGGCAGGGGGATAGTAAGTTCAAGGCCATCCCATGCTATGCTTATGTCAATAAATTAATAAATAAGCAAACATAAAATATTTGAAGTATAGTTCACACTGCAAGATGTTACAGAAAGAAAAACAAACACCTCTGATCATAGACCTCAAGGTTGTCATTTCTGGCTCAAATGGGTATCTGGTATAAGCCTGACTTCAATCCCAGGGATTCAAATTCCACTTGGTGGCAGGAAAGGATGACCCTTGCAGACTGCCTCCTCACCTCTCCATATGCAGGCTGTGACACATTCGTGTTCAGGCACTCATGGTTCCCTTCTCCCAATAAAGGAAGAAAGAGAGACTGAGGGATGGTGGGGGTAGGGGTGCGGGGCGGGGGAAGGGACAGGAAAGGGGTGGATAGATGATGCTTGGGGTGGGGGTGCTTGCTACCAAGCCAGATGACCTCAGTTTGATCTCCAGACCCACACGGTGAAAGATGAAAATTGACTCCCAATCATACCTAAACAACACACACACACACACACACACACACACACACACACACACACACACACACACACTGTACATGGCTAGATCCTTAAAGATCCCCCTATTCACAAGTAAAGCGGAATGTGAACTTTCTCCTCCTGCTCATCCACAGAGTTGGAGCTGTGTCTGCCGATATTGTCACTCTGATGGAGAGGTGGCTTTGCAGACTCCTGTCTTCAGGGGCTGCACAGTCTCCCCCCTCCCGTGCCTCTTCTACGCCCCGCCCAGCTGTGAGATACCAAGCACTCCACCCCATGCTAAATCTCCACTCGCTGCCATCTTGTTTTGTCAAAGCTTTAGAATGCAGTTCTCTTCCTGACTCTCCTCATCCTTAACCCCAGCTCAGCTCCCCGGTGTCCATGTGTGTACCGGCTTCACTTACTACTCGAAGTTCTGTGCCACGATGGTGCCGGCGTAGTGGCCACTCAAAATGTTGGGTGGATGAATGGAGTCGGGATAGTGAGCCAGGAAGTTTCCTATGGGGATTGTATCTTAGAAAAGACATAAAGAACGGGTATCCTGCCACTAGGCATGGAGCAGCAGGTAGTGGGAGGCATCGGGGCCGGAGCAGGTGTTTGGGCCCAGTCTTGAGCCAGCAGAAGATTGGATGGGCATGGAGGGATGCTAGAAACAGACGAGGGACTCCTGGGAAGGCTGGGCTCAGTATTTGTTTCTTTCAGATGAGCGAGAGGCTGTGCAGAAGAAAACCTTCACCAAGTGGGTGAATTCGCACCTCGCCCGCGTGGGCTGCCACATTGGGGACCTCTATGCAGACCTTCGGGATGGGTTTGTGCTCACCCGGCTCCTGGAAGTCCTGTCTGGGGAGCAGCTGGTGAGGGGGCACTTGAGGGCTGGGGGAATGAGGGCTGGATTGTAATTAGGGACCTGGCTGAGGTACAGTTAGAGAACCCCAAAGGGTATGATTGATATGAGCACGGTGGGCTGTTTTAGAGTGGCTAGAACCCCCATGGAGAGGCGGGGCTTTTGGGGGGAGGGGATGGAGCGCATGCAGGGCGGGGAGAAGTTCTATTGGAAGAGTAGAGCCTGTTTGGAGAGGAGATGCTCCAGAGAGGGATGGAGTTGGCGGAGAAGCAAAGTGTTTAGAAGGGTCCGCCAGGTTAAAAGGAGGTGGCAAGGGTGGTGTCTGTAAAGCAGTTGATGGAGGGAGGCAGGGGATTGCCTTCGTGGGGCAGTCTAGGTTGGCAGTGTGAGGCCAGGGGTGTCTGGGGACAAAGGCAGTATTGTACACAGTCTTCTTGGTGTATGGGTTGGGGTTGTGTTTGGGGATCTGGTGAACTCCCGTCTCGAATAGTGTGATTATGATGGGGGCAGTGAGTACACTGAAGGATTAGAGCCCAGAAGTCTCAGGGAGTTGTGAGGGGCGCAGCTTTGTAGGAACTGATCTACCTACTAGAAAGAGGAAGGGTCCTATAGTATGACCACCAAAGGAAGGGGTGGAGCTTCCAGGTGAGGGGCGTGGCCAGGATGTCCACTTGAGAGAACAGTGTCAACAAAAACAAAATAAAATAATGCTTCCCAAATCCCCCAAACAAAGAACAACAACAACAAAAAAAATGGGCTTGTGGAGGTAGCGGGAATGTGAGACTTGATCTTATCCTACAGCCAGGGCTAGCTTGGAACTCTGTAGCCCAGGCTGGCCTTGAACCCGCCGTGATGGAAAGAGTCTTGAGTCCTGGAAGAGACAGAAGGGGCGTGGCCTTGGCTATGAGAGAGGCAGAGTCCAGGGCTCCTCACCCTTGGCCAAGTCCCTGTCGTCATTCAATGTCCCTGCCGCCCTAGCCGAGGCCCACTCGTGGCCGCATGAGGATCCACTCGCTGGAGAACGTGGACAAGGCCCTGCAGTTCCTGAAGGAGCAGCGTGTGCACCTGGAGAACGTGGGATCACATGACATCGTGGATGGGAACCACCGGCTGACGCTCGGGCTGGTCTGGACCATCATCCTGCGCTTCCAGGTGATCCCCTCTGCCCACGCCCCAGCCCGCTACCCACAGGGCCTTAGGAGGGCACACCCACCTATTCGTTCTTCCCTCCCCAAATTTTCCTGTCATTTTCCAGGAACTCTGTGACCAGGTTATGGAAAAATGATAAAATAATAATTGTGATCGCCCTTATTGCTGTAACCATATTTACACTTCCACGCTCTGTTCTAAAGGTTAACGTTGAATTTACACAAAACCCTTAAATTGGGTAGCACTAAATAGCTCACTTTATTTCAACGTGGAAACTGGTGGGTTTTAAAAATGACATCGTATGCATGTGTGAGAGGGGCATGTGCATGTATGCATGACCTCCAGAGCATTAGTGTCGAGGCCAAAGGGCAACTTTTCAGGATTCAGTTTTGTCCTCACACCATATGGATCTTGAGGATCCAACTCTTGGGCTGTCGGGCTTAGCAGCTGATGAGCTGATGCACTATCTCAGCAGCCAAATTATTATTATTATTATTATTATCATTATTATTATTGTTTGCAATTTGAGAAGGTTCCTGCTTTGTAGCCAAGTCTGGCCTTAGACTCTCGATGATCCTTGTGATCTCCGCCTCCCGAGAGCTGGGGTTCCAGGCATTCTCTTTATACCCAGCATGAAGGGTTTAATATTTTGAATTACATGGAATTGCAGCTCGGGTCAGGCAATCTTGCTCCACTACGGAAATGAACAAACTCTGCTTTTATGGTGTTCACACTGTGATAAGACAGATAAACAAATGCATAGATACACCAGGCGTGTAGGAAGAACGGAGAATCTCTAGGTAGAGGAAATTACTCCCCTCCCACCCTGAGACGACCTGCTTATTATAAATCTGGATGGGAGACTGGCAGGGTTGAAGAGGAGAATTTTTTTTTAAGCTTTACAGAAACAAAAAGAATATTTTAAAGCAGTTAAGGGATATAAATATCACCTTAGTGTTGCTGATATTGTCATGAGAAAATGGATGATATGCTGATGGCTAAATCACATACAAAAATGGAGTGTGTGCTGGGCATAGGCACACTCAGTGGTAAAGTACCTGCAGGCATGAGGCATTGACTTCAAACCCAGGAGGGAGGGAGGCAGAAGATGCAGAGATGTTGAGATGGGGCTAGCTTTGCCTGCTGGAAGTACCAAAGAGCACCTGAGTTTACAGACATATAGGATATAAGGATAGATTATTGAATCTTCTTTTAAAAGGATTTACTAGCTTTAAATATGTTTTCAAGATGAAACAAATATATTTTAGATGAACAGGTCTTCTTCAAACGTTTCAGAGATCCATAGAATATGGCATTTAAAGTAGTTTAAGAACTTAGACTTTTCTGGACAGTGAGACAGGTCTGTTCCTGGTAGCACCAGTCTACTTCAAGAGAAAAATGGGCATCGAAGAAACTCTATATGGAGTCTACTTTCTTTGTGGCAACAGTTAGCCACTGTACAAGAACCTGTCCCTGTATTGACTACTTCACAGCATGCAGTTTAAACTGGACATGCAGGTTCCCTAGAAAAGTGACCTTTGAACTTTGACAGAGCAAGCTGAGGTGGTCCTTCAGGTTCCTGCTTTTCAGAGAAAACTGTCAGACATTCTTCAGGACACAAGAAGTGACTGATGAACTATACCAGAACGGGCAGAGCAGATTTCCTGCTTCACTGAAATGAAAAGAGACTCTGGGCCTGTAGGCTGAAGATGGATGCCCAAGTTAATAAAGGAACTTTGGGTGACTGTCCAGGCAGATAGGTGTCATCTCTGTCATTTCTAAATTTTGGAAGTTGCTTGCACTTCCTGTTTACTTGAGTAAATATTTTTTCCTTCTTGAGTCTCCGAGGTAGTTGAAGATGAAATAGTTATAGTTTTCTAATGACAGTTTTAGAAAAGAAACTTTGAAGTTAAAGTGTATAAGTTTAAGAGACATCAAAATAGTAGTTTTTAGCTAGTAACACACGTTAAAAAGAAAGTGAATTAGGTATAATCCTTTGGACTCATCAAAATAGGATAATTAATGAAATATTTTCTTTGAATTGTCAATTGTTAATGGACTGGATACTACTCATTTATTGTTTGTATATATTGTATATAATTATTGTTCCTATTTTATATGTTTTTTCTTATGTTAGCTATCACCTTCTTTTTTAAAAATTTGACACAAAAGGTGATATGTGGGGATATGTTTCAAATATAATAAAAACAGCCGGAGATATCAAAGGGATCTACCTGCAGTCAGTCTAGGAGGATCAGAAAGTGGTAACTCACACCTTTAATCCCAGCACAGGGAGTGGTGACCCTCACCCTTAATCTAATCTGAGTTTGAGGTCATCTTAGTTTACAGGAGGAGTTCCAGGCTCCCAGGCAAGCATTGGTGGTGCCACGCCTTAACTGATCGAAGAGAGTATTCAAGGCAGACATAGAAAGACAGAGCAGGCAGTTGAAACTGTGGCTCACACTGTTAGTTCCAGCACTTGGGAAGCAGAGACAAGAGAATCTCTGTGAGTTCAAAGCCAGCCTGGTCTTCAAAGGAAGTTCCAGGACAGCCAGGACTGTTGCACAGAAAATTCTGTCTAGAAAAACCAAACAAAGACTGGAAGAGGTGGATCTGTCCTCTGATATCTCATACTGTTTTGATTATATTTGAAACATATCCCCAAGGAGTTAGTTACTCGGACACAAGAAGAGGAGGATGGGGTGATCTCAGAGGAGTTATGTATTATTTTGTCTGAGATGGTCACAAATTAAAGATGATTTTTAAGGGAGGGGTCACTTGTAGTTTAAATTGGCCGAGGATGATCTTAAGCTCCTGATTCTTGTCCCTACCTCCCAAGTACTGAATTTACAGGTGTGTACCACCACGCCCAGTTTAGAGATTTTTTTAAAATGTGCATTGATGTTTTGCATTAGCGTCGGGTCCCTTGGAAATGGAGTCACAGACAGCTGTGAGCTGTTATGCGGTTGCTGGGGATTGAACCCAGGTCCTCTGGAGGAGCAGTCAGTGCTCTTAACCTCTGAACCATCTCTCCAGCATCTGAGATTTTGTTTTCTAATCAAGGGAAGATATGTAATCAAATCTAGAAAGATCCTTCTGCAATGGAAGCACCCGGGCTGGGAGTATAGCTCAGTGGGCAGGGATTATAATTCGATGATAGACAGTTATCCAGAATGCACAGGTTCCACATCTCCAGTGTTATGAAAAAAGGTGAGAGCCAGATCAGGACCAGGGTGGGGTATAGGGAAAGAAAGCAGGTCGGTCCAAAAAGGAAAGACACTTAGGAGGTTGGTGGTGAGTCAGTGGGGGAGGGACTGCAGAGGGGGACAGAGATGCAGAGGGGGGCAGAGTTGCAGAGGGGAAGATGCAGAGCCGTGGTCCAAGGATGGGGGAGGAGGAGGGTGGGATGGTGAGCTGCCTTGGATAGGGCCAAGAGGAAGTCTTTGTTCTGAAGGTGGTTTGGGATATTATAGTAATGGGTCTAGAAGATGAGTTGAGGGAGAAGCCACTGGATCTGAGAATTCTGAGAACAGGCTTGGACTAGAGATAGATGCAAATAAATGAGTCTGAGACATGGACGTCAGGGCATTATGGATGGGGCACTGAAACAGTATGCATAGCTTCAGAGGAGGGCATTGAATCTCCTAAAACTTGAATGTCAGGTAGTTGTGAGCCACCACATGGGTGCTGGAAATTAAATCTAGGACCTCTGAGAGAGTAACAAGTGTTTTTAATGGTTGAGTCATCTTTCCATGCCTGCTATATTTATTTTAAAATGTATGTGTGTCTTTGTGTGGCTATGTACATGTAAATAAAGGTGCCCTTGGAGGCTAGAGGATGCCCATGGAGCTGGAGTTACAGGCAGCTGTGAGCTGCCTGAAATGTGTGTGATGTGACTGGAACTTGGGCCTGTAGTAAGAGCAGCCTGTGCTCTTAACCAATGAGGCATCCTTCTGGCCTCCCTCAAAGCCAGTTCTTGAGCACAGGATCCAGTCCTCACCATCCCCACCTCTCAGCCCGAGACCCCGACATCTTTTCTACTAAACCTTTAAAAACTTTACTTTGGAAGTATGAAGACAGGAGGACCCTTGGGACTTGCTAATCACATATCCAAACTGAAGGATTCCAGGTTCAGTGAGAGACCCTGTCTAGAAGAAGAAATTAGAACCTGGCAGAGGAAAGCTCGTGACAGAGACCCAGGACACAGTTACACAAAACTACATGCACACCAGCACACATGTGCACACTTGCACACACACATACACACAAAACTTTGTTTAGGTATTCCTCCTTTGGATCCCTTTTCTTTCTCAGGAGGTTTTGAGGTTTTTATTTTTTTCTTCTTTTCTATAATTACTCTGTTTGTAGAAAAATGTAGTTGGGTGAGGCAGTGCACACTTTTAATTCCAACACATACCACATACAGTTCCCAGCTCATGGCCACCTGTAACTCCAGCTCTAGAGAATCTTCTGCCCTCTTCTGGCTTCTCCAGGTATTACACTCACATGGATGTATATCCACAAACAGATACACACACATATATGTTAAAAGGAAACATTGTAGCCTAGGTTGGCCTGAAACTTGTGATCCTCCTGCCTCAGCCTTCCAAGTGCCAAGACCACAGAGATGTTTATATAATCACCTGAGGAGAAGTGGAATCTATTCAGAATTTGGGAGGAGGATTGTCCAAGCATAGGGAACAGACAGTGCAAAGGCACTGAGGTAAATTTATGGCTAATTTGGCAAAAAGATCAATGATGTTTATGGCAGAGTGAGCTGAGGAGAGTAGAGGTGGAGACTTCATAAAATGAAGGTCAGAGGAAAGTTTGCTTTTACCCTAAGTGAAACCAATACATAGTACTGTATCCCCATGGCACAGGCTTTTAATCGCAGCTACTCATTAGGCTGAGGCAGGAGGATCATAAATTCAAGGTCTGCCTATGCTACAAAGTGAGTTCAGTGTTAACCTAGGCAACTCAGATACACACTGTCTCAGAACTGACAATGAAAAAGGCCCTGCATAGAATTTTCTAGCAACAGGTTGGGAGTATGGTTCAGTGGTTGACCCCTTGCCTAGAATCCCCAAGTGAGGAGCTTAGGTGTGGCTCAGTGGTAGAGCCCCTGCCTAGAATCCCCCAATGAGGTGTTTGTGGTGTGGCCCAGTGGTAGAGTCCCTGCCTAGAATCCCTCAGTGAGGGGTCTGGAGTAGTACTTAATGGGAGAGCTCTTGCCTTGACTCCACCAATGAGAGTTTAGGCTCATCATTCAGTGGTAGAGTGCTTCCTTATCAATCATATGGGAGGCATGTGATATGACCCGGGAGTTCCCAGAGCCCCTCCTAATAACACATGGGTACTGTGTGTGCAGAAAGATTAGCATGAAGTCCACCACACTGGCCTGGTCAGGTGAGGACAGTGGCCTTAATCAAAGAAGTTACCCAAAGCTGTTTGGAGGTTTCAGGAGAACATAACCAGAACTGCCCTATTCCTTCCCAGGTTATGGATGCACCAGCACACCTTCACAGCTCTGAACACTGCCAGCTTCCTCTGGTCCCCCAAATCTTCAGTAGCAGGAGGAGCAGGGCCTGAAATCATGTTTGTTTGTTCACAGATCCAAGTCATCAAAATTGAGACAGAAGACAACAGAGAGACCCGCTCAGCCAAGGATGCTCTGCTTTTGTGGTGCCAGATGAAGACTTCTGGGTGAGAGCCCCCTCCTCACAGCCAGGTGTAGTAAGAGGTTCTGACCCGGCCTAGCCCCAAGATCCAGATGAGCAGTCCTATATAATCATACAAAGCCTTATATTAATTAAATATGGATATAATTAATATAACTAATTATATTAATATACCTATGGCTCAGGCATATTACTTGGTGACTTTTAATCTTAAACTAACCAATAATTAGCCAAGTGCCTTAGGATCTTTACTCAGAACGGTGTTCTCATCTTCTCTCCTCTGCACGTGGCTGGCATCTCTGCTCTGCTCCTCTTTCTTGATTTTTCTTAGTCTGGTAGCCCCGCCCACACTTCCTGTCTGCCTTCTGGCCAATCAGCATTTTATTAAACCAGTAGTGGGACAAATATTTAAAATATACAAGAGCATAATCCCACAGCAGTCAGGTGTGCCTGCAACCTTTGGGATTCCTTCCTTCCAAGACAACAGCTTAAGGAAGAACATGCATCCTTTGGCATTTTTTTTTTTGTTCCAAATTGGTAAATTAAACATGTCTCTAACCTTGGGGAACAACACTTACTGAGAATTTCAGAAGCCAAGTTCAAAAGCAAACCAGCAGAATCCTTAGGAAGTTCTGGAGGAGTTGGGGGGTCTAGCTCAGCTTGGAGATTGCTTGCATTAATGCACCAGAGCCTGGGTGTGAGCCCAGGCCTGCCCAAAGAGAAAAACCAACGCCCCCCCACTGCAGACAGCAGCGCTGACAGAGGTGGCCACCTCTGCCTGCTCCTATCCCTCAACTCCTACCTCCCCCCAATCTTACCACGCAGGACATTTAATATTCCCCCTGTGTGCCCCCCAGCCCATGTCCAACCTATGGCTACCTTGTCCCTGTTAGCCACCACCCCTTCTGTCTAGGACCCTGCAGCTTAACCAGTGAAATGCAAGGTCCTCCTGTGGGATGGAGATGGTGGAGGTGACTGGAGGCTGTAGAATGGCGTCTTTAGACCCCCAGCTTTGTAGTCTGTGAGGGCCATGGCAAATACTCCAGTGTCCTATGGACAGCGTGGTTGAGGGATAGGGAGGACAGATGGGGGGAGGTGGGCTTTGTGCACCTTATCCTTCTGGGGCTGTCTTGTGAAGCCATCTGTTTCTCCCGTCTTTACCTCAGTCTGCTTTTCCTTGCATCTCTCACCCATCCTCCACTTCATCCCTCGTCCCTTCCACTCTCCTGCCTTTCTGTCTCTCTTCCCTCCGTGTTCTCCCCACCTTAGTCCGTCTGTTTCATTCTCCCTCCCTCTCTATCACCTCCCATTTTTTTCTCATTTGATTTCTTTTTTATGTTCCTGGCTCTTCTCTTCGACATGTACTGTTTATTTTATCTGTCCACCCATTCATCCACCCACCCATCCAAACATTCATCCATCCATCCACCCATTGATCATCCACTCATGCATCCATCATCCACCCACCCATGCACCCATCTTTCATCCACCCATCCATCCATACACTCACCCATCCATCCATCCTTCCACCCATCCATCCATCTATCCACCCACCCACCCACCCACCCACCCACCCATCCACCCACCCATGCACCCATCTTTCATCCACCCATCCACCCATCCATACACTCACCCTTCCAATCATCCATTTATCCATCCATCACCCACCCACCTATCCATCATCAATTCCATCCACCCACCCACCCATCCATCTATCCTTCCACCCATCCATCCACCCATCCATCCACACACCCATGCACCCATCTTTCATCCACCCATCCACCCACCCACCCATCCATTATCCATCCATCCATCCATCCATCTACCCACCCACCCATCCATTAGCCATCCATCCACCCACCCATCCATCATCCATCCACCCACCCACCCATCCATCCATCTATCCATCCACCCATCCATCCACCCATCTACCCATCCATCTACCCATCCACCCACCGACCCACCCACCCACCCATCCACCCATCCACCCACCCATCCATCCACCCACCCACCCATCCATCCACCCATCCATCCACACACCCATGCACCCATCTTTCATCCACCCATCCACCCACCCACCCATCCATTATCCATCCATCCATCCATCCATCTACCCACCCACCCATCCATTAGCCATCCATCCACCCACCCATCCATCATCCATCCACCCACCCACCCATCCATCCATCTATCCATCCACCCATCCATCCACCCATCTACCCATCCACCCACCGACCCACCCACCCACCCATCCACCCATCCACCCACCCATCCATCCACCCATCCACCCATCCATCCATCCACCCACCCATCCATCCACCTACCCACCCATCCATCCATCCACCCACCCACCCATCCATCCATCCATCCATCCATCCACCCACCCACCCATCCATCCATCCATCCACCCACCCATCCATCCACCTACCCACCCATCCATCCATCCACCCACCCACCCATCCATCCATCCATCCACCCATCCACCCACCCACCCATCCATCCATCCATCCACCCACCCATCCATCCATCCACCCACCCATCCATCCACCCATCCACCCACCCACCCATCCATCCATCCACCCACCCACCCATCCATCCATCCACCCACCCATCCATCCACCCATCCACCTACCCACCCATCCATCCATCCACCCACCCACCCATCCATCCATCCATCCATCCATCCATCCACCCACCCATCCATCCATCCATCCATCCACCCACCCACCCATCCATCCATCCATCCATCCATCCATCCACCCACCCATCCATCATCCATCCACCCATCCATTATCCACCCACCCATCTATCCACCCACCCATCCATCCCTTGGTCTTTCTATGTCCATCAAATATCCACCTTTCTCTTCCTCACCTCTGTTCTTCCCCTTGATTCACCTCTGCCTTTGTCTTTCCTTCCCCACATCCAGTTACCCTGAAGTAAACATCCAGAATTTCACCACCAGCTGGAGAGATGGCCTGGCCTTCAACGCCCTAATTCATCGTCACAGGTACCACCCTGCCCTGCTCCCTCCCCCACATCCTCGAAGCCACACCCATACTCACACATACGTATACAATATGGATGACACAGAAACCCTAGCTCTTCACCTTTACCCCTTCATATACACTTATTTCCCGTTGAATATGTGCCGTTCAGTTTTTCACATACCCACACAGGCCTTTATCCAGGCCGCAACCCCAGACACATGTGCATTTGGCACAGCTGAGTGTCCACACAGAATTACCTATTCACACACCCTCCCGAAGTGGTGAACTCAATTCTGGTTTTCTTAGCTTGCTTTCTTTTGCTGTGATAAAACATGGACTAAAAATAAGTTTTCAAAGGAAAGAGTTTATTTCATCTTACAACTCCCAGGTCCGTCACTGCCAGGAGCCTGGCGGTGGGAACTGAAACAGAACTCGGGTTACTGGCTTGTTCCTCATGGCCTGCTCTGCTTCTTATATAACTAAGGACCACCTGCCCACAGTGGGCTGGGCCTTCCTGCATCAATAAAATAAGGCCAGTGTGATGATTGCATTTTCTCAGCCGAGGTTGTCTCTTCCACAATTCTAGCTCATGTCAAGCTGACAAAAAAATAGTGGGCACCAGAGCTGCTGCCTAGTATTTACCAGTGAGGGGTGGGAAGTGTGGCTCAGTGGTGGAGCCTTTGCCTACGGAGACCTGTGGGCCTGCACAGCCAGGATGGGGGACCCACGGTGGACTGTCTGCTCTGGAGTATGTGTCTTGACATCCCCCAGAGCCCTGCTCCCTGGATCCCTGTCCTTGTACCCCGGGATCTAGCACTGTACAAAAACAAACCAATACTGGCACCATAACTTCCCAAATGACAGGTTGGAGAACTTTCCAGCTAGGAGAGTGAAAGGGATCTGTTCAGGTGTGGCCAAAGCCACCGCCCAGGTTTTCCTGGCACGTGCCTGTGTTCACTCAACCCCCATCTCACACACGTGTGGGGGGATTTGGACACCTCTCACAGACTGTGACTGGATCATGTTTACCTGCACGTGATATTTGCAAAGTGTCTTCTGTGTCCCAAGCACCATCACGTTGCTCTGTGAGTCCTTTTAATAGTCACTGCCCCCTGCAGGCCTTTGCTATTACTATCCCCATTCCCAGTTGAGGAAGCCCACAGGGAAACGAGGCGCTCAGGCAAGAGTGACAACCAAGATGTGACCTCACACTTCTAGCCGTGACAAAAGCCTTCTTCTTTGTATTTTCTTTAATTAATTTATTATTATGTATACGGTGTTCTGCCTGCACGTGTGCCTGCAGGCCAGAAGAGGGCACTAGATCTCATTACAGATGCTTGTGAATCACCATGTGGTTGCTGGGAACTGAACTCAGGATCTCTAGAAGAGCAGCCAGTGCTCTTAATCTCTGAGCCATCCCTCCACTGAAAAGAGGCTTTTTAAATATTACACTCAATTAGATATGTGTGCGGTCTACCCATATACATGCCCTGATAGCTATATGTTACATGAATTTATATTATATACATAAATATACATACCCAAACAGACACGTGTGTATCATGTACATGCACCCCCAAACTACATTATTGCTGTCTATAAATACACCAGGAGACCTAGACATGGTGGCACATGTCTTTTACCCCAGCACTTGGGAGGCAGGGGCAGGTGGATCACTTTGAGTTCAAGCCAGTCTGGCCTACAGAGTGAGTTCCAGGACAACCAGAGCCACATAGAGAGACCCTGTCTCAAAAATCCAAATAAATAAACAGATAAGTAAGTGAATAAATGCACCAAGAAGGCCTCTCGATACCAAGCCTGATGGCCTGAGTTTGATTTTTCAGAACCCATATGGTAGAAGAAAAATTGATAAATGTAGGTTAGAAAAAATAGGGTAAATACACCCAAATAGATGTGTGTATACCACACACATATATATATGTATACCGATCATGGTATAATCTTGTATATAAATGTACTTGACTATCCATGAGCATCATGAGTACATGTACCCTGACCACTGTATAATACTGTGTACAAATATATCCAAGGAGACACGTGGGTACCATGTGTACACTTGCTCCCGTGGGACACACACAGGGCTATGCAGATTCATATTGCCAGAAGATCCCACGGACCTATAAAGGACAGCATCCTGTGGGATCATCGCTCCAGGCTTATGTGGACAAAGCTACTTGTCTGTGCACAGTGCCAATAAACACATATAAACACTTGTTAACACGTGCCCTAAGGAACAATGCATGCCCCAGGCACATGCTTGACTGGTCCCATACCACACACACACCTTTCCTGTTTGGCCCAACTGTGCCCCCTCACCTGGGTGGGGCTCAGGTAAGGATGTCTTTTTACCTGCTTGCCCACTGGCCCTGGAGCCTGCCTGCTGCCCGCCTGCTCTGTGCCCCTGCCCAGGCCTGATCTTGTGGACTTCAGCAAACTCACCAAGTCCAACGCCAACTACAATCTGCAGAGAGCTTTCCGCACGGCCGAGCAGCACCTGGGGCTGGCACGTCTGCTGGACCCTGAAGGTGAGCCCCATCTGGTCCCGTCTCTGCATCCCTCCCAACTCCACTGGAGGATAATTGCATCTCACCATACCACGTACCATACTACACCCATGCTCATTCCAAATCCACTTTACTCCCCAAACCTTGCTCATCTCCATCCCTCCCCCTTCCCAGCCCACATCTTCTCTCCATCTTCAGCCACACTCCAACTCATCCCCATTCCATCCCCAATCCCCATTTTCTCTCCAGCCCCAGCTTTAAATCCAGAGCCTCAGCAATGTCTCCACTCCCAACCACAACGTCACCTCTAACTTAATTCCTTTCGTTGTTTCGGTACCAGACAATGAACATAGTATCTGACATTTTTTAGGCAGAAATTCTTACCACTGAGTCAATGCCTAAATCCCTCATAGGTGGATCTCAGGGCAGGGGCTCTACCACTGAGCCACACCCCAGCCCCTCACTGGGGGATTCTAGGCAGGGGCTCTACTACTGAGCCACACCCCAGCCCCTCACTGGGGGATTCTAGGCAGGGGATCTACCACTGAGCCACACCCCAGCCCCTCACTGGGGGATTCTAGGCAGGGGCTCTACTACTGAGCCACACCCCAGCCCCTCACTGGGGGATTCTAGGCAGGGGCTCTACCACTGAGCCACACCCCAGCCCCTCACTGGGGGATTCTAGGCAGGGGCTCTACCACTGAGCCACACCCCAGCCCCTCACTGGGGGATTCTAGGCAGGGGCTCTACCACTGAGCCACACCCCAGCCCCTCACTGGGGGATTCTAGGCAGGGGCTCTACCACTGAGCCACACCCCCAGCCCCTCACTGGGGGATTCTAGGCAGGGGCTCTACCACTGAGCCACACCCCCAGCCCCTCACTGAGGGATTCTAGGCAGGGGCTCTACCACTGAGCCACACCCCCAGCCCCTCACTGGGGGGTTCTAGGCAGGGGCTCTACTGCTGAGCCACACCCCAGCCCCTCACTGAGGGATTCTAGGCAGGGGCTCTACCACTGAGCCACACCCCCAGCCCCTCACTGAGGGATTCTAGGCAGGGGCTCTACCACTGAGCCACACCCCAGCCCCTCACTGGGGGATTCTAGGCAGGGGCTCTACTACTGAGCCACACCCCAGCCCCTCACTGGGGGATTCTAGGCAGGGGCTCTACCACTGAGCTATGCTCCAGTTTTCTATTGACTTGTTTCTTCAAAGTCCTTTTTGCCATCCTCTTGCCTCAGCCTTCCAAGTGTCTTGGATGATAAGGGCTGCCCTATCAGGCCTTGCTTTTACCTTTACCCCCTCCCCTCCCTGCTCTCATATCCGATCTCATTTCTATGCTGGTTCACCTTCTGTAGCTCCAGCCCTGTTCCAGCTTCTGTCTGCCTCGCCCCACTCCTTACTCCATCCCCCGGTGCTCCCCAGCACTGTCCTCCCCAGGACTGTCATCTCAGTGTTCTCCGACACTGTCCTCCCCGGTGCTCCCCGACACTGTCCTCCCCGATGCTCCCCGACACTGTCCTCCCCGGTGCTCCCCGACACTGTCCTCCCCGGTGCTCCCCGACACTGTCCTCCCCGGTGCTCCCCGACACTGTCCTCCCCGGTGCTCCCCGGCACTGTCCTCCTCGGTGCTCCCCGACACTGTCCTCCCCGGTGCTCCCCGACACTGTCATCCCCGGTGCTCCCCGGCACCGTGACCCCCATGCTCCTCGGCACTGTCATCATCCTGCCTCTGAAATAACAGCAGCTTCCTTTTCTGCTTACAGACCACATGGCTGCGTGGTTATCACAACTGTCCCCTTTATTCTCACATTTTTCTCTGTCATCCACACTCGAATCTTTGGATCCCCTGGAGCTGGAGTTAAACTCAGGTTTCAGTCCTATGCGGGTGCTGGAAATGAACTCCAATCCTCTGCAAGAGCAGCTGTCTTCTACTGCTAAGCCACCTCTCTACCACCCACCCCCAGCCCTTCTCTTCGTATTGTCTGAGATGGGATAGCTGACCTCTAGCAGCCAGGTTGGCCCTGAGTCCTTCCTGCCCCCACCACCTGAGTGCTAGGAGTGTATGTGTGTTCTGCCATTGGCTCGTTCCCTGTAAGTTTTCCCATGTTCCTGGGAAGCAGGGAAAGAGCTCATCACCACTGTAACCGTGAGAGAAACTGATGCTCAGTGATGTTAGACCCATCCTCGAACATCATACACTTGCTGGGTGTTTCTTGAGTAGCATCTGAGTGCTATGCAGGGCAGGGACTGTAGACATAAAGGACAGAGCTCAGGCAGGACATTGTCACAACTTAATCCCAAGTCCTCATGCCTTCCAAGAAGGAAATGAGAAACTGGCACGGGTGCGGGGAGGTAGCTTGGTGGTTGATCACTTGCCTAGCATGCTCAGGGCTGTGTGAACACACACACATGGACACACACACAGATACACACACAGACACACACACACAGACACATGCATAGAGACACATACAAATACACAGACACACAAACAGACAAACATAGACACACACATAAAGTCACACAGACACACACAGATACACAGATACATAAACACATACGCATACACAGAGACACACACACAATATTATGAGAGAAAGTGAGGATAAAGGCTTGCTTGAGGAACTTTGAGTTGAGCTGTGAGTTACACGTACAGAGAATGGTATAGAAGCAGCAGGAAAGTGTATGAGGGCGTAGGCATACATAGATGCTGTTCAGAAATAATCATGGGGGTCAGTGAGTCAGGAGCTGCCACTGAGCTCTGTCCCAGAGCCCCACATAGCATAGGGAGAGAACCAGTCCTGCATGGTGCATACCTAATTAACTAGCTAACGTGATTAAAAAGATAATTATAGATAATTATGATTATGTGCCAGACACTGTTTCACTCTATGAATTAGAAGATCCTCACTGAGTAGATTAAAAAAAAAAAAAAGACAAAATCCCCAAAAACTAGAGGAGGTAAGTTTAGGAGGTAGAAGCAGGTGGATCTCTGTGAGTTTCAAACTACCCTGGTCTATAGAGTGAGTTCCAAGCCTGCTGAAGCCACAGACAGACAGACAGACAGACAGACAGACAGACAGAAAGAGAGAGAGGAGGTGCTGGAGATATTAGCCATAAAGAACACTGGCTGCTCTTTCAGAAGTCCCAGGTTCAATTCCCAGCACCCACCCGGCAGCTCACAATTGTCTGTAGCTCCAGCACCATGGAATCTGACACCGACATACATGCAGGCATAATACAAATACACATAAAATAAAAATAAATCTAAAAAGTTAAAAAAACATACACACTAAAAAGGGTTAGGGTTGCAGAGATGATTCAGCTGTTCAAACTGATAGACTGCCCTTCCAGAGGATCCAGGTTTTATGTCCAGCTCCCAAATAGTGGTTCACAGCTGTCTGTAACTTTAGTCATATGGTATCCAATGCCCTCTTCTGGCATCTGTGGGCACTGCCCAACACATGTGATACACAGACATACACATAGGCAGAACACTCATGCATATAAATAAAAATAAAGTTTAAAAATATTAAGAAAAATAGCCCGTCAACACTGCACACCTTTAATCTTAGCACTTGGGAAGCAGAGGCAGGAGGATCTCTGAGTTCCAGGCCAGCCTGGTCTACAGAGTGAGTTCCAGGACAGCTCGGGCTACACAGATCTTCTCTTGAAAAGCCAAAAAGAAAAAAAAGAAACTTCCACTTAATTATTTTAAGAACAAAGAAACAAAAAAGGGGGGGGGAGAGAGAGAGAGAGAGAGAGAGAGAGAGAGAGAGAGAGAGAGAGAGAGAGAGAGAGAGAGAGAGAGAGGAGAGAGAGAGAGAGAGAGAGAGAGAGAGAGAGAGATGGTCCAGTGGCTAAGAGCATGGACTGATCTTGGGGCGGATCTGGGGTTCAGTTCCTAGACCCACGTGGCAGCTCACAACCATCTATAACCGCAGCTTCAAGGGACTTAGCGCCCTCTTGTGGCCAGCAACAGCACTGCACACATTGTGCAGTCAAATACAGGCCGACCTCCCATACAGAAAATAATAATCTTTTTAATTAAAAAAAAAAGAAAGAAAAAGAAATCACCAGCCCTTGAGGGTTTTAGAGATTATTTTGCGTAAGGCCAGACAGGTAGAGACTCTGTTGTTTTCTTTGAATCCCCTCTCCCACCAGATGTGAACATGGAGGCTCCAGATGAGAAGTCCGTCATCACCTATGTGGTCTCCTTCTACCACTATTTCTCCAAGATGAAGGCTCTGGCTGTGGAGGGAAAGCGAATTGGGAAGGTAGGAGGTAGTCAAGAAATGGGGGAGGGCAGAGACCTTAGGACCAACCCCTCCTGAGTCTAGGAGATTCAAGTTTCTATACTGATGCACAGAGCCATCAAGACAGCCCACCCTCCCTTTCACCAGAACCAGACCTTGTACCTTGTCCTTGGAGATTTCTCCTGTGTGTAGATGAAACTGACTCACTTTTTTTTGATGGGTCAGGTCCTGGACCAGGTATTGGAGGTGGACAAGATCATAGAGCGTTACGAGGAGCTGGCAGCAGAGCTACTGTCTTGGATCCAGCACACCGTGGGTCTCATCAGCAACCAGAAGTTTGCCAACTCACTGAACGGGGTGCAGCAGCAGCTACAGGGTTTTACTGCCTACTGTACGCTGGAGAAACCTGTCAAGTGAGACCCGGCTCAGGAGCAGAGGGGTGGTGATGGGCGTGTGAGATGGGGACTCTGAACTCATGCCTCCTCAGGTTTCAGGAGAAGGGGAACCTGGAGGTGCTACTTTTCAGTATCCAGAGCAAACTACGTGCCCACAACCGGCGTCTCTTTGTGCCCCGGGAAGGCTGTGGCATCTGGGATATTGACAAGGTGATTGCCTTAGTTTGCATTTCTTTTGCTGTGAAAATAGCATGTCCACGACCATGGTAACTCTTATAAAAGAAAACATATAACTGGGTGATTTATAGTTCAGAGGTTTAGTCTATTATCATCATGGTGGGACATGGTGCGTGCAGGCAGACATGGTGCTGGAGAAGGAGCTGAGAGTTCCCTAACAAGACCACACCTCCTAATAGCCACTCCCTATGAGTTTACAGGGGCCATTTTCATTCACAGTGAGGTTGGGCACATAAGAGGGTGACGAAATGGCATTACGGAATTGTATGAGTTCCTATTATAGAATCATAGTCTAAATGCTTATCCGGCTAGGTCTCCCGGGGGTGGCATCCCCAGGAGGCAACAGGGTTTTTTTTTGTTTTACTTTGTTTCCCTTCTAATTTGCTTTAAGGTGCTGTATATGCTGTAGTGGGCAGGAAAGCCAGGATCATTAAACCGAGGACAGTTGTTGGAACCTAAGTCATATCTTCTTCCAGGCATGGGGTGACCTTGAGAAGGCGGAGCATGAGAGGGAGGCGGCCCTCAGAGCTGAGCTCATCAGACAGGAGAAGTTGGAGCTCTTGGCTCAAAGATTTGACCACAAGGTGGCCATGAGGGAGAGCTGGCTAAATGAGAATCAGAGGCTGGTCTCCCAGGTATGAGGCTGGGCTTGGCTGGGGGTGGAGGGTGGGGCGTAGGGGATGTAGGGGGTGTAGGGCATAGGAGGGCGGGGTGAGAAGACCTCATGGTCCTGGGACTGGAAGTGGTTAAAGAACAAGGAAGTTTGGTTCAGCCTTTTAGCCCAGAAAAGAAGATGGGAAGGAAGTCCTAAGGGATCGGAGCCGAGAATGGGTCCGAGTCCCAAGGTGACAGAAGAGTGAACCTGATCTTGAGTAGAGAAGGGAAATAGAGCCCCGTAATATATAGGAGAAATCTTTAGCTACGGTGATGATGGAGATTGTATCTGGTGTCCAGGGTAATTCAGGAGGATAGGATCCGTCTCCTAAGTAACAGGATAGGACAAATCTGGTCCCCAGTCTCCAAAGATACAAAGATGGAGCTGTTTCCTGAGTAACCAGACCAGGAGGATGGGGCTACTCTCCAGGGTAACGGGGGTAGGGGATGGACTGATCGCCAAGGCAACTAGAGAGGTGCTCTGTTGTCTAGAGAAACTATAGGGGGAGGGGTCTGGTTTCCAAGGCAGCAAGAAAAGGTAAGGATTGATTTCTAGGGTAATTGGAGGTGGGCGGGTCTGGTCTTCAAGATAACAAAGGAGGCTGAGACTGGTTTCTAAGGTAACTGAATTGGGTGATGCTAGTCTCCAGGGTAACCGTGGGACTGATTTCCAGGGTAACCAGGGAGGGTGGGATTGGTCCCCAGGCTAACAGGAAAAGGTGGACTGGTTGATGTTCAAGGTAATTGAGAAAGTAGGCTGGTCTCTGGGATAATGAAGCTGTAGGCTTGGTCTCTTGAGATGACGAAGGGTAAGTGTCTAGGGTCTTTCAGGGTCAAAGCAGCAGGTGAATTGCCAAAACAGCATGGTAAGTGTCTGTGGCCTGCAACTGCCCAGGACAACTTTGGATATGAGCTACCAGCAGTGGAGGCAGCCATGAAGAAACACGAAGCCATGGAAGCAGACATTGCAGCCTATGAGGAACGGGTTCAGGGTGTGGCGGAGCTAGCCCAGGCATTGGCAGCCGAAGGCTACTATGATGCCCGCCGAGTGGCAGCCCAACGTGACAGTGTCCTTCACCAGTGGGCCCTGCTGACCGGGCTTGTCGGTGCCCGGCGAACCCGACTGGAACAGAATCTGACCCTGCAAAAGGTCTTCCAGGAGATGGTCTACATGGTGGACTGGATGGAGGAGATGCAGGTGAGGACCAGGTGATGGGTCTCAGAGTGGCAGGTCAGGTATCTGGGGGACAGGGAAGGATGCAGATCCGGAGGGTTGACACAGAGGTAGAGATGTAGGAGGGGAAAGAAAGAGATAAAGAAGCCTCATGTGGGTGGAGATGAAGCTCAGTAGGTTCAGTGCTTGCCTGCCCTGGGTTCCACTCCCAGCACCGCATAAAACTACAAATGGTGTACATACCTGTAATCCCGTCACTCAGGAGGTGGAGGAGGACAATCTGGAGTCCAAGGTCATTCTCAGCCTCATAGAGAGTTCAAGTTAAAATAAAAATAAAGCTGAATCGATACACACCTTTAATCCCAGCACTCTGGAGGCAGAGGAGGGAAGATCTCTGTGAGTGTGAGGCCAGCCCTGTCTACAGAGTGAGTTCCAAGGACACACAGAGAAACTTTGACTCAAAAACCCAAAAACTTTGACAACAAAAAGGTTCAGCAAGATGTGTCAGCAGGTAAAAAAGTGTCTGCTGTCAAACTGGGTGACCTGGTTCAATCTCCAGGACTCATATGGTAGAAGGATAGAGTCAACTCTTCAAAATTATCCTCTGACATCCATGCAAATGAGCATGTGTGAGCCTGTGCACACACAATAAATAAGTAAACACATGCAACAAAACCAGGGCGGGAAATGAGGTGCAAGAGGTAGTCACAAACCCTGAAGGTCCTGGGACCCATGTGGAAGGAAGAACTGCCTTCACAGAGTTGCCCTTTGACCTTCACATACATGTTTCAGCATGAATGACCTCCAACATTACACACACACACACACACACACACACACACACACACACCACATACACACATCCTACACATGCCACACAGACACCATACCACACATACACACACACAGCACACCACACGCACACACACACACATACATAGACACACACATACACACACCACATGCACCACACACACATACACAGAGACACGCACACACTACATACACGACGCACACAGAGAATTCAGCCTGTCTATAGGGAAAACACTTAAGTAGAGTCAATTTGGAAAAGAGATATCTAGCAGAGAGAGAGAGAGAGAGACAGAGACAGAGAGAGAGACAGAGAGAGACTATGAATGGGAACATTCTGGGAAACACAGGATGCAGGACGCAGACACAGGAAGACCATGCCGGAGATGAAAATGACTCTAGTATCGTCCTGTAGCAAAGGCTGGTGTGGTGTGGGAAGAGGTAAGTGGCCCTGGACCATGCCAGCGGTGAGCTCAGTACTGTCTCCTGGCAGACTCAGCTACTGTCTCGGGAATGTGGGCAGCATCTGGTGGAGGCTGAAGACCTGCTGCAGAAGCATGGACTGCTAGAAGGAGACATTGCGGCTCAGAGTGAACGGGTGGAAGCCCTCAATGCTGCCGCCCTGAGATTCACTCAGTTGCAGGGTGAGTCTGAGGGATGGAGGGGCTGGGATCTTTCATGATGGATGCTAACTAATAAAGGCAAAAAGGGACTCCCGAGAGATGGAAGGAGGGAAGGAAGGAGGGAGGGAGGCAGGCAGGCTGGGTCTCCTTATTCATGGAGGCATCTAAGTAGATTCTAGGATGTTAGGAAGATCATAGGGGTGCCAATGCCAAGTGGAGTGTTGGACCACAAAGTTCTGTTTGGCTTTGAGATTATACAGAAATACCTCACTTGTTTTGAACAATAATGTGCTAAGCCTTTCACAAGGTAAGCTCAATTAATACTATAAAAGAACATCACATGTGTAAAAAGCTGAGAATGTATTGGGCATTAGTGGTGCACACCTTTAATCCCAGCACTTGGGAGGCAGAGACTCAGATTTCTGAGTTGGAAGCCAGCCAGGTCTGCAGCGTGAGTTCCAGAACAGCCAGAGCTGCTACACAAGCCCTGTCTCAAAAATTTTGGTTTTAGATTTGTTTTTTATGTTTATGAGTGTCTTGCTTGCATGTGTGTATATATGTACCTCATACCTGGCTGGGTGCTCTTGGAAGTGAGACGGCATTAGATACCCTTAAACTGGAGTTATAAATGATTGTGAGCTGTCATGTAGGGTGCTGGGCATTGAACCAGAGTCCTCTGCAGAAGTGTTTTTGACCACTGATTGGTTTTTCCAGCCCTCATGACTGAGCATCCCAGTTATTCTTATTTACGCAGGAGTAATAGGTGGAGGCCTTTGCAGTTAACAATAGCAATAGTTACTTACCTTGGCTGGCTGAGGGGATGTGTTATGTGTGTGTGTGTGTGTGGGGGGATCATTGTGGTTTGTGCAGCCGCCTTGATTCTGTCTGTGCCCTGGAATGATTGTGAGTCCGCGCGCGATTTTGTTCTACTACACTGTGCTCAGGGAAAGACCTCATTGGTAGTGCTGCCCAATGTTTATTGGCTGTCTCCGACTGCTGGCAACCTTTTCTTTGGCGAAGAAAGTGAAGCCCAGACCACAGAGCTCGAAAGATGATGGGGGAGTTTCTTATTAGGAATATGTTACCTCCGAAGAGGAAACTGGGGCTGGGGGTGTGGCTACGCTGGTAAAGTTCTAGCCAAACATGCAGGAGGCCCTGGGTCCAGTCCTTTGCACCAGTGAACAGTGTGGTGCCAAATGACTGTAATCCTTGTACTCGGAAGATGGAGACAGGAGGATTGGAAGTTCAAAGATATCCTTGGCTACACAGGGAGGTCAAGGCTTTCCGAGCTATCCGACTTCCTGTCTCAAAGGAAGAATAAAAGAAGGAAAGAGCAAGCGAGCGAGCGAGAGAGCATTGAGGGTTTTTTCCTAATCTTGGTGGATGCCCTGATTTTGACCCAGACTCCTACCATCTACATCATCCCTCAGAGGAGGCTGTTGGTCCCTCTCCTGCCTTGGGGATGAATGTCCAGGAGGCCTTCTCTGCCCTCTTGTGATTTTCCAGCCCCCCTCCTCCCCAGATGGTCAGTAGCACCGAGGACACACAGAGAGGCCTGTGTAGGCTGTGTTGTCATGGTGATGATGCACTATTTGATCCACCCCACCCCTTTCTCAGTACTAGGACTTTGGACACACGGAGCAGGTGGTCTGCTGATTAGTTGGCTCTCTGATGCTCGTGGGTGGCCTCTGAGCACATACTCCAATGCTGAGCTGTAACCAGGCCTCCTTTTTATATTTTATTTTGACACAGGGCCTCGCTGAGTTGCTCAGGCTAACTTCAAACTCACCTGGTAACCCGGGAGGCTTTGTAAATAGTTGGGTTAATTGGCCTGGCTTTAAAGACACTTTTAAAGATTAGTTTTACTTTTGTGTGTGTGTGTGTGGGGGGGGGGTACCTGTGGAGATAGAATAGAGCCTCAAATCCTGTGTAGCGGGAGTTACACTCAGTTGTGAGCCGCTCAACAGAGGTACTGGGAACCCACCTCAGGTCCCTTCGGCAGATCAACAAGTGTTCTTAACTGCTGAGCCATCTTTCCAGACCCTGGCTATGAAGTCCAAATCCTCCTGAACTCACCTCCCAAATTCTGGGATTATAGGCATTCACTACTGGCTGTATCCCTACATCAAAGAAAGGTTGACTGTGGTCTGGTGAACGAGTTTCATAGTTTCTCTATTTATAAACTAGGGACTCAGGAGGAAATCAAATATTTGAGTTCACGAGATAACCCGGTGCCACACACCTAGCACTAGGGAAGCTAGAGAACCTTAAGTGTTTGAAGCCAGCCTGATCCGAATAGTGAATTAAAGTTTAGCCAGAGCTACCTAACGGAACCCTGTCTCGAAAAAAACCTAACAAAACAGAACAAAAAAAATGTTAATTAATAGATGAGGCAGGAAGAGAGAAGGAATCCTGAACACTTCCCGAAGGGCAAGGAGTTGCACTTGGCCCAGATCCCAAGGAAACAGAACTTGCATTTCTTAACTACACATCTGAGATGCTTAGATTCCATGGCTACAAGTCACCCCGTTCACTGGGTTCTGCCCTGTATGGAATGGTGTGGAATACGACAGCCTTTACCTGCCCCCAGGGAACCATCACCCCCAAAGAAAGACTGAGCAAACAGGCGGTGGCATTCCACAGTAGGAAGGTTGGGGTAGCCGCTGAGAAGGCTGAGAATCCAGTGCTTGGGGTATCCGGGAGCCTTTAGGAGGGGGTGACACGGGCTCGCACCTCTTCCTATCTTCTCCTCCCCCTTCTCCAGGCTACCAGCCTTGCGATCCTCAGGTCATTTGCAACCGCGTGAACCATGTGCACGGCTGTCTGGCGGAGTTGCAAGATCAGGCGGCGAGGCGACGCGCGGAGCTGGAGGCTTCCCGGAGCCTGTGGGCGCTGCTGCAGGAGCTGGAGGAAGCGGAGAGCTGGGCGCGGGACAAAGAGCGCCTCCTAGAGGCCACCAACGGTAGTGGCGGTGCGGCGGGCACGGCGGGGGGCGCGCACGACCTGTCCAGCACAGCTCGCCTGCTGGCACAGCACAAGATCCTCCAGGGCGAACTGGGCGGTCGGCGGACGCTGCTGCAGCAGGCGCTGCGACGCGGAGAGGAGCTGGCTGCGGCCGGTGGCTCCGTGGGCCCGGGCGCTGAGCCTTTGCACTTAGCCAGCCTGGCGGAGCGCGCGGCGAGCGCTCGGCGTCGGTGGCAGCGGCTGGAAGAGGCGGCCGCACGCCGGGAACGAAGGTTGCAGGAGGCGCGGGCTCTGCACCAGTTCGGTGCTGACCTCGACGGCCTCCTGGACTGGCTTCGTGACGCGTACCGCCTGGCAGCCGCCGGCGATTTCGGTCACGACGAGGCGTCCAGCCGTCGCCTGGCGCGCCAGCACCGCGCTCTCACCGGGGAGGTGGAAGCGCATCGCGGCCCCGTCGGTGGCCTGCGGCGCCAGTTGGCGGCACTGGGAGGAGCCAGTGGCGCCGGGCCGCTGGTGGTGGCGTTGCAGGTGCGCGTGGTGGAAGCGGAACAGTTGTTCGCCGAGGTGACCGAGGTGGCCGCGCTGCGACGCCAGTGGCTTCGGGACGCGCTCGCTGTGTACCGCATGTTCGGCGAGGTGCACGCGTGCGAGCTGTGGATCGGCGAGAAAGAGCAGTGGCTGCTGGCCATGCGCGTGCCCGATTCCCTCGACGACGTGGAGGTGGTGCAGCACCGGTGAGCGCGCACGCGAAGACCCCCCCCCCCCCGCCCCTTGGCCCCTTGCTCACACAGCCAACCTCACATGCCCCATAGTTCACAAAGGGGTGGTTCCCGCCTTATCCTCCATCAGCTCTGTGACTGCCTTACACTCTGGACCTCGGTTTGCCCTGTATCAAACGGGGTAGGCATCATTGTCTCAAGCTTGTGGTGAACAGGAAGTGAGTTCACAGATGCGAACAGAGCCCCCCACAGCCATTTGATGCTGTTATGAGGTTTCTATTCACAGAACACATATTGACAGACCCCCTCCAACCTGGACCATGCCTGGGACTCCCATTAAGACAGATGTCATCTAGCTACAATGCTGGCTCCCACACTGGAGCACAACTTTAATTCCAGCACAGGCAGTCAGATCTCTGAATTCGAGGCTAGCCTGGTCTACATAGTTGAGCTCCAAGACAGCTAAAGGTACACAGTAAGACCCTGCCTCGAGAATTAAAAATAAATTAAGAATCCTGGCCTGATATATGGAGGTCAGGCTGAAGGAGGTTACAGTGGCAGCTGAGGTGGGGGCCAGAGCAGGAGGCCAAGTAGATATAGACCACCGAGGAGTAACCTGGGACAAAATGATCCAAAATAAGGTCTAGAGGAGCTGTTTGGAGCTGTCCCTGAGCTAGGGATTGAAAGGATGCCAAGGTCAGTTTGAGTCACAATAGGTGTGAGAATGCCAATGATGTATATAGCTAGTGGTAAGATTGAAGTTGGACCTGGAGATGTGGAGGACAAGCATTCGGAGGTGAGGCTCCAGACTGTAAGGATGGGTGCTGTACCCAGAGACGGTATGATGCAAAGTCTAGAGGACCAGGTTGGAGTGCTGAGCAATCTAACATTCCAGCAGCTCGTGCTAGAGCCTGTGCTGGTTAGGTGTGGCATGCACATCTGAGTTCAAGGTCATCCTCCGCTACATGGAGAGTTTGAGGCCAACCTTGGGCTACATGTGTGACCATGCTTCACCATCACCAGCAGCCAAAAAGAAAGAAAAAGGAACCAAGTAAGAAACACAATCAGATTTTTCTCTTCTGTCAGCCTGTTCCCAAATATCTTGCAGCCAAATAATTGACTCGAAGGTTTAATATTACTTAGAAATGCTAGGTCAATAGCTCAGGCTTGTTACTAGCTAACTCTCACACTTAAATTAAGCTATACTTCTAGCTATGCTTTGTCATATGGCTCATGGCTTGTTACTTCATTTTCTACACATCCTGCTTACCTGGAGGCTGGTGTGCATCTGCCCTGACTCTCCTGACTCCGCCCTTCCTCCTCCTATCACTCTCTCTGTGTCAGGCTGTCTCACTCAATCTCGTCTTCCCCTCTATCAGCCAATCAGATTTTTATTATCAATGAGCATAATCCACACCAAAGAGCAGGGGGAGAAAATGGTGTAAGAAACCTACAACCAAAGAAATAGGTTGTTTCCTGTGAATCCAGACCTCCGATTTCACCATCCTCTTCTGCAGATTTGAAAGTTTGGACCAGGAGATGAACAGTCTGATGGGCCGAGTCCTGGATGTGAATCAAACAGTTCAGGAGTTGGTGGAAGGAGGTCACCCCAGCTCAGATGAGGTGCGCTCCTGCCAGGACCATCTCAACAGCAGGTAGGTGGGGCCTGGGCGGGAAAGTTCTTTCTGTCAGTGCCTTCTTTTCGTGAAAACCAAAGGTGTGTGATTTCAGCCCTCCTGAGGTGTTAGTGTGCACCCTGTAAATCAGGAAAATCTTTTCGAAAGTTGCACACTTGAGTGCAGTGCCTGTGGAGGCCAGAAGAGGGCGTTGGATCCCCTGGAGCTGGAGTTACAGATGGTTGTGACTTAGGGTTCTCTATGAGAGCTGTATGAGTCCTTAACCACTGAACCATCTTTTCAGTCTCAAGGACAACCTTGGCAGAAAACGTAATACACACCCAGTGCTGGTGGTAATGGACTAATAGGAGCCTATTTCATTGGCTGTCCACTGGTTTGTTCAGAAAGAGTTTACGAGGTGCTATGATTGACGAAGAGTTTTTCATCTTATTTGGGGGTTCTTATTTACTTGTCTATTACTTTGGTTTCTTGAGGCAAGGCCTCCTGTTGCCCAGGCTGGCCTTGAACTCACTATGTAGCTGAGGATGACCTTGAACTCTTGACCCTCTTTCTTCTACCTCCCAGGTACCAAGATCACAGGCACATGCCACCACACCTGGCTTTTGCTGTTTGTTTATTTATATTTGTTTATTCTGCTTGAGTCAGGATCTCACTATGTGGCACTGGCTGTCCTGGAACTCACTCTGTAGATCAGGCTGCCCTCCCTTGGAGCTCACAGAGATCTGCCTGCCTCTGCCCCCCAAGTGCTGGGATTAAGATGTGGGCCGCCATAGCTGGCTAGCTTGTCGTTTTGAGATAAGGTCTTGTATCCCCTAGGCTAGCCTTGAACGTCTGTATAAGAAGGCTGTTCCCCACCTCCTATGTGACAGGCTTACAGGTGTGTACTGTCATGGCCAGATTCCCAAGTACTTTACAGTTACTATTTTGTCTCCCAGTCTCCATAATAGAGCTTCCAGAATTTAGGACATTTTTTAAAAATTATATCTTCTCTTCCCCCTTTTCCTTCCTTCCTTCTTTCATTTTTCCTTTTCTGCTCCGCCTCCACCTTCTCCTCCCCATGTGTGTGGAGGTCAGAAGATAACTTCAGTTAGTTCTCTCCTACCATTATGTAGGTTCCATGAACATAGCTCACATCATCAGGCTTGGTGACAGCTGCTTTTGCTTCATGAAACATCTCTCTCTCTCTCTCTCTCTCTCTCTCTCTCTCTCTCTCTCTCTCTCTCTCTCTCTCTCTCTCTCTCGCTGTGGTGGTTTTGTTTTTTTTCCAGTAAGAGTTTCTCTGTATAACAGCCCTGACTGTCCTAGGTCTCATTCTGTAGACCAGACTGGCCTCAAACTCACAGAGACTCACTAGCCTCTGCCTCCCGAGTGCTGGGTTATCTTTCATCCCTAGAATTTAGAATTGTTTCAGAACAAATGTCAAATTAATATCTTTCCTCTAGAAACACTACCAGAAAGTCCTGCCTGTGTGGAAGGTAGACTGGGACGTGGAACCCCATTTCCAGGGGATCCAACACTCTCTTCTAACTTCTGTGGGTTGTGGCTGGCACTTGGTGCACACATACATGCAGGCAAAATGAACACAGACCCCCAAATCTAGAAACAAGCAAACAAAAACCCTCACTTATTTTGTCTTACAAGTATGAGGGCCAGAGCAGGGCTGGCAGCCTCCTGTCACCTCAGCACATCCCAGAGGCGGGGCTAAAGATTCCCCGGGATAAACTGACTGACTAGGCTAGCCAGACAGCCACAATTGGAGAGCTACTGGTGCAGTGAGAGACCCTCCCTCAGGAAATAAAATGGAGAGTGATTTAGGAAGACAGTGGTGCCAACCTCTAGCCTCTGCAGGCTAACTCACCTGTTTGTGCACCAGGACACACATGCAATTGTGTATACACAAACACAAAACTACACAAGCTGCAAAAATCAAACCTGAATAAATAAAGAGCCTGTGATATGTTGACATAATTAATTCTTTTTTTTTCATGGTCCAGGGCCATGCACATGCTATAGGCAAGTGCTGAATCATTGAGCTACATTCCTGACCCTAAAATATAAGTATTTTCATAATAGAAAACAGTGGAAAGAGTAACATTTTGAAGCACTGGATCTATTTCTGTTTCTTGTCCTGGCTATGAACTCAAGGCAATTCTCTTGCCTCCACTACTCGAGCGCTAAGATTATAAATATGCACCACTCCACACAGCTATGATTCTCTGGACTTAAGACAGGCAATTGGGCTCTCTGGTCTGCTTTCTGCCTTCAGTCATTAATCTGTGGCCTCTGGAAATGTCGATTAAACTCCGGAAGAGAATGAGATGACAAGCAGGCTTCTTCTATATTATTATGAAGATAATTTGATGGCGCCAGAGCCATACATCAAGAGCTGCTGCTCTAAGCATTGTCCGGGGTGGGACAAACCCGCACTCTCCCAAGTCCCGTGACGTTCGTGCGGCCAAGGAATGGATTTTACCCTGGGCGCATGGGCCTCCGCGTCTAATCGCCCTTTTCCCCCGCCCCTGGACAGGTGGAACCGCATCGTGGAGCTGGTGGAACAGCGCAAAGAAGAGTTGAGCGCCGTGCTGCTGGTGGAGAACCACGTGCTGGAGGTGGCCGAGGTGCGCTCCCAGGTGCGCGAGAAGAGGCGCGCCGTGGAGAGCGCGCCCCGGGCGGGCGGAGCCCTCCAGTGGCGCCTGAGCGGCTTGGAGGCGGCCCTGCAGGCGCTGGAGCCGAGACAGGCAGCGCTGCTGGAGGAGGCATCGCTGCTGGCCGAGCGCTTCCCGGCACAGGCGACGCGCCTGCACCAGGGCGCACAGGAGCTGGGAGCGGAGTGGGGCGCCCTGGCAGGAGCGGCTCAAGCCTGTGGCGAAGCGGTGGCGGCGGCGGGTCGCCTGCAGCGTTTCCTGCGCGATCTGGATACTTTCCTGGACTGGCTGGTGCGGGCGCAGGAGGCGGCGGGCGCCGTCGAGGGGCCGCTGCCGCGGAGCCTGGAAGAGGCGGACACGCTGCTGGCGCGCCACGCTGCGCTCAAGGAGGAGGTGGATCAGCACGAGGAGGACTACACGCGCATCGTGGCTGCCAGCGAGGCGCTGCTGGCGTCTGATGGCGCTGAGCTGGGCCCCGGCCTGGCGCTAGACGAGTGGCTGCCGCACCTCGAGGTTGGCTGGCACAAGCTACTCGGTTTGTGGGAGGAGCGCAGAGAGGCGCTGGTCCAGGCGCACGTCTATCAGCTTTTCCTGAGAGATCTGTGCCAGGCGCTCGCGGTGCTGCGCAACCAGGTGCCCGCCTGGTGGGGCTCTGGGGGGTGTGGGTTCGAGGCTGCGCAGGTTGGGGTGGGGTGGGGTGCGGACTAGCTTAGGTGTGTTTCCGGGACTCCTAGGTTTCTCTGTGTGTGGAGAATTGAGGGAGAAGTAGTTGTTTATCGGAAAGTTGAGTTTTGGACGGTGAAGGGAGGGTAGGTGTGTGACAAAATTTAAAGGTTATATTGAGTGGTGTGGGGTTTATGGCGTTGTTTTGTGGTTTATTATTGAGATAGGGTCTTTTTACGTAGTCTTGGCTGTTCTGGATCTCACTATGTAAATCAGGCCTCAAATTCTCAGAGATTCTCCAGCTTCTGTTTCTTGAGTGCTAGGATTAAAAGCGTGCTTAATTTAAAAAAAAAACTTAGTTTTATTATTTTTTATAAGCATTCGGGTGCAGAGTCTTGAGAAGGCCAAGGTGCTGGAGTCTGGATGGTTGTGGACTGTCAGATGTGAGTGCTAAGAACTTGGGTCTTCTGGAAGAGCTGTAAATACCTTTTACATCTCTCCAGCCGTTTGCTTTTATGGAAACAGGGTCTCAGTATGTAGCACTAGATGGCCTGGAGCTCTCTATTTAGAGCAGGCTGGCCTTAAACTCTCACAGATCTGCCTGCCTCCACCTCACAAAGTGCTGGGACTAAAGGTGTGCACCACCACGCTCTGCTTGGGTTTTGTGTTTTCTTAAAGATGCATTTGTAGACAAATTTGGAGTGGCTTATTGGCATTGTGGGTTATCTGAAAGAAAATAGTAAGAGGTGATAGTTGATAGGTTTGGCAGAGCGGGCCGAGACACGAGGGTATCCGGAAGGGCATATTGCTAAGGAGAAGGTCCAGCAGGATCAAAAGCCCTATGGCAGAACTGTGCTTGAAGCGAGTTGGCAGCCTCTCTGGCATCCTGGGGTGGAGCCGAGCTGACCTGTGTCCCTTCCGCTCCCAGGAGGTGGCGCTGTCTGGCGCTGAGCTCCCCTGCACGGTCGAGTCGGTAGAAGAGGCCCTGAAGAGGCACCGGGATTTTCTCACCACGATGGAGCTGAACCAGCAAAAGATGCAGGTGGCCGAGCAAGCTGCAGAGGGGTTGCTGCGGCAAGGCAACGCCTACGGGGAGCAGGCGCAGGAGGCAGTGGCCCGGCTGCTGGAGAAGTAGGTCCTCGGTTCTGGCTCCACAGAGGTGGGGTCTGGACACAGTGAGAAGGGACACCCAGACCTTTCCATTTTCTGCTTCTCTGTTTTTTCCTTGTTTCAATTTTATCTGTGTTTTTGAGACAGGGTCTCTGGTAGTCCAAGTTGGCCTGGAATTATATATATATCTAATCTGTCTGTATGTCCAACTACCTACCTGCCTGTCCATCTCTCTATCATCTATCTGTCTGTCCTTCGTGTGTATGTGTGTGTGTAGCAACAACACCTGTAGAGGTCAGAAGGCAACTCCTTTTTTGTAAGTATGAGGATCAAACTGAGCCTTTTAGACTTAGTAGCAAGCACCTTTACTTCCTGAATTGTCTGATCCATTCAGCCCGGAACTTAATATGTAGCTGAGGATGACCCAGAACTCCTCATATTATGCTTTTTTTTTTTTTTTTGAAGATAGGGTCTGCTGGACACTAGTGGTCTTTTGGGGGGGAGGCAGAGGCAGGTGGATCTCTGAGTTCAAGGCCAGCCAGGTCTACAGAGTGAATTTCAAGAGAGCCGGGGCTGTTACACAGAGGAACTCTGTCGTGTGTGTGTGTGTGTGTGTGTGTGTGTGTGTGTGTGTGTGTGTGTGTGTGTGTGTGTGTGTGTGTGTAGAGACAGGATCTTGTAGCCTAGTCTGGTGTCTTAAATGATGGGATTGCTAACTCCTTATATACCTAATGCCGACCTTAAACTCCTGACCTTCTGAACTCAGGCTCCTAAGAATAGGGTTTAGAGGCATGGGCCACCACATCCGATCATCATCGTCTTCTTCTCCTTTTTCTGGGAACTTATGTTTTATTTTATAGCATGGTACTCTCTGTCTCTAGGGCTCTCCTACATTCATTCAAAAAGGACATATTGAACCGTCTCTGTATATCAAGGAGCTCATGGCTGATAACAAAAACTTCTCTCAGTCTGGGAAAATGTGCAGTGGATAAAATGCTCCAGGCATAGGCTTGAGGACCTGAGTTTTACGTAACACCCATGTGAAAAAGCCTGATGAGTCAGGCAGTGGTGGCACATGCACAGAGGCAGGCAGATCTCTGCGAGTTCGAGGCAAGCCTGGTGGCACACGTTTGTAATCCCAGTACCAAGGAGGCAAAGACCAGAGGGGACTGGAGGCTCTGTGACCAGTCAGCTTAACCAAATAATGAGCGCCAGGTTAAATGAAAGACACAGAATAAAAAGTAAGATGGAGACCAGTAGAGGGAGACACTGAGGAGTAACTCCTGGCCTGCACACATGCACACTCCTCTTTGTGAAAGGGACCCCCCAATCGAGGGGATGGACATAATAAAGAATACAATGGGGGGGGGGGATAGGGCCAAGTGCCAAGAACAGAATTAAATGAGGGAGGAAGAAGAAAAAAAGAAAGAAAGAAAGAAAGTGTCAGGGAATGATCAAGAAAAACCTCCCAAAACTGGTGGTCACCTAGACCGGTGGTTCTCAACCTGTGGGTCACGACCCACGAAGGGGGGGTGTTGTTGAACGGCTCTTTCACAGAGGTTACATATCCAATATTTGCTTAACAGTAGCAAAATTACAGTTATGAAGATAACTTCATGGTTGGAGGGGTCACCACTTTATGAGGAGCTGTATTAAAGGAAGGTTGAGAACCACTGAGCTAGACCTTGAGAAGAGTCATTTGCAAGGCCCCGAGGTGAGAGATGCTATTAGTCACAGGCAGGAGGATAGCAGGATGCCGATTAAAGTGTGTGTGTGTGGGGGGGGTGAGAAGAATGGGGAAATGTGTGTGTGTGTAGGGTATGGAAGTTCAGTAGTCTTGGAGGACCGAGGAAGAGTGTATCGTTTTAAAATAGAGTAATTATGTTTATTTTGTATTTGTGTGAGTGCTACAGTTCATGTGTGACAATCAGGAGATAGTTTGTGGGAGTCTTGTCATCTCCTTCCACCATGTAGGTCCCAAAAATTGAAATTCTATCACCTGCAAGCATCTTTACACATGGAACCATCACACAGCCTCATTCTTGCCATCTTCTGTCTGCCTAGATTCTAGGGATGAAGGATGATAGGACAGGTATGCATATAAGCAGATGGCGTGCCACTACCCCTGAGCCACATCCCAGCCCCTCACTGGGGGATTCTAGGCAGGGGCTCTACCACTGAGCCACACCCCAGCCCCTCACTGGGGGATTCTAGGCAGGGGCTCTACCACTGAGCCACACCCCAGCCCCTCACTGGGGGATTCTGGGCAGGGGCTCTACCACTGAGCCACACCCCAGCCCCTCACTGGGGGATTCTAGGAAGGGTCTACCACTGAGCCCATCTGTTCCTGTTGCCTTCTCTTCTATTTCTTTCCTGTGACCTGTTCCCTTTAATTTTATCCCCATCTCTCTGGGTCCCCCTCCTTTCCTTCTGTGTACCTGGAATTGAGCCCAGGACTTCACATGCTAGGCGAACTGTCTACCTCTGAGGTATATCTCCAGCCTTCTATTTTCTTCTCATCTCAGCTACTGACTGGGACTGTTTATCTCTCTTCATGGGTTTTAGTCTATTTCTTCATATCTCTCTTAAGTCTATGCACCTATCTCTGATTTTTCTTTTCTTCTAAGACAAGGTTTCTCTGTGTAGCCCTGGCTGTCCTGGAACTTGCTCTGTAGACCAGGCTGGCCTTGAACTCAGAGATCTGCCTGCCTCTGCCTGTCAAGTGCTGGGATTAAAGGCATAAGCCACCACATCCAGTTTGGTTTTATTTCCAAGTGTCTCTCACTTCGTTTGTTGTTTGTGTGTGTATGTGTGATATGTGCTGTGTATATGTATGTGGTGTGTATGTGTGTAGAGTGTATGTGTAGTGTGTGTTGTGTGTGGTGTGTGTATGTGTGTTGGTGTGTGTGTATGTGTAGTGTATGTTGTGTGTGTTGTGTATGTTTGTGGTGTGTATGTGTGTAGTGTGTGTGTATGTGTAGGGTGTGTTGTGTCAGTGTGTATGTTTGTGGTGTGTATGTGTTGTGTATGTGTGTGTGTGGTTTGTGTGGTGTGTATGTGTGTGTTGTGTGTGGTGTATATGTGTGTGGTGTGGTGTGTATGTGTGTAGTATGTCTGTTCTGTGTTTTGTGGGTGTGTTGTGTATGTGTGTGATGTGTATATGTGTAGTGTGGTGTGTGCTGTGTTGTTATGTCTCTACTTCTTCCTTGTCTGTCCCTCCTTCCTCCTCCAGTTTCTTCGTCTCTCCCTCCTCTGGAGCCCTCTCCTACCAATGTTTCTGAGGTTTTCTCTTTCCCTTGCTTCTGCTCAGCTGATGCCCTCACGTCACTCCAGTTAGCATCCCGTTCCCATGGCTAAGCCTCTCTTCAGCCCTTCCCTTCTCCTCAGGAGCCACGAAAACCAGCTGAGGGCCCAGCAGTGGATGCAGAAGCTAGTGGACCAGCTTGTCCTGCAGCATTTCCTTAGAGATTGTCATGAGGTAGGTCCTCCAGCGGTGCTGGGATAACTTGGAGAGGCTCAATCCCTGGGGGCTGGGGCTGGGACGCCCCGTCTAAGTGGGCGGAGGAACCATGCTCCCTCTGTGCCACCAGGAGGTGTGCCGAGTCCTGTGCCAGAGCGCATGCCCAGCAGGTCCCATCAGCCCACGTGAGCTCCAGGGAGACAGAAGGGGCCCTGGGCTCCCCTGGCAACCGCTGAGTTCGCGCCTACAGTTCTTAGGGAAGGAGTGCTGATCTCACCTTTCTCAAGAGATTTGTGAAGCATGAAAGACTGAGGGCTGGGGGAGGGGGAGGGGGAGGGGGAGGGGGAGGGAGGCAGTGGATGGACCAGTGGCCAGGAGTATCAGTCACAGATGGACCGAATTAGGCTTTCACATTTATTTGGTTTAGTTGTTATGGTGCTGGGGACCAGACTCCAGGATCTGAGCTCTAGGCAAGGGCTCAGGCTAAGTGAGCTATATCCACAGTCCCTTAATAACTAAGGATCAAGTCCCTTCTGCGTGCCTTGGGAACCGCAGCTGATAAAGGTGGCCCGGATTCCCTTCTGCATTGTAACTCTCCTAAAACGCTCCTTTATTCTATTGTACTCTAAAGGAACTCTTATGGACCCGAACCACTCTATAAATGGTTTATATCAACATTCTCTTAATTCTCAGAGATGTCCTGCCCCCAAGCTCCCTGATCTGTGTGACCCAGGACTAGACTCTACCCCTAGGATGAACTGGTACCTGTTTCTTCCAGAAGGTTCAGGAACCAAGTCCTTGCCCTCCTCCCATCCCAACTAAAAATAAGGTTTGAGTCTGCATACTGAACACGCATGACAGACTTATCTCCACACCTACAAAATAGACACGGGTCTCCAAACCTTCTCCCCATAACAGAGACAGCTCCGTTAGCAACTGGTCCCTATTGGCCACCTTCCCATTGGAGATGGCTCTGAGCAGCATCATAGATGTTCCAGGCTGCTTCTTCTGCTCTAACCTCCACCCTCGTGTGGTAGTCAGAAACCCGAGCCTCTCTGGGCTAATGATAGTTCAGAAGGCCCTCCAACAACCCCCTCCCCCTTACCATACTCCACACCCTCACCTAGTTGAAGGAGCTGGGGACCTCGACCCCCTCCTGACATCACTAATGGTCCTGACCCCTGTCGTTAGCTCATTCTGGACTCAGTAGCAATGATCTGAGATGGATGAGAAGGTCCCCAGCCTGGAAATCAGAAAAGGTGGTGATCCCTCCCCCATCCGGACTAGGGGCCCCCTGCAAAGAAGGCGGGCCTGCAGGCAGGCAGGGGGCGCGCGCAGGCGGGCGCGTGGCCGCGGCGCGGGGGCGAGGGAGGGGGCGCGCGCCCGCCGGAGCCTCAGCCTTTGCTGCTGCCGCCGCCGCCGCCGCCGCCGCCGCCGTCGCAGTGGAGGGGCGAGTGCTTGTCCGCCCGCCTCGGGGACGCTCCTCCAACGCCGCCGCCGCAGGTCTCGGGGGCGCCAGAGGGAAGGGAAAGAGAGAGGGGGAGGGGGCCGGCGCGCGCCCCCGCGGACACGCGCGGGGGAGGGGGCTCGTGCGCGTGCTCGCCAGCTAGGACTGCGGGAGGGAGGGAGGGAGGGAGGGAGGGGCGGGGGCGGCACGGGGGCGGGCCTGGACCCCTGCCCTGGGGTGGGGGGGAGGGAAGAACTGGCCCGGGAGCTGTCCGCGGTGCTGGAGCCGCAGAGAGAGGGGGCAGGGAGGGGGGGCTAACCTAGGCTAGTCTGCATTTGCTGTATGCGCGAAGTAGGGGGTCCCAACCTCCCTACGAAGGGATCAGATTTGCCCTGGTCTTGAGGGACTCCCAGATTTTTAGGGTTTGGAGTCTTTGGTTCTTGCGGGGTCCCTAGCAGTCTCGGATGATGGGGTGAATCACTTTGGGGGGGTTCTGCATAGGGAGATGAGGTATTAGGTGTGACCTGAGGCCGAGGGGCTCTGACTTTCCGAGAGGTTCCCCTTGGTTGTGGATAGAGTTTAGCTTTGCACTGAGTAGCCCAGAGGGGGCCATCCTCTTTAGGGGGCTTTACCTAGAGAACGCGTATCACCTCCGTTAGGGGTTTTTGCCTTCGCTCCGGTTGTGTGCTCATCCCTGTAAGGAACTGGGGAATTCGGCTTTCGACTTTGCGCGTGTGTGTATGTGAGGAGCTGTCCTGGCCCCCTAAGGAGCACATGCTCTGGGGATGTGGGGTGGGGTGGGGTTTGGCCGGCTCGGGATTTGTCCTTGAATATGACTGCGTTTGCCTCCCTTGACTGCGGAGTCCGGCCTTTTTTTTTTTTTTTTTTTTTTTTAACCAGGAGGGAGGAGGAGGATCTTGTGACTGGAGGGGGGGAGGAGCAAGCAAACTGTCCCAGGTTCAGGCTTTGGTAGGGAGGAGAGAGCAAGTCTTGTTTAATGAGCATCCCCCCCCCCCCCCAACCAAGTGCTGGAGATGGAACCGGATTCCAGAACTTTTTCGTGTTGAGTAAGCAGTCTCTGCCCCTCGGCTCAGCCCTCATTCTTGTGTAGGAGGGGGCTTGGGAAAAAAAAAAGCCCTGTATTTGTTGGAGTAATGAGAATGTTCTTGCTGTTTGCATCTTGTATGATTTTAGCTTGGGAGGGGTGCTGCTGGATCAGGGAGTCTGATCCCCATTGGGAATCTTACATTTTGGGGAAGATCGATCCTAGGAAACAGAAGGCTGAGCCTGTTGCTTATATTTTGGGTGTCAGATGTCCATGGGGAACCGTGTCTTAGGCACAGGCATTGGACTTAGGTTTCATTAGAATTTCTGGGCCCAAGGGATGGGTCTTCTCTAGCTTGGAATTATCAGGACGCTAAACATAGGAATAGTAAGGAGATTGCTTAGGGGTGTTGACCTGACTGTGGGATGCTGAGGCTAGGTGTAGGCTTATTCAACCTGTGGAGTAGATAGGATTTTTTTTTTTTTTTTTTTTTTTTTTTTTTTTTTTTTTTTTTTTAATGAATCAACAAGGGCTTACTATGTAGCTCAGACTGGCCACAAAGATAATCTCCTCCTTTCCCAGCCTGCTCAATGCTGAGATGACAGGCATTCATTCCCAACCCCCTCAAATATTAAGAGTTGGGGGTTTGGTCCTTATTAGGACCAAATGTTTTCTCCATTTAAATCTTTAATTTTTATTATATTTATCTACATGTGGATATGTCTTCAGGTGCCCTTAACACAGGGCATATGAGAAGGTCAAAGGACGGTTCTCTCTTTCAGCCACGTGAGGTCTCAGAGGCTGAACTCGGGTCTTAAGACTTGGCAGCAGATGCCTTTACCCACCCTCTCATGAGCCTGGGGTCTCAGTCATGCAATGGGTGGAACCCGGGCTGGAAGTTCATCTGATTGAAGGGGTTGATTTGACCTGCAATGGAAGAAGAGTAGTGGGTCCAGACATCCCACTTTGGTTTCATGTACGAAGCTGGGGCTGGCAGAGCCCATGGATTTGGTATCGGGGGACCACATAGACATCTTTTACCCAAGAAAGGGTTCAAGAGTCCTCTCCAATCAGCCTTATCTGTACAGATTTTCCTTCTTAGCCTCACTCAAGAACCTGACCTGGGAGTTTTTTAGAGGCTGAGACCCATTATTTGCCTTGCACAGCTGGATGGCTGGATCCATGAGAAAATGCTGATGGCTCGTGATGGCACCCGGGAAGACAGCCACAAGCTGCACAAGAGATGGCTCCGGCACCAGGCGTTCATGGCTGAGCTGGCTCAGAATAAGGAGTGGCTGGAGAAGATAGAGAGGGTGAGGAAATGGGAAACCGACACGCGCTCACTTCCAACACCTTCCCTGTTGGCATCCCTCAGCTGGTTCAAACTTATCATCTGCTTGTTTCTAGCCACGTGGCTTGGAGTCATTAATGTAACCTTGAGCCTCAGTTTGCTCATCTGGACAGTGGACATTTCTCCCATCTTATACATCCTACTGAACTTCCCTTCACATCACTTAAGCTAATACGGAAGGAGCCTTAGACATGGGCTAGGGAAGCCCTGTGTTAAAGTAAAATTTAACCAGCTAGCTGTGATATCTTAGAGAGCTATGCTGGCCTTATAGCTGGATTACATCACCACACCCAACTTCCATTTACCCTTTAGAGTAAAAATAAGCAAGTAGATGTAGCCACTGCACTGGGTTTCTACAAACACAAAGTGTGTTAGAAAACCAGACACCAGACATGTGAGATATAAGACCCGACACCCATTACTATGCTATCATCGATTCATGGAATATTCCCCCTGCCCAAATTGAACTCAGCACCTCATGCATGCTAGGCAAGTACCACATAGCTACCTTGAGGCCAGCTTCTCTCTTTTGTTATTATGAAATTAGGGTTTCATTCTTGGAAGTGGGACTCAGGACCTTGTACATCCTGGGCTAGTACTCCACCATGACCCACAATCCTAGTCCTTTAAATTTTTTATTTTACTTTTTTTTTTTTTGAGGTAGGGTGTTATGTAGCCCAGGCTGGCCTCAAACTCACTTAGGTGTTTTCAGTACCAACTCCCTAAACTCCCTCCCGATCTGGTTAAACCCAGGACACCCCCACTTTTCTAATCAAACAGAAACACTCAGGTTCACTTTATGCTCTTAAGTAATCATAAGTAATCACTGTGTCCCTTAAGAAATAGTGTGTGGCAAAGCCAGTCTCCTGGACCATGAGCTTAATAGAAAGAAGTTCATTCTCTCCTTCCCCTCCCTTCCCCTCCCCTCCCTTCTCTCCTCCCACCTCCACTCCCTCTTCCCTTTCTTCTTCCCATGTTTCTTTTGTCCCTTTTTCATGGTCCTACTGTGTGTGCTTATCATGGTCCTACTATGTGCACCCATCTCCTTGTTCATCATTCTGTGACCATCTGTCTTTCCCCTTTTACTTCCCATATTTGTTGGGCTCACTTTGTCCCCCCCCCCCCCATCAACCCTGTCTGTCTCTTACCTGGTTTCCTTGGTCCCATCTCCATCTGCATATGTTCTTTAACTCCCTGTCTCCGTCTCTCTCCCCTCATCTCTCCCGTCGGTCCTGTATCTCTGTCTCTTTCCATCTCTCATCTCCTCTTCCACCCCAAGGAGGGTCAGCAACTGATGCAGGAAAAACCCGAGCTGGCAGCCTCCGTGCGCAAGAAGTTGGGTGAGATCCGGCAGTGCTGGGCGGAGCTGGAGAGTACCACCCAGGCCAAGGCGCGCCAGCTCTTTGAGGCCAGCAAGGCGGACCAGTTAGTGCAGAGCTTTGCAGAGCTGGACAAGAGGCTACTTCACATGGAAAGCCAGCTGCAAGACGTGGACCCTGGCGGGGACCTGGCCACTGTCAACAGCCAGCTCAAGAAGTTACAGGTATGATGGGCTGGCTAGCCTGGTGAGAGGGGGTCCCCTTAGATCCAACCTGTTTAGCTAGAGTGACTGTTGGGAGCAGCCAATCACCTTAGGGCCGAGGGTTCATGGGGACAGAGGAAACTTAAAATGAGACAAGCAGTACAAACAATTTCTCAGGATTTTGATATTATTTCTGTGTGGAGAAAGAAAGGCCCAAATCAAAGAGAATAGCTCTGCCCTGAGTATGAATGGAGTACTTCCTCTTCTCATGCCAGGCTCCATGTTCACCAATCGTAAGAAATAGATACTCTGTTACCCCCATTTTACCGATGAGAAAACTGAGGTACAAAAAGCTTAGAGAGTACTCCTTTGCCTGCTTAAGCCCTGCTTCTAGCCGGGAAGCTGGTTGGTGTTCAAGGTCTTGAAGGTCTTTGTGGCCTGTTGGTGTGGATCTAGGCCCCATTGCTCCTCTCTTTAAGTGGAATGGCTCCTGTCTTTAAACGCCAGGGGTGGAGCTTGATTGGCTGATGATAAACTGAGGCTGTGGAAGGTAAATTTCCTCACTTTGGGGAGCAAAGGGTAGGGGCTGGATTTGAACCCAGATCCCTCGAGTCTTCAGTGCTTCTTGGATGAAATTTTTGCAAAGTTTTTCTTGTGAAGTGATCGACGTGGTAGGTGGCAAATTAAAAGCATTAATTACTTAAAAAATGTAAAAACTGAGAATGTAGCTCAGTTGGTAGAGTGCTAGTCTGCATAAACCAAAGTGTTACACACAGCCCTGTCATCTTGGCACTCTAGAGACGTAAGCTTGGGGACCCAGAGTTCAAGGTCATGTGTAGGGGATTAAGTTGTTCCATTATAAATAATTGTCCCCACCCACTAGTTTAATGAAAAGCACTAATTGGCCAAAGACAGACAAAAAGTATGGACGGGGCTACCAGACTAAGAAAACTCTGAGAACAGACAAAACAAAATAAAATGCCAAAAAATACAAAAAAATAACTATGCTACTCTAAAAAAAAAAAAAGGTATCGAGTCCCATGGTTGAGTCATGGGTTAGATTAAGGGTAAAGAGTTAGCAAGTTATATGCCTGGGCCTTAGGCTGATCAGCCTAAAACTATTGTAAGCATCTGTGTGTCTCTTGACCTTGAGGCTAGGCCTAAAAGTCCGGGCCAAAAACCTCATACAACAGTCATGCTTGGCCTCAGCCAGTTCCTGACTAAACTGGCTACAGGAGACACTGTCTCAAACCAACAACAAAGTTAGATCTAAAAATAAAAAAGAAAGAAAGAAAATGAAAACTGCCTGGGATGTATCTCAGTCAGTGGCAGGGCCCCTGCCTAGAATCCCCCAGTGAGGGGCTGGGGTGTGGCTCAGTGGTAGAGCCCCTGCCTAGAATCCCCCAGTGAGGGGCTGGGGTGTGGCTCAGTGGTAGAGCCCCTGCCTAGAATCCCCCAGTGAGGGGCTGGGGTGTGGCTCAGTGGTAGAGTACTTGCTTGAAGCATTCAAAGCCCTGAAGTTCATTCTCAGTACAGACAAAAAAAAAAAAAAAAAAGATTAATAATAAAAGCATAATTATATAAATATACTGATTTTTTTTAAAAAAAAGCTTTATTTATGTCTATTAGGCCTGTCACTATTTACCATATGAAAAATGAAAAATTCCAATATTTATTGATTTTTTAAATGAATAGTAAATCTATCACTGATTGTCCTTAATTGTCCTCTTTTATAAAGAACAACATGGGGCTGTTAGGATGTCCCTTGGCTCTTGCTGCCTAACGACTTTCAGTTTGATCCCTGAGACCCACATGGTAGAAGCAACTCCCATAAGGTTGTACACACACACACACACACACACACACACACACACACACACACAGAAGGAAAGATGCATGCACAGGTAGATTTTCCTTTCCACACTGCCCCCCAACAAAGGGGCTGAGGTAATGGCAAACTCTTGCTGCTCAAGCATGAGATCTCACGTTTGATCATCTGAGCCGTGTGAACCAGCCAGGCACAGCGGCTGGGGAGGTGTACTAGGTGTGTGTGTGTGTGTGTCCCCGTGGTGTGCTGGCCAGTTGGTCTCACTGACTCTTTAAGTTCCAGATTCATTGAGAGACCCTGTCTCAAACTAATAAAAGAGAGTGACTAAAGAAGAGATCCCTGACACTGACCTCCCTGACTGCCCTCCACACACGGACAAGCATCCAAAAGTGTGCATACACAACCATGCACACACACACACACACACACAAATAATAAATAAATAAATACATGTGAGAAGAAGCTGTTTTTATTTTTAACAGCTCTTTCTGGTGAGAAATATAAGGTGTAGCTTCTCACACACACCTCTGCCTTCAGCTTGTTGCTGGCACATGCATTATCTAGCTGTCTGAAAGTTTTGTTATATTCTCAAGAATAAGAACAATGTAGGCAATAGCACCTTAGTAGATGGATAGGTAGATATATAGGTAGGTAGGTAGGTAGGTAGATAGATAGATAGATAGATAGATAGATAGATAGATAGATAGATAGATAGACAGGCAGATAGATAGACAGGCAGATAGATAGACAGGCAGATAGATAGATAAACTTATCCAGTGGGTAGGTAGATGAGTGAGTAGGTGGATGGACAGACAGATAGACTAGTCTATGGATTGATGGATGGATAGATGGATGGGTGGATGGATAGATAGACTTAATACTATGGATGAGTGAATGGGTAGATGGATGGAGATAGATAGATAGATAGATAGATAGATAGATAGATAGATAGATAGATGGATGGATGGATGGATATAGACAGACAGACAGACAGACAGACAGATAGATAGATGGATGGATGGATGGATGGATATAGACAGACAGACAGACAGATAGATAGATAGATAGATAGATAGATAGATAGATGGATGGATATAGACAGACAGACAGGCAGGCAGGCAGGCAGACAGACAGACAGACAGACAGACAGACAGACAGACAGACAGACAGATAGATAGATAGATAGATAGATAGATACTGTCGTGTAGCCTAGGCCAGTTTTGAATTTGCAGTGTATCTAAGGATAACCTTGATTTCTGATCTTCCATTCTTTACCTCCCGAGTGTTTGGATGATAGACATGAGCCACCACATCTCATTTATAGGATGCTGGAAATCAAACCTGGTATTCTACCATCTGAGTCATTTCCTTAGTCCAACACCTTAGCATTTTTTCTAAAAATAGCTTGCATTAAGCAGTAGAAAGGTCGGGGGGGGGGGGGGGTCCTCGGGCCACACCTTGAGAACTGCTCATAAGTGCTCTACACATACACTGTAACTCTGAATTCATCAGCAATCCTGTGAGGGGCATAGGTACCCATGGGAAATCCACATCCCAGATGGAATCCCTGGCCACCCCAGGGCCACACAGCTATCAAGTGGTCATTCAGGACCATGTCTAGTTGTTGGTTTGGATACTGTTTGTTCTTAAGCAAGGTCTCACTATGGAGCCAGGCAGGACTGATCACAGGCAATCCTCCTGTCTCATCCGCCCAAGTATGGAAATAATAGAATGTACCACCATGCCTGGGTTTGAATCATCACCCTGCTACTCTCTTGCTGAGTGACACTGGGGCAGTAGCTGTACTCAGTTGCCTTGGCTGTGCCACGGAAGGGCCCCGGTATTGATAGTGGACCTGGACCATCATTGTCAAGGGGGTGATGTCTGGAGCCCAGCTACCTGGAGCCTTCTGACTCTCAGACTTACTAGCAGGGTGATCTAGGGTTATTACTCGTCTGTTTTTGCCTCAGTTTCCCTGCCTCCTGTTCACTGTGAGGATGAAAGAATGCAACTCACAAGGTCTGCACAGACTGACCACCCCTGCAGAGTTGGTATTCTAATTTGTTGTGAGCTCTCTCGGTGGCCCACACCGGTAATCCTGGCATTTGAGTTTCAAGCCAGCCTGAGGTACAGGAAATTCACAAAGTAAAAGAGCTGGGTGTGGCCATGCAAACTTGTAATTCCAGCGCTTGGGAGGTGGAGACCGCAAGGTCATCCACAGCTACAGAATGAGGCCAGGGGCTGCTCTGTGAGACCCTGCCTCAAAACAACGACAAAAGAGCCAGGCATCATGACACACATCCCAGCACTCGGGAGGCTGAAGCAGGAGAATTCCTCCAAGTGTAAGACTAGCCTAGGCTACATGACACCCAGTTTCACAAACAAAAAATCAAGAAAAAAAAAAAAAAAAAAAAAAAGCCCCTGGCCTCACTGCTTCTCCGGCTCTACTTTGGTTATATTATTTGGTTACAATTGCCTCATATGTTTCTGTTCAGATCCAGCTTGGGGATACATCCCCTTCCTCATGTGGCTTTTTATAAATATGTTTGGGGGTGGCATATGGAGCTAAACCTAGACACTCCCAGCTCAGTGGATCTTGCCAATTTTATGCCCAAGCACTTCTGCTGCTGATGCTCCCTCCCCGAAGCAGACACATTTCCTGAATCCCAGCCAATAACAGCGTCACCACACTCACATTCTCCCAGCAATCACAGAGACGGTGGGTCCGAATCTACATTCATGGACCCTCACCTTAACTACCAAGCACCCCAAGCCCCTCTTCTTGGCCATGCATGTTACATTGTGATCTGCTGGGGGTGGCGGCACACGCTTGCATTCCCAGCACTTAGGAATCGGAGGCAGGAGGTTCAGGAGCTCAAGGTCATCATCCTTGGCTACAGGGAGTTGGAGCCCAGCCTGGGCTACATGAGACCCTGTGTCACATACCACCGAAACAAACAAAAAAGTCAGGGCCCGGTGTGTTGGTGCACACATTTAATCCCGGCTCTCGGTAGAGGCAGGTGATTTTAAGGCTAGCCTGGTCTAGAGAGTGAGTTCCAGCTGGGGATACATAGTAAGACCCTGTCTAAGAGAAAAGAAGGAAGGAAGGAGGGAAGGAAGGAAGGATCATGGGAAAGACCCTCGCTGTCTGGCTTCAGTGGGGTCACCTCTTGCTCCCTACATGGGACTTCCTTCCTCCGAGCCCAGCAGCCTGTGCGATGGGATCAGGAGTTCCGTTTTCTTCGCCAGGGGACACTGAAGTCAGGATAAAGATTAGGAAAAGGGCTAAACAGGACTCCCTGGCCCTCTCCCCAGCAGGGGGAGCTCGAGACAAGATTGACCTCATGGGCTGCCACCGCCACATGGAGCCCAGCTGGGCCTCAGGAGGTCGTGGAGGGGGAACCTCCCGAGGTCCTGCTGTTCCCTGGGACCAGCCTGGGAGCTGAGCACAGGGTGTCTGGAGGAAGGAGGGCCAGGGCACCATCCAGATTGGCATGCTTGCTGGGGCACCTCTCCTCTGTCCCTGCCCCCCCCCCAGCCCCCTGCCCCTATCCTCCACCCCCCTCCACCTTGCTGTGCTCTGTCTCTTTGAATTTTCCATCCCTGCCAGGCGTGGTGGCTCGCATCTGTAATCTTAGCACTTGGGAGGCCGAGGAAAGAGCATTGCTGGTAGTTGGAGGCCAGCCTGGGCTACCTAGTGAGTTTCAGACCAGCCTGGGCTACATAATGAAGCTCTGTCACCCACCCCCCAAAACAAAAGAACTTAAAACAAAAACCTCCATCTGTTACCCTCTTTTGACCTTCACCTCAGACCCCTCAGCCACTGCACCAGGGATGTCCCCTCCCAGGCCCAGGCCACATGACCCAAGTCCTCTCCCGAAGCGTCCTGACAACGGGTAGAGGGACCAGATGGTAGAGCAGCAAGCCCCAGCCTGCTGGCCCTCAGGGGCTTGGCCAGCTGGTCTAGCTCAGCTATGTGGGCTCCTGCTCTCCTCCCACCGAGGAGGGCAAACAGGACATTCACTGTTGGCACCGCAGCTGCCCAGCCACGTCTCCAGGGACCAAGCCCACTTCCCTGCGGGGCTCCTTCTCTGTTCCCTTCCTTCTCCACTCCCTGTTGTTGCCCCTAACACGGCATGTCTGAGGGCAAGAAGTCCAAGTTCCCGCACTATGTACTCCAGGGTCCAGGAGCTCCATTCTACTACTCACCGAGGGCACAGGTCACATTGTCAGAACATGGAAAATGAAGCGAAGCATTTGGGCCTCTGGTCCTGTGGTGCTGAGTTCAAATTCTGCCGCGTACAGGTTTTACTCTGGGCTTCCGTTTCTGAAACTGGGAGCTGGGGAGGAAACATGGTGGGTCCAAGTAGAATGAGGGTGATGGGGGAGGGGTTGTGGCCCCAGGCTATGGTGTGGCTAGTGACTGGAGATCTTTTGGATGGAACCCCCTCCCTCCCTCCTTTCTAACTTCTGTCCCTTCCCTCCATCTTCTTCCTCCCTCCCTCCCTCCCTCCCTCCCTCCCTCCCTCCCTCCCTCCCTCCCTCCCTCCCTCTTTCCTTCCTTCCTGATACAGTGTCTTACTTTACTATATAGCTTCCGATGGTCTGAAACTCAATGTGTAGATCAAGTTGGCCTTGACCACACAGAGATCTACTGGCCTCTGCCTCCAGAGTGCTGGAATCAAAGGCACATGCCAGCACTGTGCTAACTTCTCACTTCCTCACCAGCTGGTTTTGAGCCACCAGCAAAAGCAGCCAAGTGCTCTTAACCACTGAGCCACACCTCCAGCCCCCCCCTTTTTTATTTTAACTTTAATGGCTTTTTGGAAAGTGATAGATTTATATACCATAATATGCATACTACTATCCCTCTATTACGTATTTTTAAAAAGGTGTTTACTATTTCGTACATGTGCATATACATGTGGAAGTCAGAGAACAATTTTCAAAAACCAGTTCTTCCCCTCACCATTGGACCTGGGAATCAATTAGACCATTCGCCCAACGAGCTATCTCAGCCCACTCTTCTTTTTTCTTGAGACTGTAGCCCAGGCTGCCCACCTCATGTGCTGAGAGTGTAAGGTTTTGTGTGTGTGTGTGAGGAAGGAATCTGATGATACTTTTGTATCTAATGATCCTTGTAATTTCAAGGCAGGGGTGCCTCAGTTAGTAGAGTGCCTGCCTAGCATGCACAAAGCCCTTGGGCTTGATCTCCAGCACCACGTAAATTGGACGTGGTGATGCACGCCTGGAGATGGAGGTAAGACAATCAAGGTCAGCCTGGGCTACATAATGAGTTTGAGACCAGCCTGGGCTACATGAGGCCCCAGCTCAAAAACAAGCAAGCAAGCCAATGACTAGTGCACTTGCAGCCATTTACTGGCCTTCAGAGGCAGAAGGGGCCTACAAACTAGGAGTTCAGAATGTGTGGGTTTTTATCCAAAGGGGAGAACATTGTCTCCATCTCTGGGGGTCACTGGCTGGGGAAAGCTTAATCATGCTATTTCAGGCTGCCTTTGTGTTTGCTGTATGTGTATGGGTGTGAGTTCCTCCGTGTACCGTGTGTGTGTGTGTGTGTGTGTGTGTGTGTGTGTGTGTGTGTGTGTGTGTGTCTGAGGCTGAAATTGGGTATTCCTTAGTCACTTCCTATCTTATTGTATCTGTGTGTATGCATGTGTGGTATGTGTGGTCTTGTGTAACATGTGCCTGTTTGTGTGGCGTGAATTCACCTGTGCCTTGGTGAACATGTGGAGGTCAGAGGACAACCTTGGGTGTCTGTCCTCCACATCTGTCTTGTCTGAGCCTCGTGTGTATGTGTGTGTGTGCAGCAGGCTAGCTGGCTTTTGCTGGAGAAGCACTTATAGACATGCGCTCCCATGCCTGGCTTCAAACCTGGGTCTGCTCAATTATATAGCAAGCATTTTTCCCACTGGGCTCTCTCCTCAGACACTGCTACAGTCTCCTAGACAGCCTTGGTGACAGGTTGCTAGAACCCTAGGACTCTGATGCTGATTGTGAATTTCAATCTGGGTTACATTGTGGTACCCTGTTTGTGAGAGGCTAGCGGATGTAGGGTGGGAGGCAGGAAGGCAGGATATGTTCATGATCTTGATAAACCTGGAGTCCATAGCTGAAATGCCAGTTACTCAGGAAGCTGAAGCAGGGCACTCATTAACTTGGGCTGTGTATAGCCAGCCTGAATTACTTACTAAGACCATGTCTGAAAATAAAGTCTAAAGAGGGCTGGAGATGGAGCTCCACGGCTAAGTGCTGCTGAGGTCTTACCACGGAAAGGCTCTGTAACAGGAAATCAATTCGCTGATTCATTAATTCAATTAAGAAAAAGTTCTTTTGAGACAGGATCTTACCACATAGCTCTGGCTGGCCTTGAACTCACAGAGGTCCACCTGCCTCTGTTTCCCAAGTGCTGGGATTTCAGGCATGTACCAACATGTACACATGTACAAATGCATGCATTTTTAAGAACTATATTTTAAAAGACATAAGGTAGTCGGGACGAGGAGGAGGAAGGAGAGAAAGTGTTAGCTCTTGTTGCCTTTAATCTGTTACCTCTTAATTTTATTATTGCTGTGTTTCTCTTCTCTGTCATCTGGTTGGAATCAGACAAACACTCCGTAAGCACATTCTTTAGTGAAATATCACATTAACCTGGAAATCGCCAGTGAAATGTAAAGCCTCTGCCTCCAGCCCCGTGTCCCCCAAAACCTTCAATTATTGGTTAGTATGATGCTTCCAGCCTCTTCTCTATGCATCCCCAAGCGTGCTCATATGGGTACATGTGTTCCTTAGTGTCTTCATTTTATTTAGTTTCTATGCCTAATTTAAATTTTTAAATAAGTAAATTTCATGGTTCAGACATCAAAAGCCATATGAAGAAATCCTATGTGAAAATTTCCTCCAGCCGTGTTCTCCATTCTGTGAGTTCTCGTCCCTACAGTAGGTGACATCTGTTGTCAATTTCTTGTTTGCTCCAGGGAATTTGTATCCATGTGCAATTTGCTACAAATATATATCATATGGAGGCTCCGGATTGCTTTCTCCTCTGCTCAGTCAGTCCGGGCTATTATTCGCCCCCTTGCAGATTTCTTTAACCATTTCTTTCTTGAATTATCATCAGTTTTGAGGCTGAGTCTCACGTAGCAAAGGGGTAACCTCCAACCTTCTGTGTAGATGGAATGATTCTCCTGCTTATTCCACCTCCTCGAGGCTGGAGTGATAAGTGTGTGCCACCGTACCTAGTCCACGGTTCGTGTGGTCCACACGCCACTTCACACATGTGGAAGTCAGAGGTCCAATGTTGGTTCTTTCCTCCACCTCGTTCCAACAGGTCTCCTTACTGCTGTATAAACCAGGCTCCCTGTTCTATGAGCTTCCCAAGATCCTCTGCTCGCCACCTTCCATCTCTCCTTAGGAACTTTGGGATCACAGATAGGCACTACTATTGTACCCAGCTCTACGCGGATTCTGGGGGTTCAGAGTCAGGTCCATTTTTGTGCCAAGTACTTTACTCACTGAGCCATTTCCACGGGGCTACCTGCCATTTAAAAAATAATTTTTAAGAGAAATGTTTACTGTTTTTTAATTATGGTGATGGATATGCACAGTGAGTGCAGGCACCCATGGGAGCAAGAGGTGTCAAGTTTCCTTATGGCTGGAGTTACAGGTGGTTGTAAGCTGTACATCATGGGAGCTGGGAACCAAACTTGGATCCTCTGGAAAATCCGAATGTGCGCTTAACCAAGGAACCATCTCTTCAGCCCCAACCATGTCATTCTCTCTTTCTTCTTAAGGGCTTATTTATTCATGGTGCTTGCTTACATGTGTGTCTTGTAAAGGTATCAAAGCCGCTGGAACTGGAGTTACAGAAAGTTGTGAGCTGCCATGTGGGTTCTGGGAATTGAACTCAGGGCCTCTTAACCACTGAGCCATCTCTCCAGCCTCCCACACCACCTCTGTTTTTTAAGAATGGGTTTCTCTGTGTAGCCCTGATTGTCTTAGAACCAGCTCTGTAGACTAAGCTGGCCTTGAACTCAGAGATCCACCTGCCTCTGCCTCCTGGATGCTAGAATTAAAGGCGTGTGCCATCATGTCACTCCACCATTTCATTCTCAATGAACTGTTGAGACTGTTTCCAATTTTCTCTCATTGTAAACCCTTCTATAACAAAAGCCCTGGCCAAATTTCTCTGAGTGTAGCTGCCAGTATCTCCTGGCAGGGGGTAGAGCAAACACAGGGTCAGACGTGTGCACCATTTGCCTTGGGTAATAGCTGCCAAATTTGCTTATAAAAGGATCTACCTGTTTACACTAACCCTGGTGGTGGCCGAGTGTGCCCATCCCTGTATCTTTGCCAAAACGACATATTATTCGGTTTTCACAACTTTGCTAATGAAATTGCTAAAAATGGATGTCATATATTAATTTACATTTTTCCTGCCCATCAGGACTGGGCATCTTTATGTTTATTTTTTCTTCGGTCTGTTGCCCATTTTCATCTTCTGCCCATTTCTATTTCGGACAGTTTTTTTTTCCTTGCTGATATTTCTTTTTAGGACTTCTTTTATTTTAATAATTGATATGTATGTGTGTATCCTGCATTGTACCTGAGAAGGCTGGAAGAGAATGTCAAATCCCTGTTGCCTGGGGTTACAAATGGTTGTGAGCTACCATGTGGGTCCTGGAAATTGAATCCAGGTCTTCTGGAAGAGTAGCCAGTGCTCTTAAAAGCTGAGTCATCTCTCCTCTCCTGCTGATATTAATTTCTTCTCATGCATTGCACACCTCACAAGAGAGGCCTACTGTGTGGTGTGCTGATTTTATTTTTCCATGAGTTGCACACACCACAAGAGAGGCCTACTGTGTGGTGTGCTGATTTTATTTTTCCATGAGTTGCACACACCACAAGAGAGGCCTACTGTGTGGTGTGCTGATTTTATTTTTCCATGAGTTGCACACACCACAAGAGAGGCCTACTGTGTGGTGTGTTGATTTTATTTTTCCATGAGTTGCACACACCACAAGAGAGGCCTACTGTGTGGTGTGTTGATTTTATTTTTCCATGAGTTGCACACACCACAAGAGAGGCCTACTGTGTGCCAGATACTGTTCCAGACACCTGTCCAGAGCAGTGAAATTGGCCTGGCCCAGTGCTAGGGAAGCTCCCATTCTGGAATCGGGAGTAATTTAAAAACACAAGAGTGAAGCCAGTTATTCACAGCAGAGTGTGCTGTCGTGATGCCAGCATTTGGGATGCTGAGGGAGGGGGGTCACTCATGAGCTCCTGGCCAGCTTGGGTTACAGAGAAAGACCATCTCCAAAAAGAATCCAGACATTAAAAAATAGTTATCTGTTAAGGAGGGCTGTTTTTATGAAGACAAGGGAGTGGGAGCAGGTTAGAGTATGGGGGTGGGGGTTGCTCTGAGTGTTTAAAAAAACCAAAAAACTAGTTTTAACCTGTCATGGTGATGCCCCAGAATTTCAGAAGAGAAGGTAAAGACCAGAGACTTAAAAAGTCATCATGGCCATATATGAGTTTGAGACCAGCCTTGCCTAATGTCTCAAAAGAGAGAGAGGGAGGGAGGGAGGGAATGGAGAGATGGATCAGCTGCACATGCAGAGGACCCAAGCTCAGGTCCCAGGACATATGTGGAGGCTCACACTGTCTGTCATAGTTACATTTTTATTGCTGTAACAAGACACCATGACCAAGGGCAGTTATAAAGGAAAGCATTTAATGTGGGGCTCCTGGTGCCAAAGAGTTGATGACTACCATGAGGGCAGGCCAGAGCAGCAGGCAGGCAGGCATGGCACTGGAGTGGTCGCTGAGAACTTGGAACTGATTCTTAATCACAGGACAGAGAAGAGAGAGCTAACTGGGAATGGTGTGGTTTTGAAACCTCAAAGCCTAGTGACACAATTTCTCTATGAGGACCACTCCCCCTAATCCCTCCCAAACTATTCCACCGACTGGGAATCAAGTGTTCCAATATGTTAGCCTAGAGGGCTAACATTTAAATCATCACTCTGTCTGTAACTCCGGTTTCCATGGATTTCAATGCTCTGATCTGTGCCTACAAGGGCACCACACACACACATATGTAGTGTACAGACACACATGCAGGTAAAAACACTTACACATAAAATGAAATATTAAAGATTACATACTGCTCTTTTAGAGGATACAAATTTGGTTCCCAAATCCCCACATCAGGAGTTCACAGCCACATGTTACTCTAGCTCCAGGGGATCCAACACCCTCTTCTCTCTGAGGCACCCGCACACGTGTGACATACACACACAGAACACACATACACATGAATAAAAATATAAGTAAATCTTAATTAAGCCTTGATGACCTGAATTTGACCCCCAGGCCACACAGTAAAAGAAATGAATCAATTCTCTCAAGTTGTCCTTGACCTCTCAGTGTGTGCCACAGCACATACATGCATGACTTCACACTCATTCACACACACACACACACACACACACACACACACACACACACCCCAAATACATGCAAAAAAAATTCAGGAAAAAATGGCTTCCTGTTCAAATGCCGTTGAAATGTCTCTCCCATTAGTCACCTGCTTCCAGGTGCTTTGTTTGTGACATTAGGGCCAATGCAGACATACTTCGATGTGGTCAGGTTATCATTATTCCCCTAATGGTTTTTATTCTCGAGAAGCTCCTCCCCCACACTCCCAAAGCATCTGGGCAGCTTTTATTTGACAAATTTACCCATTCCATTGACATCCTCAGCGCGCCTGTAGCTGTGAAGGGGTAAAGAAAATGTCCATGCAAATCAGCTGTTTGACCCAGGTCCATTTATTAAACGTCAGGGATTTCAAAAGCTATAAGATAATAATATTCTTCTGTGTATTTAGGCTTTTTTTTTTTTAAAGACAGGTTTTTATGTAGCCAAGGCTGACCTTGAACTTCTGATTCTTCCCCTCTATCTCCTGAGTGCTAGGATTACAGGCTTGGTCTTCTGTGGTGCTGGGGGATGGAAAGCAGGGTATCTGCATTCCAGCAAGCACTATGCCAACCAAGCTATACGCCAGCCCCCAAAATCACTGTAGCTTTGTGTTTGGCTTAATATCTGACAAAATCGATCCATTAGTCAGATTACTTCCCGGAGCCTCAGTTTTCACAGTAAAACAGAGATCCATTCAGCTTTGAAGAAAATCCATGAATGGATGGACCATTTTCCTTGCGGGGAGGGGGTAGTCCTTTGAACTTCTTGGAGAAAATATTTGAGCTGAAATTTGATTGACAAGGAAGGACATACCTGGCAGAAGGACTCAAACCCACCACACTCAGGCAAAAACTTCCGGAGGTAGGGGCTGGTATGGAGCCACAGAGAGATGGTTGTTCTTCGGGGGGAGGGGGCGGGTATCGAACCGGGTGAGAGTGAAGTGGGCTGACCGTACCCCTGTACCCACAGTCCATGGAGTCTCAGGTGGAAGAGTGGTGCCGTGAGGTGGGCGAGCTGCAGGCGCAGACCGCGGCGCTGCCTCTGGAACAGGCCAGCAAGGAGCTGGTGGGCGAGCGGCAGAGCGCGGTGGGTGAGCGCCTGGTGCGCCTGCTGGAGCCTCTGCAGGAGCGCCGCCGCTTGCTGCTGGCCTCCAAGGAGCTGCACCAGGTGGCGCATGACCTGGACGACGAACTGGTGAGGCGAGGCGTGGCTCCTGGGGGACTTGGGGCGCGGACACTCCAGGATAGGCGGGATGTAAGGCCGGGATTGATTGACGCTGGGGGGCAGAGGTTGAACGAAGCCTGGATTGACTCAGGATGGGAGTCAAATGCATCTTGGGTCCTTCACGCATTTCATTTACTCATGAAACAATTTTTCTTTTCTTTTTTCTTTCTTTCTTTTGGCTGTCTGAGATAGTCTCACGTGGTCCAGGCTGCCTTGTGGTTGAGAATGCATGCCGCGACCCCTCAAGTGCTGAGGTTGCAAAGTGTGCCTAGCAGTCCTGGCATCAAGTCATTTACCACTTCCTTCATGCCTTCCCCAATCAGTCACCCATCACTCATCTGTTTACTGGCTTACTTTTCTTGGCCTGGCCCTGTGACTGTGATGTTAGGACCATCAGGTGTCCAAGCAGCCTTTGCCTGTGACTTTACATAGAGGGCTAAGTCCTGTGCCTAAACAGTGACCTCCTAGGGTGTCCAGGGCCACGGTGATGACTCTGAGGGGCTGTAGCAGCTCAGAGAAGTCCAAAGTCAGAAGGTGGGGAGCTACCTGGAGGAAAGGATGTCTGGAATGAGGAAAGGGGGGGGTGAGGGGGATGGGAAGGGAACTCCAGGAAGCAGCACGTGCATGTTAGAAGCCAGAGTTAAGCAGGTGTCTGCCCCAAAGGCAGAGAGCAGGATGGAGTGAGTCCTACCCGAGGTTGCTGACCCTGGGGATGAGGTGAGGAAGGGCATTGATGCACGTACAGGGGTCTGAAGGCTAGATGGGAGGCAGCAGTCCTTGGATGCACTCTCCCCCCACCCTCCCCTGTGTCCTCCCCAGGCATGGGTTCAAGAGCGGCTCCCGCTGGCCATGCAGACAGAGCGAGGCAATGGCTTGCAGGCTGTCCAACAGTACATCAAAAAGAACCAGGTGAGCTGAGCCAGGTGAGGGCATGAGGTGGGACCCATGGGGGTGTGAGTGCTAGGAAAGGAGTCAGTTAAATAATTAGATGAGAGTCCCGGGAATGAATTATCTCTTGTTCTTGACAAGACTGTGGACGGCAGGTGGATCCATGCACATCTAGATTCTCTGCTTCATTCTTCTTGTTTCTGAGTTAACTTCATTGTCAGGTCTCACTCAGTCTACTTGTTAATTGGTGGTGAAAGGCCTAGACCAATGCAGGTTTACATATTGTCACCAAAACCGAAGAGAACTTCTCCCTCTCAAAAAGCCAACATAAGGAGGCCAGTGAGATGGTTCAGGGAATAAAGGCCTAGAATCCCCCAGTGAGGGGCTGGGGTGTGGCTCAGTGGTAGAGCCCCTGCCTAGAATCCCCCAGTAAGGGGCTGGGGTGTGTGGCTCAGTGGTAGAGCCCCTACCTAGAATCCCCCAGTGAGGGGCTGGGGTGTGGCTCAGTGGTAGAGCCCCTGCCTAGAATCCCCCAGTGAGGGGCTGGGGTGTGGCTCAATGATAGAGCCCCTGCCTAGAATCCCCCAGTGAAGGTCTGGGGGTGTGGCTCAGTGGTAGAGCCCCTGCCTAGAATCCCCCAGTGAGGGGCTGGGGTGTGACTCAGTGGTAGAACCCCTGCCTAGAATCCCCCAGTGAGGGGCTGGGGTGTGGCTCCAGGGAGGGGCTGGGGGCGTGTGTCTCCGTGGGGCAGAGTCCTTTCTTAGCCTTCCAAAGGTCCTAGGTTCAATTTCACTACAGAAGAGTGCTCTTCCTCCAGCCATAAGGTGTCAATAGATCCTTAGCTAGGGGTGGTGTAGCTCCATCGTGTGTAGGGCTTATGGAGGTAGTGACAGCTGCTGTGAGTTCAGGAAGATAGCATCTCATAGAAGCCCTCCCAAAAGGCCCTCCCTATGTTACACATCCCAGCTTGACAGTCTTTAGAGTCAGCCTACAGTTTTCTCACTGACTGTATTTTGCATGTCAGGGCCTGTTTTCCCAGCTACCGCATGGGGATATAAGTGAGTGGTTCCTGGCAAGTGACAGGGGATCTGAGGGTGTCCATTCTAGCCCAGTAGCCATGCCAGTCTCAGAGAGGCTCGGTGTGCCATGGAGTCTTTGATCTCCCCCTCTCCACTCGATATCTCTCATTCGCAGGGCTTGAGACGGGAGATCCAGGCGCACGGGCCTCGCTTGGAGGAGGTGCTGGAGCGCGCGGGTGCGCTGGCCTCGCTGCGCAGCCCGGAGGCCGAGGCGGTGCGCCGGGGCCAGGAGCAGCTGCAAAGCGCTTGGGCGGGGCTGCGGGAGGCCGCGGAACGACGACAGCAGTCGCTGGACGCCGCTTTCCAGGTGGAACAGTACTACTTCGATGTGGCCGAGGTGGAGGCGTGGCTGGGCGAGCAGGAGCTGCTCATGATGAGTGAGGACAAAGGCAAGGTGCGCCCAGAACAGGGGTGAGGGGGTCCGGGGACGCCGGAGCCTGGAGCCCGGCCTCTGCCACCTCACTCCTGGCGCCATGTGCCTTAGGATGAACAGAGCACTCTACAGCTGCTTAAGAAGCATTTGCAACTGGAACAGGGCGTGGAGAATTATGAGGAAAGTATTGCACAGCTGTCACGCCAGTGCCGGGCGCTGCTGGAGATGGGACACCCAGACAGGTGGGCAGGCGGGGGCGGGGCCAGTATGGAGGGAAGGGTCCAACAAGGGTGGCTACTGAGTTAGAACAGCAGGGCTAGGTTTGATGGAGCACTCATGCATTCCCAGCACCCGGGAGACTGATTTGAGGCTAGCCTGGTCAATAGGGAGAGTTCCAGGCTAGAAAGGGTCATATAGAGAGAAAGAGACACAGAGAGATATGAATAGATGGCTCATAGCCAGGACAGGCAGGAGATGTCTTCTTACAGGCAGTGTTTGCTAGGACTGGAAAACCTGGAGAGCTGAAATCAGAATGGAGGTTGGGACCTGATCCTTTGTGGTACAGCTGGATGATGTGAGCCTCGAGGAGGCTTGGCTCAGGGGTGGATCTTAGAGGGACCGCAGATCAAAACCCATGTCCAGAAACCAGGAGATTAAGGTTAAAGGTGGACTTCATGGCTGGGTCTTGAGGATGAGTTAGGAACCCTGCCTACTTATGAAGCACCAACTAGCCTCAGACAGAAACCAGACCAAATAAAAGACAATAAAAACAAAACCAATAAAAGACACTGGGTAGGGCTGGGTAGGGTGAGCATATCCAGTTATAAAAACAGTAGTGAGGGACCAGGAATTTCAGTCATCCTTGGCTTTAGAGAATTTGAGGCTCGCATGAGCTTCATGAGTCCCTGCCATCAAAACAAAATACCATTCATGGTGCACCCAGGGCCTAGCAATAGCAAAATGTTAGTTATTGATACTATGTTATTATATTTTTAGTATCACTATTATTGTTAACTGCGTGCCAGGCTGGCTCAGTGAAAGACTTACAGAAAACAGCCCCAGCACAGGGAATCTTAAGAGACAGATCCCTGGCAAGGATTCAGGAGGAAACAGTCCTGCCTTGAGGGGCGGGGGGCTACAGGTGTCCCTAGAAGTCTTAGGGGCTCTCCATTGTTCCCTATCTCCACTACCAGTGAGCAGATCAGCCGGCGACAGTCCCAGGTGGATCGCCTCTATGTGGCACTCAAGGAGCTGGGTGAAGAACGTAGGGTGAGCCTGGAACAACAGTACTGGTTGTATCAGCTCAGCCGCCAGGTGGATGAGCTGGAACACTGGATAGCTGAGAAAGAGGTGGTGGCTGGCTCACCGGAACTGGGTCAGGACTTCGAGCATGTGTCGGTGAGGATTCTTATGGGTTCCCCATCTTAGTTATGTTTCTGTTGTGGTGACAAAGCGCTGTAACCGAGGCAGCTTATAAAGGAAGGCATTTAATTAGAATTCCAATTTCAGGAGAGTTAGAATCCCTGACGGCAGAACATGGTGGCAGGAACACTGAGAGCTCGCATCTTGATCCAAGTAGGAGGCAGAGAGAGGCACACTGGGAATGGTCCAAGTCTTTTAAGACCTGAAAGCCCCGCCCCCAGTGACATGCTTTTCCCAACAAGACCACACCTCCTGATCCTTCCCAAACAGTTCCACCAACTAGAGAAACATGAGCCTGTGGGGCTAATTCTCACTCCAACCACCACATATCAAAGAGACCAGCAGCCATTGTGTATCTATCCTATGAAGGCCTCTGAGCCTCCATTCCAATTTCCCCACCTCATGGCCCTGAAACACATGCATTCATATACTGTAAGCCGCCTCTCCTGGCACCTGAGTGGATGGAGCAGGTGAATCAGGAATTCTTTGGCTACATAGTAAGTTTCATGCCAGCCTTGGTTACCCAAGACCCTGTCACACACAAACATACAAAACACCGCACAATAGTATACTCAATGTCTAGCACGCTGTTAGAAATACTATATACCATTTACTATAATTTTTATTATTGCTACAAAATGCCCCCAAACTATTAGATCTTATTTTTATAATGATGTATTATTATTATTATTATTATTATTATTATTATTATTATTATATGTCGCATGGTAACAGGTTGGGCAGGGGCTGTGTATGTAGTAATGCCACCCATTTAGCTGTCTGTCCTCACTCATCCCTTGTCTGGGTCCCAGGTGCTACAGGAGAAATTCTCAGAGTTCGCCAGCGAGACGGGAACCGCAGGGCGGGAGCGGCTGGCAGCGGTCAACCAGATGGTGGACGAGCTGATTGAGTGTGGCCACACAGCAGCAGCCACCATGGCTGAGTGGAAGGACGGGCTGAACGAGGCCTGGGCCGAACTGCTGGAGCTCATGGGCACCCGAGCCCAGCTGCTCGCTGCCTCTCGGGAGCTCCATAAGTTCTTCAGCGATGCGCGAGAGCTCCAAGGGCAGATTGAAGAGAAGCGGAGGCGGCTGCCCCGCTTGACGGCACCACCTGAGCCCAGACCAAGTGCCAGCTCCATGCAGCGGACCCTGCGAGCCTTTGAGCATGACCTGCAGCTCCTAGTGTCCCAGGTGGGGTGAAGGCACCTATAGAGCCCAGTGGGAGGGGCTGAGTAGTGTGAGTGGGATGACAGGTAACAAAGTAGACAACTATTGTGGAGTCCTGCAGGCTGGCAGTGGGTGGGGGGAGCAGCCTGGGGACAAGAGGAAACTGGACAGAGAGTGATTACCTTTCATGGTGTTAAGGAGTCCAGTGGAGGGGGGAGGGGTAATGCTGAAACTTAGTACTTATTTTTTTTTAAATACAGACAGTACAAGCTGGCTTGAGACTTGTTAGGTAGACCAGGCTAGCCTTGAACTTGCAGTGAGCCTCCTGCCTCAATCAGAAACAGAATGATGACCTTAGCTGGGCATGGTAGCTCATGTCTGAAACCTTAGCACTTGGGAGGCTGAGACAGGTGGATTGTCAAGAACTCAAGGCTAGCCTGGGCTATAGAGTGGGATCCTGCCCCCCCAAAAAAAACCGAAAAGGAAAGAAAAAGAAAAAAGCTTTTATGTAATCTACTAGATATAATATCACATCACACCCCTATCATCCCAGGAAGATGCCAATTTTGAGGCTAGCCTTGACTAAAAACAAAAATTGAATAGGTATTTGGAAACTGGGTTACTAGTAGGTCTGATGTAAATGGAACAGGAATAAAATGGGAATTATACCATGTTGACACCAGGGTGGAAAGAGGGCTCCTGGGAAGATCAGATGACTCTGAGAGAAGAGAAAAGCAGGCTTGTGTGAAGTAAAAGTAGGCAATGGACGCGACAGAAATAGCCATCGGTTCAAACGCTGAGGCAGCAAAATGAAAGAGATCCCGTAGTGAAGATAAAAGCCAGAAAGAACACAGGGAGTCGGTGAAGGACCAGGCAACAGGTCTAAGGGACCTGTGGTAATGAGTGTGAGAAGTCAGAAGGAGGTCCCAGAGCCTTAGGGAAGAAAGAGGGTGGAGCCTTAGTCACGTGGATGGGGAAGAGGGATGGGCTTCGAAAGACGGGAGGCCTGGGTCTCAATAGGGGAAGGGGGGCATCCTGAGCTACAGGGGCGGGGAAAGGAGGAAGGGAGGAGCCTGGACCGCCTGGACTACTGGGGAGGAGAAAGGGGGAGGAGCCTTGACCACTGGGGAGGGAAAAGGGGAGGGGCGTGGACACTAGGGAGGGGAAAAGGGGAGGGGCATAGACCATAGGTGCTGGAGGAAGAAAGGGTGGAGGCTGGGTCAAGCTAAGATGATGAATAGGAGGATGGAGCCTGTGCCAGCACAGGGCGGATGGCGGCCTGGCATGCCCTTCAGGTACGGCAGCTGCAGGAGGGGGCGGCCCAGCTGAGGACGGTGTACGCGGGCGAGCACGCCGAGGCCATCGCCAGCCGCGAGCAGGAGGTGTTGCAGGGTTGGAAGGAGCTGCTGGCAGCCTGTGAGGATGCTCGACTGCACGTCAGTTCCACGGCCGACGCCCTGCGCTTCCACAGCCAGGCCCGTGACCTGCTTTCTTGGATGGACGGCATCGCGGGCCAGATCGGGGCAGCTGACAAACCCAGGTGCCCTTACCTCACCTGGGCTTTTTGCCTGCACCTGCCTGTCTTCGGTAGCTGCCCAGACCTGCAACAGCCCCTTCGCATAGGAAACCCTTAGAGCCTGGCAACGCGTCTGTGTGCCAGCACTGTACTCGGTACTTCATATGTGTGAGGATGCCTTTAAGGCTTGGCATGAGGAGGCTTTCTGCCCTTGCTTCTATCTGGGTGCCCACACTGGCCTCCCGGGGGGGGGGGGCATGTCCAAGGCCTAGCCAGGAGCAAAGGAACGCTGTGAGACCATTTGAAACAGATAAAGCAAACACAGCAGCTTTAACCCAGTAGACAATCCTTAGATCCTTACAAGGTAATTTTGGGTCAGTGTCCAGCAGAAGCCAAACCTGAGCTAAGCCTGTTGGCACAAGCCTATCAACCCTGATACTCAGGAAGCTGAGGCAGGAGAATGAGTTCAGGACTATACTGGGTAATTTAGCAAGACCCTGCATTAAAATACAAAGCAAACACGAGAGAGCTAAGGATGTAGCACAGCTGGTGGAGTTCTTGCCTGGCGTGCATGAGACCCTGAGTTGCATCCCCAGCATGGAATAAGCCTGATCTGGGGCATTTGCTTGCAGTCCCAACATTGAGAAGGCAGAGTCAGGGATCATAAACTACGGACTGAGTTTGAGACATTGGGCTTCATGAGAGTTCACCTCAAAAAAGTAAAATATTGGGGCTGGAGAGATGGCTTGGAGGTTAAGAGCACTGGCTGCCCTTCCAGAGGACCTGGGTTCAATTCCCAGCACCCACATGGCAGCTCACAACTCTAACTCCAGTTTCAGGAGACACAACGCCCATGGCAAAAAAAAAAAAAAAATGCTCATAAATTTTTAAATTAAATTAAAATTTCTACAAGTTCAAAGGGAAGCTCATAATCTCAGCTTTTTGGAAGGTGAAGGTGGGAATATCAGGGGTTCAATGTCATCTTTAGCTACATAGCCAGTTCCAAACCAGCATGTGCTTTAGGAGACCCTTGAAGGAAGGAAAAATTGGACTTGAAATTCTAGGTGAATTAAAGCAAAAATAAATAAATAAATAAATAAATAAATAAATAAATAAATAAATAAATAAATAAATAAATAAAATAAACACCTTCGAGTTCATGAACAGAGGAGGTGGCTGTCCTTGGATTTTGTAGAACAGCAATGTCAATGAGTTCATCTGAGGGCCAGCAAAGGGTGGCTGCAGCTTAGATCTTGTCCCCTCCACACTGCAGGGATGTGTCATCCGTGGAGGTGCTTATGAACTACCATCAAGGCCTGAAGACAGAACTGGAGGCTCGGGTGCCTGAGCTGACAGCCTGTCAGGAGTTGGGGCGCTCCCTATTACTCAACAAGAGTGCCATGGCTGATGAGGTGGGGGAGAAACATGGGGGGGTCCTTTTCTGCTCCTACCTTTTGCATACCCAAGACGCTTCTCTCACTTCAACCACTCACTCCCAGATCCAGGCACAGCTGGACAAGCTGGGAACCCGGAAGGAGGAGGTGTCTGAGAAGTGGGACCGTCATTGGGAGTGGCTGCAACAGAGTAAGAGTATATGAGTGCCTCAGGGGTATGGGGGGGGGCAGACCTCAATATGTCTGGGCAAGACCAGAGGACAAGTGACATGCTTTGCACACCATCCTTGGGGTCTCCAGAACCAAATCCCTTTGTGCCTGGGAAGGTGAATGCAGGGGTGGGGGTGGTGCCTTACTTTTGAGCTCCTGATGGTTGATCACTGGGGGAGGTGTAAGTACCTTTAGAAAAGCCCCAGAGACTGGGGGCCTAGCTCACTGGTAGAGTGCTTGCTTAGATGCATGAAGCCCTGGGTGCAATATCCAGAACCTCATAAAATTGAGTGTGGTGACACATCCCCACAGTTCATGACACCCTATTTCAAAGCACAACAAAATAGCCCAGGTCCCTAGAGTAGAGAGATGGCTTAGTAAATAAAGTCACCTGCTGGCAAGCCTGGTGATCTGAGTTTGATCCCTAGGACCTCCTTGGTGAAAAGAAAGACCTGAATTCCACGTAATTGTCCTCAGACCTCCACATGAGCACCCCCCCCATATGTATTTAACAATACATTAAATACAATGTATTGTTTTTAATAATAGTCCCCAGTTACTCCCAATGTTGGACTGGTAGCCTGAGGGTATGGGAGGGCAGGAAACCATAGCTCCCACCTCAAGAAAAGGCCTCAGGTTCTCCTGGTGCCTCAACTCTTATACCTGCCCCCAGTGCTGGAGGTGCACCAGTTTGCTCAGGAGGCTGTGGTGGCCGATGCCTGGCTGACAGCCCAGGAGCCACTCCTACAGAGCCGGGAGCTGGGCAGCAGTGTGGATGAGGTGGAGCAGCTTATCCGAAGACACGAGGCTTTCCGAAAAGCAGCCGCAGCCTGGGAGGAGAGGTTCAGCTCTCTACGGCGCTTGACCACGGTCAGACCCTGATTCCCACCGCCATCCCTCTACATTAGACTGATACGCCTACTCTGGGTGCCCGGTCCTGCATTGGGCAGGACTGGACTAGATCCTTACTGGACCCTAAGCAGAGGCAGAAGGATAGACCAGTAATTGACAGTTAAGAACCCAGAAGGGGACAAGATTTTTGATGAAAAATAAGTTGAGTTCAGGGAGATGGTATGGGGGGGGTGATTTGAGGTGACTGGTCTGGAGTCCAGTATGAGACTTGAAGAATACCTTGAATGAAAATACCTGTTGCCTTTAGGTTCAGAGGGGGACTATTAAGGAACATGTGGGTGGGTGGGTAGGTTAGAATGGGGAGGGCAGCGAGCGAGCTCCCTTACACCCCTTTACAAGATCAATGGGTGTTTGTGGAAAGAATAGGAATTTGGTCTTGACCAAGAATAGGCAGTGGCTGTAAGCCCTGCTTCTCCTAGGGGCTAAGTTAAGCGGTGGAGAAGAATGCCCAGCATCTTCGCGAACCGTTCCCTCCACAGTGCCTTTCCCCGTTCTGACCTGGCCTTTCTACCTCCAGATCGAGAAACTCAAGGCAGAGCAGAGCAAGCAGCCACCTACCCCCTTGCTGGGGCGCAAGTTCTTTGGGGACCCCACCGAGCTGGCTGCCAAGGCGGCGCCCTTGCTGCGTCCAGTGGGCTATGAGAGGGGCCTGGAGCCCTTGGCTCGCCGGGCCTCGGACACGTTGTCAGCGGAGGTGCGGACCCGGGTTGGGTACGTGCGCCAGGAGCTCAAGCCCGAGCGTCTCCAGCCGCGCATAGACCGGCTACCCGAGGCCTCCGGGAGGATAGAAACCGCGACTCCAACAGCGGCTGCAGTGTTGGATACGACGGACATCCCTGGGACCCCAGCCGTGACGGAGCAGATCCGGCCCCGGCCGGAGCGTCAGGAGTCCGCGGATCGTGCGGAGGAGCTGCCACGAAGACGACGGTCAGAACGCCAAGAGTCCACCGAACAACCCGAGGAGGCTGCCCGGAGGCGGCGGCCCGAGCGCCAGGAGTCCGCGGACCATGAGGCACCACACAGCCTTACTCTGGGGCGCTACGAGCAGATGGAGCGGAGGCGGGAGCGTCGGGAGCGGAGGTTGGAACGACAGGAGTCCAGCGAGCAGGAGACTCCAACCAGAGGAGAGCTGGTCAAAGGGTGAGGACCTCTGTGACCAAGGTGTTAGAAGGGTCCAGGCCCAAGGGTCTGTAATGCTAACATTTCAGGAGGCAGAGATGGTGCCTCAGAATCAGTGACAGAGGCCCAGGCAAATGTCATCAGACAGTGAAGAAAGACCTAAAACATTTAGGGCTGCGAGGGAAGGTCCAGGGGACTTGGAAGCTCAGGGAGATGTGTGGAGAAGATGACAGGATGTTTAAAAGCTCAAAGACACACAGCTTGCCTTTTGCTCTGCTTAAAACTCAAAGGACAGCCAGGCAGTGGCTGCACACACTTCTAATCCCAGGAGGCAGAGGCAGGCGGATATCTCTGTGAGTTCCAGGCCAGCCTGGTCTACAGAGAGTTCCAGCACAGCCAGGGATACAGAGAGACCCTGTCTCAGGAAACAAACAAATCTCAAAGGACAGCAGGATGTGGTGACTCATGTGTATGATCCCAGCCCCAGGGATACCGTTGAGATCCTGTCTCTAAAATCAGACCCTGACTCAAAAAAAAAAAAAAAAAAATCATATAGAGCTGAAGAGACAGCAGCTCAGTAATTAAGAGCACTTGCTGTTCTCTGGAGGACCTAAGTTTGGTTCCCAGCACCCACACTGGGTGGCTCACAACCACCTGGAACTCCAGCTCTAGGGGATCCAATGCTTTTTTCCCTCTGGCCTCTGAGGGCAGCTTGCACCCACGTGGTACACGCAGGCAAAACACTCACACGCATAGATAAACCTACAACACTTAAAAATATTTTTGAAAGTCAATCAAGCAAATTAAAAAAAAAACCTTTGAAGAGAGGAATTTGGTTGCACATTGATGGCTGTGTAGGGACCACCCGCATTGTGCAAGACACACACATGTGTAAGACTGCTGAGTTGTGGGCGGGAGCCTGGTATGGAGGGAGGCTCTTCTGTCCAGTCAGGCGGGGCCCTAGTAAAGGCATTGCCTCTCATTTGGATCTTCTGCCTTTATTCTCCAGGAAGGCCACCCTTGCAGACATCGTGGAGCAGCTGCAGGAGAAAGAGGCAGGCCCTGGACTCCCTGCTGGGGTGGTAAGTTGAGCTACAGGGATGGGTGGCAGCAAAAGGCTTCTTAGTGGCCAGGATCTCAGAAGCAACCATTAGCCGGACAGGCCCAACCTCCTTCCTGGACCTTGCAGTCAGCTGAGGCCCCTCATCCTTTCTTAGAAAGAGGAAGCGACAGACCCAGGAAATTTAATTCTCCACCCACATTAGACTCTAAACTCTCCCCCATCTGTTTTGGACTCTATTTCTTCAGCCTCGCTGGGTCCCTAATTTCCTCATTAACCACACAAGAGACTACCCCAACATTCCTCACACAAAAATTTTATGCATCCCATTTATTCTACCTCCTTAGACCCCATCCCTACCTCCCAGCTTCCAGGATTCCAAAGCCTAAATTCAAATGACCCATTTCCCAAAAACCTAAGGGGTTCCCTCAGCCCAGAGAGTCGTCTCATGTTCCCCTTCAAGATAGGTGGTCGGTCCTGCAGACCCCAGGCCCCCGGGCTCCCCGAGACAGGATGCTCCCCCATTCATCACGGACAGTACCCCTTCTGCCCCCTCCCTTCATTCACACAGCCGTCGCTGCCTCAGCCTCGTGAGCTCCCCCCCGGTCGCCTACCCAACGGGCTTGAGCCACCCGAGCGGACACCTCGGCCCGATCGGCCCCGGGCACGGGACCGGCCCAAGCCCCGCAGGCGGCCGCGGCCTCGAGAGGGTGGTGAGGGCGGGGGAAGCCGGCGCTCGCGCTCCGCCCCTGCCCAGGGAGGCTCCGCCCCCGCTCCTCCGCCTCCGCCCACTCACACAGTGCAGCACGAGGGCTTCCTGCTGCGCAAGCGCGAGCTCGACGCTAACCGCAAGTCGTCCAATCGGTGAGCGTGTGGGCGGGGCTTTGGGTGGCTGGGAGCCCGCTCAGGGGGCTTTCGTGAATGAGTAGCATGGGAGGGAGGAGGGGCGGGACTCAAGTTCAAAGACTCCAACCGGTGAAGGGGAGGGGCGTGGTCGAAGGCTAGAGTGTCCAATAGCTAAGTGGATCGAGCAGGGTGGGAGCACGACAGAAGAGCCCCTAAATGAGTAAATTGGGAGTCGATTTCAGCAACCACCGCAAGTGCTGACTATGGCTAAGGAGCAAACTGGAGGGTAGAGTCTAGTCTAGATGATTCCATTGGGGTGTGAGTTGGAGCCTCAAGATAGCATCCAATCAGTGAGCGGGATGGATTCCCCCATCCCTCAAGAACCCCACAACCTCCACTCATGAAATTTCGGATGGAGTTCTGAAAAGGAACAGAGCCTCAACTGAGGACATACTGGAGTGTTGGAAATTATCTCAGTTTTCCAGATGAGCGGCTTTTTCTTAAGTTGTCTAAATTACATTTATTTGTGTTGGGAATCTGTTCTCTCTCTACTTCTACCACGTGGGCCCCTGGGTCAGGTTGTCACGCTTGGTGGCTGCAAGTGCCTTATTCTCAAAGCCATCTATCTCCTCAGGCCCTAACCCGCTTGCGTGTATGTGTTTGTGTGTACGTATTTACCTTTGGTGTGAGTCCAGCTTGTATTTGTCCAATATGTTTTTGTCCAACTGAGATGCAGGATGTGGGACAGGTAGAGCCAAGAACTCCAGTGAGATCTAGGTTGTCTTAGACACAGTGAACAGGTGCTGGCTGTGGTTAATTTTTCTTCCATGCCCTTAGACCAAGGTAGGAATCAATAGGGACACCTATTAAATGATATTTTCCTTTCTAGGGACTTCTTCCTAGACAGGGGCTTTGGCTGGATGGGGAGACCAGATCTTGTTCAAACTATAGAGCAGTACATCTTTCTTGAAGGACGTTGGCGGAGGGCAGGGAAATGAGAATTACTGAATGAAGCAAGGACTTGTAAGGGAATCTGTTGAATATTTTCAGGACTAGGGATCAAGCTCATGGCCTTATGTTTCACCACTGAGACATACCCCCCACCCCGTTCTCCCTCACCCCCGTCCCCGCCCCCAGCTCCTCGCGAGTAGATTCTAGGCAAGGGCTCTACCTGCTGCTGGTTCTATTCCGATACTAACAGTTTGTTTGAATCCTTGCGTTTAGGAAGGTCAATATGAAATGAGACAAGAGAGCGTTAGCCCAGCAGGGGCTAGCCGGGGCCAACTCTTGGTTCCGGAAGCCCTAGCCACACCTCCCAGAACAGGAACCACCTTGTGGGTAAACAGCCTGGCTAGATGTAGGAAGGTCCCAGAGGTAGCATGATCCCGCTTACGCTCTGTGATGGTGAATGATGTAGAGTCCCCAAGGAGAATTCTGCAGCTCTGCCTTAATCACCACCTCATCACCCCAGGTCTTGGGTGAGCCTGTACTGTGTGCTCAGCAAGGGGGAGCTGGGCTTCTACAAGGATGCCAAAGGGCCAGCATCGGGGGGCACGCACGGTGGGGAACCACTGCTCAGCCTGCACAAAGCCACCAGCGAAGTGGCTAATGACTACAAGAAAAAGAAGCACGTCTTCAAGCTCCAGTGAGTTCCTCCCCGTGGGCAGAAGGGGGGGAGGGGTGCCTCCACAATTGGCTTTATTTCCCCAGTGGGCTCTTGGTTCCTTGGAGGACAATGGATGGTGGGAAGAGGGGGTGGTCCCCTCAAGATCTCTGAAGTCCCATGTCTCCTGCAGGACCCAGGATGGCAGTGAGTTCTTGCTCCAGGCTAAAGATGAGGTAAGATCTGGTCCTTTCACCCCATAGGTTGGTCTCTAAGGGGTATAGCTTCCTGGCTGGGTCCTGAGTCACAGTGCAGGAACCATTCAGCTATCAGAGTTAATAGGGGAAAAACAATGAGAGCCCAGAGGAGCTTCATGAGACAGGAGTGTGTGTGTGTGGGGGGATCGGGGAAGGTCTTCTTGGCCATGGTCCCTCCGGAGGCTGAAAGGGTGGTAGGTATAAGTAAAAGTGAGTCATTAAGGCTCTGGAGAGATGGCTCAGTGATTAAGAGCACACCCTGATTTTTCAAAGGACTCAAGGTTGGTTCTTAACACCCGTGTAGCTCAGCTCACAACTCCCTGTAACTACAGCTCCAGGGGGTCTAACACCCTTTCCTGCCTCCAAGGGTACCCATACACTCATGGCATATATTCACACAACAGCACTTTAAGAGAGGTGGTGTTGGTGTGCTCCTATATTGTTAGCACTCAGGAGGCAAGGGCAGGTGGAACTCTGAGTTTGAGGTCAGCCCGGCTACACAGAGAAACCCTGTTTTGACACCTCCCCCCTTCAAAAAATGGGGAGTGATCAAGATTGACTTTGTTTATCTTCTGTGATCTTAGCAGAAGAGTCAAATCCTGGGCTACAAAGTGAGTTTGAGACCAGCCTGGGGTACTCTGTCAAAAAAAAAAAAAAAAAAAAAAAAAAAAAAAAGCCCACATATGGGGTTTATGATCCCCATAGATAACCTAAAAGGCAGAATTGCAAAGGCTTATGACAGTCACCTGTAGGAGGACACTGTAGGAGGTGAATGGTCCCAGAGAGGTTCCCAGGGGCTGGATCTGGATCTCTCCGTATAGGGGAGGGTATTCAAGGGAGGATGTTATCCTGAGTGCCCTGGGGTGGGGTAGGGGAGCAGGACAGTATTTTGAGCTAAAGAGAGTTGATGTGATGCATAACAAATATCCCATTATAGGAGCTAGAGAAATGCTTCAGTGAGCAAGGAGGTTTCTGTGCAAGCCTTAGGACATGGTTTGGATCCGTGCATTCACCGGAAGGGGGAAAAAAGTCAGACATGGCTGCCCATGCACTTATTTATAACCCTATAATTGTAGGAGGCAAAGAAAGATAGGAGATTCACAGGCACTTGCTGGAGACCCTGTTTGGAGGGAATTAGGCTGGGGGTGATAAAGCAAGACACTTGGGTCCTCTTCTGGCCTCAACACTCGTGCACGATGTACTCCCCAAACACACATCCCCAAATATCACATAAATAAAAGTGAGTTTTTAAAAAAGATCCTTTTACATTTTTTTAAAGATTATTTTTACCTTATCTGTGTGTTTGCCTGCATGTATATATGGTATTATATGGCTGCCCAGTGCTCCACTAAGGCTAGAAGAGGGTGGTTTATCCCCTGAAACAGATGCTTGTGAGCCTCCATGTGGGTGCTGGGAATGGAATCCCAATCCCTTGGAAAGTCATGGAGTCATCTTTGCAGTTGCTAAATTTCGTTTTTCTTTTTCTTCTTCGAGATAGGATTTCGATAGGAACCCTCTCTGTAAAGACCAGGCTGGCCTTAAACTCACAGAGATCCTCCTCCTATCCTCTGCCTCCCAAGTGCTGGGATTAAAGCGGTGCCCCACCAACCTGCTCCATTACATTTTATTTGTGTGTCTGTGTATCCATGAATATGTGTGTGGCGCACATGTACAATACCTGGGTGTGGAGGTAGAGAATAGCCTTCCTGAGTCAGCGCTCTGCTTCCACTGTATGAGTCCTGATGGTCAAGCATTGTTCTTCAGGCTACAAAGTACCGTTATCCACTGAGCTCTCTTTCTGCTTCCCAAATAATTTATTTCAGAGCTTTTGTGAAGTAAGTTGGTACGTGGAGGCACAGGGCCTGGTAAATGTCAGGGCTCTGCAAGCTTTTGTTCACTACTTCCCTTCATTCTGGGGGAGGGCGGCGGGGGGAGTTGGGGTGTTAGGCAATTCTGTTGCTCATTGTCAGATTACCCGGATAACAGCTGAAGCTAGGGAGGGCAGTGTGGCTGAGATCCTTTTCCAAATACAGACCTGTCCTGCTTCTTCCGCCAGGAGGAGATGAATGGCTGGCTGGAGGCTGTGGCTAGCTCAGTGGCAGAACACGCCGAGATCGCCCGCTGGGGCCAGACACTACCTACCACATCATCCACAGATGAGGGCAACCCCAAGCGTGAGGGCGGGGAGCGTAGGGCCAGCGGGCGCCGGAAGTGATTCAGGTACCCTCCCCCCTTGGAGTCTGACAAATCTCCTTGCCCTCCCTCTCCGCACTGGACACAAAGACACCTTCTCATCCGCAAGGGCAGGAATGACTGCGGATGTGTTCCGGTGGGCCCTGGCATGGAAGGGACTTCTCCTGCACTCCAAGAAATGGTGGTGGGGGATTGCTGTTCCTATAGCCATATCTCGGTCTCTTCCCGCTCGCCAACCCCACCCCAGGTGCTGGGGCTCCATTCTTTTTATGCAATAACTGAGCTTGGTGGGGACGGGCAGGGAGCCAGATGAGCCAAGCCCCCTGCCCCATCGTCAGATCCTGCCCCAAGAAGCTGGAGTGGCTAGGGATCTGGGAGGTGGTGGTATTCCTTGGCCTCCTCTCCGCCCTAAGGATGGACACGGGGGCGCTGGTGAGGTCCCCTGGACCATCCAGGGTGCTAGGGGTTGGGGAGGGGACACACTCCCTCCCTGCCTTTACCTCACTTCCAATGCTGCCTTGATCTGTCTGGGAAGAGGGAGCGAAGGGGTCCTTAGCCCCTGCACTCCGCCATCTCAGAGCCATGCGGTTAATTCCTGACTTAGTTTATTTTTGCAAAAATGTAGACCACCCCCTCCGTCCCCCGCCCCGCATCCGCGAAGGCTTTTTAATAGGAGGGGAGTCAAAGTTCAAAACTGTCTTCCTCTCTCCTCCCCCATCCACTGTAAATGCCACTTCCCGAGGGGAGGGGGGTGGGGAAGCCCTCCCCCTGCATGCTTCTGGCTGGAGCACCTCCCTGGGAGTGGGGGGATCAGGGTAACTGGCAGCCCCAGTGGCTTGACCAGAGACGCCGCCAGGGCCTGGGGTGCGGGGCGGTGTGGCAGGCGCACACTGTATGTACCTATAATAAACCCTTTGGCTTTGACGGTCTACGTTGGTTTGTTCGCGTATCTGAGACAAGATTGGAGGGTGGGCCGGTGTTGGGACAAGGCGGCGAAGACCGTCTTCTAGACCCTAGACGTACCTACCCACTGGCGTAGGCTCATTTTAAGATCTGCACACGCATTCCTCAACGAGTCGTCTAGATGTTACACCTTAAAAAAGGAACCCTAGAAAAGAGGGAAGCTTTTAAACTAACCCGAAGGAGCCCATCAGTGAGTCCGGTCCGGGTCAGGAAAGACCGCCCGGCTTTAAAGAGTCAGAGAACGTAATTGAGACGAGCAGGCGCTCTGTCCAATCGTCGGAGAACGCCGGAGTCTCTAAACCAATGATCAGGCATCATGGGCGGGGTCTGTGCATACCCGGAAGTGGGTGCAGGCCGGCAGGCTCGCCAGGGGGCCATGGCTCTCGAGACCACTGCGGCGGAAGGGATCCCGAGTCGGGGTGCCCCCGGGGAAGTAATCCATCTAAACGTGGGGGGCAAGCGGTGAGTGTGGGAGATCCCTAAGGCCCCATCCTACGGGACCGATGCGGGACACCCGCCTCTTCTGGGGGTGGGGGTGGTAATTCCCGTCCATCAAGGGTTGCTCCGCCCCATGCTGGAGGCTTGGCGCTTGGATAAAAAAGCAAGATGCCCAAGGAGGGAAGATTTCGTGCGTGGATCCCGCGGGAGGAGGCAGCGGTCCTCACCTCCCCATCATCTGCCTCCTCCTCTCCTTACCTCACCGCCCAGGTTCAGTACCTCTCGCCAGACGCTCACCTGGATCCCAGACTCCTTCTTCTCCAGGTCAGTTTGGGGGCCAGGGTAGGAAGGGATGAAAGGAGAGGGTGTGACTTATTTTCACCCTTACTAACCTTCGTAACTCGGCCCATGACACCTCCTCGGTTTCCCCTTTCTCTAGTCTTTTGAGCGGACGCATCTCAACTCTGAAAGATGAGACCGGAGCTGTGAGTAGGGCCAGATCAAAAGTGGGAGGGCGGGTGGGAGGAAGGAGGGACCGCCTACTTACTCCGGGTCTTTGCTCTGCCCCCCCCCCATGCAGATCTTCATCGACAGAGACCCAACCGTCTTTGCCCCCATCCTCAACTTTCTGCGGACCAAAGAGTTAGACCCCAGGTTGGTATGTGTATGTGTAAGGGCGTGAGTTCCCCTACCTTATAAGTCTCTCCTTCTCAGAATGTTCATTTATTTCATTCTTTTAAAAATTTCCAGTCTTGATCATGTTATATAGGCTTCCTCCATATATATGTTCACATTTGTACAACTCATATCTCTGTTCTTTAGATTTTTAAAAAGTACTTTATGTATTTGTTTGAGACAAGGCTTTGCTCTGTAGCCCTGGTTGCCTAGAAATCTCAATCCAGACCAGGCTGGCCTCAAACTTAACTTTGATCCTCTTGCCTCTACTTCTTATGTTCCGGGGTGGCAAGAGCGAACCACCCTCAAACTCATTAGAATCATAAGCTTGTTTCAAAAACAAAAAAAACAGTTTCAAAAACCTCAGAACGAGCTGCCCACCCTTATGTCCCAGACTTCTACTCGGAGTTTCTTCTATTCTTATCCAGGGGTATCCATGGTTCCAGCCTCCTCCATGAAGCCCAATTCTACGGGCTCACTCCGCTGGGTAAGAGGAAGTGCCCCCCCCCCCAGCACCCTCAGTTACTTCCTGAACCCTTTCTAACTCTTTGACTTTCCCAGTCAGAAAGATGGCTGGGTTAGAGCTAAGAGCACTGGATTTGGGTTTGAAGGAACTAGCAGTTCTGTGGAAAACCAAATGGGGAGAGAGACGTGGGTCTGCCTTAGTTATTCCTCAAGATCAAGTTCTGAATCCTTCTCTTGCAGTTCGTCGCCTGCAGGTAAGGGAAGAACTGGATCGATCTTCCTGTGGAAATGTCCTCTTCAATGGTTATCTACCTCCTCCAGGTGGGTACTCCCAATAGATGCTGGGGAGGGGGAGAGTGGGTGAAAGACTACATTTCCCATAAGGCTACAAACCCTTATGTACCTGTATTTGAAGCCTCGAGTGCACTGGGAGTTGTAGTTCTTTATCAGGAAAGGAACTAGGAAACAGCATTTTCCATGAAGCAGTGCAGTTCTTTTAAGAGCTCAGAAGCATGTACTAGAGCCTGATGGGAGGTGTAGTCGGAATTCTCTTAAGGTTCACGCTGATTTTCAGAAAAGAAGCAAAACAAAAAGCATTTAAAATATACACTTTATTACATTAACTTTGTCTCACAAATACAGTAGAAACACGAAAATAAAACCTGAACAGAACAGCTGGGCATGGTGATACATACATTTAATCCCAGCTCGGGGAGCGGAGGCAGGAGGATCTCTGTGAGTTGGAGAACAGCTTGATTTATATATAAAGCTGCAAGACAGTCAGGACTGCACTCGGTGACCATGTTTCAAAATAACCAGCACAACAAAAAGCCAGAACACCATTCTGTCTCCCAAGGAAGAGGGTTCCATTTATTAGGAAGGAAGATAACCAGATTTTTAATTTATTCAATCATAATGATAATACTAATAATAGAGACCTTGTCTCAATGAACCAGGAGTTCACTGACTGACTAGGCTGGCTTATGAGCAAAGTGTAAAGATTCACCTTGGTCCATCTTCCTGGCTCCGGTAGCCCCTGTAATTATCTTCTTTATTTTATTGTGTATCTGTTATAATACTAGAGTTTGCACCCAGGGCTTTGTGCATGCTTGGCAGGGGCTGTAGCACAGAGCCACACCCCCAAAACGTGCGTGACTAGGGAATTCTACACATGTGTTCTACTTCTGAATCATGCCCACAGCCCTTCCCAGGTAAAGTCTGGGAACTGCTGAGCTATAGCCCGCCTCTAGTTTTATTTTAAAAATAGTTATTACGTGTATCTCTTTACTGGAGCACATGGAGGGGGTGTGTGTATGGAGATCAGAGTAAAACTTGGAGAAATCGTTTCTATCTTTCCACAACATAGGTCCCAGGATCAAGGTTAAAATTGTTAGGCTTGGTGGCAAGTACCTTTACCTACTGAGACCTCTTACTAGCCCTCTATTTATTTATTTATTTATTTATGTATTTATTTATTTATTTGAGATAGGGTCTCACTAAGTTGCCCAGCCTGGCCTTGAACTTACAACCTTCCAGTTTCATATTTTCAAGTCGTTGTGATTACAGAACTGCCTACCAGGCCTGGCTAAAATTAACAAATAATGAAAAGGCATTGCCCCAGCAAACTGGGTCGTTTTCTGGAATAGGCTTCTAGGTCATTGACTGCTACATCCTGGTAGCATGGAACACCTTCCCCTGGACATTATGCCCACACAGGGAATTCACGCCCTGTTATAATTTAAGTGTTCATAGACTGACAGCCCACCATGTCCCCTCACTATAGTATTCCCAGTGAAGCGGAGAAACCGGCACAGCTTGGTAGGGTCTCAACAAGTAGGGGGACGCCCAGCCCCTGTTCGACGGAGCAACACCATGCCCCCCAACTTGGGGAATGCAGGGCTGCTGGGCCGAATGCTGGATGAGAGAGCACCTCCATCTCCATCAGGTAAGTTTCTGTCTTTTGCATGTGTGTTGTACTACTTGGTACTGAGCCTAGAGCATACAGTATGGTACTGTATATTCAATTTGCTGTACAGACAGGGAGGGTCTCACTCTGGCCCAGGTTGGCCTGGAGCTCAAAGCAGCCCAGGTTTCCTGCCTCAGCCTCCTGAGTACTAGGATTATGAGTATGAACTGTTAAATGGGCTCTTCAAGACCTTGGTTTAACTTATTTTTCAATTATCATCATTGCGTTCATGTGTGTGTGTGTGACTTGCCCGTGGAATTCAGAGGACAAGGTACCACATGGGTTTTGGAGATTGAACCCAGGTTGTCCAGCTGGTGACAGATCTGCTTTTATATATTAAACCAACTTCCCTGCCCCCAGGCTTCTCTTTACTTTCTACTCTGAGGCAGGGTCTCATTAAGTTGCCTAGACTGGCCTTGAACTTATATTTTTTTTAAACATAATTTATTTAAATTTATTTTATGTGTACTGGTATGGAGATGTCAGATCCTTGGAAGCAGAGTTATAGGCAGTTGTATGTGTGGATGCTAGGAATTGAACTCAGGACCTATAGAAAAAGCAGTCGGTGCTCTTAACTACCAAGCCATCTCTCCAGCCCTGTATTTTTTTCTTTCTAAATCATCAAAATACCAGAGATTACAGGCCTGCAGATGTAGATGCCAGATGTAGCTTAAATTTCCATCTTTTAGGGGGGCAGGGCCAGTGGACCCCTGTAACCCTGCTCTGGTTTCTTCTCTTTACCCCCAAGGCCAACCGGAGGAGCCAGGGATGGTACGACTGGTCTGCGGTCACCACAACTGGATTGCTGTGGCCTATAGCCACTTTCTCGTCTGTTACAGGTGCCAAGGGTGGGGATGGGCTTGTGGGAGGCTCTGAAGTGGGGGTTGCTAATGCTGTCCCCCCAATCTCACAGGCTGAAGGAAGCCTCTGGCTGGCAGCTAGCGTTTTCCAGCCCACGTCTGGACTGGCCCATTGAGCGCCTGGCTCTCACAGCTCGGGTGCTCGGTGGTGCTCTGGGTGAGCATGACAAGATGGTGGCTGCAGCCACAGGCAATGAGATTCTTCTGTGGGCTCTGCAGGCACAAGGCGGTGGCTCTGAGATAGGTATGCCCTTCAGACTTTTCTAGAACCCTGTAGAATTCTATAATCTGTTAAAATAACCCAACCCATGAAACTGGATACCCATACAAGAAGGATTAGAATTCTATGCCCTAGTCAATCTCTTTACCCTATGAAAGAAGGGTACAGACCTTCAGAATCTGCATGTTTCTTTTTGCCTCAGATAAGGTCTTACTATGTAGCCCAAGTCTTGAATTCCAGGTCCTTGTGTCTTCAACTCCTGAATGTTAGACAGCAAGCACATCACCTGCCACCCAGTTAGCACAGTGATGTGTGTGTGTGTGTGTGTGTGTGTGTGTGTGTGTGTGTGTGTGTGGTGTGAGAGGAGAGCATGCATGAAATCCTGGACCGAATCCCACACCATATAAACTGGGTATGGTGGTAAACAGCTGTAATCTAGCACACAGAAGGTGGAGACTAGATTGCACTACACGAGGCTCAAAACAATAACGACAAAATTCAGCCCTCAGTTGTCACAGTCCTTTGTCCCATAAGAGGGTTTTAGCCTTCAGCCTCAGCCTGTTAGAATTCTACCTGCCTGTAGAGTTCCACAGCCATCAATGATCCTGTGTAATTCCTGGAATCCTCTTTGCCACGGGGCTTCCCTTCCCCAACACAATCCCTGGCCCTTGGAGTTCTTGCTGCCTCGACCTCACCCCTGCAGCTGGCTCCCAGCCTCCCATGGAGCCATCCTTACTGTCTCACCCCCACCCCTGCAGCCGGCTTCCAGCCTCCCAGGGAGCCCTCCTTACTGTCTCACCCCCACCCCTGCAGCCGGCTTCCAGCCTCCCATGGAGCCCTGCCTGCTGCCTGGCCCCCACCCTGCAGCGAGCTTCAGCCTCTCCTTGCTGCCCACAGGTGTGTTCCACCTGGGTGTTCCAGTGGAGGCCTTATTCTTTGTTGGGAACCAGCTCATTGCCACAAGCCACACAGGGCGCATTGGGGTGTGGAACGCTGTGACCAAGCACTGGCAGGTGAGATTGGGCCAGCCTGGCTCCTTCTTCCCAAGTGTCTAGACTGTGCAGGACCAAGGGTTCCTTCCTATTTCACACCACCTAGAGAGACAACCAGAGAGATCCTACAGTGGGTGTAGGATAGAAATCCTTGGAGCGCCAGATGTGGTGGCGCACACCTTTAGTTCCAGCATTTGGAAGGCAGAGGCAGGAGGATCTCTGTGAGTTTGAGGCCAGCCTGGTCTACAAAGAGAGTTCCAGGACAGCCAGGACTACACAGAGAGACCCTGTCTGGGGTGGGGGTGGAGGAGAGAGAGAAAGGCCCATGGAGCATCCAGAAGGCCTTCCTGGAGGAGTGGCTGGAGAACTGACACGGAGGCTGGGTGGGTTTAGAAGAGAGCGGGGAGGATTCTTCAAGCACTAGGCTGGAGAGAAGATGGAGAGATGGTGTCAGAAGTACGAAGACAGAAAGAGAGAGAGGAAGAGAGAGAGAGAGGTGCTCATCATTCTACCCAGCCCAGGCCATGTCTAAAACATGGAGAAAAAACATGGAGTTGTATTGTTTCTTTTATAAACGTATATTAGCAGAGAGCAGAGCCACAGAAAGAAATATGAAGAGAGATAAACAGTGGAAAACAGTGAAGGTGAGGGACATAGAAACAAGAGATGAGGAAAGTCAGAATCGAGGAGCCAGGCTGGACCTGGTAGTGATGATGGTAGAGCCCCTGCCTAGAGTCCCCCAGTGAGGGGCTGGGGTGTGGCTCAGTGGTAGAGCCCCTGCCTAGAGTCCCCCAGTGAGGGGCTGGGGTGTGGCTCAGTGGTAGAACCCCTGCCTAGAATCCCCCAGTGAGGGGCTGGGGTGTGGCTCAGTGGTAGAGCCCCTGCCTAGAATCCCCCAGTGAGGGGCTGGGGGTGTGGCTCAGTGGTAGAGCCCCTGCCTAGAATCCCCCAGTGAGGGGCTGGGGTGTGGCTCAGTGGTAGAGCCCCTGCCTAGAATCCCCCAGTGAGGGGCTGGGGGTGTGGCTCAGTGGTAGAGCCCCTGCCTAGAATGCCCCAGTGAGGGGCTGGGGTGTGGCTCAGTGGTAGAGTGCTTGACTACCAGGGAAGAGGCCCTAAGTTCTACCCCCAGTGCTAAATAAGATACTACACACACACACACACACACACACACACACACACACACACATGATCTTAGAAAATAACCTTTAAAAACTCAACAAAAACAGCACAGAGAAAAGGGCCACGGAATAATGACAGCCTAAGATATAGAGGAAGATGCACAGGCCAGTTACAGGGACAGCCGTGATGTTACAGGGACAGCCGGGATGTTACAGGTACAGCCGGGATGTTACAGGGAGAGCCGGGAAGTTACAGGGAGAGCCGGGATGTTACAGGGACAGCCGGGATGTTACAGGGACAGCTGTGATGTTACAGGGACAGCCAGGATGTTACAGGGACAGCCAGGATGTTACAGGGACAGCCATGATGTTACAGGAACAGCCGTGATGTTACAGGAACAGCCGTGATGTTACAGGGACAGCCATGATGTTACAGGGACAGCCATGATGTTACAGGGACAGCCATGATGTTACAGGAACAGCCAGGATGTTACAGGGACAGCCAGGATGTTTTGGGGCAGCTGGGATGTTGTTATAGAGAGGGCCGTGATGTTATAGAGTGGGCCGTGATGTTACAGGGACAGCCATGATGTTACCGGGAGCCATAGTTGGCAACTGGCAAGGCTGGAAGGGATAGGCTCAGACCCAGGTAGCCTGGCCAGTCTGGGCACACAGAAATGGACACTGTGAGAGAAAGGCAGGGATGCCAGGAGGGTCCCACACTAGTCTTTCCTGCCTCAGGTCCAGGAGGTCCAGCCTATCACCAGTTACGATGCCGCCGGCTCCTTCCTCCTTCTGGGCTGCAGCAACGGCTCCATCTATTACGTAGGTGAGCAGTGCCCTCCTGCAGTCTGAGGGGCAGGTGGGCTGGAGCAAGAGCCTCCAACAAATCCACCCTGCCCCTGTCTGCCCACCTAGATGTGCAGAAATTCCCGCTGCGGATGAAGGACAATGACCTCCTTGTCAGTGAGCTCTACCGGGACCCGGCAGAGGATGGGGTCACCGCGCTCAGCGTCTACCTCACCCCCAAGACCAGTAAGTTATGAGGAAGCTTCTAGCCCTGCTTGTAGCTTGTGTCTTGTGGGATTCCTCATTTCCTTCAGCATGTAGTCTTGCTTTGTATTTAGGCCCCCTTTTAGGTGCCGCTGGCCTCTTCATGACAAGCGACTGTTAAATTTTTGCATTTTTCCCATCTTCCATCAGGACATGATAATTGCATAATTCATAAAACCAAGAGACTGGATACATGAAAGACAGTATACAAATCTAAACTCAAGGATCCTTGATTACCCTCCTCCCCTTTTCTGGGAATGACAGGCTCTTTCTCTGTAGCCCAGGCTAGCCTCTGACTGTAAACACCTCACCCTTCTGCTTGAGCCTCCTGAGTGCTGGGATCACAGGCTAGCCCCTCATTTCTTCTCTGTGGCTCCTGGATTTTAATATCCATCCATGTTCCTATGCAAGTGCATTGCACAATACTGGTGCTGTATTCTACCTACCCGTGTTCTTTGACTCTGTTTCACATCTGGGCATCGCTCACAGAGGCAGAGGCAGAGGAATCTTCATGAGTTCGAAGCCAGCCTGATTTACATGAATTCCAGGCCAGCCAGGGCTATGTATGACTCTGTCTCAAAAAAAAAAATTTTTTTTTGAATCTCAAAATAAAAAGTTGTCAATGGAGTCCGTGAGACCCTGGGAGGAGACCTCTCATTGCCTGTTTACATGCTATTCTGGAATTTTAAAAAAGATTTGTTTTTTATGTGTATGAGTATTTTGCTGCGTGTATATAAATATTCTATATATATATGCTCGGTGCCCAACAAGTCCAAAATAAGGGATTAGATCCCCAGGAACAGGAGTTCCAGGGTGCTGTGAGCTGCCATGTGGGTCCTGGGAATTGAACCTGGGTCCTCTGGAAAAGCGGCCAATGCTCTCAATCCCTCTGAGCCCCCCCTCCTGCCCCACCTGCGTGTCTTCTTAGCCTCATATTCTGTGTATGTGAGTCTGTCTCTGCTCCCACCTCCTTCCCTCCCTCCCCCTCACCTCTCTGCCCTGGTTCTGTTTCCATGACTGACCTCTTTGTTACTGGCCTCTCCCTAGGTGACAGTGGGAACTGGATTGAGATAGCTTACGGTACGAGCTCGGGAGTGGTGCGGGTCATTGTGCAGCACCCTGAGACCGTGGGCTCGGGACCCCAGCTCTTCCAGACCTTCAGTGTGCACCGCAGCCCTGTCACCAAGATCATGCTGTCAGAGAAGCATCTCATCTCAGGTGGGTTCTCCTGCAGTTGGGGCAGCCTTGGGAGCGAGGAGCCAGGAGGTGGTGGGGCTTTCAGTGGGGACAGCTGTGTGGAGAGACAGCTCTCCGAGGCTGGAGGTAGCAGGAGAACCCAGGGGGCTATGTGGAGGGAATCACAGAAGTGGTGGAAAACAGTCTGTAATCCCAGCACTCAGTAGGCTGAGGCAGGGGAATCACTTCTAGTCCAAGGCTGCAGACCTTGCATGGAAATACAGGTAAAGTGGTAAAGTGTGAGTATAGCACTAAAGAAACACTGAGTTCGAATCCCAACACCAAAATCCTAGCACTCTAGAGGTGGAGTCAAAAGGATCAGAAGTTCAAGGTCATCCTCAGCTACATAGTGGGTTTGACACCAATGTGGGTACACATTAGAGCCTGTCTCTAAAAAATATTAATAAAAAAGTGTATAGTAAGGGACAAGTCTTGGGGAAAATAAATATATATTGGTGGGGGTAAGAAAATAACTCATCAACTAAATGTTTATTGAGCATCTACTGTGTGCTAGGCCTAGTGATAAATATCAATCAGAGATAGAGAAATAAATAGCAGTACAGGGCAGGGTGGGACTCAGCCAGAGTGTCTGTATAGGAGGCCTCACTTAAACCCCAGAAGAGCAAAACAGGGTCAATAAACAAGAGATAACCAGGCATGGTAGACTACACCGTGATCCATTGATGGGGGGTGTTGGTGGGGGGTAAAACACTAGGCTCAAGGCCAGCCTGGGCTATCTAGCAAGACTGTCTCTCAACACAAAACAAAACCTGGAGCTCAGTCAATAACCAGCCCATTGGGCAAGCATGAGAACCTGAGTTCAAATCCCACACCGCCAGGCATGGCAATCCACACACCTGTAAACCCAGAGCCAAGAAGGGGATGACAAGAGGATCCCTGGGGGCTGCTGGCCAGCCTGGTGAGCTCCAGGCTCAGAGAAAGGACTGAAGAGATACTCAGCAGTTAACAGCACTGACTGCCCTTTCGGAGGACCCAGGTTCAACTCTCAGCACATCCATGGTGATGTGATGCATAACCATCTGTAACTCCAGTCTCCAAGGAGCTGACCCTGTCTTCTGGCCTCCATACTTGCACATCTATAAGCTCCCAGAAAGCGTATGCATAACTGTGAAAGCCCCTTAGTTGAATCCTTATCCCACGATAAATAAATAAGTAAAACAACCATCACCAACTCGTCTTCAAGGCCATGAAGTGGTTGTGGGACAGTGGCACACACCTTTAATCCCAGCACTAAAAAGGCAGAGGCAGGCAGACCTCTGAGTTGGAGGCCAGCCTGGTCTACAGAGTGAGTTCCAGTACAGCCAGGGCTACACGGAGAAACCATGACTCCAACAAATAAACAAGAAAGCCCCTTAAAAGAAATTATGTGCATGTGGGTGCAGGTGCCTGCAGAAGGTAGAGGAAGGGTGTCAACATCCCTGGGGATGGGGTTACAGGTAGTTGTGAGCCACCCAACATGGGTGCTGGGAACTGAACGCATTGTAGAAAGTTCTCTTAACCACTGAGCATCTCTCTGGCTCCCTTCATCTGAGGTTTTCTTGTTTTATTTTTTATTTTACATACATTGTTTTGCTTGCATGTATGTCTGTGTGAGTATGTCGGATCCTGGAGTAACAGCTGTGAGCCGCCCTGTGCATGCTGGGATTGAACCCCCCCCCCCTCCTCTGGAAGAACAGCTTTTAATCACTGAGCCATCTATCTCTTCAGCCGCTCCATCTTGTTTTTAAGACTCTTATGGACTCTGGGGATTGCCCATATGCTAGGGTGGCTGGCCAGAGGGCCCCGGGGACCTGTTCATCGCCACCTCTCCAGTGCAGGGGTAGCAAGCACGCGCCTCCATAGTCGGGCCCTTATGCTCAGGGTTTTGGCTGAGATAAGGTCTTGCTACATAGCCCAGGCTAGCCTTGAATTTAGGAGTGTTTGGATCCAGCCCTCCAAACACAGGTTACAGGTGTGTGCTACCATACCTCTCCTTCACATTTCGTTTACAAGTGTGTGAGGGTCATTGGTTGACTCTGGGCAAGCCTGTCGGAGACCAAGGACCTTAGAGAAGAAATGAAGGGCCATGGGCGCAGATCACCAGGGACAGGAGCTCCAGTCAGAGGAGGGGCGTGGCCAGTGCTGCCGTCCTGTGGGATGTGGCTGACTGGACAGGATCAGGAGGCCAAGAAAAGAGATAGGTGGGGATCGTAGACATGGGGATCTCTGGGCATCTGGAACTCTGGCCCTAATACCTCCGAAAGGGCTCCTGCTGGGGGCTCAGGAGGGTTGACGCACACTGGTGCCATGGCCAAGCCTGACCTGTCTCTCTGCCCTTCAGTCTGTGCCGACAACAACCACGTACGGACGTGGTCTGTGACCCGATTTCGAGGCATGATCTCCACCCAGCCGGGTTCCACTCCATTAGCATCCTTCAAGATCCTGGCGCTGGAGTCAGCCGATGGGCATGGAGGCTGCAGTGCTGGCAATGACATTGGTACCTGCTGGTCCCTGTCCCTTGACTCCTTCCCACAGACCTGCTGTTGACCTCTGTACTCCCAGCCAACCCCACTCTGCCGGGCATTGATTCCCACTGACCATCTCCCGACTAGCCAGAGGCTGTTGATCCTTGCAAGCCCCTAGTTCTGCCTGCCTCTGACCAACTGTAGTAGCCTGTGAGCAGGATCTAGGTCTCGAAGTTGGCTCAGTAATGGGGAAAGGCTAGTGCCGTGGGGTGTGAAGGTCCTTCGGACTCTGGCTGGCCCTTACCCCGCCCCTGTCCACCTAGGTCCTTATGGTGAGCGGGATGACCAGCAGGTGTTCATCCAGAAAGTGGTGCCAAATGCCAGCCAGCTCTTTGTGCGTCTCTCCTCTACTGGGCAGCGGTGAGTACTGTCCTACCAGATGAGGCAAGGACAGGGAAAAGGAGCCTGAAAGTGGGGGAGACCTGAAGGAACAGAGGTTACAGGGTGAATGGGCCTCTGGGTTATGTGTGTGTTACACTGGAGAAATCCCAGGTCACTGTGCTGGACCTTAGACAGCTCAGGCAGATGTGTGGGAAGGGGGTGCAGGCAGAGGATTGGAGGTGGGATTTGGGTTGCATTAGAGGAGGTGAGGCGTGAATGGGCACAGAGGAGGCCATAGCAGGTGACCCTGAAAAGGAGGCCTGGAGTGTAGCTTGGGGAGGCCTTTTCAAAGAACTCTAAAGCTGAGTAGGAATAAGCAGAAGAAAGAGGAGAGAGAGTGTGTGCCTGCTGAGAACGGGGCATGTGCCAACACTGGGAAGAGCCACGCTGGGTAGTGGGCCTGGTCCTTGTGGAGGGCAACTGAGGCCTTTTTCTGAGTGCGTGGGAAGCTGTGTCTGTGTAAGGGGTTGGACAAGAGGTCCAGGCCAGGAATGACTTTGGGTCAAGGGCCTGCTGGGAGACAGTGATCTAAGAGATGCTGGGTGACCCGTGGGAGGTGGCAACTGGTGAGAGAAGCAGGGAGGGTTCTGAGGCCCCCTGGGATACGGAAATGTGGGTGGGAGCAGAATATCCGAGATGCTGAACAAAACCGGATCAAGGGAACTGGGGATGCAGCTCGGTCGGTCAGTTAAAGTGTGTGCTTCTCATGCATGAAGCTTTAGGTTTGCCCTCCAGTGCTAAGTAAACATAGTACGGTACATGCCTGTAACCCCAGCGCTCGGGAGGTAGAGGCAGGAGGATCGGAAGTTCAAAGCTGCCCCCAACTGCCTGGCTGGTTGCAAACCAGCACGGGCTACATGAGACCCTATAACAAACAAAATGAACAGTGACAGGGATGGATGAGGGTGGAGGCAGGCAGTGGAGGGATGGGACCTGAATGCTCAGAGGTGGAGACCATGAGGAGAGAGACCAGACTGAGTGACTCCTGCCCCCTTGCATCCATCCCACAGGGTATGTTCCGTTCGCTCCGTGGATGGCTCACCCACAACTGCCTTCACAGTGCTGGAATGTGAGGGCTCCAGGAGGTTGGGCTCCAGGCCCCGACGCTACCTGCTCACCGGCCAGGCCAATGGCAGCCTGGCCATGTGGGACCTGACTACCGCCATGGATGGCCTAGGCCAAGCCCCTGGTACTCTTTGCTCCATTTCAGTCCTGTCCCATGCCCCACCCTCCCATAGTTTCTCTTGCTAGGCCCCTGTCCTCTGGTGTCTTTGCCGTCCCATCCCCTTTGGACCTCTCTTGCCCTCCAGATCTTTCTTACCATTGCTTTTCCGAGTTCTCTCTCAGCCTCTGACCCCAGCTCATCCATTTCTACATCACTTTCTTCTCTCCAACTTCCAGTTGCTCTTGACCCGTGACCCCCATCTTACCTCTGACCCTGCTTCTTTGCCACCCCCCCAGCAGGTGGCCTGACAGAAGAAGAATTGATGGGCCAGCTGGAGCAGTGTGAACTGGCCCCATTGACTTCCTCTCGGAGCACGTTCCCCAGCCCCTCACCCAGGACCTCTCTTACCAGGTAGCTATGACTTCACCTCCCTCTCTGTGCAATGGAGACGACACGGTGACGGTGACGCGTGGGGACACTGAGTTTCCTTCCTTTCCTTTCAGTCTCCACTCAGCCTCCAGCAACACCTCCCTGTCGGGCCACAGAGGGAGCCCCAGCCCACCACAGGCAGAGGTTCGGCGCCGCGGGGCAGGAAGCTTTGTGGATCGGTGTCAGGAGCTGGTGAGGGGTACACCAGAGCCCCGGCGGCCACCAACTCCAGCCCCTCGGCCCTCCGCAGGTCTTGGGACTCCTCTGATGCCTCCCAAGAACACTCTTAATGAAACTTCCTTTTGAACCTAACCGCCACAGTGCCTTCATATGAATTGGCCCCAAAGGACTCAGTGGCTTCCTTTTGGAGTCAGGGCCAGGATGAAGTCACAGAGCTCTCTTAATCTTATTTTCTTAAAAGCCAAAATCACTTCCCTAATAAAACTCTTACTGCCAACACTTTGTATTCTTGGGATTTTTTTGGTGGTGGGGCTCCTCAGGAAAAGATAGAAATGTGGGGGCCAATTAGGTTCTAAGCCTTAAATTCAGAGACATTGCTATGGATGTGATTAATACTTTTAATTTTAGTACTGGGAAGGCAGAGACAGGTGAATCTTTATAGGCAGAGTTTTTCATCCAGGCTGCTAATCAGCTCTGTCCTGCTAGCCACTCCCCCAAATAACCACATAGAGACTTATTATTAATTATAAATGCTCGGCAAATAGCTTAGGCTTGTCTCCAGCCAGCGCTTACGACTTAACCCATTTCTATTAATCTATGTGTTACCCCCAGGCTCTTTTACCTCATTTATGAACTTTTCATATTGCTTTTTCTGATCTGGCTCTTAACTCCTCTGCCTCTGCCCTCCTTCCCAGCATTCTCTCTGCCTCAAAAAAAAAAAAAAATCCTGCCTAGCTATTAGCCAGTCAGCTCTTTATTAGCGATGAGAGCGATACGTCTTCACAGTATACAGAAGGACTATTCCACAGCAGATCTATGAGTTTGAGGCCAGCCTGCTAATTCCAGGACAGCTAGGACGATGTAGAGAGACCTTGTCTTTAAAAAGAAAAGAACAAAACAAATGTAAGAAACATCTGTCTTCTGGTTTAAGTAAAGAAAAGAATGTATTGGCTTACCTTCTGGCTTCCATTAGAGTTTAGAGCTGGCCACCGAGCCATGCCTCTGACGTTAAGCCCCATTTAAAGTAAGATTCCCAGGTGTATCTCACTGTCTCTTATTTTTGTCTGTTCTTGGGAGCTCCCCATTTCTCTCTCTTCTTTCTTTTTCTTCTTGCCTTCTCTGCTATTATAATCATAACTTCTCTGTTAATCATAACCATATTCACCCGATGATAAAGCTCTTTCTACATAGAAACAGCATTAAGAGTCTCCTGCTATCCGCTGCTGCCTTCTGCCGTGTTCCCGCGTTCCCTTGTGCATCTATAGAAACCTGCCGCCAGATAACCGGGTATATGTGAACCATGCCAAACCACGCACAAAATCCTAACAGCTTCAGGCTTATAATGGCTTTCTACCTCTTGCCCATTTCCTCTGGAATATTTTGTCTTTAGTCAAGAAGATTCCAGAAGACTCCTTACTGTCCCTGCCCCTTCTGGCAGTCAAAAAAAAAAAAGAAAGAATCACAGGACTGAGCTCATTGCGGTGATACACACCTCCAATGCCCGAATTCTGGAGGCTAAAAGGAGGATCTTAGTTTGAGAGGGTTAACCCTGCTAGCTTAACAGGTCTAGGACCCCCTAGGAGACATAATTGAGAGGAATTATGTAGCTTAGGTTTGCCTCTGTGCATTCCAAAGGATGGTCTAGGTTAGGTTCATTGAAATGGGAAGACCCACCCCAAATGTGGGCGGTACCATCCGTGGGCTAACTCTGACTTCATGAAAATGAGGGTGAGCTGAGCACCAGTGTGTTCCCTGACCATGACTTCCCCACCACACAGACTGGACCCTGACATGAACCAAATGTAAATCTTCCTGTAATTAGATTTTGCCAGGTATTTTTCATAACAAGAAACTAACACACAAATTAAGAGTCTGGTCTGGTCGGGCGGTGGTGACCCATGCCTTTAATCCCAGCAGAGGCAGGTGGGTTTCTGTGAGTTTCAAGGCCGGCCTGGTTTACATAGAGAATTGCAGGACAGCCAGAGCTACATTGAGACCCTGGGGGGAAAAGGGGGGGGGAAGGAGAGAGAGAGAGATGAGAGATCAGCCTTGGCTCCACAGAGAAACTTTGTTGCAAAACATTCATAAAAACAAATCACAGGGTTGGTTTTCATGGATTTGAATTGAGTCGGCAGGTTCCTGAATCAGTCCCTGCAGTCAGTATGATGATGGGTTTCCACAGTCCTAACCCGGGCCACGAGCCCTCAGAAATGAAGAAATGAGGTCAGTCCCATGTGAGCAGAGTGGAAAGTGGATCAGCCCTCATGAGGCAGAGGCAGGCGGATCTCTCTGAGTACAAGGCCAGCCCAGTTTAAATGATAAGTTCCAGGCCAGCCATGCTACATAGTGTGAGACCTGGCTTTAAAAAAAAAAAAAAATCAACAAAACAAATACCTCGGCAGAAGTCAGGGGATCGACCTATGATTCCTTACTAGCAGGAATGCTAAAAAATTAGAGAATGCAGAAATGAACCCAGGCTGTTGAGATGCAAAGAAGACATGAGGGAATATAATAATTCCCTGGAATCCATGTCATGGCAATATCATTCTTGTGCTCATGCCTAGAATCTTGCACTTCTGCATTTAAGGCAGGAAGATCAGGAGTTCGAGGCCATCCTCCAACACATGAGTTTGAAGCTAGACTGGGTTACATGAGCCACTGTCTTACTTCACAAAAACTCTAAAGTAGCATTGAGTTCTCTGGATTGCCAGAGCATCCGGACATAAATATTAAAAGGTGAATCATTCTAAAACCTGGGTGTTCTGGAATGCCCATGAATCCCAAACTCAGGATTTATATACATATACCAGGACAGTCAGAACACTATGTTCTGAGGGATATGTGTATGGTGGGGATTCTAAAGGCTATGTGGTAGCTAAGAATGTCAGGAAACATAAAATATGAGGAGCTTTGTAATGATCAGAGATTTAAGACACTGAGGTCCTTTTTTTCCATGCCAGAAAACTCTTTCATTTCTGGAATGCTCATGATTTTTGAAGAAACAGAGTAATTGTCAAATTAAAGTGCTTTTTTCCATAACAGTGTATGGAGGAGAGAGCAATGTGGAGAATCTTCTAGAATGCTATGGTCCAGAATTCTAGAGGGTATTGAAGTGTTGAGATTCTACTAGAATCCAGAAAATAAAATAAATACGATATAAAAAATAAGAAATAGGAACTGGAGACTCCAAATTCAGGCGGGGGAAGGGAAGCAGTACCATCTTTGCCATCCCCGGAAGTTGCAGTGGTGAGCCAGAGGCTGTTGCCTAGCAACGAGCATTGACGATGCCCTGGATCCTGGGCAGAAGGGAGAAATTTCGGCAGCGCCCCCAGCAAATGCTCCAGCCACAGGGTAGGATATGGGGAGGGGAGAAGCAGGTGAGGGACGTGATGTCCCACAGGGCTACATGAGCAGGGATTTGGGAGGCACACAATGACAGTACATGGAGCAGAGTTAATGGGTAAAGCGGTCACTCCATGATTGCACTGGGTCAGCCCACCCAATAGGCGTGAATGAGTCTCCTGACTGCCAACAGTCCTGCTCCTGGGTCTGTATGTCCCTGGACAGTGGGTGGGCCCTGGTTTCTAGGTGTTAATGTGGGGTGGAGGCATGTATTGCTCTGTGTGCTAGTAATAGTGTGAAGGTGGTTGTGTGAGTCAGCCCATGTGGCTCATTGCTGGGAGGGTGAGGTGTGGGTCCTGTATATCTTCCATTGGAAAAAACGGGAATTAAGGATGGCATGAATCTGGAACATTCCTTGTTCTCAATCTGAGGAGGCTGGTGCACTAGGGCTTCGGCGGCTGGAACCACAATATGCTTGAGGGCAGGGCTAATGCTTTATTTTAGTCAATGAGCCGACTGGTGTATGATAGGTACACACCTGCAATCCTCAAACATGGGAGATCATGGGAGGTGCAGATGCCCAAGGCCAACCCTAAGCAAATTTGAGGAAAAAACATTCTAACTACTGAAAGATGAGGCTTCAAACCTAGAAATGGAACACAGGGAGAGTAGAGTTTGGGATTCCAAGGGAAACCATACCCCCTTTGCCTGAAGCTCATGGGGGGGGGGGAGACGACCGAAGCCCTAAAGGTTTGTGAGGCTTACAGGGTGGGTGGGTACCTGAGGTTGGTTTGTCTGAAAAAGGTTCTTGCCATGCAGCCCTAGATGGCTCAGAATTTGTTATTAGACCAGGCTGGCCCTGGAGCTTCTCTGGCTCTCCTTTCCAAATGCTGGCATTCCAGGGCCTGCATTACCATCCCAGATGGAACTCAAGTTCACAGGGAAGGGAAGTTGAACTTGAGAACTACTGAGTTTGGAGGTTGTACGGAGTGCCTGGAGCATGGAACCCACTAAAGTGAGTGGGTGGGCTTAGGATCTCCTGTAGTCTAGGTTCCTCCTTGCCCCCCCAAAAGGAGGATTGGATGACTCCAAGAAAAAGGCTCTTGTTCTGGGCTTGTGAGGGTAGTTGGGGAAGACCTTAAGAAATGAGGCAGGGAAGGGGTTCTGGTGTCTTCTAGGGACCAAAGCAGAAAGGGGTGTGGGAGGGGTAGAGCTGGGAGTCGTCAGGGAGTCATATGGTCAAGGGCGTAGCCTGGAGTCACAGAAGGGTAGAACTTGGGAGGGACAAGTCTTTGCAGATGGTGAGGCTGAAACAGCGGCCTTGGGAAAGGGCCCGTCTTTCTAGAAGGTTTAATGTGGGCGACAGAGAGGACACCTGGGTCAAGTGTATGATTAGTATGTCAATACTACATTCTTGTTTCTCCGAGATTTGGGATGGCAGAGGAGGAGGTAAGGGAACTGTATGTAGCCCAGGCTGGCCTGGAACTCAGGATCTCCCTGCCTTTCCCTGGGGAGTGCCACCGGTTCATCAGCAGAGTCCGGTCTCTTACCTGGTAGGTGGGTACCTGGGAAACTATCCGTTCCATTAGCCAGACAGCTACATTCTAACAGAATCACCCCAAGCACGGAGCGAGGGGTGAGGCCTGCCAGCCTAAGTCCAGCTTAGGGGACCTGAACCGCCCTGTGCATCCATCACGGTGGAGACCGCTTTTGTCACTGGGGCCTTCAGGCCCAAGAGATCCACTGGCAGTCAGTACCTGATTTCTGAAATCCACCCACCTCCAGAACTCCCCGCCCCGCACCTGTCCATCTAACCCCTCCCCTGTCGCGAACCGATTGGCCTCTCTCAGGGCGCTGGCAGCGCAGGGATCTGATTGGCGGGAAGTTTCACAGCCCCAGGCTTGCACTATGGAGAAAGTGAGTCGGCCTCCGGCTGGGGCGGGGGAGGGGGCGGGGCTGGGGCCAGGCCGATCCGGACCCACTGGACACACTGCCCTCCCGGACTCTGCACCCGACAGGATGCTCCGGTCTGGCCTCGGTGGCCACCTCCCCCTCCTCCTCCTCCTGCTGCTGATTTCAGCCTCCACCTCTGCTAGCAGCCCTAGCCCCAGCCCCACCCTCAGCTCTAGCCAGGCCGTCGAGGACAAGGTGGTCCGGGGCCACCAGGCTGGGTAAGCCCATTGCAGACTCCTCTTTCTCCTGCATGCTGCACCCAGTAAGTCTGGTGGTCCCGGAGGAGCAAGACCTTCCGATTTACAAAGCAAATGTTTTTAGCAGGATGCTACGGCCAAAGCTCTTTGATCTCTGACCCGATTTTGCTGGTGTTAAAATTCAAAAAGCGCTGAGCGTATGAAGAGGGCTCCCCTCCAGGGTGGTGGGGTGGATGAGGCTCCAGTTAATTCCCGAGTTTATTGGGGGAGAGAACCCCGTTTGTTACTACGGTAAGGCTTCGAGTTGTCTTAGAATAAGATGGGTGGGGCCCTTGAAGAGTCTGGAGCTCCCCAAGTTTCTTGAGTGTTCGAGGGTCCTGGAAGGTCGTGGTGAGATCTTAAAGAAAAATCACCCTGTTGTGTGGGTTTCTAGGGACGCTGGATTAATTGGAAAGGACTTCTGGATTCTTCTAATGGGTTAGAAAGACGCGAACGGGCCCTTGGCAGGGACGCTGGGGGAACCTGTATAGGGGATCCTCGGGTTTTCTGATGCTCTGCTTTGCTGAGATCGTAGCTCATTGGGATTGAATGAATTAGGAATGATTCGGTGGCGAGATCCGGGAGAGTTTATTAATTTGGGGGTTATAGGCACCCGTCTCGTCTGCGGGTGACAGGATCGGAGGAGACGGTCTGCCTAGAACCCCGGTCCTGCTGCTGGCAGCCCTGCGCTCCGTTACAAAGGCCGTGGGCTCCGCTCCCGCGCGGGCCTCGGTCTCTGGGAATGCATTTAGTAACCCGAGCCGTGCAGGGGGGCGGGACTGGGAAGGGGTTAACCTGGAGAAAAAGCGGGAGGGATGGCGACAGGATCGGAGGGTCTCGGAGGCTCCCCTGGGGCAGCCTGCTACCCCACTGAGCCCCATTCACCTGGAAAGGCGCCGAGCAAAGGATTCTCTTTCTCAGCATCTTCCAGGGTTGGTCTCTCTGGGTCTGGACGTGCACCTTCGTTCCTCGTCCCCCTTTAACTTAGGGATAATGGACTTGTCTGAGGAGGGGGGCTGGGTTGTGACATTCTGGCAGTGGAGCTGATGGGTCTACCGCTGAGACCCTGTGGCAAGGAGACACGTCCAGGAAAGACCCTTTCCTCTCTAACGCTGAAGTCCAAGGACCAGGAGACGCTGGTCCCAGGACGTCCAGCCTGGAAAGACGGGAACCGGATCGGGGTCGGGCCTCAGGATTCCCGATCCTGGACTTCGGTACCCTCTTCCACCTCAGCACTGAGCTGGACCCACAGTCTTAAGGGGACACCGCGGTGCACAGCCTCCGAGGTCTGTGTATGTGGCGCCACCTACCGGCCGGGCTCAGGATGGCTGCTGAGCCCCGACTCGAGACGAATTAGTGGGCGGAGTTCTACATCCCAGACAGTCCCGGCTTAGAGATGCACTTTGAAGAGTTCTTAAAAATCATTTTAACCCTGGCGTGGTGGCTTCCTATGTAACCTTAGCATTAGAGGGGATGAAGAAGGAGGACTGTGGTGAGAACTTCCTGGGCTACACAGTATGTTCTAGACCAGCCAGGACTACCGTGAATGACCTGTCTCAAAATGATAAGGATGAGTTCGAGGCCAGCCGGAGCTACATAATGAGTATTGAATAATGATGACTGATGATGGCGAATTTCATAAGATACACTGATGCAAATTTTTTGTAGTCGTTGCTAAAATTTAGGCCAGTTTTTCCCCTCGAGTTGCAAGGGCATGCAGAGAAGTGCCTCCAGTTACCCGCTTGATTTCTTCTCTGTGATCCATGCCTGTCTTCTTTTGGGGAGCCTTGGGGGCGCTAGGCGCCTGAATATATCCACTCTCCTATTTACAGCGTTGCCGCCTATCGCTGCTGCCTAGGCCAGACACCTAGGAGAAGCAACTTCAGTAGAGGTGGGTTCTTCCACGTGGGATATGGGTAGGGATGAGACGCCATCTTCCCCAACCCCATGCAAAATGAGACGTGGATGCATTTCGATAGAGGCTCAGCCTCCTCGGTTCTCCACTGAGTTTCTGGTTGTCTCTGAAGCTTCTTGCAGGGTCCGGAACTGCCCACCCGACAGGTGCACAAGTCTCCAGGGGTGCCTGACCCCAACACCTCCAGTGCCCAGCCCTAGCCCCGTGGAAAAGAAGGGACAGGTGTCCCTCAACTGGCAGCCACTGACGTAAGCATATGATTTCTTCCACTCCTGGACCTTCCCTCAGGGACATCTAGCCTTGCCTCTCACAACACACATACACTGGGTCTTCCACGGTCAGACACTCCATTTCTTTTTACTTTTTTCTCTGCCTAGCTTATTCACTGGGTCTTTGCATCTGTACATGCGCACGCGTGTACACACACACACACACACACACACACACACACACACACACACACACACACACTTTTCTTTCCATCCACCTCATCACTCTGTTACTGCTATATCCCTTCCATTTCATCTCCCCCTCCCCCCTTCATAGTCTTTCTCTGAAGAACATTCAAGGTTTGCTCCCTATAAAAGGGCTGGGAGCAGTGTTGAGCAGGGGCATTTCTAGAAGTGCCTATCTATGGCTTAGCAGGCCCTTTCCTTGAGGTGAGGGGACCAGTTTAACAGTGGTGACAACCTCTTCCGCCCTCTTCCCCGGCAGACTGCAGGAGGCCCGAGCCCTGCTGAAGCAAAGGCGGCCCCCGGGGCCGTCGGCCCGGGCATTGCTGAAAAGGAGGCCCCCACATCGCGCCCCTGCCGGCCAGGCCCGGGGTAAGAACATCCGCCCTTCCTCCGCGTAGGGGGTGGAGGGGAGTGGTTCCGGGCCAGATAAAGCCGTCTGGTTCCCACGGTGCTGCCGCCGCCAACTAGTCCCCCCTTTGTAGCTCAGTCTACCCCACTCCCCAGGACGCGGCCACCTCTAGGGACCCCTGCGTCCGGCAGTATGAGGTGAGCCAGGGACAGAACTAGACGCAAGCCAAAGGCTCTGACCCATCGGGGTGGGGCCGGGAAGCCAGGCGTCCGGGCTCCTGTGACTGAAGGTGGGGGGGCAACTCGCCCAGCAGAGAGCGAGGCTGAACCAGTCCAGACAACAAAAGCGATTGTACGGGTTGGCGCCTGCCCGGGCACAGAATGCCCAAGATTGCGGGACGGCTGGGGGCCAAAGACCTTCCCCTCTTACATGCCAGACCCTTCCTTGGCCCTGTTCGTACTTCAGCTCTGTACCCCAGATTAGAACACTCTATAGACTCAGCCACCCTCAGAAGCCCCCTCCTGCTGTGTGGCCTTCAGCCCAGAAGCATCCCCTCCTTCCTAAAATTTTCCAGATGTGAGTCCCAGACCAGATGTGAGGACCCCCACCCACGGTCTGAACCCATACCTTTATCTATTGCGTCCTCACCTGATGCAACATCTTCAGGTGTAACCCTCATAGCATCATCCTCTCCAGAACCCGACCTTTCTAATTCCTTTATGTGGCCTGTGCACCGACCCTTCTCATCACCCACAGATGCCTCATCTCGTTGCCCACATGGGCCATCCAACCTTGTCCTCTATCTAGACGACGTCCCTGTAACTAGCAGAGGACCAGCCTTTAGCTGGCTCCCCAAATGCGGTCCCCATTGCTGATGAATTTCCTCTGTACGGATTCAACTCTGTATGTGCGTAAACCCGCCCGCCCCCACCTGTTCCCTTCCCTGGTACTTCCCTTGCGGGCCTCATCCACTTGTTGGAGCGCGGGTGGGAGCAGAGGGGGCGCCCTCCCCTTCCCCCTATGAGTCTAGCGCCCAGCCTTCGCGCCTCTGGCTAAGCGCCCAGCCCCACGCGCCCCCGCGCGGCCGCCCGGGAGGGAGCGGTGGGGGGGGTGCTGAGCGGGGGCGCGGCCGCCCTCCCCCGCGGGCGGGCGGGCGGGCGAGCGGGCGGGCGCGGCCGGGCCCCTCGGGCGGGTTGGGGCGGCGGCGCGGTGGAGCGCGGCGCTGCAGCCATGGCGGGCGGCGCGCGGCTGCTCTGGGTGTCGCTATTGGTGCTGCTGGGGCCGCGGCCCGGGCTGGGCCGACCCCGAGAGCGACTCCGCGTGCGCTTCACCCCCGCCGTGTGCGGCCTGCGTTGCATCCACGGGCCCACCGGCTCCCGCTGTACCCCGACCTGCGCGCCCCGCAACACCACCAGCGTGGACAGCGGCGCGCCCGGCGGGGCGGCCCCGGGGGGACCCGGCTTCCGCGCCTGTGAGTGCGGGGTAGTGCTCCCGAGGGAGGAGTGCCTAGAGGGAGGATCCCCCGGAGACAATGCCCTTGGGATCAGGAGCCCAGATTTCTTGTACAGATGTGCTGGGGAGTCCATGGGGTATTTGAAGAAGGGGGCTCCGAATTCCTGGTTTGGGAAGTGGGTCCCCAGGGCGCTGATTTCAGGAGCAATGAGAGGTGAAGGGTCTGGGACTTTCATCGCTTTCAGTCAAGGCGGGGAATCTCAGAATTGAGGGACCTGGGAACTTTTGGGAAGGGGTCCAAATTCGGAGTTAGCAGGGTGTGTGTTTCAGGGTCGCATGGGGGATGTCTCAAGTTTCTGTGTCTGTCTTTGGGAAGGGGAGAATAGTCCGGCATGGGATTGCCTGTGATGAAGAGCTAAGCGGGAGGGGGCCCAGAAAAGACAAGACTGTCTTTCGGCAAGTTCTGAATTACCGCGGATCCACGTGCGACAGATATCCAGATAGGAGGCCTGGGGAAAGGGCGCCCCCTGGGGGAGCAGGGGACGAGCTTGCGCTTCAGCCATCCCTAGATAAGGGGAGCACTCTGGGGTTCAGGTGAGGTCGGGAGGGCGCGCCACCTGCTATCTCAGGCTGTGGGGGTGGGATGGTTTTCTGGGGGTCGGGTTTTACTTGCCTCCCGCTCCTCACGCCCTCTGGAATGGGGAGTGGGGCCCCTGGCGCCGAGAACTCGCCCAGGCTGGCCCCCAGCCAGCCCAACCCGGCCGGCGTGAGCTCATCTCCCGCCTGAGCCCCCGCCCGCTACCACTCCCTCTCTCCGCCCCTTCCTCCCTCTTTCCTTCACTCTCTCCGGGCCCAGCCCCAACTCGCCCGTGCCAGGCGCCGTGCCCAGGCGGGTGCCAAGCCCCTGGAGGCACAAGGAGGGACATGTGAAGGCGGGCTGACCTCGTCAAGACCCTGATGTCCTTAGCTCCCTGTTCTTCCAACGGTGTGGAACATGAAGTTAGCTTTGCCCATCTATCACTAAGCCCCTGGTATGGGCACCCTGAACTGGGGGGGGGGGGCTCTGCATTCAAGCCAAGAGCAGGCAATGGAATGACTTAAGAGACTAAGAAATGTCCCTAACCTTGGTGGCTTCTACCTGTCAGAGACATCATTTGGCCATTTTGCTTCCCAGTTGAACCCCTTCTTAAATTTAAAGAACCTCACAAAGGTCCCTGGAGTCCAGGCTTAATGCTCCTGACCTGTCCGGGTCAAACACTCCAGGAACTCCTCAGAAGTTCCATCTTCGTCTGAGGGGGGGATTCCTCCAAGCTGTGCCCTTCCCTGGAGAACTCAGCATTGTCTTCCAGGGGCTTAACATTTCCCCAGAAACCAAGCACTACCCTAAGTGGAGATAACTCCCCCCCCCATCCCTAATGCAGATTTCTGATTCCCTTCTTCAAGTTCTGTCCCACCCCCTCTCTAGAAACTTTGGATTTCTATCTTCAGGGAACCCCAGAATTGGTCTCGACCCTCCCAAGAACACTTCAGAGACTAGCTGATCACAGCCACTAATCAAAAGAAACAACCAGGCCCTTAGCTAAGGGGTAGGACTTTCTTTCCAGAGTCCTAAGGTACCAGCAACTTTGAGACTCTTACTATGTTGGAAACTTCCAGGCTCCCTTTCTCCTTGTCCTTAGCACCCTCACATGGGCCACACCCCCGCCTCCAGAAAGTACTAGAACCTTGTTTTCTAGGCAACTCTCCGAAAGGACTTGAAAGACTTAGTTGAAAGCCCAGATTTGTTCTGAGCTAGCCTCTCTCTGTCTCTTGAGAACTGCCGAGTACTGCCTCCACGCCCATACCTTGCGAGGACGCCTGTCCCTCAACTCGTCTAAATTGAGGGGTCCCCCCCTGCTTTCTTTTGTATGGTTGGGGCTCAGAAAATCCCACACACACCTCCCCGGACAGCCCTGGCTGCCTGCTTTCTGCTTCCCCTGTGCGCAGCTGTCTCCAGCTGTTTTCAGCAGCCCCAGGGGAGGAAAGGAGGGGGGTGCCCTCGAAAGACACGTCCGGCCTCCTTTGGCTCAGCAGTCCGGGGCTCCCCAAGGGTCCGGAATGCGGAGACGACGCCCTGCCTCCGCTGCACCCCCTTTCTTTGTTTACCCCGCCGCACAGCTGGCAGTGCCCCGCCCAGAGGTGGCCTGGGGCCCAGAGAGGGCGCGCGGAGGGGAGTAGAGGCTGGTCCCCGCTAGTTGCCCCGCCCGATGCTACTGAAGGCAGGGAGGGAAGGCTCAAACTCTGCAGACTGTCTGAAAGAGTAGGTGGGACTAAGTCTCCTAGCTCTTAGGAGGGGCTCAAAGTGAGTGGGCGGGGCTGAAGCTACCAGGTGTCTCGGTTAGGAGGATCGCACCGTCTCAGGTAGAAGGCCATGTGGGCCGGACTAGACAGGAGAGCCTGGCCAAAGGGAAAAGCTGGGACGTCTTGGATTCCATCTAAGGAGGCAGAAAGGGGAGGTGTTGGTTTGGGCAAAGAGGGCCACGGTGGGTGGAGGTAACCCAGTGGGCGGGAATAGCCCTGTGTGGGCGGGGCTAGGATGCCTGAACTCTGCCAGAAAATGGGAAAATGAATGAAAAGGGAGGGAAGGAGGAGCGAGCCCACTTAGTAGACGGGACTAAAATAAAATAAAAACTGAACATAGAAGCTTGGTGTGGTGGTGGCATACTGCTGTAATCCCGAAAGTTGGGAATCGGAGGCAGGGGGATCAGGAGTTCAAGCACAGGCTATATAGTGAGTTTTTGAGGTCAGCCTGGACTACATCATCCCCTCCCTCAAAACACGAAAGCAAAAAGACGCCTAAGGTGGAGAGATGTAGGATGAAGGTATCTTGAGGGCCTCCAGCACTGGAACTGAGTTAGCTTAGGTTCATCTGGACACAGAGCTGACTTCCGGGAGTAGTACTGATGTTTTGTGTCTTTCCTCTCTTCTCAGACCTGTGTCCCTTGATCTGTCACAACGGTGGTGTGTGTGTGAAGCCTGACCGCTGCCTCTGTCCCCCGGATTTCGCTGGCAAATTCTGCCAACTGCATTCCTCGGGGGCCCGGCCTCCGGCCCCAGCCATGCCGGGCCTTACCCGTTCCGTGTACACCATGCCACTAGCCAACCACCGCGACGATGAACATGGTGAGGAGAATTTAGTCAAAGGGGGCCCTCTGATCCCGCTTTCACTTGAGGAACTAGACCATTCTCTGACCAAGCCTGTTGCCTTCTCTGCTACCGTCCCAAGCCCGGTTTGGTAGCTTCCATCACTCGGGATGCAGAGGCAGGAGGATCTCTGAATATTGCCGGCAAGATTACAAGCCCCCCATCCCCAGACAGCCACCCAAATATCAAGTTCTGGTCCTCAGCTCACCTCTCCAATCAAGTCCCCCAGCACGTAGAGTAGACATGCCCTTGCCCCTCTTGCCTCTGCACAGGTGTAGCATCGATGGTGAGCGTGCACGTGGAGCATCCTCAGGAGGCCTCAGTCGTGGTGCACCAGGTGGAACGTGTGTCCGGCCCCTGGGAGGAGGCGAACCCCGAAGCCCTAGCCAGAGCCGAAGCGGCCGCCCGGGCCGAGGCGGCGGCGCCCTACACAGTGCTGGCCCAGAGCGCGCCGCGAGAGGACGGTTACTCGGACGCCTCCGGCTTCGGTTACTGTTTCAGGGAATTGCGCGGAAGCGAAGTGAGACCAGGCCGGCGGGCGGGCGGGGGTGGGGGGGAGGGGGACCCCTAAAGCGTGCCACCGCGCGGGGGCGCGCTCACGCATCGCTTCTCCAACAGTGCGCGTCGCCGCTGCCCGGGCTCCGGACTCAGGAAGTTTGCTGCCGAGGGGAGGGCCTGGCCTGGGGTGTTCACGATTGTCAGCCGTGCTCGGAGCACCAGGGTAAGCCCCAGGTCATCCCCAAACCTCGCCTCTTCTCCTCCGGGCACAGATGAACTTCAATCACAAATTCCAGCTATCCTTAGCTTGGTACGGGGGCCATTTCTGTTCTGGATTTTGTTTTTCCATACCGTTGAGTCCATTTACCCCAGTTTTCTGATTTGGGTCACACTTGGTCTTATCCGTGCGTTTTTAGCTCCTCTGATGTTACCTATTAGGCTGCCAAAGGGAGGCTGATTTGGTACTCAAACCACACCTCACTTCCTTTAGCCCTCTGCACTTCAAAACCGCTTGGCTGTCTCCTTGCCAACCTGCCCCCGCCCCGACCCCTCCCCTCTCCACAGGGAACTCCCACCGAGTGAATGGCCCAAATGGACCTTGTCCAACCGGCTTCGAGAGGGTTAATGGGTCCTGCGTAGGTAAGGCACGGCAGGGGAGGGAGGCGGGGCTGCCAGGGATGCGGTCCAAAAACTTCGATTCTTGCAGATGTGGATGAGTGCGCCACAGGTGGGCGTTGCCAGCACGGGGAGTGTGCCAACACTCGTGGCGGGTACACGTGTGTGTGTCCGGACGGTTTCCTGCTGGACTCTTCCCGTAGCAGCTGCATCTGTAAGCCACCAGGAGGGGCGTTCTGCAGCTGGCTCCCAAACCGCTGCTGACCTCAGAACTCATGTCCCCTTAGTCCCCCAAGATATCCAAACCCTTCGAGACTTTCAGGTCCCTCTCAGATTTATTCTGGACCTTCAGACAGATCTCTGTGATGACTCCAGAAGCCTCCTCCCCAGACCTCAAACCATTTACATCCAAGCCCCCCTAGACTCCCAGAATCTTGAGTTCCCTTAAGATCTCCAAATTCTCTCAGCCCCTTGGCCTCCAGACGTCTTTCAGATTCTGATGTTCAGCCCTTTAAGCCCTGGGCACCCTCGGTTGTCTTTCGGCCCCTCCCCCCAGCCTTCCCTAAATGCCCCTTGCATCTACCTGCTAAATCTTCCTTGGGACCATTCCCCTATTCCTCCCTCCCGTTGAACTCCTCACCCTCCCTGAAGAATTTCCTCCCATCCCCCAGCCCAACACGTGATCTCGGAGGCGAAGGGGCCCTGCTACCGAGTGCTTCATGATGGCGGATGCTCCCTGCCCATTCTTCGAAATATCACCAAGCAAATCTGCTGCTGTAGCCGTGTGGGCAAAGCTTGGGGCCGGGGCTGCCAGCTCTGCCCCCCTTATGGTTCAGGTGAGCTAGTCTGACCTACCCATCCCTTCCTCACAGATAAACACACAAGAGTCTCTGTAGGCCCAGCGGTCTTTAGTATCTAAGGTTCAGCACCTTCAAACAACCTGGCTGTGCCTTGGTCACACTGGCAACCTCTGACCACTTCATCGTCCTAGACGCAGCCCTGGGCTTCACCTCTGCCCCTTAGTCACACCCACTCCTGGGTCACATAACCTTAAAGTTAGGTTAACCAGAACTCTCTGCCACCATCCCAAATGAGGAAAACCCTCATGGTTCTATCATAGGCTTCCAGAGCACCTTATTCTTTGGCCACTACACTACTCCATCCAGCATATAAACCAGACTCCTGACATTAGCTCAGATCAAGCTTTGTTCCCAACCATGGCCTGCTCAAGGCTCACAAGATCCCATCTGCCTTCTCTCCCAACCCCTTATCTTGTCCTCAGAGGGTTTCCGAGAGATCTGTCCAGCTGGCCCTGGTTACCACTATTCAGCCTCTGACCTTCGTTACAACACCAGACCCTTGAGCCAGGATCCACCTCGAGTGCCCTTCACTCAACCACGTGCCCCACCAGCCACTGCTAGACCACCCTCAGGTGAGCTAAATCCTGAATGGAGGATTTTCCTGGTGCTGCCTGGGGTCCATAGGAATCAGAGAGGAGCAAGACAGGACGCCTACATTTAGATCCTCATACAAATGTTCTTTCTTTATCAGGCTTTCCTCCTACCCGGCCACGGCCTGAACCCCGGCCACAGCCTGAGCCTCGGCCACGACCTGAACCACAGCCTCGGCCACGACCTGAACCACAGCCTCAGCCTCGGCCTGAGCACCAGCCTCGACCTGAACCGCAGCCTGGTCCTGAACCTCCCCTGCCCAGCACCCCTGCTTGGACTGGCCCAGAGAGTCCTGAATCAGGTGCTGTAGGAATCTGAGGGTGGTATCCAAAATACTGTGAAGTTCTTTGGGCAAGGCTTCAGAGTGGAAAGTGTTGGGAAAGATAAAAGACATGAGGAAGGATGGGGAGGGGGCGAATTTGAAGGCTGGGTTCCCTCAGGTACTAGAGTCACAATTAGGCTCCAGTTTTCGTTAAAGGAGCAGTTAAATCCTAAAACACCACCTAAAATGGGCATCTTGAGAGGCTTCAAGATAATACCTCTAAAGTATGGGATTATGAAGAATGTAGGGAGGGGACACTCATAAAGGTCTCTTAAAGGAGCTAAGGGCACTGCTCTGGGATGGAAAGAATAAGTTCAGAGTTATGGGAGCCCCTGCTGACTGGCTCCCCTAGGTCCCTCCTCCAGCGTGTGCCAGCGCAACCCCCAGGTTTGCGGTCCCGGACGCTGCGTTCCCCGGCCCAGTGGCTACACCTGTGCGTGCGACCCAGGTTTCCGGCTCAGCCCCCAGGGCACCCGCTGCATAGGTGAGCTGGGCAGAGGGGATTCAGCGAAGCTCGGGGCTGTAGTGGAGAGCCCTCTGCTTGGCCACCACGTAACTAGCCTGCTTCGTGCTCTCAAGACGTAGATGAATGTCGCCGCGTGCCCATGCCCTGTGCTCCCGGGCGCTGCGAGAACACACCAGGCAGCTTTCGCTGTGTGTGCGGCCCAGGCTTCCGAGCAGGCCCGCGGGCTACAGAGTGCCTGGGTGAGAAGAATCCCGCCTTGCCGGGCCTCAGGCTCCACCCCTGCTTGGGTCTTTGCTCTCCCTGCAGAAGGGCTCAAGGCTGCTCCTTCACTTCCCAACGCCGGTCCAGCACTCTGTTCTGCCTTGACCAATGCTCCAAAATCAGCTGGGCCCCACCTACAGTGCACCTAACCTGGTCCTTCCTTTGCCTATGGCCCAGCTTTTGTCCAAATCCTGTCCAAGCTCTGCTCTCACTAGCCCCGCCCTCCCTATCTGGACTAGCTCCGCCTCCAGGCCCCGTTTGAGTTCTACAATTTCTGCAAATTACTGTGACTACGAATCCTGATTCCACCCTCCCAGCTCTCACCCCAAATGCCCGTTCGTTCTCTGCCTCTATCCCTGCCTTCCTTTTCTTCCTTTGGGCCACAAGATTCCCGGATCCTGTCTTCTCTAAATTTGTCCCCTCCCACTAACTTGCTCTCGGCTGCCATCCTATCCAGCCCTTGTACTAACTTCTGGGCTCGATCTCCGCCCTCTCTGTAAGCCTACCCACTCTAGCTCCGCCTACCTCCTTAGCCCCGCCTCCGACTAGCTTTGGTCCTTGCTTCGCCCCTCCCTTGTCCTGGCCCCTGCTGCTCCTCCCAAGGCCTGACATCTTCTCTCAGGGCTCAGAGACCCTAGCCTTTGGGTTCTGCCCACAGATGTGGACGAATGCCAGCGCGTGCCGCCGCCGTGTGACCACGGGCGCTGTGAGAACAAACCAGGGAGTTTCCTATGTGTGTGTCCCGCCGGCTACCAGGCAGCACCTCACGGAGCCAGCTGCCAAGGTGAGGGTCTGGGAGGGGACAGACAGAAAGAGGGTGTGTAAGGTGAGGGATGGATAGGTATTGGTGAGGATGGAGAAACTGAGCAATGGGGCCAAGGGTGGCTTACTGGGGTGGGGGTGGGGACACGCAGAGCAGGGTTAGGGAAACCAAGTGTAGTGCCCTGGATTGGATGGAAAGGCCGAGTGATGGAAAATGGAAGGGCTGGATCATGGAAGATGGAGACGCAGATGGAGAGGGGACAGAGATGTGAGTAATTAGGAAAGGTGGCTGAGTTATAGAAGATAAATGGAAGTTCAATTCATGGAGACCGGCGAGGCAGAGTTCCAGGAACCCTACACAAGTCTGTTAGGATTGCTGGAGGATAGAGAATCTGCATGACAGGAAGGAAGAATAAGGGAACAAGCAGTGTGTAGCATGGCGTGGGGGGGGGGGGACGGGACATGAATCACACCAGAGACCCTGGGGTTTTCTTGCTTCACACAGATGTGGACGAATGCACCCAGAGCCCAGGCCTCTGCGGCCGTGGGGTCTGTGAAAACCTGCCCGGCTCTTTCCGCTGTGTTTGCCCGGCTGGCTTCCGTGGCTCAACGTGTGAAGAAGATGTGGATGAATGTGCCCAGCAGCCTCCACCGTGTGGGCCAGGTCGCTGCGACAACACGGCAGGCTCATTCCACTGTGCCTGCCCAGCTGGCTTCCGTTCCCGAGGACCAGGGGCCCCCTGCCAAGGTGAGGATGCTGAGCCCAGGCCTGCAGCACCATGGCATGGCTTGCTGTGGGGGATGGAGAGAGACATTAAGAGTAGGGAGGCCTTAGGATGGACCCTGTGACTGGGAGGTCAGTCAGGTGAGTGAGAAAGCTGGGCAGATCTGACTGAATTCTCTCTTCTTTCCCTTCTTCCAACTGATGTAGTGGCAACCTTGAACTCATGACCCCTGTCTCTGCCTCCTGAGTGTCCACCTACAATTAATGCCTGACCTTCTTCCCGTCTAAAAACCATATCTATTTGTTTATTTTAGGCAAGGGGAGGAGGGTGTAAGAGAATGGGTGGGCCTGTGACACTATGAGAGGTCAGTGGACAGCTTACTGGAGTCCATTATCTTTCTCCGCCATGCGGGTCTCAGGGATGGAACCCTGGACAGCAGTCCCAATGAAGGCGTGTCTCACCACCCTATTTTGAATGATAGTGTTGTATGGTGGAGACCATAAAGCAGAAACAACCGTAGCAGGGACATAGACAATGGACTTGGTCCTAGTAACTAGATTTGACTCTATCCTTCTGGAAAGAGAACCCAGCCTCGAAAGGCCCAGAAGGCTGGGTTAAGAGTAGAATGCTGGCTATCGTGGTGCTTCCTGTCTGGACCCCCCAGCACTCAGGAGGCTGAGGCAGGAGGATTGGTGTGAGTTAAAGCCAGTCTGGGCTCCAGTGTGAGATCTTGTCTCAGACAGAAGCTGAAGTGTTGGGGTAGATGGGGATGGCAGTAGAGAGGGGTCCGGGGCCGCCGCCTCAGCTTGACTGATCTCTTCTGCCCAGATGTGGATGAGTGTGCCCGAAGCCCCTCGCCCTGCGCCTACGGCCGTTGTGAGAACTCAGAAGGAAGCTTCCATTGCCTCTGCCCTACCGGCTTCCAAGCCAATGCTGCCGGCTCTGAGTGCGAGGGTGAGGCCGGGGAGGGAGGGAGGGGTGTGGGTGGGTGAGGAGGCCTGGGAGCACCTCCTCAAGACCACTCTCTCCCCGATTCTCAGATGTGGATGAGTGTGAGAACCACCTGGCGTGTCCTGGGCAGGAATGTGTGAACTCACAGGGCTCCTTCCAATGCCGGGCTTGTCCTGTTGGCCACCACCTACACCGTGGCAGATGCACTGGTGAGATCAGGCCCAGCTGGGACTTGGGACCTGTATCTTAACCCTGATCCTCAGAGTTTTAACCCCTGACCCGGTTGGTGACCCTGACTTGACCCATAACTTGGGACCTGGATCTCAAGTCCCCTTGCATGGACTATGACAATCAAGTCCATGTCACCCTCACCTGCAATGCCCGACTTGACTACACTCTTGACCCTGTGTGACTCCTTACTGTAACCTAGGGACATGTGACTCACTTGGGTCATTTTGGTGCTAACCATGACCCTTGTTGACAACCCCTAACCTTGACTCTCAGCAATAACACATTTCTGAGCCCTCACTCTCTTCTGGCCCTAAATATGGCCCATGACCCTAAATTTGACTGTGTCATTTGATCCAAAACAAAAAACCCCTACGATCCTGACCATTTTATTCCAGTCCACAACCCTTCTCTCAGAATCTCTTCCCTGGAAACTGGGTATATGATCCTTGACCCTGACACCCACCCCTATCATCAGGCAGGATTCTGGACCCTGGCTATAACCTCTGACTCCAGCTTACTCTGACACATTTATTTAGCAGAATTTTACCCAATAATCCTAGTCCATAACGCCCCAGTTCATCCCTTACCTCAGTTGATTTCTGATCTCCAGTACCAATATAGAGTCTGTTTCCGTGACCCCAGGATCCCCGTACCGGGAGTCTCAGATATCCAGATGCATGGAATGTCTAATCCGGGAGCACTCATTTGTCCCCCAAGATCCTCTCCTAGGACTTTGCTCTAGTGTACCCCTTCTGAGCGCCCCCCCCCCCCCACTGCTCTCACAGATGTGGATGAATGCAGTTCGGGCATCCCTTGTGGTCTCCACGGCCAGTGCACAAACACAGAAGGTTCCTTCCACTGCAGCTGCGCTCCAGGATATCGGGCGCCATCTGGTCGACCTGGGCCTTGTGCGGGTGAGAGAGTTTACTTGAGTCCGGCCTGGATTCTTGGGCAAAGCCCATTCGAGATGTAAAATGGATTAAGAAAGGAGTTTTCAACTTAGTCGTCAACTTTTCGACTTGGGTGGTAGGATTACATTACGGCCAAGGCTTCCTTTGGGGTTCCAACCGTCCAACCTTGACCTTTATGTGCCCTAGACATAAACGAGTGTCTGGAAGGTGATTTCTGCTTCCCCCATGGAGAGTGCCTCAACACCGATGGTTCCTTTGCTTGTACTTGTGCCCCTGGCTACCGGCCTGGACCGCGAGGAGCTTCTTGTCTGGGTCAGTCCCCAGGCTGTATCTGAGTGAGCTTGGAAAGGGTGGCCTAACAGCAGTAAAATAAAGGACAAAGAGGCAGGGGACTCTTTTTGGCCGATTTGGGGGAAACTACATGGCTTATTGGGGTGGAGCTTCCTGAGGCCTGGAGGGGTAAGAACATATCAGAAAAAGTTGGAGCCTGACAGGTAGTGATTAGAGGCGGGGCTTGCAAGAAAAGGCAGGGCCTAAAGCAGATTGGGTGAGACCTTTTAAGCCTTTGGAGCTTGGAGGGTCGGGATGGGGGAATTGGAGGGGCGTGGCCCTGCATTTCAGATGCCCTGTCCTGCAGATGTGGATGAGTGTGAAGAGGAGGACCTTTGTCAGAGCGGCATCTGTACCAACACTGATGGGTCCTTCGAGTGCATCTGTCCGCCTGGACACCGGGCTGGCCCAGATCTTGCCTCCTGCCTTGGTGAGATGTCTCACTCCTCTGCCTCTGTGCTTCTCTGCTTCTCCTTCCTGATTTTCCTGCTCCCTCTTTCTCTCCCTGGCTTGTCTTCAGACATCGACGAATGTCGTGAACGGGGACCTGCCCTGTGTGGGTCTCAGCGCTGTGAAAATTCTCCTGGCTCCTACCGTTGTGTGCGGGACTGCGATCCTGGCTACCACCCTGGCCCTGAGGGCACCTGTGATGGTGAGGCAGACCTCCCCGCCACCCCCCCCCCCAAATTTGTGACTGGTTGTTTGAGTCTGCTCCCTGGGAACCAGAGGAGAGAGAGCATGCCTCAAAAACCTAGAGGAGTTTTGAGGCTAACACTTCCTTTCTCCCCTCTCTGTTCTCTGGTAGAAATTAGCCACTGCTCCGTGCGTGTGCTTAATTATGGAGTGGGGGCTCTTTTATCAGGAATCAGGACAAGCCGGATGCTCTCCCCTTACTGAACTGCTCTAATATATTTTTGAGGGGCGCATTGCTGTGTGGATAAGTATTTTCCATAACCCACGAAACAAAACTATTGTGGGTTGCATTTCCCTCCCCAGTGGCTAAACCTCTGACTCCTGTAAATAGAATTTCCTAAGATCTCAATCATTAATTTCAAAGATTTCAGTAAATACTTGCTGGATGCCAGGCATTGGAGTCACAACAGGAAGTGAGCCAAATAAAACCCTTGCCTCCTTGAGCTAATAGGGCTCATAGGTAACTATGTAAATGAATTCAGGAACCATTCCACAGAAAACTGAGGACCTTGTGTGACAGGAGCTGTTGATGCTTGACAGCAAAAAATCCTTATTGGTGTGAGGTTTGCATGGTCACTCTGCAAACTGATCATTTTACAGATACAATGCCAAGGTTGCTTTGTTCAGACAATGTCTTGCTGTGGGGTACATGCTGACTTTCAATTTGTTTTTTGGTTTGAGATAGCCTGCATCCTCCACACACATTCGCATGGGTGTGGGTGTGTGTAGCTCTTGCTGGCTTGGAATTCACTGTTGTAGGATATACTTGCCTGGGACTTACAGCAATCCTCCTGCTTCAGCCTTACTAAGTTTTAGCCATGCATCAAACACCTGGCTATGTCTCCCAAGTGCTGTGATTGTAAGCATGTGCTACCATGCTGAGCTTAAAGTCAGGATTAAGAAACAGGTTATGGCGGCTCGGCCATTAAGAGCACTGACTTCTCTTCCAGAGGACCCTGGTTCAATTCCCAGTACTCACGTGACAGCTCACAACTGTCTATAAATCCAGTTCTAGAAGATCTGACACCCTCACAAAGACATACTTGCAGGCAAAACACAAATTTTAAGAAAAAGAAAAAAGAAAGAAAGCCTATGAGCTGGACATGGTGATGCATGCCTTTAATCTCAGTACTTAGGAGGCAGAGGCAGGCATGTTTATGAGTTAAGGGCCAACCTGGTCTACAAAGTGTTCCAAGACAGCCAGGGCTATTGTACAAATTCTACTTGGTATTATTAATAAAAACCCAGAGGCAGATATTGGGGAAAAGCTGAAAGATCAGAGAGACAGAGAAATAAGCCACAGCCACTTCCCACCCAGCCACTCCTCATGAATCATCAGACTGAATGCCCCTGAGTCCTCAGCAGAAAGGGAAGCAGATGCAGGCAAAGGGGTCATCTCTTGCCTCCTTCTACAACTTTCCTAGTGCTAGGATTGAATATGTGTGCTACCTGGCCCTATTTGGCCTTGAACTCACAGAGATCCAGATGTATCTCAGCCTTTGCCTCCCTCCTCGTTCTGGGATTAAAGATGTGTCACCGCTGCCTGCCCTCTGTGGCTAGCTCTGTGGGTGGCTCTGTCTTCCGATCTTCAGGCAAACATTATTAGCTACACCACATATCACCACACAGAGCTACGCAGAGAAACCCCAGTCTTGGAAAAACAAACAAATGGCCAAAAACTCAGGAAGAGGGTAAGAGACTGAGAATGTCTCTCAGTTCATAGACGTTTGCCTCAAATGCAAGACAGACAGATTTATCCAGTGATAAATCATAAACTGATCGCTGTCCTGTGATCCCAGCATCAGGGAAATGGAGGCTGGAAGTCAGAAGTTTGGGGTCATCTTTGGCTACATAGCAAGTCTGAGGCCAGTTTAAGCTACACAAGACCCTAAATAAAAAAAATATAATGCTGGTTTTAAAGGGAGGGTAAATAGGTGGGATGGCATCCACTCCCACAATCCCAGGAATTGAAAGGTGGAGGCAGGAGGAATTTATGGTTTACCTTGGCTGCACAGGATTCAAGGCCAGCTTGGTCTACCTGAGGCCCTGCCTCTAAAACAAAACAAAATTGAAAACGGAAAAAAAATAATCCGGGCATGGTGGTATATGGCTGGCAGATAGATCTCTGTGAGTTCAAGGCCAGGCTGGTCCCCATAGTGAATTCCTGGACAGCCAGGGCTCCTTAGGGACACCCTGTCTCATTAAAAAAAGGAGGAGGAGGAGGAGGAGGAGGAGGAGGAGGAGGAGGAGGAGGAGGAGGAGGAAGGAAGTAGAGGTCATGGATGAATTTGAAAGGGAGTCAGGAGCGGGGAGTGGAGAGGTCGGGGAATTCATTGGAACAGTGAAAAGAATTGGTGGAAATGATGTAAACACAGTACTCGTGTGAAATTCTCAGCAACAACAAAAAAAGGCGGGGCGAGAAGAAAAAATAAATGGGCAGATGTGACAGGGCAGTGGGAGGCTCGGCTTCGATATGCGTAGGTAAAATGAGTTTGCAGGGGGCTGTGCACACAGCTGGGGGGGGGGGAACCATGTCTGGCAGCGGGACCCCCTTTGAGCGGGTTAGGAAATGGCCGTGAGGTACTAGCAGTGGATCGAATGGCAGGCTCGGGAACTTGTCAGTCTTAGCGGAAGCGGCTTTAGGGACCCCTCCCCCCATTTCGAGGCCTTCGACTTCCCTCTCTTGCAGACATAGATGAGTGCCAAGAGTATGGCTCTGCGATTTGTGGAGCGCAGCGCTGTGAGAATACTCCCGGTTCCTACCGCTGCACCCCAGCCTGCGACCCTGGCTACCAGCCCACACCAGGGGGCGGATGTCAGGGTGGGTGTCCACCGGGTAGTAGGTGGGATGGGGAGGGGATTCAAGGCTTAGATCTGGCCTTATTGGAATGGTCTGCTGATGCTCACAGATGTGGATGAGTGCCGGAACCGGTCCTTCTGTGGTGCCCACGCCGTGTGCCAGAACCTGCCTGGCTCCTTCCAGTGCGTCTGTGACCAAGGCTACGAGGCGGCACGGGATGGACGTCACTGCGTGGGTAAGGGACTGCAGGGGTGGGTGGGACCAGAGTGGGAGTAGATTGGTCTGGCCCTGCCCGTCTCCACTCTCGTGGAAATATGCGGAGTTGCAGAATTAGAATCTAAGGTCCGAGGCATACCAGTTAAAAACATCCTACAGTGCCAAGCATGGTGGCTCACTTCTGGGAGGCAGAAACAAGAAGATTGTTTGTGAGTTCGAGGCCAGCCTGAGCTACATAGCAAATTCCAGGCTAGCCTGGGCAATAGGGTATGACCCTGTTTTCCCAAAAAAAAAAAAAAAAAAAAAAAAAATCAAGGGATAGAAATTACTTGTTTGTTTGCTTGCTTCTTTTTAAAGATTTATTCATTTTATTTTATTTTATGGGTGTTTTTACTACATATATTTATGCGCACCACGTTTGTACCTGGTGCCCACAAAAGTCAGAAGAAGGTATCGGTTGTGCTGGAACTGGAGTTACTGATGGTTGCGAGCCGCCATGGGGGTGCTGGGAATTGAGCCCTGAGTTATCTGCAAGAGTAGTCAGAACTCTCAACCACCGAGACAGCTTTCTCTCCAGCCTCTAGATTAAGTTTTGTACAAGCGTTAAAAAATTTTTTTCTCTCAGTGAAATAGCACCCCAAATCCTTCTGGCCAGGTTTTTTGTTTTGTTTTGTTCCTTCAGGGGAAGGGGGTCTAACACTTTGAACTCACTGTGTAGACATGAATGGCCTCCAAATTTGGATCCTCCTGCTCCTCTTCTGAAGGGCTGGGGTAGCAGGTCTGTGTTATCACACACAGCTTCAGCCCAATTTTTACATCTTGTTTGGAAATGGGATCACTAAATCTCCAAGGCTGGCCTTCGACTCACCTTGCAGGCCTTGAATCTGTGAAACACCTGCCTCAACCTCCCTAATAGCTAGGATTACAGCTATGGGCCTCCAGATCTGACAAAAAATTTCTACACACAACAAATAGAGATTATTGTATGGTGCTCCCCTGCACGCCCAAAATGTAGATTCTGTCATCATCATTATTATCATTAGTATCATTATTATTATTATCATCATCATCATCATCATTATTATCATTAGTATTATTATTTAGTATACCTGCTCTCTCACATATCCATCGATAAATGTTTGGGGGTTTTAAGGGTTTGTTTTTGAGAAAAGAATCTTACTCCAGCCTTGACTGGCCTTGAACTCACTACTTAGACAAGGCTGGCCCTGAACTCACTACATAGACCAGGCTGGTCCCAAACTCACTCCATAAAACATGTTGGCCTTCAGTTTGCATTGACCCTTCTACCTTTGTCTCCTAAGTGTTGGAACTACAGTCGCGAGCCAGTCTGCAGTCTGCACACCATTAATTGCAGCTCATTATGTCTTTACGGATATTTTAATTAGAGGCCCGATGAATGTGGAGGGCAGGGGACAACCATGTGGGTCCCTGGGGATCAAAATCAGGTCATTAGCATTGGCAGCAAGTGAGAGAATTTACCTTCTGAGCCATCTCACTGGCCCTAGAGACCAGATATATAATGAAGTGCATGAGATGGAGTTGTATATCCGTTAGGTTTTCACAAATGCAAACAGACTTTACTAGTCTTTCTTTTTGGATGGAGAGATGAGGGATGAAACAGGATCTTATTATGAAGCCCAGACTGGCCTTAAACTAACAGTAATCAGTGGTTTTACTTATGATTGTTTTTTGGGGGGGGTTGTTTTTTCTCTTTCTTTTTCTTTTCTTGAGGTGCTGGGGATTGAACCTGGGTCCCTTCATATGCTAGTTAGGCCTTCCACCACTGAGATCCGTCCCCCACAGCCTTTACTTGCTAAGAGAGAACTGAGAAAGCATGGAAGGCATGGAGAATGGCTCAGCTCTTAGCTGAGCAGATTGCTATTTTAGAGGACTTGCATTTGGTTCCCAGCACCCATGTCAGGAGGCTCACGGCCACTTGTAACTCCAGCTCCAGGAGACCTGTCACCTCTGGCCTCTGAGGGCATCTGCATTCACATGCATATATCCACATATAGATGCACACATATATGCTTGATTAAAAAGCAATATATATATAGCTGGGTGGTGCTGGTGCACACCTTTAATCCCAGCACTTGAGAGGCAGAGGCAGGCGGATCTCTGAGTTTGAGGCCAGCCTGGTGTACAGAGTGAGTTTCAGGACAGCCAGGCTACACAGAGGAAACAAACAAACAAACAAACAAACAAACAAAAACCAACCCTACGTGTGTGTCTGTGTGTGTGTAATGTGTATGTTTCACTTGAGTATATATGTCTGGGTAGTACATGTGTGCCTCATGCTCTTGGAAAAACACACACACACACACATACATACATACATACATACGTACGTGTGTGTGTGTGTGTGTGTGTGTGCGTGTGTGTGTGTGTGTGTGTGTGTGATTTTTCTGAGACAGGCTTTCACCAAATAACTCTATGTGGCCTGGATCAAGCTATCTTTGTATTGTCCACAGAGATCAACTGCCTTCTGTGTGCTGGGATTATACACTTGCTGCTCTAGCAAAGAATCAGGTTCAGTTCCCATCACTCACAATGTAACTCCAGTTCCAGAAGATCTGCTGCCCTTTTCTGACCTCTGAGGGTACCAGGCACTCATGTGATTCACATACATATAGGCAGGCAGACACTCAAAACATAAAATAAAATTTTAAAAAAAGCTGGAACGATTGGGAGGAATTGACATGGAAAAGTCTGAGTCCAGATGTTAACTGGGGCCAAGAACTGCAGAAAAGCTGTCTCCATCTGTCGGGATTGTTTTTAGGCAGTGGCAGGTGGCCCCAGCTCTTTCTGGGCTGACAGCCTCGGCCTGGCAGCTGTAGAGCTAAGGAGGTGACCCAGAAAGTCTGAGACTGGCTTTGATTGGCATGAAGAGGTCATTGCCTGCCTCTGACCCGGAGAATCAATGTAAGCTGATTGGTTCTGCCTCAGTGGAGACTTGGCTGTACTTGGGATGTATGAGATTTGGCTGTACTCAGAATGCATGGGGTCGACTTGGAAGCTCAGAGAATTTCCAAGAGAAAATTCTTCTAACCAGAAGAAAAGTAGACAATAGGGTCTGGGCTGTTAGAAAAAAAAAAAATCCACTTTGAGAGATGTAAATTTGTTTCAGCAGTTAAGAGCAACTTCTGATCTTTCAGAGGACTGGGGTTCTGTTCCCATACCCACATGCTAGCTCACAATCATCTATAATCCAGTTCCTAGGGATCCAACACCTTCTCCTGGTCTCCACTGGAACCATGCACATGGCATACATACAAACATGCGCGCGTGCGCGCGCGCGCGCGCACACACACACACACACACACACACACACACACACGCATACAAATACACACACATACAAGCACAAACTCATACACAGATGCAGACACAAATGCATATACACACGCATAGACACAGAGACACATATACATACACAGAGACACAGACAGACACACATGCACACACATACACACACACACAGCCGCACACAGAGACACACATACATACAGAGGCACACACATACACACAAACACACACACACACTTTTTTAAAATTTACATTGTGAACCAAGTGTAATGGTGCATGTGTCTAATGCCAGCCTCCTAGCAAACTGAAGTAGGGTTACCACAAGGCTGAGGGCAGCCTGAGCTATTCAGGGAACTCCAAAATACCCAGGGTTAGAGAGTAAAACCGTTTTGTTGTTGTTTTGGTTGGTTGGTTTGTTTGTTTTCAAGACAAGATTTCTGTGCATTGCCATGGAACTCTGTAGCCCAGGCTGGCCTCGAACTCAGAGCTCTGCCTGCCTCTGCCTCCTGAGTGGTGGAATTAATGGCGTGCTCCACCGCCACCTGGTGGATTTTGTTTTTTATGAAAGAATGGACAACAAGAAGCTGGGAATGTCAGCTCATGCATATAAAACTGATATTCGGGAGGCAGAGGCAGGAGGATTGCCATGAATTAAAGGCCAGCCTGGGCTACATAGTAATCCAGGCTACACAGTGAGATCCTACCTCAAAAGACATATATCTGGATAGAGAGAGATTAGAGTCTGTTGTATTAAGTTTCTGGCCTGGACTTTCGGGCCTAGCCCAGAGGTTTGGACCCGCTCACAGCCCCACTGCTGCTTAGGCCCAAGTAATCACACCGATGCTATATTAATTTTACACTGATTGGCCTGGGACCCAGGCATATAACTTGCTAACGCTATACTCTTAATCTAATCCATGATTCTTATCATGTTCAGCCATGCAGCTCGATACTTTTTCTCAGAGCAGCATAGGTGTCCTCTGCACCTGCTTCTCTGGTCTGTCTGTGGCATCTCTGCTCTGTTCTGCCTGTTCCCAGAGTTTTCTTAGCCACGCCCACACTTCTGTGTGCCTTCAGGCATCACCATTTTTATTAAACTAGTTGGCAGGACAATTATCTACAATGTAACAACATAATAGCACTACAATAATCCATTATATTTAAATATTTATTTATCTATATGTGTATTTATTTACTTACTGGTTTTTTGAGACGGTTTCTCTTGTAGACCAGGATGGCCTCAGACTTGCAGAGATCCACTTGCCTATGCTTCCCAAGTGCTGGGAGTAAAGACATGAGCTACTATATGTGACTTGAATATTTTTATTTTATGTATATAGTGTTTATCTATATCACATGCATGTAGTCCCTGTAGAAGCCAGAAGAAGGCATCAGATCCCCTGGAACTGGAGTTCCAGACAGTTGGGAACCACCTTGTGGGTACTGGGAACTGAACCCCGGACCTCTGCAAGAGCAGCCAGTGCTCTTAACTGCTGGGCCATCTCTCCAGCCCCTTCTGTTACAGTTGAAATCTTGGATTTCTCAAATCACAGAAGTTCATAGTGTGGCCCCCCTCTTGCTCTATTTTCTGCTCACAGATGTGAACGAGTGTGAGACACTACAGGGGGTGTGTGGCTCTGCGGTGTGTGAAAATGTCGAAGGCTCCTTCCTGTGTGTCTGCCCCAGCAGCCCTGAGGAGTTTGACCCCATGACTGGACGCTGTGTTCCCCCACGAACGTCTGCTGGTAAGGCTCATGTGTCTACTTAAAAATGCTTGCTGGTCCTGTGGGAAAATTATATGGTTCAACCACAGTGTGTGTGTGTGTGTGTGTGTGTGTGTGTGTGTGTGTGTGTGTGTTGATATCTTCCATCAGTCAAATGTTATATATTTTTAAAAATTTTCCTGTTTTGAAGTTTTTAACTATTTTAGTTTTTTTTTTAAGTGTTCTATAAAGTTTATTTTTATTTGTGTGTGGAGAGTGGGTATATATGTGCATGTGTGTGGGTGTCCAGAAGGTCACATGGGTGCTAAGGACCTGATTCCTCCATAAGGGCAACAAGTGACCTTAATTACTGAGCCATCTCTTTAGCTTTAAGTTATTTGTTAAAATTTGATTCTTGTGTGTGATGTCATGGGTACATGCGTGTAGACATGGTTGTGTTCCATGATGTGCATGTGGAGGTCGTAGGACAATTTTTATCTCTCTCCCTCTACCTTTTCCGTGGCCTCCTGGGATTGAACTCAAATCGACAGGCTTCCACAATAAGTACCTTTACCCAATGGGTCATTTTGAAAGCCCATTTTTTTTCCCGGTAAGGTCTCATGTAGCTCAGGCTGGCCACAAATAGCTGAGATGGCTTTGAACACCCTGTCTTTACTATCTAAGTGCTGAGATCACAGACATGTGTCACTACACCGGGCTTATGTGGTACTGAGAATCAAACTCTGAATTTTGTTCACGTCAGGCAAGCACTCTACCAAGTGAGACCCAGCTTCAGCCCTAGATGCTATTGCTTTAAATAAACAAATATACAAACATGCAGGGTGATGTGGATAATCTGCAAATGAGCAACAGCTTTCCCCTGGCTGCAGTCCTACAGCCTTTGGCAGGATATTAGACTTATTCAAGAGAATGAGATCCTGGCCCAAACTCTTAGATCCTTCTTTCGGGATGCAAGTGTAGGCCAATCAGCATGATCAGGCCCTCTCTGCTCACTGGGAAGACAGTAGCAAGCAGAAAGGCTTGATCTCTGTCCTGATGGTCTCAGAATCCAACAGAGAACTAGCTAAGCCAGGTGCGTAAGACCCGTCTGCGGCTACTCGACAAGCTGAGGTGGGGCTAAAAGTTAAAGGCTATAAAGTGAGTTCAATGACAGCCTGGGCAATGTAGTCAGGTCTTCCTTGTCTCCAAAAAAAGTAAAAGTTAGCTAGGTATATATAGTTCAGTGGCAGAGTACTTGTCTATACCCCAACAGTCAAAGGCTGAGGTATGGTTCAGCAATGGAAAAATTATCTTGAATTCCCCACTGAGGGGCTGGGGATGTGGCTCAGTGGTAGAGCCCCTGTCTAGAATTCCCCATGGGGGGTTGGGGTGTGGCTCAGTGGTAGAGCCACTGCCTAGAATCCCCCAGTGAGGGGCTGGGGTGTGGCTCAGTGGTAGAGCCCCTGCCTAGAATCCCCCAGTGAGGGGCTGGGGGTGTGGCTCAGTGGTAGAGCCCCTGCCTAGAATCCCCCAGTGAGGGGCTGGGGGTGTGGCTCAGTGGTAGAGCCACTGCCTAGAATCCCCCAGTGAGGGGCTGGGGTGTGGCTCAGTGGTAGAGCCCCTGCCTAGAATCCCCCAGTGAGGGGCTGGGGGTGTGGCTCAGTGGTAGAGCCCCTGCCTAGAATCCCCCAGTGAGGGGCTGGGGGTGTGGCTCAGTGGTAGAGCCCCTGCCTAGAATCCCCCAGTGAGGGGCTGGGGGTGTGGCTCAGTGGTAGAGCCCCTGCCTAGAATCCCCCAGTGAGGGGCTGGGGGTGTGGCTCAGTGGTAGAGCCCCTGCCTAGAATCCCCCAGTGAGGGGCTGGGGGTGTGGCTCAGTGGTAGAGCCCCTGCCTAGAATCCCCCAGTGAGGGGCTGGGGTGTGACTCAGTGATAGAGCCCCTGCCTAGAATCCCTCAGTGAGGGGCTGGGGGTGTGACTCAGTGGTAGAGCCCCTGCCTAGAATCCCCCAGTGAGGGGCTGGGGTGTGGCTCAGTGGTAGAGCCCCTGCCTAGAATCCCCCAGTGAGGGGCTGGAGACATAGCTCAGCAATAAAGGTCTTGTCTGGTATGCTCAAAGCCCCGTGTTCAATCCCCAGTAGTGGGGAAAATAATCCATAAGATATCCCTAGCTAATGATGAAACAGAGAAATCTGGACTGACTGGGAGGATGACAGAACAGAGGGATCTATAAAGGAGATGATTCCCAGGCCAGCATGAGAAGAGGCTTTGGGAGGGATTCTGAAGGGTCAGTGTCTGAACTAAGTGTGATGAACGGAAACAGGGAGCTGAAGGGTGTGGTGTGGTGGGTGGAGGGGCACTCCGTAGCTGTCTGTGTAGCTGTGACCTGACTATGAGGCAGAGGAGAGGTTTATCCTGGCTCATGCTTTGAAGGTGTAGTCCATCTGTGGGGGACACGTGACCGTGTCGGCAGGAGTGTGTATCTTCTCGCTCACTGCGTTAGGATCGTCAGGAAGCAACAAAGGAGACCTCGGATTTTAGTTGGCTTTTCTCTTCCCCCCTTTTCAGTTCAGGTCCTAGCCCATGGGAGACTGCTGTGGGTCTTCTGGAAGTCTCTTAAGAAATGCTCTCAGACAGACTCAGAGGGTGTACCTCACTAATGCCATGGACAGTTACTTTTCCTCGGGACATATAGCATCATGGACCAGTTTCAACCAAGAAGGAGTTTGAAATCTCCCTAGGGATGCTGTGTGGAAGTCCTGAAGGGTTGGAGCAGGAGAGGACAGGGCTGGACTGAACCAGGAGCTTGGCGGCAAGAGAGACAGTGGGTGGGAGAAACATCTGAGAGCCACGAGACTGCTTGGGGGGTGGGGGGAGGTGTGTTTGATCCAGTCTGGGGCAAGCTGGGTATGTAGACTCAAGTCCCAGGAAAGCACAGGAAATCACCTGTCCCCACCTGAGGGGACACCTAAAAAGGGTGAGGTTGTAAAGAAAATGATTCAGAAGTGACAGGACATAGTGAGTGTCCAAAATGAAGCTGGGCATGGTGGCTCACACCTGTAATTCCAGCACTTAGAGGCCGAGGCAGGAGAACTCTGTGAGTTTCTGGCCAGGCTAGCCTACTAAATAATACTGATTAAAAATATAATTTGACTGGGCGGCGGTACCCAGGAGGCGGAGACAGGTGGATCTCTATAAGTTCGAGACCAGCCTGATCTACAAACTGAATCCAGGACAGCCAGAGCAACACAGGAAACCCTGTCTTGGAAAACAAAGAAAACCCAAAAAACAAATATATGTGCGCAATATAATATACATAATAATTATATGTTATCATTTAGGTTTTAAAGTCCTTGCCTAACATCCATGGGGCTCTCTCTAGGTTTAGGTGTAATGGGGCACACTTACAATCCCAGCCTTCTTGAGAAGAATCCAGAGTGTGATGTCATCCTGAGTTTGATGAGACTTCATCTGTCCCCCCTCAGCCCTACATGTGCTGTCTTGTTCTACTGGTGGCTGGTACCCTCTGGGTCTGTTTTTCTCCATCGTTGTCATGGAAGAGCAGAAGCCAACATATTCCTAGCTACAGGCATTTGTTTCTTTAGGCACGTTCCCAGGCTCACAACCCCAAGCACCTGCCAGCCCCCTTCCAGCCAGGCCTCCACCCCCGCCAGCACCTCGAAGACCCAGCCCTCCCAGGCAGGGTCCGGTGAGCAGTGGACGTCGTGAGTGCTACTTTGACACAGCAGCTCCAGATGCCTGTGACAATATCTTGGCCAGAAATGTGACCTGGTCAGAGTGCTGCTGTACTGTGGGCGAAGGCTGGGGCAGTGGCTGCCGTATCCAGCAGTGCCCGGGCACTGAGACAGGTGGGCATGGGCTGCGGGGAGACAATGGGACCCAGCTCTGGATGGAGATGAGCGGGTACAGAGCCTGGAAAGGGGATGTGTTTAGGTCTAGGATTGAGTACAGGAACCATCAGCCACCGGGTGGGCACCGGCTGGGGTGAAGCGGATGTTAACCGGTCTGGGCATCAGCATTTGGTAGGGGCTAAAGCCAGTGGGCTCTGACAAGGACTGGGGCTTGGCTTTCCGAGTTCATCCTTGCTTTTATGTGCAGCTGAGTACCAGTCATTATGTCCTCACGGCCGGGGCTACCTGGTGCCCAGCGGAGACCTGAGCGCCCGGAGAGGTAAGGCCAGACTTCATCCCCCCACTCACCCTCAACCCCTAAATCCAGCTCTGTCTCACCCTGCCTCAGTTTCTTCCTGCTTTCTTGCTTTCTTCTTTATTTATCTGTTTTTGAGGCATGAATCTCACTAGTAGTCCAGACAGGCCTCAAACGTGTGAGCTTCTTCCTTCCTCTTCTCCTCCCCTCCTCTTCCTCTAGACCAGGCTGGCCTCGAACTCAAGAGATCCACCTGCCTCTGCCTCCTGAGCACTGCCTGGGCTTAAAGGTGGACACCACCAACACCCAGTTCTCCTTTCTGTCTTTCGTTTTTCCCTTTCTTTTTGAAAGATTTATTATGCAGACAGTGTTCTGCCTGCAGGCCAGAAGAGGGTACCAGATGTCACTCTAGATGGATGTGAGCCACCATGTGGGAATTGAACTCAGGACCTCTGGAAGAGCAGCCTGTGCTCATAACCTCTGAGCCGCCTCTCCAGTCCCCCCTCCTTTCGTTCCTCCTTGTTAATTTGTGTTTTTGGTTACAGGGTCAGGGAGCCCAGGCTAGCCAAGAATTGCTGTGCAGCAGAGGCTGACCTGGAACTCCCGTTCTTCTGAATTCCACCTTTTGACAAGCATGCTTCAATATACCTGGCTCCGTGTTCTGTCTCTTCCTTTGTTCCACTTAAGGGTCTCCTCTGCCTCAGGCTCCTGCCTGGTTCCAGTTCTCTTGACTCAGCTTCTGGGTGCCATTGCTGTGACTGGCTATCCCACGCTCCCGTCTCCCCCAGATCACACACCCCCCCCCCCCCTTCATCTCTCTCCACCTTTTCCTGCAGATGTGGATGAATGTCAGCTCTTCCAGGACCAGGTGTGCAAGAGCGGCGTGTGTGTGAACACTGCCCCGGGCTACTCTTGCTACTGCAGCAATGGATTCTACTATCATGCACAGCGGCTGGAGTGCGTTGGTATGAACCCCTCCTTCCCCCACCCCCCGCCCACCCCCAGCTCTGGCTTTGCCAGTCCCAAATAGGAATGTGGCTATCCCAGCAGGAAGTCCTTCCGAAGTCTAGACTGCATCCATCACTCTGTCTGGGGAAACGTGAAAGGGAGTTTATTCTTGTAATCGCCTCCTCCCCCATCCCGTGCCTTTTCAGATAATGATGAATGCGCTGACGAAGAACCCGCTTGTGAAGGCGGCCGCTGCGTCAACACCGTGGGCTCCTACCATTGCACCTGCGAACCCCCCCTGGTGCTGGACGGATCCCGGCGCCGCTGCGTCTCCAACGAGAGCCAGAGTCTCGGTAACCCCGCCCACAGACCCGCCCCGCTCCAACCCTGCTTTCAGCCCCTAGATCCAGCCCAGCCTCCAGCGGTTGCTTTGGGACACGCCTTCTTCAAGGCCACGCCCCTAGTGCCTGGATAGGCTCAGAGTTGGGCGTTTTGCTTATTTATTTTTTCAAGACTGCATTTAACTCCATAGCCCTGGATTTCTCAGAGACTCGCCTACAACTGCCTCCAGAGGGTTGGGATTAAAGCCGTGAGCCATAAGGCCTCTGACCCACATTGGTTTGCTCCCCCCACCCCCAAATCATCAATATAGCGTGGGCTGACCGGGAACTCATAGAAATCCTCCTGCCTCAGCCCTCTAATTGCGAGCATTACAGGTGTGAGAGGACAGGGTTTACTTTTCTTTCAAGGTAACGAGAGCTGGTGGTTGAAAGTAAAAGTTTTAGTGATGACCTTAAATGTTCTTACCGTGTATACCCACACACATTTCTTGGGTCCCAAGTTCCTTTTTTAAGTGCAGATTTTCACTATGTAGCCCAGGCTAGCCTTCTTGCCTCAGCCTCTTCGTTTACTGGGATTACAGGCCTGCTCTCCTACACCTGCTCTTTTGGTTTTTCCTCTCTCTATTTCTCCCTCTGTCTCTGTCCACCTACCTTAGGTCTCCCTCTCACACTCCGTGTCTCCCTTTGCCTTGGTCCTTGGCCCCAAATTTTCTTTTCCCATTTTCTGTTCCTACAAACATCTCTAAATGTTGAGGCTTCATCTAAACAATGCTCAGGGTGCAGGGTGTGGTGGTGCATACCTGTGATCCTAGCTACCTAAGAGATGGATGAAGGAAGACCCCGAGTCTGGGCCAGCCTGAGCTACATAGAGAGACCATTTCAGACAGAGAGAGAGCGAGCAGGGAAATAAAACAGCTACCCCCATGTCACAGAACCCTCTGGAGGCTGGACTTAGGTCTATGTGGGAGTCCGCCCTGATGAGTCTGTCATTGCCTGTAGATGACAATCTGGGAGTATGCTGGCAGGAAGTGGGCCCTGACCTTGTTTGTAGTCGTCCGCGACTAGACCGACAGGCCACCTACACAGAGTGCTGCTGCCTATACGGTGAAGCCTGGGGCATGGACTGTGCTCTCTGCCCTGCCCAGGACTCAGGTACTGTATACCTCTACCCTGCCCCCAAAGGACACCTCTTGGTGTCTTTCCGTGCATTGCAGCCTATCCCAAAATCTTGGCCACAATCCTAAAGACTTCTAAATGTCAGAAACAGAAATCTCAAGGCCTGAGTCAGCAGCTCCCATAGATCCAGACCCATCGTCTCTGAGGACGGTCATCCTAAATCCTGGTTTCTAGATATACCCTGCCCCTCAAGACACAATCTTGTCAGACAGCCTTCTCCAGACACTCCTGGGCCCTTAGATCTCAACACCAGTTTTTCCCACGATGACTATTCTGCTCTTTAGTCTGCTCATAGCTCTTAAGAGCTACTAACACTCATTCCTTACACACACATACACGCACACACACCGGGTTATCAAGATTCCAACACAGTCCCAAAGATCTCTAGTTCCTCCCTACTAGCCCCTAAAATCATGAGCCCAAAGTTCCAGGGCTTGATTCCTCCAGATCCAGACATTCAAGCTCCCTCCAGTCACCTTTGTTTGGCCCCTTAGGTGTTCAGCCAGCCCTTTGACTCTCCTTCCATAAAACACCTTGGTCTCATTTCTTCAGGTTCCTAGCCCTAGCTTCCATGGGTCCCCCAAATTCCTGCACCTTAGACTATGATTACCTGCAGCCTGGGAATACTGGATCCCAGGATCTCAGAATTCCAGAATCATCTAAGGCCTAAATCTCAGAGCAGGCCCTTCCCCAAGCTTCCCAGCATTTCTTCAGTGGGTACTGACTGTGGCATGTCTTGGCTTCTGTTCACAGATGATTTCGAGGCCCTTTGCAATGTGCTACGCCCCCCGGCATACGGCCCACCGCGCCCAGGAGGCTTTGGACTCCCCTATGAATATGGCCCAGACATAGGCCCACCTTACCAGAGTCTCCCTTATGGGCCAGATCTGTATCCACCACCTGTGCTCCCCTACGACCCCTACCCACCCCCTCCCGGGCCCTTTGCCCGTCGGGAGGCCCCGTATGGCGCCCCACCCTTCGACATGCCTGACTTTGAGGATGATGGTGGCCCCTATGGTGAGTCGGAGGCTCCTGCTCCACCCAGCCGAGACACTGGCTGGCCATATCGATCGAGAGATACCCGTGGTTCCTTCCCAGAGCCTGAAGAGTCCTCTGAGCGTGGAGGGTATACAGGTGAGCAGTGCGGTCAGACATACTAAGTAGACACACACGCACACGCACGCACACACACACCAAAAAAAAAAAAAAATCCCGCAAGGTGGGGGCTATGCTGAAAGAGAAGGCAAGTGAGTCAGGGTCAGGACAACTTGAAAGTTTCGACTCATGCTTGTAATCCTAGCCTTAGAGAGGCAGAGGCTGGAAACTTGCTGTAAATTGAGGCCATCCTGAGATCCATAGCAAGTGAGCATGGTAAACGGTTTTGGCACAGCGCCCCCTGCAGTCTGGGAGAGGGAAGGGCGGCTTAGATTGGAATCCACACAGCCTGGGATGCCAGGGGCCAAGGAGGAAGGCAACCAAGGGACCGTAGGTGGAGATCTCCAGTGACAGCTCCCTGTGTTCCCTGCAGGAGCCTTGGCTGAGGCCTATGAAGGCCTGGAGGCTGAGGAGTGCGGGATCCTGGACGGCTGTGCCCATGGCCGCTGTGTGCGCGTTCCTGAAGGCTTTACCTGCGACTGTTTCGATGGCTACCGCCTGGACATGGCCCGGATGTCCTGTGTCGGTGAGCACGTGGAGCAGAGGGAAGGGGGAAGTGAGCTTGACCAGAGGGTGACGAGGAACGTCCGAGAAAGGACCTCATTACAGACGGGCCAGGCCATCCTCGGGGGAGGAATTTTATTCTTGCTAAGGGTGTGGCTTGACTGAAGAAGATGAGGTCAGAGTGCCAGGAAAGTCACACTCTTGTACATGCGGAGCTGGGCTTAGGAAAACGAAAATAATCCTGCAGACTTATTTGTTTTGCTATTCTGAGGATGGAACCCAGGGCTTGATGCATGCACTGAACCACGCCCCAGCCCCTCACTGGCAGATTCTCAGAAGGGGCTGTAACCACTGAACTACACCCCAGCTCCTCACTGGGGGATTCTAGGCAGGGGCTCTACCACTGAGCCACACTCCCAGCCCCTCACTGGGGGATTCTAGGCAGGGGCTCTACCACAGAGCTAGGCTCTCTAGACTGGTGAAGTCTAGGTAAGTACTGGTTCACTGAGCCATGCCCCTAGCTCCTGCAGATGAGCTTCTGAGAACTGTCAGCACTACCTTGGGCAATCTTTTCAACCTGTTTGCAAAACTTCAGCCTCCCCACATGTAAAATTGAGTAGTAATATCTCCTACAAAAGGGATAAAGGCAAGTGCTTACAACTCGGCACTGTGTGAGGGTCAGAGAGACCACAATCTCAGCACATTGATTTGCTCTGTGACCTTAGACAGGTCACTGTGCCTTGTTTTATTTTCCTCACCTAGAAAAACAAAACAAAACACAAAAAACCCACAAAAAAACCAGGCATAATGAAAGAGCCCATTTCACAGAGTTCTTGTGAAGGTCAGTAGTTTTCGTTACAGGAGCCCCCTGACCTGTCTATATAGTGGGGATCAGGGCTTCAGAGATGGCCCAGTGGTCAAGAGGGCTTCCTCATCTTCAGATGACCAGAGTTTGGCTCCTAAAACCTGTATCAGCCACTCACTACCACCTGTAATTACAGCTCCAGGAATCCACCGCCCCCTTCTGGCCTCTAAAGGCACTGCACACAGGTGGCGCACACTTATCAAAAACAAGCAAACAAACAAACAAAAAAAAACATTAAAGAGGCTCAGACAAGTGAACTGAGTTGCCCAAGGTCTCACAGCCAAGAAATAGCAATAGTCTGGGCGCCCAAAGACTGCGAAGCCAGTCTAAGAACGAGATCCAGGCCATATGCAGCTTACAGTGTGGCACTGAGCAAGCTTTCCTGTGGGGAGCTACAGTATATCACAGAAACACTAACTGCCTCATAGGGTTATGCAAGTTCCGTGCTTACAAGAATATCTGATATCATGTAGATATTTGCTACGGTCAGTAGCAATATCTTCTTTTTCAGATTTTATTTATTATTGTTTGTGTTCACACTGTGTCACACATGTGGAGGCCAGGATACAACTCTGTGGCATCAGGTCTCCCCCTCCCTACTTGGGTTTCCAGGATCAAATTCAGATCGTCGGGTTTGCACAGAAAGTGCCTTATCTCACTGACCCATCTCACACACACACACACACACACACACACAGGCCAAAACCTAGGCTCATAGCAGGTATCAAGTGAAATGTTGCATTCCGTAGGAGAGGCTCAAAATCTATGGTTCTCTACCTGAAAAGATTAGAGAGACAGGCTTCTCATTCCCGGGGCTCAGGCAACGACCTTTTTACCCTCCCTCCCCAGACATCAACGAGTGTGACGAGGCTGAGGCAACCTCCCCACTCTGTGTCAATGCACGCTGCGTCAATACCGATGGCTCCTTCCGCTGTGTCTGCCGTGCAGGATTTGCACCCACGCACCAGCCACATCACTGTGCGCCTGCGCGACCCCGGGCCTGAGCACCTGTGCCTGGCGCCCCAGCACGTGCTGTATACTGGGAGCTTCCAGAGAGCGCGCCTGCCCCCCTCTAGTCTGCAAGGATGTCAGCCAGTCTGGACTTAGGATGGACAGACACAGAAGGGTGCCTTTCATTGCTCCCGTCATTCCTAGCCCCTCCCACTGGGGCTGGCATGGTCCAGTCCTCGGGTCCCCTGTCACATTCCTTGCCCTTTTATAAAATTTTCAATTAAAACACCTATTTTGTACTTTGGGCCTCTGCCTTTTTTTTTTTTTTTTTTCCTTCTTAAAAGCTGGCTCCACAGTTCCCTGAGTCACTTAGTCACCCACGAATGCACCGTTCCTGACGCCAAGACTGACTCCTTCTTTCCATGACACTCATTGAGACGGGCTTTGTCCCTCTTGGCATGCCGTCCCGGTTTCTCTTTTCCCGTCTTCTTTTCTCTGGGCAATTTCCTATTTTTTATCTTCTTGTTTCTTTTTCCTATCGTTTTCTTTCTAATCTTCAAAGCTGGGTTTTGTTTGTTTGTTTGTTTGTTTTTCTTCTAAGACATTGTTATACATCCTAGCCTGGACTTGAATTCCTGATCCTCCTGTCCTGTCTGCACCACCATGCCCCCCAGTTTACGTTTTGTTGTTGGCCAGACCTTCCCAGCATGGAAGAAGAGGCTGTCCTCTATTCCCTCTAGGATCCAGGATCGTGAACACCAACTGTCACAGATGAGAAGGGGAAGAGGCATCATACACGCTACTATTGAATTATATACTTCAGATGGTGGGTTATGTGAGTTATAATTCAATGAAGCTGAAAAAATTTTAAAAATAGTGAGAGGCTTGGGGATTGGCCAGTAGTAAAGTGCTTGCTGAGGATCCAAGATGAAGGGCTGGGGTATAACACAGCAGTGAAGCCCCTGCCTTGATTCCTCTAGTGAGGGGCTGGGGTGTGGCTCAGTGGTGGAGCCCCTTCAAAAAATCCCCCAGTGAGGGGCTGGGGTGTGACTCAGTGGTAGAGCCCCTGCCTAGAATCCCTCATTGAGGGGCTGGGGGTGTGGCTCAGTGGTAGAGCCCCTGCCTAGAATCCCCAGTGAGGGGCTGGGGTGTGGCTCAGTGGTAGAGCCCCTGCCTAGAATCACCCAGTGAGGGGCTGGGGTGTGGCTCAGTGGTAGAGCCCCTGCCTAGAATCTCCCAGTGAGGAGATGGGGGTGTGGCTCAGTGGTAGAGCCCCTGCCTAGAATCCCCCAGTGAGGGCCTGGGGTGTGACTCAGTGGTAGAGTCCCTGCCTAGCTGCAGAAGGCCTTAAGTTTACCCCTCCATCCTACCAAGAGTAGGTAAAATAAATACATACATACATACATACATACATACATAAAAATAAAAAATTTTTAAAAAAGAAGAAAAGGGGGAAAAGTAACCTGTCTAAAGTGGGTCAGGAAGTTACTCCCCATCCCCCAGCAGAGAGCCAAGGAGCCAACCCAAACACTAACCTCATTCATCGAACCCATAAATATTTTCCATAGAACCCGGATGTGAGTTGAGAACCCAGACAGACTTTAACTCAGCCCTGACGGCTGGCCGATAGACTGGGCTCCTGAAGAGCTGAGACCTCAGTGACAAGGGCGGGAAGGCTAAGACAGCAGGTTTGCAAAAGCCAGGAGTCTTTCCTCACATTCTGTGTCGGAAAGTGTTGGGGACATCTTAGGAATGCGGAGAGGGAGAGAGAGATTTGACTCGGGGGGGGGGGGGGGGGGGAGTCTGGGATCCCTTTTGGGAATCTATGGAAAGCTGTAAATAGTCAAAGAAGAAAAATACATAAATGAATGCCTTTAATCTCAGCACTCAGGAGGCAGAGGTGGGCGGATCTCTGTGAGTTCAAGGCTAGCCTGGTCTACAGAGAGAGTTCCACGACAGCCTGAGGATTTGATTTCAATCCCTAGGACCCACTATTGATAGGAGAGAACTGACTCTCTCATTCTCTCCCTCGCAAGCGCATGTGCACACACACAATTTTTTTTTGCTTTGTTATGGGTTGTTTAATCCATGCCCACAAGTCAGCACATGACAGATTCCGTGTTTCTTTCCATGTTTTTTGTTTCTTTTTGGTAGTTTTATAATAGGTTTTTATTCGTTTGGCTTTTGAGAGTGAGAAAGACGATGAAGTTGGGTAGGCAGAGGTGGGGAGGTCTGGGAGAAGCTGGGGGGAGAGAAAAATATGATGAAAATATATTATATGAAAAAAAAATTGGGCCAAGCGGTGGTAGCACGTGCTTTTAATTCCAGCACTCGGGAGGCAGATGCAGGTGGATCTCTGTGAGTTCAAGGCCAGCCCGGTCTATAGAGACAGAGTTCCAGGACAGGCTTCAAAGCCACACAACAAAACCCTGTCTCGAAAAACAAAAGAAAACAAAATTTCAAGGGGAGGGGGGGGATCCATTGTAGGTGTAGACAATTTACAGATATTCCAGTGATCCCCCCACCTCAACCACTTTGCCCTATAGGTATCTGAGGAGGGACATGGGGAGGCCAACAGTGCTGGAACGCACCCTGTCATCCCCCACTGTGCCTGGAGGCTCGGCAAGGAACTGAATTTTGTTTACATGTCATTCCTCTATCCCCCACAGTAGTCTCCAGCCCTGGCTCTGGGGTTTTGGGCGCCGATCAATGCGTTCTCCTCTGGAATGTGCAAAGAAATAATCCAGTTTGTCACTGAGCCCCTGTGACATGCGCTGTAGCGCCTCTAGAGCAGGGCTACCACGTGCCGGTACAGCCAAAGCTAGATGCACCCCCTAGTGGCCAACACAAAGTCTCCCTGGAGGGCTGGGGGTGGGGTGAGGGCGGAGGCGGGGCAATAAGACGCTTAAGGGTTCCTGGGGAGGTCGTGGTAGGTAATGCTATGCGTAAATAATGCCTTCTATATGCTATGAAAGGGTGGCAACATCCATCTGTGATCCTAGCACTCACAAGTTTGGGGAGGTTGAGGCACAAAGATTGACTGGCTTTTGAGGACATCCTAGGCTATGTACACACTTCTAGCTAACTTGAGCTACAGTAAGAGACCCTGCCTATTCCCTTCTCATCAAAAAGCAACCAAATATAAACCACCATATAAATACTTGACACAATAACACAGATCTGTAGTCCCAACTGCTTGGGAGGCTGACGCGGGAAGGATGAGCCTCAGAGTTTAGGATTAGCGTGGGCTACCCAGCCAAACTCCATCTCATAAAACTGAAACTCAGAATAGATGGAGCCTGGGTCCCTGACTGTCCACCCTGCTAGCTAAGCCGTTCAACCCTGCATGAGTTAATTTTTTGTGTTTTGTTTTGTTTTTCGAGACAGACTTTCTCAGTGTAGTGGCTCTGGCTGCCTGGAAAGGAGTTAACGTTTTAGCGTACAGTTTGAAGCATCTTTGTTGTCTTAGGCCATAGGCTACTTTTTATATATACTTTTTAAAAGCTTGTTTTTATTTTCTGTGTTTGTGTGTCTGTGGGTATCCCATGTGGGAACCCCCCCCCACCCCCAAGCTGAAGTTACAGGTGGTTATAGGCCACCTGATGTGGGTCCTGGGAAGCCGGCTCACGTCCTCAGGCAGAGAAGTGTTCTTACCACAGAGTCCTCCCTTTAGCCATAGGGAATACTCCAAATGAGCTCACGACAATCACCTGGAGGGCTGTGACGACAGGTTGTGGGCTTGGGGGCTGAAGCTTTATAAGTAACTTCATATATGCTGCTAGGAACATTCTTTTCTCCTGTGGTAGGTCCAAACCCAGGAGGTTAGGCAGCAAGACACTGTATCATTGGGTTAAACCCCCAGCACAATATATTCCCTACCAGAGTACCACTATGTAACCCTGACTTGTGGGCGGATATTTGGTTACATTGTGTCAGGATGTGTCACCATGATTTGTTTAATAAAAATTTGAACAACCAATAGCTAGACAGGAGAGGTTAGGTGGGACTTCCGGGCAAAGAGAGGAACCAGGGTTAGAATCTAGGCATGCAGGAGACACTGAGGTGTACAGAGTTAAGTGTACTGAATGGATGAGACATAAAAAGCTACATTGCAGAATGCAGATGAATCGAAACAGGTTAATTAAGTTGTAAGAGCTAATAGGACAAATCTAAGCCAGGGCCAATCTTTTATAATTAATAATAAGTCTGTAATCATTTGGGAGTTAGCACCCCAAAAGAAAGTTTAACAAGAAAGTCAAAAAACACCAACTAGCCTGGAACTCTATATATACCAGGATGGCCTTGAACTCAGAGAGATCCTCTTGCCTCTGCCTCCCAAGTAACTAGAACTACAGCTCTATGCTGGAATTAAAGGCATGCACCACCAATCCCAGCCTATATCTTCCTAATTTTAGGGGCTGAAAGGAGTACAGATGTAACTCAGTCGGAGTGTTTGCAGGGAGTACTGTGTTTTATTCCCAGCATCCCACAAACTAGGTGTTGGCACATGCCTACCATCCCAACAGGAGGATTAGAAAGTGTACGATCAAAATTAAGGTGGTGGTGGTGCACGCCTTTAGTCCCAGCACTCTGAAAACAGAGGCAGGAGGATATCTGTGAGTTCAGGCCAGCCTGGTTAAGGTTGAGCTCCAGGACAGCCAAGTCTATTACACAGAGAAGCACCGTCTCAAAAAACCAATAATAATAATAATAATAATAATAATAATAATAATAATAATAAAGAAGTTCAAGATCATACTGAGTTAGAAGTGAGCCTGAATTATGGGACTGTCTCAAAACATCAACAATGTGACCCCGAGATCACAGAGCTAAGTCAGATAAGCCAGACACAGAAAGATAAATCATACAGGTTCTCTCACATGCAAAATCTAGATAGAGGAGGAGGAAGTTGTATTGGCTCATGCCTGTAATCCCTCGGCTACATACCTAGCACATATCAAGTCTGAGGCCAGCCTAAGCTCCACGAGTCTATATAGAGAAAGAAAGTACTCCCTCCACAGACCTAGACGATATTCACCAATGGACATCTGACTTGGATCAAGCCCTTCCCCGCTAGAAATCCCCCCTTGGCTCCATCTCACCTAGGGTCACAGTCAAAGTCGCCAGGAGCCTGAGTTATGTGCTTTTTGAGTCTGTCTAACTTTCTCATTGCCTTTCACTTTGCTCACATGTCCCCGGCTGTAAGGCTCTAAGTTGCAAGATACATTCTCACCTCAGGACCTTCGTGTCAGCTCTTCCCAGTCTAGGAAAGACTCCCCTCCACTCCAGAGGAGGTTGGATAAGTGAGCTGAGTACACTCCCCCACCCCCACCCACGCTAAGGTTGAGGGCAACCCAGAGCTACACGCAACAACTGGTGGGCTGTGTGTTCCCCGTGTTGAGGAGGGAAAAGCCAGTAAGGAGGACATACTTCCTGATTCTGTGAATATAAAATTCAAACCAGATGCAACCAGTCTGTGCTGTCAGAGGTCAGAGCGAAGGATAGCCAAAGAAGACACTTGTCACAACGCCCGAGGGTCTGAGTTCAATCTCTGAGACCAACTAGGTGGACAGAGATAAATGATTCTGTCTGTTTTGACACACACACCGTCCCCCCAAACACACACAAAATGAAGCAGTAAATGTAATACCAAATAAAGATAAAGTCAGAGTGACCGTGACCTTGGAGAAAGAGGAATGGGCTAAAAGGGACCTGGAGGGGACCCTCTTGGGGACTGGAAACGGTTTTCTTATGTGAAAGCTGGGACAAAAGGAATATTTCAATGCTGAACATCTATCTAGCCGCTAATTTGCAGTTTGGTCTTTTACTGCACCTCTGGGCTCCCACCAGCCTGGAAAGAGACCATTCCCAGGCCCCAGTGTCTAACCTTCTCTGACAACAGGCCTCTCTGGCCTGTTCCCAGGTTGCTCAATGTTCATCCCAATGCATGTTCCAGGCAGCTCCCTGGAGGTCGGAGTTGTGGGTGGGCGAACTCAGGCAGTGCAAGACCATGGGCAGTGCCGAGATCCTGGGGCTTCTCTGTGCAGCCAGGAACAAGTTCTCATTACGGGAGAGGGTGCTTTATAGGCTAGAGTCTGAGTTTTCTCACCGCCTCCCGGTCTCTTTTCTCCACGAGGGGGGAGGGAGGGCTCATGATTTATTTGCATGATGTTTAACTTTATCAGTCTGTAACCAAAAGACCCCGCTTCAAATTGGGAATTTTCAATAAACTGAACATCGGGGCTTCATTTTTACACTGTAATATTTATTAAGTCTTTTGCCCAGTGAGCTTGATGCCAATCAACCCCAGTGACTTGATTTGGATGCCCTGGATTCTGGTGGAAGGAGAAAGCTGGTTCCTGATGGTTGTCCCCTAAACTCACTTGCTCTGAGGCAGGGGCATGAGCATGCACACACACGCGCACGCGCGCGCACATACACACACACACACACACACACACACACACACACACACACACACAAGAACATAAGTCTTTTGGTACATGCAAGGACTTTGCATATATGAGGTTCAAAAAATAAAAGTGCTCTGTCTTTATTTCTTTCTTGCTATGAATATTTTTCATCTCCTCATCATTAACAGGAAATAATTTGGTCCTATACGAAAGGGAGATGCTTAGAAACCCCTGGGTTACCCTCAGAGATGATGGAAGGTGTGTGTGGTCAAACTTACGAAGAAAGCCCTCACTCTCTGAAGCTAGATAGAAATGCTTCTCAGAGAATTTGGGGTTGCAGTGGAGGACAGAAGCCAGTCACTGAGGTCACACCCACAAGTAAGACAGGTGTGACCCCACAGGCTAGGAAGGAGGAAAATTGGAATGGTACTCAAGTTAGGAAACAAGCAATTTAAGGATTAAGCAGTGTGGTGATATATTGTTTATATTCTAAGAAATAATTCGAGCTTGCCTGACGATCAGAGGACAGAGCCAGCCCCAGTGTTAACCATATGAGTCAGGCAGTGGTGGTCCATGACCTCAGTCCTAGCACTGGGAGGCAGAGATCCATCCGGATCTCTATGAGTTCAAGGCCGCACTGGAATATGGGAGATTAATCCGGTCTGGAGGGGAAATAGACAGTGGATACAGGAGTTCTGCCCCATGCTTCCCCGCTTCCTTCCCTTTCGGTTGAGGACGCAGAGGTCTTCAGTCTGAAGATTCTTGGAGACAGACTCTTCCCCTTTCAGCCTAAGGATTCAGTAGTGGTGAGAAGTTTCTCTAGTGGCTTGTTCTTCTGTCTCTCTGATCATTCAGCATTTCCCCCAATATCTGGCTCTGGGTGTTTATTTTAAGACTAATTAGGATTCATGAAACAATGTAGCTCAGTGATAGAGCCCCTGCCTAGAATCCCCCAGTGAGGGGCTGGGGTGTGGTTCAGTGGTAGAGCACCTGCCTAGAATCCCCCAGTGAGGGGCTGGGGTGTGGCTCAGTGGTAGAGCCCCTGCCTAGAATCCCCCAGTGAGGGGCTTGGGTGTGGCTCAGAGGTAGAGCCCCTGCCTAGAATCCCCCAGGGAGGGGCTGGGGTGTGGCTCAGTGGTAGAGCCCCTGCCTAGAATCCCCCAGTGAGGGGCTGGGGGTGTGACTCAGTGGTAGAGCCCCTGCCTAGAATCCCCCAGGGAGGGGCTAGGGGCATGGCTCAGTGGTAGAGCCCCTGCCTTTTAGCACAAAGTCCTGGGTTTCATCCTTAGATCTATAAGAAATAATAATGATAAAATAAAACAAACAAAAGAGTAATGTGCAGTGGTACAGACCTTCAGCATCAACATTAAAGCTAAGGCAGGAGAATTCTTGAAAATTTGAAGTCAGCTTGGCCTAAACAATGAGTCCAAGCCAACCTAAGCCAGTTAGCAAGACATTGTCTCCAAAACCCAAGACAGGGGCTGGAGAAATGATCCTGCACTTAAGAGCACAGAGGCGTCTTCCCAGGGTCCCCTATATTCATGTGGCTGCCCACAAACATCATAGTTCCAGTTTCACAGAACCTGACGCCATCTTCTGGCCTCTATAGACACTGCACACACATGGTACACCTATACATATGCATACAAAATACCATACTCATAAAAATTAAAAGATCCCCTCAGCAAAACCCAAACTAGAATAGGTGTGGTAGCTCATACCTATAATCCCAGCAGGGAGATATGGACACAAGAGGACCAGGAGTTTCAAGGTCATCCTTAGTACATAGCAAGTTCAAGTAATCTGCCTGAGCTTACTATCCGTTGGCAGGGCAAAGAGGGAAGAGAGAGAGGGCTGGTTGGTAAATGCAGACCTAGATGCCTGGACCAGCTGATGATTCAGCCTCAACTCAATGCCTAAACAAGGGCAGATGGATGGCTACCATGATCGAGAGCTTCCATGATGCCTTTTCCATCTCTCGGGGCTGTAGGCACACAAGAAGTCAGAGAACGGAGGCCTAGAAAAATACCAGCCCCAAGCCAGATGGTGGTGGTGCATGCCTTTAAACCCAGCACTCCAGAAGTAGAGACATGAGGATCTCTGTGAATTCAAGGCTAGCCTGGTCTACAGAGTGAGTTCCAGGACAGCCAGGGCTACCCAGAGAAGCCCTGTCTTGAAATACCAAAACAAACACAAGGCCACGCCAGAGAACCAGCCTGGAGCCCACATCTCCTGTGGCCTGGAGCTGGGTTCTATTTTCTTTGATATTTTTGGAGACGAGATCTAGAATAGTCTGGAACTCACAGTAACCCTCCTGCCTCAAGAGTGTTGGAATCAAAGGCATGAGTGACCACCTGTGTTCTAGTTGTTGGAGTTCAAATCTTGAATGTGGAAAGCTGACTTCGGAGAAGCCGAAACCAACCCAAATACGTCTGACTACAAATGGGGTCATTTTAAGAGGACGGAACCCACCGTGACTCCTGATACAGCTTAGAGTTCCTGGGAAAAGGAGGACATGGCACACAGGCACATCCCATGTGAAGCTGACCATTTGTCTGCCGGAATAATAAACCCCACAGCTGGTAAGATGACTTAGGGACCTACGGCACCTGCTGTCAAACCTGACATTGTGAGTTCAAACCCAGGGCCCCCCATGCTGGAAGCAGAGAGCCAGTCCTTACAAGTACTATTCTGACTTCTGGAAGCATGCCTTGCTATGGGTCTCTCTCTCTCTCTCTCTCTCTCTCTCTCTCTCTCTCTCTCTCTCTCTCTCTCTCTCTCTCACACACACACACACACACACACACACACACACACACACACACACACACACACACACACACACGAAATGTAGTTAGTAGGTTTTAAATGGATAATAAAAAATCAGAGCCTAATATAATGAGTGTACTTGGTATGGATCCCAGTTCAAACCAAACAAATTTTAATTTGTTTCTGGGGCAACAGGGACAGCTCTTAGATAATATTAAGAACATTTTGCCAGTTTTGTTAGAGTGGTGGTTAAGTAGGGAACAAACTCTTTGCCCTCCATCCCTTCCCTTCCCCTTTCTCGCTGGTGTTTTGTTAATATATTAGTTTTGCTTTCTGGATTATTTTTTTGTTTGTCTGCTTTTTTGGTTTTGAGTCCAGGCTACTCAATTATTCTTCTTTGGTTTCCTGAGTGCTGGGATTTTTACACAGCCCTTGGGTCTTACTCTCTGTTCTGTTGCTGTGAAGGGACACCATGACCATGGCAACTCATAAAAGAAAGCATTTAATTGAGGGCTTGCTTACAGTTTCATGGCAGGGAGCACGGCAGCAGGCAGGCTTGCTGCTGGAGAAGAAGCTAGAGCTACATCCGGATCCACAAGCAGAGAAAGGAAGATGGAGCCTGATGTGGGCATTTTGAAACCTCAAAGCTCCAGGGACTCATGTCCTGCAGCAAGGACACGCCTCCTAATCCTTCCCAACAGTTTCCTCCCTGGTGATTTATCATTCATATATGAACCTGGGTGGAGGGACATTCTCATTCAAATTACCATACCGTGAAATATATAAAAATAGGACAGTGGCTGTGAATGGACCTCAGAGGTAGATTATTACATGCCTAGCATGCGTGAGGTTCCAAGTTCGACTACTAATACTAAGACAGACCAGAGACGGGGTGGGGAATAATCAACAGATGCCCTTGCATGCTAGAAGAGGGTAGTAGATCCCCTAGAACTGGAGTTACAGGGGGGTGTGGATGGTGGACACTGGGAACAGAAGCTGGATTCTCTGCAATGGAAGCCAATGCTTTTAACTACTGAACCATGTCTCCAGCCCTATCGATTAGAAAATTAACTGTTGAGGGGCATGATGATACACACCTTTAATCTCAGCACTTGAAAGGCAGAGGCAGGTGGATCTCTGAGTTCGAGGCCAGCTTGGTCTACAGAGCACATTCCAGGACAGCCAGGACTACCTAGAGAAACCCTGACTTAGAATAAATAAACAAAAAGTTTCTCTTTATTTTTGTATGTGAGTGTGTACATATGCCAGCCGTGATTCTCATGGACACTCAGTGGCCAGGGTTCAGCTTCCAGGAGTGGATCTGGCCTTCTACCTTGCTGAACGGATCTCTCTATTTTCTGTTGTATTCCAAGCTGGCTGGCTCTAGAGCTCCAGGTTGGTGCTCTACCTCTGTTTCCTGATTCACTTTAGAAATACCAGGATCTCTTGGGTGCAGGAGTAATCAAAGATACAACAGATAAGGTAAAGTTGAGTGTGGCAGCTCCTGACTGTAATCCCAGAGTTCTGGGAGGCCAACAGTTCCAGGCCAGCCAGCACAAGGTATGGTGTAAAGCGGGAAGGGGAGGGGTGAGGGAGAAGGAGGAGAAGGAGATGGGGAGGGGTGAGGGAGAAGGAGGAGAAGGAGATGGGGAGGGGTGAGGGAGAATGGTAAAATATTGACCATCCTTGAATTAAAGTTGGGCAAAGAGTATGCATAAGTTTATAGTTGGTTTGGAAATTTCTATGATGTACATGTTTTAAAAAATGAAAATAGAGCTGGGAGAGAGCTCACTTGGTAAAGATCCCGCTTGTAAGGAGTTTGAGTTGTAATCTCGTGCTGTGGAGATAGAGACCTAAGGAGTACTGGAGCTAGCTGGCTAGCCTAGCCTAAATGGTGAGTTCCAGGCCAGCGAGAGGCCCTGTCTCCAAAAACAACAAATCAGGGTGTGTCCAGAGAGAAGGCTTAGCTGGTGCAGGCTTCCAAGCTTGCCGATCTGAGTTTGATTCCTGAGATCCACGTGATGCAGCGAGAGTCCAGAGTCTCCTGCAAGTTATCCAGTGACTCCCACGGGTGCCCCTGTATGACACATGCATGCCCCCCCACTCATGTTTACACAACACACAAACAGATGTTTCAAAAAAAGAGAAAGAAAAATAAGCAAGGTGGATAGCTCCTGAGGAATGACACCCAATTCTGACCTCTGTGTGTTTATGTGTTTGCACCTGCACGTGCAAACACGTAAACACACAAAGAAAGGAAAGAGGAAGGGGGGGATATAACATGCTGATAATGCATTTGTCTAACACGCACCAGCTTGGATTTAATCCTCCTCACTGTCGAAGGGACAAAATCAAATACGAAGTGGGGCGTGACAGCATATGCTTGAAATCTCAGCACCAGGGAGGGACATAGAGATGGGCTGACCATGACTTCAGGTCTAGCCTGGGCTACGGATTAACCTGGATTACATGAAGTGCTGTCTCACAAAGAAAGGCAAGAAAAGACAGACGGACAAAAGCCCTGCTGGTGGCTCTTCGTCACACACCACGGCTGTCCTTAGTGTTTTGAGGTCTCTCTCCAGCCTTTTCGATTCTTTGTGGGGTCTTTCACACTCGCGTATGTGTGTTCTTACATAACTATGTGGACAAACTGTTTATACAGCCGTGCTTTTTCCCCCTCTTAAAATGTAAGCTGTCCCCCGGTTAAAACATCCCTGTGTAAACACAATCTCCAACATTCGCTCTCTGTTTACTCAACAGGGCAGCCTTGCCAGACGTTGAAGCCGGTCCCAATTTCCTCCCATTCTAAATTACGCCCCCATGCACATCCTGGTGCGTCCCAGAGGTGGGATTCTTGGGCCAAAGGGTGCGGATGCATTGGCAGAAACACATGCAAACTCATTTCTGCCTGACCCGGAGCTAAAGTGACCTCATACAGTCAAAGTGAGATTACACTGCTTTTTGTGATTTCCACGTTAGATTCGTGACTCAGAGGCTAGAGAGAATGTCTTCTTTCTTTTCTGGATGTGCCGAGCTGCGAGAGGCAGGAATCCATTCACGCTGGCTCACGTTGAGGGAGCTGCATGTGTCAGCAAGTAAATCCATCACAAGAAGGCTCGTCTATGTCGGGATGAGACACAAAGACAGATTCCTTTCTTTTAATTTTAAATTGCGCGTCTGTGGTAGGGATGAGGTTTGTGCATGTGAGTGCTGATGTCGTCAGAGTCCAGAAGAGGGCGCTGGATGCCATGTAACTGCAGTGTAAATGGGCTAGAGACGGTTCAATGGGTAAAAGCGCTGGCTGCTAGTCCAGAGGTCAATTCCCAGCAGCCACTGCGGACCTCAGAACAGGATTGGTGCCATCTTGTGGTGTATCAATATACATACACACGGGCAGTTGTAAGCCATCATATGGCTGCTGAGCCCCAAACCCTGGTCCTCTCCAAGAACAGCAAATGCTCTTAAACCACTGAGCTATTTCTGGTCCAGCCCCTCACTATATATATATATTTTATGACAGAATCTCACTCTGTAGTACAGGCTGATCTGTAACTCAATATATAAATTTTCCAAGATGATCTCAAACACAGAAATCCTCCTGCTTCAGCCTCTCCTATGCCAGGATTACAAGCCTGAGCCACCGCCATATCTGGCTACCAGGGTCTGGCTACCAGGGATAAATTTTAAGATGCCCACCATATAGCTGATGCCTGACACTTTATATATAAACAAACCCCATAAGCAAATGCAGTGTGTGATATCAAGGCAGCATCCTTTGGCCCAGGAAACTTACCTTCTCTAGGATACAGCAGGATGTATGTACATGGGGTATTATTTATAACAATAGGAAGCTGGGTGACTAGCAACGGAGTAACGGGAAGGTGTACACAGACTGGATGTGCTACATAAAGCTATGATTTGAGGATGTCAAGATGACCAAGGTGTCACACTCAGTAAAAGTATTATTTGAACTGGGTGTGATGGCTTACATTTGGAATTCTAGCATTCCAGACACAAAATTAGGGCACTTGCCAAGGTTATTAGTTAGCCTGGGTTATATAGTGGTGACTAGATTCACCCAGAGCTACATAGAGAGACAGACCCTATCAGGAAAGTAAATAGAACAGAAAGTGCCAGGCAATGCTGGCTGTATGCCTTTAGTCCCAGCACTTGGGAGGCAGAGAGGCAGGAGGATCTCTGTGAGTTCAAGGCCTGGTCTACAGAGCGAGTTCCAGAACAGGCTCTAAAGGTACCAGGAGAAACCCTGTCTCAAAAGAATTAAAAGAAAAAAACTCATGATTCACATAATGTTTATTATCAGTTTAGTGACAATATTTTTTCAAAGAATGTGTGTCTGTGTATATATGTGTATGTGTCTATGTGTGTGTATGTGTTATGTGTGTTTGTGTGTGTGCATGTGTTTGTGTGTGTTTGTGTGTGTATGTGTCTATGTATGTATGTTTGTGTATGTATGTGTTTGTGTTTGTGTATGTGTCTATGTGTGTGTATGTGTTGTGTGTGTATGTGTCTATGTGTGTGTATGTGTTGTGTGTGTTTGTGTGTGTGTGTGCATATGCACGAGTGTAGATCAGCAGAGGACAACTTTCAAGAATTGTATCTTTCCACTACTACACAGGTCTTGACTCCCAGACATTGAATTTAGACCATCAGGCTTGGCTGAAGGCACCTCTTCCTGGCCCTCCATGGGACTCAGAATCTAACCTTTGAGCCAATCTGTGTCTAGATTGGGTTAACTGAGGCAAGAAGGCTTATCCTAAATGTGGGTGGTGCCACGTTCCATGCAGAGGGGTCCCACACTGAATGAAACAGAGAGTGTGATCTGTTCAGAGCCAGCATTCGAGGTCCCCATGACATCCCTATCCCAGGATGAACCCGCTCCCTTCTCTCCTTAGGTTGCCTCTGCCAAGCACGTGATTAAGAGCTCACACTTGGTATGTGAAGACTGTGTGAGATTTCACTCTGCTCTGCTATACAACGGAGGATTGTGGAGGGCACTCGGGGGTAGAGGCACTGGCCGCTCTTCCGCAGGACCCAAGTTCAATTTCCAGCTCCCACATGGTGGCTCCCAACCATCTGTAGCTCCAGCTCCTGGGGACCCAATGCCCTATTCTGGCTTCTATGTGTACCAGGCATGTATATGATCTCTCTCTCACACACACAATGTAACTTAAAATAGAAATATTGAACTCCGTATGCATTGATACTGCCGCAGATCCCTCAATGTCATTTGTCAACTCCTTCCCATACCTTGGTGACTCTTCTAGGACTTGACAATCTTTTCTCCATGTCCAAAGAACTGGTTGCTTCACAGACTGATGATTTACGTTAATTAGAATAAACAGAAAACCTGCAATGCCTTCAGTTGTAACAGGACTTTGTCACTGGAAAACACGGTTGGGGGGGCGGGGAGTGGCTTTAGCTAATGTTGACACAAACCATTCAGCAATGTCACCCAAAGGTCACTTTTACTTTTACCTCCGTGCTTTGTGCTTCCTAGAGATTCTATCGAGGTGGTTGCCACCAGCCTTGTCCCATAGGGCCTTTTGGTTTTTATATTATTTTACATTTTTAAAGATTATTTTTACGCTATGCCTCTGAGTGTTTTGCCTGCATTTATAACTCTTCGCCTCTCTGGATTCTCCCTGACACACTCCTCAGCTCTCACTCCTTTATAAAGGATCACACCTCCGGATTGGATTCCTCACCCAAGTAACGAAATTGACTTTGATTGGACCAATTGTCATAGGCCCATAATAGAGTGAGTTCCGGGTCATCCTGAGCTATATCTTCTTACAAAAGCAAAACCCCAAACGAGCAAAAAGGGGGCTGGAGATGTAACTTGGTGGAAAGAATACTTGCTTAGCATTCCAAAGCCTTGGGTTCGAGCCTCAGCGCCCATAAACTGAGTGCAGTGGCCCATGCCTGGAATCCCTGCACCAGGGAGGTAGGCTCAGGGTGTAGTGGAGAGCAGGTACCATCACCTTGACCTAGAGAGGTGGCCTCTTGGCCAGTGTAGAACTGGGAATCACCTATGACCTTGAGGCACTATTATTAGGGTGCAAATATGCAGCCGCTCCTATCTCATGCTCTTGGATGGAGAATCTGACCTGCTGAGTGAAGCCACGTAGACCAGTCAAGCTTTCCCAGGAACTGCAGGACTATTTACTCTCTTGTCTCAGCGAGTGGTCCCCTCTGAATCCCTTAATAAATATTAATCCTTCTTTATTAGTTGCCAGTGATTATTGCTTATGATAATAGCAGGGGATCAAGAAGGTAAGGTGATCCTCGCCTACACAGCTGTATGAGACCCTGTCTCAGAAAAGAAAGGAAGGGCTGGGAGGAAGGGAGGGTGATGAGGAGAGGAAGGGAGAGGGGGAAGAAGGGGCAGGATGAGGTGAACACGTTGTCCACACTCTCATCTAGCTTCCCTGGCCCAGTCTCCTGGAGGAGGAAGCATATGCTCCTGACCACCCACTCTCAGCATGCCGGGGCCTTCAGTGACTAGCTGGAACCATTCTGAGCATGGGTTTGTGTGTGTGTGTGTGTGTGTGTGTGTGTGTGTGTGTGTGTGTGTGTGTGTGTGTGTGTGTTTCCTGTGTTGTTTTTCTTTTGCTTTTTTTTTTTTTTTTTGTCATTTCCCCATTTTGCATTTTTCTTGAGAGAGGGCCAAGCTTTGACTTCAGGTAGCTTGGAGTTCCGTATGTAAGCATCCTAGGTTGGCCTTGAACTCACTATCTTCCTGGGTCAGGCATCCTGCAAGGCTTCTCTTGACCAGCCTCTGACAGGACACCCAGTGAGCCTATCCCCGGCTGTCCTGGAGCTCACTCTGTAGACCAGGCTGGCGTTGAACTCAGAGAGATCTTCCTGCCTCTGCCTCCTGAGTGCTGGGACTAAAGATGCGCACCACCACTGCCTGGCTTCCCTCACTTTTCTTGTCTCTCCAGGACTGACTGTCACATGGTTCAAGCTCACCCTGAAATTCCCATCTTCCACACCTTCCAAACGCTGGGATTACATGTGTTCACTTCCTATTTTTTATTTATTTATTTATTTTACAGAGCTGAGGTTGGACCCCAGGGCCAGACAATTACTCTACCACTGAGCTATACACTCAATGCCTATATGGAGAATGTCTTTGAGAGAGAAAGAGAGAGAGAGAGCTCGTGCAAGCGAGCCCATGTGTACTGATGCATGAGGCTGTACACACTGCAGAAGTCAGAAGAAAGTGCTGAGTGACCTCTATTACTCTGTACCTATTCCTTTGAGGAAAGGTCTCTCCCTAAATCTAGGGTTGGTGTTCTTCTGGCTGGAAGAGACCAGCCTTTAGTTTCTCTTCTTACCCTGGAGGGGCAGTTACAGGTGTGTTCTCCACTGTGGGGCCACGCCCCCAGCCTTCACTGTGGATTCTAGATAAGCAGGGTACCACTGAGCCACACCCCCAACCCTGGACTCACCACTTCCTAATAACTAGCTGTGTCTCCCTCTATATTTATACTTATCTAGAAGTATCTAGTGAGGTGTGGTGGTGTGTGCCTGGCCATCCGATGCTAAGGGCAGAAGGACCAGGAAGAGCTGGGGACCAGCCTTGGCTATGCAAGAGCCAAACATCTATGTGGGCTTTTGGGTTTAAGCAACATAATACACTCTTTGAGTAGTTCCCCCAAAATCTCTATTTCTTTCTCTTTTTTCCTTCTCCCCACCTATGATATCTATGGGTGTGTATGTGTGTGTGTGTGTGTGTGTGTGTGTGAGAGAGAGAGAGAGAGAGAGAGACAGAGACAGAGACAGAGACAGAGACAGAGACAGAGACAGAGACAGAGAGATATCCACCTTAAGAATTGCTTGCCATGCCTGGCACTGGTGGTCACACCTTTTATTCCCAGCACTCAGGAGGCAGAGGTAGGTGAATCTCTCTGTGAGTTCGAGGCCAGCCTGGTCTACAGAGCGAGTTCCCGGACAGCCAGAGCTGTTACACAGAGAAACCCTGTCTTATAAGAAAAACATATTGTCATCATCTTGTGACCTTTGATCCCAAGAATTGCAACAGATGGTACCCAGGAATGAGGACATGGGGACACCCTCCTACGCAAGCAGCCTCTTTATCATACCCAGGCAACTTATTGAATGCTGCGGTCCAGATACGCATCACCCGTGGCTCCATGAGTCATCTCAGTTGCTAAGCCCAGTTCGGGTTCTACTTTTCTCCCAGCCAGAGCTCCCAGCCTAGTCTAATTCTCTTATTTGCCACCTCAAGCTTGCCACATGTTCCCTCACGGGTCACCCTACGGTCCGACTCCCCTCCCAGCAAAGAAGACAGATCAGGACATTGAAGACTCTTTCTAAATTAAAAAAAAAAGTCAAATGTTGAAAACTTTTCAGTGCTATTTCCTCTTTTGTGTTGTGAGTGTGTGTATGTGTGTGAGAGAGTGTGTGTCTATGTGGGTAAATGTGTGTGTACATGAGTGTATGTGTGAGTGTGTATATGTGAGTGTGTATGTGTGTATGTTTGGATAAGTATGTGAGTGTGTGAGTGTATGTGTGTGTATGTATGTATGCGAATATGTATGTGTGTGAGAAAGTGTGTATATGTGTGTGAATGTGGATGTGTATATGTGAGTGTATGTGTGCGAGAGAGTGTGTGTATCTGTGGGTAAATGTGTATGTGTGTACATGAGGGTATGTGTGTGTATGTGTGTGTATGTATGTGAGTGTGTGTGAGTGTATGTGTGTGTACGTGAGTGTATGTGTGTGTGAGTGCATATGTATGAGAGAGTGTGTGTATATGTGGGTAAATGTGTATGTGTGTGTATGTGTGTATGTGTGTGTATGTGTGTATGTATGTGAGTGTGTGTGAGTGTATGTATGTGAGTGTGTGTGAGTGTATGTGTGTATACGTGAGTGTATGTGTGTGAGTGGTATGTATGAGAGAGTGTGTGTATATGTGGGTAAATGTGTATGTGTGTGTATGTGTGTATGTGTGTGTGAGTGTATGTATGTGAGTGTGTGTGAGTGTATGTGTGTATGTATGTGTGTGAGTGCATGTGTATGAGAGAGTGTGTGTATATGTGGGTAAATGTGTGTGTATATGAGTGTATGTGTGAGTGTGTATATGTGAGTCCATGAATGTGTGATTATGTGTGTGTGTGTATGTGAATGTGTATGTGAGAAAGTGTGCGCATATGTGTGTGAATGTGTAGTGTGTGTGTGAGTGTGTGTGTGAGTATATGTGAATGTGTGTGAATGTATGTGTGTGTGAGAGAGAGAGTGCACATCACAGTGGGTTAGAGGACAAGTTCTGGAAGTCTGTTCCCTTTTTCCACCATATGTATTGTGGAAAGGGAATGGGCTCAAGCTGTCAGATCTGGTGGCGTGACCTTTACACTGAGCCATCTCACCAGCCCCCAAATCATTTTACATGAATAACGCGGGATGGAGGGAACACATTTTCCTGTTAGTTGTCCCTACAAGACTTTAAAAACTTACTACTCTGTATGCACGTGTGTGCCATGGCACATATGGAGGTCAGACGGCTGTTCTCAGGAGTTGGTTTGGGGACTTAAATTTGGGGCATTGGATTTGTGTAGCAAACGCTATTTACTAGCTAGAGAGGCCCCAGCTAGACTTCTAAGTTCTCTGAGGGTAAGTTCATTGCAAAACCTTAACTGGGAATGGGGGGGGCGCAAAGATGGGGCAGTGTTCTAAAACAGAATTGTGGTAACGGATGCTCAACTATAAAATCACCTCAGACCATTCAGTCATTGTTAATCATATTTTAGATGTATTTATTTTATTTTATGTGCATGGGTATTTTTCCTATACCAGATGGTGTCTGTGCACCATTCACATGAAGTGCCTGTAGGGACCAGAAGAGGGCGCTGAGTCGCCGGAACTGGGGTTACAGCCGCTACGTGGGTGCAGGGTTTTGAATCCAGGACCTCTGAAAGAGCAGTCAGTGCTCTTAACCTCTAGCCATCTCCCCACCTGAAGTACATTATGTCTAAATAAAGCTATTGCACAAATACAAACTGTGAGGCTGTGGAAATACTCTTTGGCAGAGTCAAGTCGGGGTGGGGGAATTAGGTTGGGATGGGATAAGGAAGATAGAGGTGGGGCAGGAGCATAGAGTGTGGGGGAAGCGGGCAGAAAGCTGGGAGCAGGGTGGGCTACAGGTAGAGGTTAGGGGGTTGCATGAGGGAGCAGGTTAAAGGGTCTGGGGTGGAACGGCACACACGGCCGGGATGGGGTGAAGGCAGAGGGTACGGTAGAATGAAGGGATGAGAAAGATCACAAGACGGAGTGGAAGGTGCAGGCAAGAAAGTAGGGATGGGGTGTGGGGGACACAGAGGAGTCCCCGCCTGATTTGGCAGGCCCAGGCTGACAGTCCAACAGAATCTCCAGATCTGGATTTCCCAGAGGAGCCAGCTGCTGAGCCAGGGCTTGAGGGATAACGTTCCTCCTGGCTCCGGCGACGGTTGTTTTTTCCAAAAATGATGTCTGACTCTCCCACTCCTTGAGAGGGGAGCTGAGCTCGTTTGCTAAGCCAGCCCCTCAGGCCACTCAGGCTTGGCGCAACCAAGGCCACCAGGGGGCGCTGTCTCGCCCCGCTCCAATCTTTGCCCTAAAACGCGATTGTAGCCTGGTGGCTGCAGCATCGGGAGGGTGGAGCTTCTCAGAACCTCTGGAGCCTAGACGCTCCTTGTTTGAATGACCAATGACTGATGAGGACCCTGTCTGCTCACGGGAAAGGCACAAAGGGGGTAGGGGAGAGAAGACTTCCTAAGAGCCGAGAAGGGAATACGGGCTGAAGGGATGTCCCCCCAAACAATGGAGTTGCTCATCATGGTTGTTAGGTCAGAGCCTAATAGTCCTGGTTCTATTCTGTTTTACTTATAGACAGGGTCCATTATGTACCCCTGGCTGGCTTTTAACTCAATGATCTTCCTGCTTCAGCCTCTAGAGTACTGGGATTACCATCGTGTGCTACACTAGGCTTTTTCCTACATCTGGGAAAAGGGGGTGGGAGCTGGGGGCCCCCTCGACTGTGATTGCTGTGCAGGGCAACTGGCCAGGAAGAACAAACTCCATCCAGGCCATAGGAGAAACTGGTCCAATGAGTGTGGGTAGGGGGCGGGGTGGGTGGGAGTGGCTAGGGTGGTCCTGGGGAGAGGCTGTGTTGTTTTGTGAGCGAAAATGACCCCATAGGCTCATAGAGACTGGCACTATAGAGGTGAGACCTTGTTGGAGTAGATGTGGCCATTGAAGGTCACTAGGGGCGGGCTTTGCGGTCTCAGATGCCCGAAGATTCAGATGTAGAACTCCCTCTAGCTCCACGTCTGCCTGCACGCCGCCATACCATGTCGATAGTGGACTGAACCTCTGAACTGTAAGCCATCCCCAGTTAAATGTTTTCCTTTATAAGAGTTGTGGTCATGGTGTCTCTTCTTCACAGCAATAAAACCCTAACATGGGCAGGTGCCCATCTGTGGAGCCACCCGATTGCCTCCACTTGCATGTGCAGGGCTGCTGAGGGACCTGCCCTGAAATGTGCAAATCTCAGTCTGGGGTTGGATGTGGTGGCCTACAACTCTAATCCCAGTACTGGGGAGGCAGGGGCAAGAGCCACCAAAAGTTCCAGACTAGCTAAATCTCCTGAAGGAGTTCCAAGCCAGCCAAGAGACCCCTTCCAGAGAGAGAAGGGGGTGGATCAGTCTGGGGAAGGTGCATGGTCTTCACCCTGTTTCTGATGACTGTGTGCCATGTCCCATTTCTCACCCGTTCCTTAGCTCAGATCATCTCCGTCCCTGTCATGAAAGGCTAAGGTAGGACTTGGGGACTTGAGAGAGGTTCCAAAGCCTTGAGGGTGACCAGATGTGGCTCATCTCTAGCAGAGCCCTCTGTCCATGCCTGGGGTCTTATTCACCCTAGCACACGTCTGTTCACGGTTCCTAGTGCTGTATGTAGTTCCTGATCTGGGAGAAGCACATGAAGCCAGATCCCAGCCTTAAAGCCTGGCTTCAAGGTCGACCAGAGTGTGGGGTTTGAGTCTCAACTTCTCCCACAGCTGGGTGTGTGACCTGAATGGGTTTCACCAAATCATGTTTTAAAGCATAAAATACACAGTTTGATATATATATATAATTATATATATGTATTTTTTGCAGTGCTGGAAATGAAACCAGAGCCCTGTGCATGCTAAGCACGCACTCTAACATTGAGCTACAACCTCTGTGTGTATGTGTGTGTGTGTGTGTGTGTGTGTGTGTGTGAGAGAGAGAGAGAGAGAGAGAGAGAGAGAGAGAGAGAGAGAGAGAGAGAGAGAGAGAGAGAGAGTCAGTCTCAGGTGCTTTCCCTTGATTAAATTAACTGTTTGCCCTAAGGATGACCTGGAGCGCCTGATCACCTTGCTGCCACCTTCCAAGCCACCAGACTCAGCTCCCTAGCCCATGTTTTTTAAAGGCCTCACAGATTAGGTTAAGGGTCCTGAATAATAACACGGGGGGGGGGGGGGGTTAATACGCCAGGGGATACCTTGTGGTGGCAGATGCTTTTAATCCCAGAACTATGGAGACAGAGACAGGTGGATGTCTGAGTTCTAAGCCAGCCAGTTATAGAGTGAGACCCAATGTCTCAAAACAAATGAACCCCCCCCCACACACACACACAGAGATTGCCAGAGGAAACTTGGGCCCTAATTATGGAAAGTACAACTGAAAGGCATTTCCCAGTGTGATCCAAGATACACACCAAGGAACCACTAGGAATGTTGATATTGAACCAGTTAGCAGTTACTCAGAATGTGCCTTTATGATTCCTTGTTTCAAAGTCTGTGGGTGATTATGGGCTCCCTCTCATGTCCACATGATAGGTCTGAGGGGCACGCTCAGGCAGATCTTTAAAATATCAAAAGGGGAGAGGCTTTCTCTTTGAGACAGGGTCTCATGGAGTCCAAGATGGCCTCAGATAATCGGAGGCGAACCTTGAACTCAAGGACCCTGCTTCCAGGCATCACAGACAGTGGGTGGCTATGTCCTGCAGGAGGAAAGGCCACACAATAGCACCCTCTCTTACAAACGCCTCACTTTCCCAATGGCCACCATTATATTCTTCCTTTATTGACTGTCCTTGTATAATACAAATCTGCAAGTTTAGATACAAAAAAAAAAAAATCTGGAAATAAAAGATAGAAAAGTACCCGCCAGGTACCCCTTCCTCCTCTTCTGGGACCCTTCCCCAGCGGGCACCAACATGAGGTAAGTGAGCATTTTCATCCCTCCCCCCTCCCCCTCTCCTGGGTCCCCAATCGGGCCCCACCCCTCGAAACCTCAGCCCTCCGGAAGACACGGCCCCCCGAATAGGGGAGGGGGGCCGGGCAAGCACAGCATTGGCAGTGAACTCAGCGTGGGCAGAGGAAGCCCTTGGCTTGTGCTGTGTGTATGGGGCAGGGAGGGGATGACCAGGCTTGAGATGGGCCCAGGAGCGCCCCTAAGTGGACATCCCTCCTCCCGCCCAACACTGGAAGGTGGAAGGGGAACAGAAACTGGGGACAAAAGTTGCTTGAACGGAGGACATTCCGTGTCTGGAGCTGGGGAAGGGGCATCGCCATCCTGAGCCCGGCAGTGAAATAGTTCTCTTAGCCAGGCTGGATCCATCCCTGAATTCCATCTTGGCGCAACCTAGGCATCACAATATTGGTTTTGTAGTGGTTTGTGAGGGGTGGCGGAGAGAAGGGCTTAGAGGGAGCTGTGAGGGGCGAAGCCCGGGGAGCAGCAATAGGGGAGAGGCTGGGCCTCCCCTCCTGAGAGCGGTGCACCTGGGGCTGATGGAATGGGAGCAGAGCAACTTGGGCTACAGTTCAATCTCGAAGGTCTTCTGCAAGTCACCAGAGAAGGGATTGGAGGGCTTCTCCACAGCGGGTTTGCCTTCTAATGCTGCCCATTGGGCCTCAAAGGGGTCCAACTCAGGGGCTGGGGCAGGCGCTGGCTCTGGAGGCCAAGGGGCCCCATTGGGGCGTGGACGGGCCTGGCCGCCAGGCGCACTGGGTGCAGCAGGTGGGGGGAAGGCCCCGGCTTTTCCAAGCAGTGTGGCAGGCTGGGGCTGGAGCTGAGCAGCTGAGCAGAAGGCATTGGCCACCATCTGTGAAGGTGTGATGCCCACCACAGGCACCTGGGGCATAGGTGGATAACCCAGGCCAGGGTAGGCGGGCACAAACGGAGGCTGCATGTGTGCGGGTGGCAGAAACATAGCCACCTGGGTAGCGGCAGTGTCAAAAGGCCCCACTGGGGCAGAAAAGGGTGGAAGGGTGGGGGGCATGGTGGGCATTGGTGGTACAGAAGCTGCTTGCTGCTGCTGCTGTTGCTGCTGCTGCTGCTGCTGCTGCTGCTGCTGCTGCTGGGCTTTAGCCACCTGCGATACTTCCTCCAACCATCGCTCAGCCTCTGAAGGTGTCCGCTTGTGCCCGTGCTGGAAGGCAGTTGCAGCAGGGGGTACGGAGGGCTCACCCCAGGCAGAAGTCCCTGGCCAAGGGAAAGTGCAGGTTACCATGAAGAATCCCAGACCAGGAATCAGGATGATCTGGGGATCAGAGTCCAGGTTCTGTTGCGAGGCTGGCTCTGAATCCCAGCTCAGTCCTCCATCACTGTTCCGATGACTTCACCTTAACTCATTACTCTACAGCCCTTGATGGAAATGTCTGAGCAGATCAACGCTCAATGTGCACACAACCCACTGCCTTTCCCCAGCCGGCACTGAGTCTGATGTTAGATTCTAACCATGGCCCTAATTCTAGTAGGTCTAGCATAGTTTTCAGAGGCTAAGATTCTGTGGCTACACATGTCTTTCTCAGACTGCACTATTTAATGCAGAAAGAATTCGCAGCCGTGAGTGTGTATTTTGCTAAGGTTCTGGGGGCGCATTTTTAACATTTGAGATTCTGAGAAACTCCAGAGGTTGGAGATGCCCGTGCTCTCAAGGGATCTGCTATTCTCAAGTGGTAGAAGCACACAGACAATCAGACAGTTTTCTAGGGCAATCCCTTTGATCTAAGTCCGTTCCAAAGTGATTCCTGCTTCTCTGTCAAGCCCCGGCTTTAAGATGATTTCTAATTCTGAACTCATCCCACAGTCCCAAGGCAATATAATCCCTTGTCTCTGAGACAATACACAGTTCTAAGATTCTAACCCTGAACCATCCATTCCTGGGATTCTCAAGATGGCTCTTCATGGGCAGAGGGATGCAAGAGGGCTGCTGGAGAAGGACTGCTCAGGGAAAGGGCTGTGTTTACCTGTTGTGGCAGATGGTGGTCCTGATGCTGGCGCTCCAGCACTGGCGAATGATGAGCTAATCTGTGTGCACAGAGCATTGATGCCATCATTGTCACTGGGACCAGGAGGCTCCATCTCAGGAACTGTGAGGTCACAGAACAGCAGAGATGAGCAAACAGGGTCTGGCTGCAACCTTCACCTTTACTCCGGGTCCTCAGGACCCCTGTATGACCTAGTCTTTTCTTCCAGAGGTATGCAGGTCGCTAAGTGACCCTGGCCTGTTGTAAAGTATTATTTTAAGATGTGTTACATTTCTTTGGACCGTGGAGCATGTGTTCAGTGATACAAAGATGTGTTGCATTTTTTCATGCTGCATTTGTTTGGCCCCATGCGGCTGTGTTACTGTGTCTGTCTAAACACTGATAGGTCAACCAAAGGGCTGAACGGCCAACAGCCAGGCAGGACAAAGGATTGGGTCTGACAGGCAGAGAAAATAAATAAATAGGAGAAATCGGGGAAGAAAGGAAGAAAAAGCAAGAGAACAAGGAGAGGAGGATGCTAGGGCCCAGCCACCCAGCCACACGGACACACAGACACACAGACACACAGCCAGCCAGCCACACAGCCACCCAGCCACCCAGCCACACGGACACACAGACACACAGCCACCCAGCCACCCAGCCACCCAGCCACACAGCCACCCAGCCACCCAGCCACCCAGCCACACAGCTACCCTGTCACCCAGCCAGCCAGCCACACAGCCACCCAGCCACCCTGTCACCCAGCCACACAGCCACCAGCCACACAGCCACCCAGCCACCCAGCCACACAGCTACCCTGTCACCCAGCCAGCCAGCCACACAGCCACCCAGCCACCCTGTCACCCTGTCACCCAGCCAGCCAGCCACACAGCCACCCAGCCACCCAGCCACCCAGCCACCCAGCCACCCAGCCACCCAGCCACCCCGTCACCCAGCCAGCCACACAGACACACAGCTACCCAGTTATCCAGCCATCCAGTTATCCAGCCATCCAGTTATCCAACCACACAGTTATCCAGCCACACAGCCACCCAGCCACACAGACACACAACCACATAGCCTCCCAAACACACAGACACACAGCCACCCAGCCAGCCATGGAGTAAAAGTAAGATATGAAGATATAAGAAAAGGAAAAAGCCAAGAGGCAGAAGGTAAATGGGATAATAAATAAAAGATGGCATTTGATGACAGTTACAAAAATCCCAGAATCTCAAGGTCTAAGTGACGACAATCAGAAGAGATGTTACAATCAACAATGTGCATTAATTAAACAGCGCCTTTTGCAAGTGCATGGACCTGAAGGGGTGGATGCTGGCCACATGAATGCTCACTGGCTGGGGATCATATATCCTACCATGGGGGTAGGCAAGTGGGTACCTGGTCACCCCTCCTGGCCTAACGTAACACAGACGTCATCATGGTGGAAATTGAACTATACCAGCAAGACAGGAGACACGGAGGTCTCATAACGGCCTGGGAGAAACAAAGGCACCATCTGGAGAAGCTGTAGACTGCTAGGTGTGGTGTGCAACAGATCTCTGTGCCATCTTCAAGAGCACAAGGTGAATGTGATGTAGAGATTCAAGTGGATTTCTAGATTAGTTCCTATAATGACTGCATGTGTTCATCCAAAAGGGCGATGCAGGGTCTGAAGGTGTGCCCTCCAAGTGTGATGTGTGGTGTCTCTTGACTAGAGGTGTGTGTGTGTGTGTGTGTGTGAGAGAGAGAGAGAGAGAGAGAGAGAGAGAGAGAGAGAGAGAGAGAGAGAGAGAGAGAATCTGCATGTAGGAGATTTCTGAGTTTCTGTGAATCTAAGTGTGTGGTGTTTTAAACGTGTAAATCTGCACACGTGACGTGCAACTTCAGTGTGTATGTGATTTTGCACATATGGAGCTCTCGAATTCCAGTGTCTGTGGCACGTATGTGAGAATGTGAAATGTCTGTATGGACACACTCAAGTGAGTGTACAACTGGCCACAGGAGTATAAGGCTCCAACTTGAGCTTGGGAAGCCTGCCATCTCAAGCACATGCATGACAACTCCATGCAGGTTTGACATCAGGGTGCATGAAGACAGTAAATGTGAGAGTGTGTGACAGCCAGGGAGTCTCGCAAGACATGGAGACACATCATTCTCAATATGCACTGTCAGCGGAAATGAATTAACACCCTCCCATACCCATCTGCACAGCCCTGGGAGTCAGCGTCCCACATGTGGCATATGGAAGCTGTATCAAGATTCAGACTCATGGCTTCAGGACCTCTCCATAGCCCCTTGCCTGTGTCTCTATGGCAACAGCATGGTACTGCACCAAGAGCAGAGCAGACACTGCTTTCACAGACAGGATCCTGCTAGGTAGCCCAGGCTGGCCTTTGAAATGCTGGAATACCGGTGTGTGCCAACATGCCTCGCTCAGATATTGCTTTTAGGTCATGGCAAACAGCACCTCTTTTCTTCCCCTGGCCCAGGACAGCCATGAGTAATCAAATACAGTGCTTCCCCGGCACCCCACCTCAACTGTGCTCTTTGCTTAGTCTACCCATTACTTGGATAGATTTTGTAATTCTTTTGACCAAATGCTTTTCGTCTCCCTGAGGCAAACACAGAACACACTGCTGCTCTCTTTTCTCCTGGCCCAAGGAAATTTTTACTGTAAAACTGTCATGCTTCAAAAGGATCTCTTTTCTCATAGCAGATACCAGGATATCGCGATACATGCCATCCCTCCACTCTCTCTGACCAAGGCAGACCTTACTAATCTATTGCAATCATGCTCCAAGAGACCTCTTTGCTCATAGCAGATATAATGTATATTATCCCTCCACTCTCTCTGACTAAGGCAGACATTGCCAATCTATTGCAATCCTCTCCTTTCCTGAGCCAGAAAGATCCTTTTATCATTCATTTAAAACATGTCATAGATCTATCCATCAAATGTTTAGAAAGACTATTAAATTATGGGGCTTTTGTCCTGGACATAAAGGACATCCACGTTGCCTCTTTTCTTTCCCTTGCCCATGGTAGATTTACTTGCCTGAGGCAGGCATAATGTGTGCCAGCTTGCCTGTTCCCCTGAGTAACAGCAGGCATTACTAACTGATCATGATTGTACTGCATTTCTGCAGCAGACATGACTTATCAATCGTGATTTGCTAATCGATCACAATGTATACCATCTCCCCTCTACCCCTGCACCCATCGGATAGTGCTGATTGATTTGACGTTTCTTCCTCCTGATCCGAGGGCTCACCTGTGCCCTTCACCTGGAAGTCAGTACGGCGCTGCAGGGTCGATGGTAGCTCATTCAACCGCAGGCTCAGTTGGCGTTTGAAAGGTGAGTTCTTCTGGCTGAGTGCTGGGAACCCACGAAAGGAGCCCTGGCGAACCAGCTGCTCCAGAGGTGCATGGCGCCGGGGAATGGCAGCGGCAGTGGTGCCTGCAGCCACCGGAGTGCCTGCCTCCCCCTTTTCACCAGGGGATGTGGTCGCTGGTGTTGGGGACACATGCCCAGGCTGGGCAGGGCCAGGAGCCACAGCGGGAGCAGCTGCTGCCTCTGCTAAAGACACAGGAGATAGTTTGTTAGTTACCTCACTTAAGGCATTGGAAACCAGGCCAGCCCAACAGGTACTGTGTATATATAGTAGCCAAACAGACTGTGCTAAGTCTAGCACTGGGGGATTCTAGGCAGGGGCTCTACCATTGAGCCACACCACCAGACCCTCACTGGGGGATTCTAGGCAGGGGCTCTACCACTGAGTCACATCCCAGCCCCTCACTGGGGGATTCTAGGCAGGGGCTCTACCACTGAGCCACCCCCAGCCCCTCACTGGGGGATTCTAGGCAGGGGCTCTACCACTCGGCTACAGTCCAGTCCCACATGGTTCTCTTGATCATTCCCTGGACATCTTGTCCCAACAATTCTAAAAAGTTCACGATTTCTACCCAAGCCAAGATCACTTCTGCAGGAAGCCACTGGAAAACTATCCTCTAGCCCTAGCCTCCATGACTCTGGCTTTCATCCCTGCCGTCTTCCTCAGCTCCTCTCATTCCCCCTTGAGTCCCCTCTCCTTTCCTGATCATTTACGTTCACCTGACACAGTAATAACCGTGAGGCATTGCCCCAGGAGCATTGCCAATGTTAACTCACCCAGTTTCCACGTCTACTCACACGGTCAAGACTATAGCCATTTTACAGATATGAAAACTGAATTGACTAATAAAGTCACAGGGCTCCAAAAGGGCAGGATATCTCTGGAGATCCCCTATAACTTCCTGTGTTCTGTCTTTCTCTGCCCTCCAATACCCCTGCCTCAGTTTCCCTCTCTCCCACTACTCTGCCCTCCTCCTCCGTGCTCCTTTCTCCAGCTGTGATCAGTGATTCTAGACTTGATTTGGCTCACATTGATTGATCCTTTCGAACCCTTACCAATTCATTCTAACCCCTCAGCCTGGGTTTCTTCCACCCTGAGACTGTCCCCCGGTCTTTCAACATTTCAAAATGTAGGCTCTTCAAGGGCACAAACACACAACACTGCCTGCCTTCAAGTACAGAGCTCACCACAGCTACAGCTTGAGAACCCCAGTTACTGTGGGGGAGGCGGGCTATTGCTTAGGACTGCTTCTGCCATCTTCCGGGGACACACTGGAAACAGAAAACCACCATCTCGCTGCTGTGTTTCCTCAAGAAGTCCCCCCTGCCCTCTCTGGGTTCCAGCATCCCTGGGCTACCTCGCCAGGACCTCTTTGAAAGGTCAGTTAAGGCATCTGGATGCTTCTAACAAGTGACTTTGTGTGTGAGGGACTCTGCTGCTTGGCCAACTGTGCTAAGTGGGAAAGGCACACCTGAGGCTCTGCCCAGTAGCTCCAGAGTGTGAGAGGCTCGGCCGGGCAGACCTTACTGTCTGCCTTTTCTTACCTTAGTGCCCTTTGTTCAAGTAGTGAAGTGCTTTCTACTGTGCAGAGTGGTTGGAATTAGAACCACCTTTGCATACAGTTCCCTTCACAAACTCAGAAGCAGCAACAACCAATACCCCTGACAATAATCTTATGCCTTTATAAAAAGTTCTCTTTTGAATCTTTATTATTATTTATGTGGATGGGTACTTTGCCTGCATGTGTCTGTATACCACTTGTGTGAAGCAGAAATTGGGTTCCCTGGGGCTGGAGTTATAGATGGTTGGGAGCTAATGTGTGCGTGCATCTCCTGTAAATCAAACCTGGGTCCTAGAGATGAAGGCTACAATAAGATCTTATTTTTTGTGTTTTTGAGATAGGGACTTACTATATCTATCTATCTATCTATCTATCTATCTATCTATCTATCTATCTATCTATCTATCTATCTCTCTCTCTCTCTCCTGGCTGGCCTGAAATCACTATGCAGACTAGGCTGGCCTCAAACTCTCAGAGATTCTGCCTGCCTATGCCTCTGAGTGATGGGATTAAAGGCAAGTGACCCCATGTCAGCTGCTTTATTGAAGCCCTGGTTTAGGTGACATCATGCGCTGTGGTGAGCCCCGCTCAGGTTGGTACCTGCAGAATGCTGTCCCACAAATTCTTAAAATTGAGATTCACTCTGCAAATGTAATCAGACTTTTCTGCTGGTGCCCTGTCTTGGAAACTACAACTCCCCTGCAGGGGTCCCTAGCTGCACCCACCACACCTGTGCCACCCTCCCCAATGCACACAACGCACACCTTTCTTTTTGTCCCCAGCCTCTCGTTCCGCAGGCCGGCCACCCCCGGACAGGCGGAAGGAGCCTTCTCGGGCAAAGCTAGTACGGCTGGCATCGAAGGCGGCCGTGACTCCACACTCCTTTTCCCGCCTCTGCTTCCTTTCCAGGCAGGCGGCAAAGGCACAGCCCACAGCGTGGCTCAGCCTCTCACCCTGTGGGAAAGAAGGTGGTCCGGTTAGAAAGATCGCACCAGGTTGGATGTCTTGCAGCCAGGGGACCCCAGCTGAATCCCTTCGCCTCTCTGGAACTGAGTGCTTATTCACCCACGAGATGGGCAAAATGTAAAGCCTTGAGCTGGGATGTAGCTCCGTTACACGTCACGACTGTGTGAAACTCCAGAACTTCAAAAGCTGAGGCTCTGGAGTTTGGAAGCTGGTCTGGGTTACGGGGAGATCCTACATCCTGACTCCCTAAACAAGAGTTAGGTGTAGTAGTCCTGGTTACTTGGAGGCTGAGACAGGGCACTTATGTGAGCCAGGAAAAATGAGGACCAGCCTGGGCAGCAAAGAGAGTCCTGCTTAGAAAATCAAGACATGCTAGGCATGGTAGTGTAGTCACTTAATCCCAGCACTCAGGAAGCAGAGACTAGATATGAGTTCAAAGGCAGCCTGATCTACATAGTGAGTTCTAGGACAGCCCGGGAGACACAGTGAGGATCTGTCTCAAGAAAAAAGAAAAACAAACAAACAAACAAAAAAAAAATTGTGGAGGTGGGTGGGATGGCTCAGCAGGTTGAAATGTTTCTTGTCAAGTCTGACAATCTCCGTGAGTTCGAGGCCAGCCTGGTCTATGAAGCTGGTTCCAAGATGGTTAGGGTTATGCAGAGAAACCCTGTCTCAAAAAAAAATCACACAAACAAAGAGATAGAAAATGATGGGAGAAGATCTCCCCTGCTGACCTCTGGTCTCTACAAGCATCTCACATACCCTATCTACACACACAAATAGGCATAACCACAGAGGCACAAGGTGCTTATACTAGAAATACAAAACATTTCGAGAAAGGAATTCAAAGCTTTTTAATGGACAGAAAGCTGTCCTGTGTCCCTAGACTGGAAGACCATATGGGTAAGGCAGCATTATTCCCCAGAGGGAGCTGAATAATGAAATCTCTGCGAAACTCAATGGTGTCTTTGCAGAAATGGAAAAGCCGATTCTGAAATTCACATGGGATTCTGAGGGACCGGGAACAGCCAAGCCAGTCCTGAAAATAAATCACACTGCCAGGAGCAGTGTGCACTTTTAAGCCTGATACTTGGGAGGTAGAGGAAGGTGGATCACTGGGAGTTCCACAGAGGCCAGACTAGTCTACATAAGACCCTGTTTAAATAAACAACCAAAAACCCAAAACAGACTGACAGAGGAGAGAGAGAAACCTAGAGGTCACCATATATAGCTCAGGGGCATCTTAGATTCCCAAATCTCCTGCCTTGAATCATGCCCAAATTCATAGTACAGTTCAAAATGGCCAATTTTACATGCTTCACTTAAAAGACTTTTAAAAAGTTAAAACTGAAGAAGTACTAAAAAATCTACTATTACTATTTGAAATATGTTGGACCTGGTTCTTTATGCCTGAAACCACAGCAGTTGTCCAAAGTTATCTTGGGCTACATAGGAAGTTTGAGGCCATCCTGGGTGACATGAGACTCTCTTAAGAAAAGTCTGGAGAAGATGGCTCCGTCAGTAGTGGGGGTGCTCTACAGACAACCTGAGTTTTAATCCCTAAGCACCCACATAAAAAGCCAAACATGGCTCCGTGTACCTATAACCCCAACACTGAGGCGTGGAGTTAGGTGGGTTCTGAGAACTTCCAGCCTAGCCAAATTGGCAAGCTTCCCACTCTGTGAGAGACTCCGTCTTAAGGCAATAAAAAAAAAAAAAAAAAAAGAACAGAGGAATTAGTTATCAAACATGAAGGTCACAACCTGTACCCAAATGAGGTCTGGCTGCCTGTCCTCCAAAGGCAAATAAAGGAGCCAATTAAGCGGCAAGCAGGAAAAAAAAGGTATTCCGTGTGGCCACTTCAAGAAGAAGGGACTGAGGGACCATGTTGAAAGCTTGGCTGTATACGATCACAATAACCCTTGGAAGAGCCACTGTAGCCATCTATCCCCCAGAGTGGAGATGTTTGTGCTCAACATCCCACACACAGCCAGGTGGCTGGACACTGAATCCCCACCACCAACCACAGGCAAGCGGTTTCCAAAAATAGCCACAGCAAATTTCTCACCCCATATGGTCTTCCAAAATTTCTCAGTCCCTCATCAGAAGTGGAGGCTATGTCCACACCACCCACCACCCAACCTGGAAAGATGTGTGTGGCTCACTCAACAGACAGTCCCTTGGGGCCAGGCTAGGTGATGTCAAAACCATGTCCAAAATGGCCACACAGCTTCCTACTAGGGACAGTCTTATTCCATCACTTCCCATCTCTCTCACTTTCTTGAAACTCACTAAGAGCCTTCAGACTCCTTGTGGTATCCATGCTGGAGGGATTTATGGAGAGTTGGGGGAGGGGGGCCGACCTAGCCATTCTGCTAATGTAACAGCCCCAGATACTACCTATGAGGCACAATGAAATAAGAGACCCTAGAGCCAGGACGCTCGCAAATTCTTAAGAACTCTAGAGACAGAGCCAGCAAGATGGCTCAGTGGGTAAAAGCACTTGGCTGATGACCGAGTTCCATCCCCAGGACCCACATGTAGGAGGAAAGAACTAACTCCTGAAAACTGTCCTCCGATGTTCACATGCACTGTGGTCCACATGTACATGGCACGCCCAAACACACACACACACACACACACACACACCCCACAAATAAGTATAATTCTAAGCCACGGAATTTCAGGGCAATTTGTTACATAGCAAGTAGCTAACTGATAGCAACCATTATATTCTTCTCCTACGACACACAAGAAATAAAACACTCTAATTTTTTAACATTATTTGTGTGTGTGGTGTGTGTATGTGTGTGGTGTATGTGTGTGTATGTGTGTGTATGGTGTGTGTATGTGTGTGTATGTGGTGTGTTTATGTAGTGTGTGTGTGGTATATGTGTGTATGTGGTGTGTTTATGTGGTGTGTGTGTGGTGTATGTGGTGTGTGTATGTATGTGCGTGCGTGCACACACGCATGTGTGTGTGTATTGTGTGGTGCGTGTGTATGTGTGTATATGTGCGTGGTGTGTGTATGGTGTGTGTATGTGTGTGTATGTATGTGCATGCGTGCGTGCATGCGTGCGTGTGCGCGTGTGTAGGTCAGAGGATAACATATGGGAATTGGTTTTTTCCTTTCATCATGTGGATCCTGGGGATTGAACTCAGGGAGTCAGGCTTAGAGGCAAATCCCTTCACTCACCATGCTATCCCTCATGTCCCAGTTAATCTTTATGGGTGGTTTTTGGTTTGTTTGCTTTTTGGTTTTGACACATGGTCTCTCTATGTAGCTCTGGATGGCCTGGAATTCAATATGCAGACCAGGCTGGCCTTGAACTTACGGAGACTCACTTGCCTCTTCTCTGCAAACAGAGAGGTTAAAGGTGTGCCCTACCATGCTCAACCTACGTTAAAAGAATGATTCTTTTATTTCTGTGTGTATGATAGTTTTGTCTGCATCTGTGTAAGTATGCATGCCTGGTGTCCACAGGGGCTAAAACACCAGATACCCTGAAACTGGAGTTGTGAAGGGTTGTAAACTGCTCTGTGGGTGATAGAAATAAAATCTTGGCCCATCTACAAGAGCAAAAAGTGCTCTTAATTGCTGAACCATCTCTCCAGACCCCCAAAATTATCTTTAAAAATCAATAATTCTGAGAAAAGAATCATAAACAAAAATATACCAAGGCTGAAGGAATCTTGGAAACAAGGTACTGAGAAGGTCTCAAGGGAGCCTATAGGGAGCCCATAGGGCAGAAACTATCTTGACCACAGTGTGGCTGATGCCTAATCTGATCTTTTGAACTCTGCCTCCTGAGTGCTGAGATTAAAGGCATGCACCACCGCTGCCTGGCTGTTATGTCTTTTAAGACAGTTTCACTGTGTAGTTTTGGATAACCTAAGCTCACTAAGTAGACCCCAGGCTAGTCTCAAGTTCATAGAGATCTGCCTGCTTCAGCCTCCAGAGTTCTGGGATTAAATGTACCATCATAACCTACACACACTTCCTTCTTGAGATGAGAGGCCCTGGTAAAGAGAGGCCCGGGACTTGTCCCCAGGGCATGTAGAGTGAGGGAGAGGACCCCAGATGTTTGTCATACTCACAGAGTCCTTGAGTGCCAGGAAGCAGTGGCAGATCCAGCGGCGTGTGGTACCATCACGGCATATGTAGGAAAAAGCCTTGTCCAGGTTACGGTCAGGAGCACAGAAGGAGACCTTCTCAATGGTCTGGTCTACAAGAAGGTCCTAGGGAGGGTTGAGGAGGCGGGCGGCATGAACCATGTTTGCATTCATGACATGACCTCATATTGAATCAAATGTGGACCCAGCTGTCGCCAGCCTGCCCCAGGATCATGATTCAGCCTGTCAGATCCATCAGAGATGGAGGAGACAGCCTAGAGGCATAGCCAGGCTATTAGAAGAAAGATTCCACTCCACTGCCTGCAGGAGCCATTTAAGGAAGAATTAGGCAGGAAGGCAGGGAACGGCACTCAGCTAAAGGAATTGCCTGTGCAAAGATGATTCAACACCCCCAGCATGTCCCGGTGACCCTCTGGAGGGGGGTCTTCAGGCTAGAGTCAGGGAAGGCAAAGGGGAACACACAGACACCCAGAGCTCAGGGCTCAGGTGATAGTTCAGCGGCAGAGCTGTTTGCCTAGATGCAGAAGACCTGGTTCTAGAGTCCTCTCTGCCCTGTGTCAGAAAAAGTCCCCGGCCATGGGTCATGGAGACCTTCCTAGGGCTTGGGTATGCTCAGGAGATAAAGTACTTGCCTAATACGTAGGAAACCCTAGGCTGTATGCACAGCACGGCAGGAACCAGGCGATGAATGCCAATCACCCTAGCATGTGGGAGGTATAGGTAAGAAGACCAGAAGCCCAAAACCATCTTTGGCAAAATTGTGAGTTTGAGGCCAGTCCAGGTTATGCTAGACCCTGTTTCAGTTAAAATAAAAACCCCAAACATGTAACAACTCACATTTGTCGATATGCCAAACTTTCGTTTATTTTTTAATTAATTTTATTTTTCAGCATAAAGCCCTGGCTGGCCTTGAGTTTGCAATCCCTCCTTCAACTTCCCTAGGGCTAGGTGCAGACACCTGTACCATCACACCTCAGCTCCTGGCAGAAATGTTTTTGGTCCCAACTTTTCCATTGTGCGGGGGCGCACATGTGTGTGCACATGCATATGGAGGGCTAGAGCTGAGATCGGTAATCATCCTCAGCCACCCTTCCATCTAAATCACTGAGACAGGGTCTCTTAATCAAAGCCAGAGCTCACTGATGTAGCTAGCTGGTTTTGCTAGGCTGTTTGCTCTGGAGATTTGCTGAGACCGGAAGTAGATGGGGCATTAGCACTCACGTGGGTTTCTGGGAATCTAAACACACATCCCCAAGTCTCCACAGCAAGTGTTTTAACCACTGTACAATCCTGCCAGCCTGATTTTACACAGTTCACACACAGCCTTTCTGGTTTGATGATAGGGTCTATTACCAGCCCAATTCTTTTTTTTTTTTTTTTTTTTAAGATGAGGCAGTGGGAGCCCCGAGGGGTTAAACCTTGTGCCTGGGGTTTCTCGGTTGGTGAGGGGGTAACTGGGATTGGCGCTGAGGTGGCTGCTCCAGTTTGTACGTCCACCCACCTACTCTCCATACCAGCTCTCATTCCAGAATTAGGATTGCAGTAGCCAAGCTGTTGCAGAAACACATGGCAGAGTCTAGAAAGCCCCCTCGGGAGGAACATCCCATGGTGGGTGGGAAGCCATCCTCCACCCCCAGGACAGGCTCTTACCTTGGTTTTGTCATCCACCACTCGGAGCCCATCAGCTGACACCCACAGGACAGACTTCACGGACTTCCGGCCCATCTGGGGTGAGGGCAGGGAACAGGGGAGCCTGGTTAAAATTACCTGTTTCAGGTTGCTCTTCCTCCCTCCCTGGATCCAGCCCCTCACTCACCGCCTTCAACTTCTTCACGGCATCTTCACAAACATGCATCCCCCGGGACTCCTCCACCTCCACGTGGCCCAGGTACTTGATTGGGGGAGGGAGGAAAGAAACAGTATTCATGCTCAGCATCCCTGAGCATTTCCACATTCAGAACCACAGTTCTCACCCCATCAGATGTATTTGTTCACGCTGCACCTCCAGCCCATAAGGGAGGAACCACACTCCCAGCCCAAGACACACAGTGGAGAAAAAAATATACAGAGATTGTGTCCTGCCTCTGTGACTGGACCTTCACACCTTACTCTTGGCCGTAAGGAGGCCAGCATGCTTCTGTACATCTGAGGACCTGTTGAAGGCCACAGGGCTGCTCTTCCCACCCTGACATCAGTTAAAAAGAGCACAGACCAGTGCTGAAGATATAAGTCAGTGGTGGGCTGCTTGCCTAGTATGCACAAGGCCATTGGTTTGTTTTTTTGTTTTGTTTTGTTTTTTTTGAGACAGGGTTTCTCTGTGTTGCCCTGAGTGTCCTGGAACTGTAGAACAGGTTAGCCCCAGACATCCAAATGCCTCTGCCTCCAGAATGCTAGGATTAAAGGCATGTGCCACAAGTAGATCTCTGAATTTGAGGCCAGCCTGGTCTACAGAGGCAAGCTCCAGTATAGTCACCAGAGCTAGACAGAGAAACCCTTTCTCATGGTTTTTTTTTTTTTTTTTTTTTTTTTTAAAGTGCCACCATGCATGGCCACTGGTTTAATCCCTAATGTGCACACATGAAAACACACACATGCACACACACCAGCTCCTCACTGGGGGATTCTAGGCAGGGGCTCTACCACTGAGCCACACCCCAGCCCCTCACTGGGGGATTCTAGGCAGGGGCTCTACCACTGAGCCACACCCCAGCGCCTCACTGGGGGATTCTAGGCAGGGGCTCTACCACTGAGCCACACCCCAGCGCCTCACTGGGGGATTCTAGGCAGGGGCTCTACCACTGAGCCACACCCCAGCCCCTCACTGGGGGATTCTAGGCAACTATTTCTTTTTAAGCCATATCAGTCCTGCTGTACAAAGGTGGTAAGAACAGTTGGTTTAACAGATGCTCCCTTATTAGCTGACACTCCTTCCCCCTTTTACCAGCACTTCCTGTGCCTATGACACAAACCCCTTCACTTCTGGGGATGAGAAAATTGAGCTGAGGACCTAGATGAAAAGGGAGTAGGGCTGGACCCCATAGCTCAGGCCAGAATCCAATTATCTCCCTAGGAGAGCTAAACATGTTGTAAACCAGAATGGCCAGAACAGGAAAAGAGCCTTGCAGTGTTGCCAACTTTGTGTGATCTTCTAGAGCACATTATCTGTGAATCCCTAAAGAATGGGATGACACCTCTCTACCCTGCAGGATTATCTTACACAATGTAGTATCTGGTGTAAGACAGAATGTGTTAGGAGGGTTTTAAGTGGAGGGGAGAGGTAGGGGAATCTTGAGTTCAGGCCGAAATGAGCTACAGTGTAAGTTTAAGGCCAGTTTGGACAACTTAATGAGAGCCTAAAAATAAAAAAGGAAAGCACGTTTCCCTGCACGCAGGGCCCCAAGGTCCAATTGTACAAAAGTGATGGGGACATGTTCTAAGACTGCAGGCCAGTGTATTTTCACACCAACAGGGATGGTCTGGAAGTCATACAGCTCCTAACATACAATCCAGATCTCACAGCAATGGGCTTTTGAGAGTTTTGCCCAGTGCCCCAGGATCAGCAGTCACATAGCTGTCACAAAGCAAGTGACCCAGTGTACCACCCACACCGCACACTCACCCTAACAGGGAAGCTGCATGTGCCCTTGCGCACCGCATCCTCATCTGCCTGCCACTGGTGTGGGCGCGATGCCTCAGGCACATAGGCTGGCTTCCTCCGCCGCAGACTCTGCCGTAGCTTATTCATGGTGCCCGCCCCGTCTAGTGACATAGGACAGGGGTATGGGGTCAAAGATGGAGGTAAGAGGTATGGAGATGGGGGTTACAGTGTTCAGGGCTTGCTAGATGAGCAGTGCGGGTGAGTAGCTTCATTCAGTGGATATTGGTTATGTAGAGGATCCCACGGTTCTGCATTCGGGGCTTCGGGGACAAGCCAAAAGGAAGATGGGAGGTTTGGGTGGGTGGGAATATAGGGTCATGAGCTTTAGAGATTCAGGGTATGATGGGAGAGAACCGCTGATATCCAAAGAGGTCAGGACACTGGTGCTAGAGGACTAGGGGTCAAGGGTCATAATGGCAGGGGTATTGAGGAAATGAGGGTCAGCTAAGAGAGTGATCAGAGGTAAGCACATGCAGCTGGGTAGTAGAGCACTTGCCTAGCGTGCAAGGCCAGAGGTTCAACTCCAAGTTCAAAGTAAAAAAGGAGAAAGGCAGAGATAGGAAAGAAGCGGGAGAGGGAAAGAGAGAGAATGTAACATATGTATAGGTCTCTGACAAATCAGGGGTGTACTTGTAAAAGTCAAGGGTAGTGTGTATTTGGAGACGGGCTGTATATTATGTGAATGACTGTCCGTGTGTCTTTGTGCACTGTCCGTGAGGGACTCTGCATCCCCAAGAGTGATTGTTATCTGTGAGCACGAATCTCTGGAGTTTTTAGCTGAAGGGCAAACATGCCTGAGTGGCTGAGTGCATGCTATGTGTCTCTGTATAGCTACTGACTAAGAGAGCTTGGATTTTTCTCTGCTTGTTGCCTTGGATGGATTGTTGGCCCTGAAAGGGTATATCCACGGCTGTTTTCCATACAGCAATGTTTCTATGAGAGGCTGTGGCTACTATTCTTTAAAGTGGTTGCCTCTGAGAGTCTGAGTCTATGACAGTTATCTGTAAGATGATGCCCATGTCCGAGAGGGCAGCTGTTAATGAGACTGTATATAGGTGGCTTCTGGTGAGGGTGTTGGTACTTGTATTAGCTTCTCGGCTGCTAACTCTAGTTTTGTCTGCTGGATGTGGTGAGAGCCCATTTGATGCACTCACTCATCCAAAACCCACGGCGGGGCTATCTCAGGTCATTCTCCAGGATGACAGTATGCTTATAAAGCAGTGATGTCGTCCATGAGGGTGCATATAGTTAGACTGAGACCATGGCCATCAGTGTGATTTCTAACGGAGTAACTATTGTCGAAGGATGCTGAATACTATCAGTGAGAGTGGGAGCAGCATAGCTCTTTTGGGGTTCACAGGCGCTGCTGGTGAGGCTGTCGGTTTCTACAAGTGTAGCGGTCAGAGCTGAAGTCATATCACAGCTGATAAAGTGTTTGCCTAATGTGCAGGAAGCCCCATGTTCCATCTCCAGCACTACATAGATGTGGTGCATGCCTTTAGTTCAAGCACTTGAGTGAAATGAAGACAGAAGTATAGGTTCAAGGCCACCGTTGGTAATATAGTGAGTTCAAAGCCAGTCTGAGATAAAAGAGACACTGCTGTCTGGTTCTGTGAAAACTGGGGACTGTCAATGCGTGTATCTCTTCCTCCTCCTCAACGTCATCTTACTTTGTATCCTAGGCTGGCCTAGTTGCTCTGTAGAGCAGGCTGACAACAAACTTAGAGTTCTGCCTACCTCTGCCTCCTGGCTGTTGGGATTATAAGCAAGCACCAATATCTTACAGCTTTAAAGATGGGTCTCCTGTAGCCCATGCTGAGCTCAAGCTTGCTGTGTAGCTGAAGCTGGATTTGAACTCCTGATCCTTGTGCCTCCCAAGTACTAGGATTAGAGGCCCCCACCATCATCATATCTGGCCATGTGTATCTCTTGAGTGTGTTTCTAAGATGGGTATAGAGTACCTGTGGTTGTCTGTGTGTATCAGCCAGGGTCTGTAGATGTGTGTACACGCGCACACGTGCCTGTATGTTAGTGTGAATAAGTAGCTACTTAACCAATCTGGGAGTGTACGCATTGCTGCATTTTGACAAGCATGTGTCAGTCATCTGTGCAGGCAGGTTGAAGTGTAAATCTTCGAATGTATGAAGGTCTGAGTGTGTGTATCTGCAAGGGTTTGCTCCTCACATAGTTGCTGCACGCAGGAGGCTGTTGGTGTCTGTAGGTGAGAGTTTAGGGTGTGTCTGTGACGGTGGGGGCTCTGATGGTCACTGGGTATGCAGTGAAGCCTGGTGACAGTGGCTGGCAGCACCTCTGGTCATACTAGTCACAACCAGGATCCATGTATGATACAAACCCTGTCTTTTGTCAAGCTGGTCACTCACCTGACTCCGTCCTGGAGGTTTCAGGGGGCCCCGAGGCCCCACAGGGGGCTGGGGACAAGTGCCGATCAGGTCTCCTGGGTCCACCCTGCTCAAAGGAGTGAGAAGATGAGAAGTTTGTTGGGGAGGATTCCCCCACCTTGGACCTTAGCCAACCCCCTCCATCTCAGGCTCCCTAGTAAGAACCCTGGTAGCTATAGCAACTGTCACTAGGGAGACCAGCCACCTGGTTCTAAGGGCCCAGGAAGGAGTAGGTGTGTTGGGGGACACTGATGGGTCCCTCAATACCCAAGGGGATGACGTGAAGTGAGTGGCTGCGCTCTAGTGTTATGTCCAGGGTTATACACAAACATAGCTTCACACATATGGCAGCCAACAATTTTCTTACTGACTTGGTCACAGCTTAGTATGCTTTATGACACAGACATCATGACAGCCATGTACCTCAGGTCCATAAGATAGAATTGTCCCTAGAATCTGGCAACATGTTTGTGTTCCCTAGCATACACAGCTCAATGATGGTCATTTGTGTACAAGGATATATGTGTCTCAGCCCACATAGGCACCTGCTCATACCAACGACTGATACTGCTCATCCATTTTCTTAGCTATGTAAAATGAGCGGGGCCAGGCACACGCACATGTCATGATAGTTGTGTCTCCTAAGACACAGACTCTAGGTAGAAACACATTGGATTGGTGACCTATTTGGTCACATGGTGACAATCCCATCTGTACACCCTCCCACACACACGTACATGGGCTGAGGCATACTGGTCATACCAAGTCCTGTCCCCCACCCCCACCCTGCCTCAGTCACACACAGCTGTAGCTGCACAAGGCCATTCAAGCTCAAACAACATCAGTTACATTAACACACTTTTGGGAGTTACACACTTTCACAGAGTCACACAACACTAGTGACATACCCACATTTGGTCATCATATGCATTATATACTCCTCTGTAGAAACCAGTTACATGAAAGCACTCTTTATATACAGCCACATATTGTGGATGCTGATGGCCACAGCCCGAGAGTCACAGATGTAGCATAAAGGTCAAGGGAACCAAGGATGTCTGTCTGAAACAGTTGTGTATGGTGTCACTCTGCATCAGTGCTGATGGTACCCAGCCATCTGTCATGATGGTGTCCCATACACAGCAGTACCCATGTTACCCTATCACAGATTAAACAGTCTCCATGAAGATTCAAGTCATGTAGACAATGTGACCACATATAATCAATCACTACCCCACGTGGACATATACACAAAGTCACAGCTCCACTAATACTCAAAATCTCACACATAGAAACTTAAGTTCAGTTCTCCACATCATAAGCACACACATTTGGGGGTACACAGAAACAGAATGACCCAGTCAGAGCATTTATAGCCGGTTTTACACAGAAAACATGGTCCTCAACACAGCCAAGTACACAGTCACTTCACCATATCACACAGAAACATACATATGTACATACACTTTCACAGCCTAGGACACCAGCATAGAGTCATCCAGGGTCACAGACAACTGGGCCATACATACACAGGCACACATATATGCACACTGAGGAAACAGGAGCCAATCAGTTACATACCCCCAGGGCACACAGGGGCCATCCATAGCTTGAGTTCCACACAACTAACCCTTCGTAATAGTTAAGAGTTTCAGACAGTCACAAGCCAAATCACACATGGGTGGCTGTGGTACATATTATCACACAGCTAGGTGGAGAGCCATTTATCCAATCACAGTCAGCTATACAGACACGATTAGGGGCACACAACCACTGTCATGCACATTGCCACCCCCAAACCCAATCACAGAGGAACAAGATGACCTCAAATACAGTGACAGTCATATACCCAGAGTTCCAAATGCAGTGTCACTAAGATATACACAATCAGTTAGAAATAAGCACAACATTGTGCCACATAAGGCCACAGTCACAATACTTACACGCTGTCACAACTCCACATCTTTAGCCAGTCACACATAAGTCCAAACCCAGCACAGATGTTGAGATGTTGACACATACCAAAGTGTACATACACACACACACACACACACACACACACACACACACACACACACACGGTCACAAAAGACCTAATAGCCATAGTCACAGCCTCCCAACCACAACCACGTATCCATCTAAACAAAATCTAAAAAGTAGAGAAGCCTGTACAGTGGGCAGCTGCCATTCACATCCACACTCACACAAACACACACACACACCAGAGACACCACCATATCCAACCACAAGCATGCAGACAGACAACGTAGGCTTCCTTATCCTAGCCAGCTGCAACGCAAGCACACAGGCAGCCACAGTCAAGTCACACAAACACCAGGTCATACTTCTAGCCACCTCCCCAACCCTTGCGCCCCCCCACCCCATACCACACACAAAGCCGCTGGTCACCAGAGAGGCTGCAGACAGGTTTCCACCGGGTCTCCGGGGAGCCGCCCCCAGCCCAGGCTGAATCCTGGAGTCTAGGGGGCTAGGTCTGGCAAGGGAAAGCTGAGCATTGTCTCCGGGTGGGGCCTCTCTTAGACAGCTGAGCAGCCCTAGGGACAAAGGGGGTGGCCTAGGAGACCAATGTCTTGAGACCCCTGACTAAGCATGAGGTGGAGGTGGGGGTAGGGGAATGCCTGAAATTCTCCTTATTTTATTCATGCTGGGGTGGAGTTCCAGACACAGAGACCTTGTTTTGAGAAGGGGATTTGCCTGGGACACCGCCCAAGGGCTGGGGGGGGGGGGAGGCTGGATCCAGGACCCCGGAGAGTAGACAGTACTTGGACGAACCCTCCCCCCCTCACCCCCCGCAGCCTTGGCCTTGGCAGCTCTGTCCAGGGACCTCATCTCCAAGCTGTTGTACTCGAAGAACCCCTCTGGCAGGGAAGAGTACGGATTTTGTCTGGAATCGGCTCAGTTAAGGCCTTAGCTTGATAAAGGGAACTGTGTCCGGGACCCTGAACACCGAACCTTGCCCAGGGAGTTGTACCTAAAATTTAGGTAGCCCTGTCCTTGATATGGGGGTGGGGGATCTGTATCCCAGGATCCCTATTTCCAGGGCCTTCGCAGAGATGGCCTGTGCTGGAGAACCTCAGTCTGGCAGGTTTAGGATTGCCGGGAGCCTGTTCCCGGACCCCCACCCAGGACCACCCTCTCCAGCCTTGGCATCTTCTTTCCATCCGGGCGCTGCTGCCGCTTCCCACCCTCCGCCACATCAGCAGCGGCGCCGCCCCCGGCCCGAGCCCCCCTCGCCCGCCCTTCTCACTCTGGCCGCCGCGCTGCGGGACATCCAGGGCCCGGGCGCCCCCGCCTCCCGCGGCCCCGGCTGGGCCCGGCTTCCCGAGTGCTGCTGCTCCTGTGGCGGCGGCGGCTCGGTCTGACGCGGGCCGGGCCGGGGGCCGGCGGCTGGTGCGGGATGCAAGCGCGCGAGCCAGCTCGGCTCCCCGAGGATTCCGTTCCGGGGGCGGGGGAGCATCCTTCCCTCGGCGCCCCGCCCCGGCCCCGCCCATTGGCCCGCCGCCTGGTGTATATGCAAAAAAGACCCCGCCTTCCCGAGGACCACGCCCCCACACAAATACTACCCCGTCTCCTCCCATGCAGAGGCCGCCCCGCCCCGCCCCTTGGCCTAGCCTTGCGGGAACCTGCACGCATCCCTGGTGGACTGCCTCTCTGGTTCAGGCGAGGGTTGTTTCCTTCCGTAACCCCTGACCTCAGATCCCCTATGGTTCTGCTTCTGAAGAACTGCTTTGGGAGGCGCCTTGACGTCCTCAAATCTTGCTTAACCCCACGGTTCTCCCAGCCCGGCGGGGGCGGGCAGAAGCGGTGACGAGGCACTTTTTGCAGGCGAGGGGAGGGGGAAGGAACAGACCCCAGCATCCTGGAGGAAAATTACTCTAGCGTGCGGAAAAAAAAGGCACTGGGCTAGGACCAGGTCTTAGTTCTGGATTCTGCTGCACCCCCACCCCGGTTCTGTGGGTTTGGCAAAGCAGCTGGAAGGGACATTAGGGCCCATTAGCAAAGGCGAGGTTGTCAGGAGGGAGCCTGAAGCTGGGGGGGGGGGGGAAGGGTGAGTACGTGTGATAGGAGGATACTTATCAGCTGCCACAGCCCTTGGAGCAGGTGGTCAGCACGTGGGGGGGGTGGAGGAGGTTCCCCGCAACAGATGGCCTTAGACAAGGGGAGGGGTCTGGCCATCTGCACCTGGAGCCGCCTTGTGAGCTCCTCCCCCTTAGCGCAGAGAGAAAAGAGCTGGGGGGGAAGGGAAAGGGTGCCTTTATTCGGAGAAGGATCGGCACCCACCCCCATCCTCCAATACACAGGCTGGAACCCCGGAAGAAGGCAGCTGGTAGAGCGAGGGAGGCAAAGGTGAGGACTGCCTCCAGCAGCCACCTGCAAGACCCGCAGCCCCTCCAGAGGAGAGTGAACCCCATAAAGGGGCCAAGGGCTCACTTGAGACGATGGCAGGAACTGCAGACTCCCAGCTTTAGAATTCCAGGATCAGGGAGTTAACTCCGGGGGCCCGAAGATCCAAGGCAAGAAACTAGGATCTGGAGACAGGACGGGATGGGGGGGGGGGGAGAAGAGGCGAAGCGGAGGAGCGCCCGCTGTGGAGCTGGTACCCCGGTCGGAGTCTGTCATGGTGGGGTCGGCAGGGAGGTCCTTCTAGTTAGGAGGCCGCTGGCAATGGCAGTGTTTGGCGAGCGGCCCAGTAACGGTGGTAGGTGTCTTGGAAGAGGTCCCGGCAGGCGATGTGGGCGTGGAGACGGGCACAGGCTAAGAAAGCCCCAGCTAGCTTGCGGTGTAGGGCGTAGGTCTCCTCAGGTGGTGGGCGCAGCCGGTGCCGAAGCAACACCGGGATGAGGCCCTGTATTCGCCGAGCCGTCTCTCCAGCCCCGAAGTCGTAGGGACCCGACGCAGCAAAGGGCTCCCCTAGGATCATCACTGCCTCCACGTGGGCGTCGGCGAATGCCTAGGGTGGGGATGGCAGATGCATCCAGACAGACATAATGTCCTCTGATTACTTCAGAAGAGGCAAGCTGCAAGGGCTGGAGCGTGACTCACTGGTAGAGCTTGCCTAGAAGCCACCAGTGAGGGGGTGGGGGTGGGCGTCGTGCCTCAGTGGTGGAAGATCCCCTAAGAGTAATAAGCAGTCACCAACTATCCATGACACCCCCAGTTACTGGTTTCCTACAGACAAGTAGCCTCTCTACTCCTCAAACCCAGGATCCCAGAACAGTCTAATACCGTCATACCGTCCCCCCCTTAGTAGCCACACCCTCTAGCCCACCTCAGGGTTTCCTCAGGATAGATTAGTAGTCCATCAGTTACCCCACTCCCCTGGGATAGAAATACAGTCTGTACCCCATCCCACCCCCATCCTCCAGTTGTTCAGCAGAGCTAGGCAACTCGTACACCCTCCACTCCCAAAAAACTCGGCCCCTTATAGAAAAGGGGTACAAACGCACCAGCCCCTCTGCTCAGTGGCAACCGACCTTGGTTTCAAAGCCTGTGAGGAATTTGAGATCCTGGGATTTCTTCAGGACTCGATCTCTGTCTCCATCAGCAGCAGCTTTCACTACCTGGGGTGTCAGAGGATGGGGTTTCATTTTTGTTTGGAGGAAGGCTGACGTAGCCTACACGATCTTGAACTCACTACACTATGGTGAACTCCTGATCTTCCTGCCTTGGGTCTGCAGGTTGGGTCTGCAGGAGCTGAAGGATTATTTATGCACATCACACCAGGCTACAAGGGAGGTTCTAGATAATAGAAATACCAGGCGGCGGGTGTGTGTGTGTGTGTGTGTGTGTGTGTGTGTGTGTGTGTGTGTGTGTGTGTGTGTGTGTGTGTGTGTGTGTGTGTGTGTGTGTGTGTGTGTGTGTGTGTGTGTGTGTGTGTGTGTGTGTGTGTGTGTGTGTGTGTGTGTGTGTGTGTGTGTGTGTGTGTGTGTGTGTGTGTGTGTGTGTGTGTCAGGATTATGAGTTCAAAGTCAGCCTAGACTAACACTGTTAAAAAGTGAGAAGGGAGGAAGAGAATGGGGAGGGGTTTACTCCATCTCACCAACCCAGGTCCACTGGTTCTCCTGGAAGCCCCCCCCCCCCACCTGTCCCCACTATATCTCCCTCAAGACTGGTGGGAGTCTGCTGGTGGAAATTGGCAGGGGCCCTGCCGCCCACTGGGAATGCAGAACTATCGGGAAGCTACAACCATGAATGGCACAGTGTCACATCTGTTGATGGGTCCAAACACCAGACAAAAATGGACTGGTGTCTGAGGTTGCCAGAGGACCCTTGGGTGCAGGGATTCCAGATGGTCCAGTTGCTCTGGGTATAAGACATGGCACTCAGGATGCCTTGCTGTCCAGTCCTGTAGTGGGACACCCCAAAACACCTGCACCGGTTCTTGGGGTTCAGAGGACTCCAGGACCTGTAGGTAGGTGGGCTTCTGCTTTCTTAGCTATTAAGTGTGGGTGAGGAACTTGGGTTCTTTCTGGGATCACTGTGTGGGGCTCAGCACTGGGCCTGCAGTGGGGGTTACTGATGCTGTCACTGACTGTCCTGGCCCCCTGTGCAGAAGAGGCAGGCTCAGAGCAGGGAAGAGTCTCTCCAGCCCTGACCTTTGTTTTGGGAGGGGGCAGGGATGAAGCTAGTAATTCTGTTGTAGCCCCCCCCCCCCCCCCCCCCCGCCTGTGGCTATCTGGCCATCTGTTGGGGTTCCATATACATTTTCCTTTTCTTTTTCAAAAGGTATCTCAGCCGCTAAAGGCACTAATAAACCCAATGACCTCAACTTGATCTTCAGGTCCCACATGGTGGAAAAAAGAACTGATTCCAGTGGATTTTTCTCTGGCCTCATGTGTTCCATGATGCACACAGGCATGTGTGTGGTGTGTATATATCTATATATACATGTATCTATGTGTACATATGTGTATATGTACACACACAACGCACCTAAAAATAAACAAGCACGGTCTCACTATGAAGCTCAGGCTGGCCTTGAACTCATGATTCTCCTGTCCTGTTCCAAGTACTCTGATTATAGGCCATGACATCCAACTGACAGTTTTCGGGTTTTGTTAAAGTGGTTTGGGAAGGCAGTGTCCATGAGACATGGATGGTTCAAGTGCTAAGGGAGGCCTTGGCTTTATGTCTCAAATGGCGTGCGTGCGTGCGTGCGTGCGTGCGCGTGTGTGCGTGTGTGTGCGTGTGTGTGTGTGTGTGTGTGTGTGTGTGTGTGTGTGTGTGGCCAGGGTCTCGGTCATCTTTCTCTTGTCGTCAGGACTGTTAGTCCCATGGCCCTGTGTCCCCTAGATTTCCTCCCAGCTGGCTCCTCCAGCTACTTGCTGTTCAGAAGGAATCTGAATATTGCTTCTCCCCTCTTCAAATCCTTTCTGAAGCACGCCAGGAGAGTGTGTCTACTGTAGAAGGGCCTAGGGTCCAGAATGTCCAGCCTCTACCCACCTGCTTGTCCAATCAAACCATGAGTTTCCCTTTGATCCCTGTATGAGGGCCAGAGAAGGGCTTGGGATCGCCTGCTTGCAGATGGTTATGAGCCATTATATGTGCTGGCTGCTTGGCTGGGTGTGTGGTTTGAATGGCCCCCCAAGGGCTCATATGTTTGAATACTGAATATTTGGTCCCCAGTTGGCGGGACTGTTTGGGAAAGACTATGAGGTGTGGATTTGTTGCCTAAAGTATGGGTTGGCTTTCAGGTTTCTAAAGCCCACAGCAGGCACAGTTAACTCTCCCTCTGCTTCTTGAGGACCAAATGGAAGGTCTCAGCTGCTGTTACAGCGTCATCCCTGCCTGCTGCCGCACTCATACCTTGATGGTCATGGACTCACATCTAAACTGCACCCTTTCTTTATAAGTTGCCTTGGTCATGGTGTCTCCTCATAGTCACAGAACAGTGACTAACACCCTGGGTCCTCTGTAAATCCACCAAATAATCTTAACTGCTGAGCCATCTCTCCAGCCCCTAAATGACCATTTCTGTTCAGAAGTGCCACCATACAGGAAGGGTTTTCTTAAATTCCCTCTTTCAGTCATTTGAGTAAGAGCGGCCCCAGAGGCTCATATTTAAATGCTTAGTCACCAGGGAGTGGAACTCTTTGATAGGATTTGTAAGATTTGAGATGTACAGCCTTAGCCAGGTAGTGCTGCCTTTAGTCCCAGCACTCAGGAGGCAGAGACAGGGGAATCTCTGAGTTTGAGGTCAGCCAGGGACACAGAGAAACCCTGTCTTGAATACACACACACACACACACAAAGAGGTATGGTTCATTTGGGGAAGTAAGTCATAGGGGTGGGTGGGGTGTGGGCTTTATGGTGTCAAAAATTCATGCCAGGCTCAGTCTCTATGTCTCTATCTCCCTCCCCACCTCTGCCTGTGTATCAGGATGTAGCTCTTAGCTACTTCTCTAGCATTACACCTGCCTGCCACCATGCTCCCTGCTGTGATCATGATAGATTAGGCCAGTGAAACCATGGGAAAGTCCCCAGTTAAATGTTTTCCTTTATCAGAGCTGCCTTGGTCATGGAGTCTTCACAGCAACAGACCAGTGACTAAGGCAGTTTTTGATCTTGACACATTTATCTGGGTATCCTTCGACCTTCTTCCTGATTTTGCAACCCTTAGCTCTCAATTCAAAATCTCCTCCTCTAGGAAGCCTTCCTTGACTCCTTAGTCTGGGACAGGCTCCTCTAGATTCTCACAATGCCCTGTTCTTAACTGACCCACTACTGTGGGACACAGACACACATCACAACTCTGTGATGGGGAGACTGGGGCTGGGCACCAAGGGGCTGTCAGAGAATGTCTGAAGTGACAGCTAGATGAATGGAAAGTCTAAATTGCATGTAGACACAAGTGAGCTGCTCTGCGCAACCTCTGAGACTGACTGACTTGGAAGGAAGAAATGGCAGAACCAAGTAGATGAGCATTTCCTGAGGAGCTACAACTTCCTGTGAGGTGCAGGCTGGGTGTCAAGACCCTAGACAGGTTAGCCATCTCTGGCCCTTCTCTCAGAAGGGGACTGAGCAGGGGCTGGGACATGGGCTCTGAACCCTGGCTACCTGCAGCCCACAGGCCTGCAGGGATTTTAGGCAATCACTTTCTGAGCCTCAGTTACTTCACCTGTAAAATGGGGATCCAACAGTGGCCCTGGCCACTTTCAGTCAGATAACTACTTGTAATAGTACTAAGTGGTTGACAGTTATTAGCTATTATTAATATTACTATAGTAGTCTCACTATGTGGCCCTGGCTGACCTAGAACTCAGAGATCTGTCCACCTCTGACTCCTGAATGTTGGGATTAAAGGCATGCGTCACATCTGGCTTCTATTATTTCTTCTTGTTTTCTTTTTGGGGTACTGAGGGTTAAATCTAGAGAACTATGAAATACTAAGTAAGCATTCTACCACTGCATACTACCCAGTGCCCCTGGTAGATTCTAGGTGGGTGCTCTAACCCCACCATGCCCCTCACTCACTGGGAGATCCAAAGTGCTAGGTGCTCTACCATGAAGACACAAGTGAGCTGTGTCTATATTCCTAACCCTCTTTTTGATTTTGATTTTGAGACAGGGTCTCACTAAGTTGCCCAGGCTGGTCTTGAACTCACTCTGTAGCACAGGCAGGCTCTGAACTTACAATCAATCATCTTTCTCTGACCTCCTCAGTGGCTATCAGGCCTGGTTTATTTATTAAGTTTGGTGGGTGTGTGTGTGTGTGTGTGTGTGTGTAACTGTGGTGTGGCGTGTAGATGTGCACATACAGGTGTGGAGGAGTCAGGTCAGGGATCAGGCATGGTGGCAGGGGCTTCAGTGGGAACCATCTTGAAGGCCCACACTTCTCAGCTCCAGTTCCCTTTCCTTCTTGCCCTGCTTTCAATATCTAGCTTGAGCTTTGACCCTTCAGAAGCCCAGGGTTGGGGGTACTCACCTCAATATAATGGTCTGTGAACTCTGTTGCAAATGCCCGGCTTGCACCAAAGTCCAGTAGAGTCACCTGGGAACAATGGGCGACAACTGAAGTAGCAAGAACCAACCTTCCTCTCCCCTGCAGCTTCACTCCAGCTGTTTAGCCACAACTTTAGACCCCCACTGGTGATTAGAGGCAAACACTGTATCACTGGGCCCCACACCCAGCCTCCTGCTTGTGGACATGAGGCAAGGTCTCTGTGGTTGAGTCACATCCTTAGGCTCCCCTACTGCATTCTAGGCAGGTGCTCTAAGCCTCATTGTTGTATTTAGATATAGGAGCTCACTATAGTCAGGCTGCCTCTGCCTCCTGAGTGCTAGGATTAAAGGCGTGACCATCATACTATAATAATAAATTTGTTTGCAATATGTTGTATGAAGGATTAATATTTATTTAGGGATATAATATATTTTTACAATATAAAACAGCTTTAAGATGATTTTTGGAGAGAGGAAGAGTCTTATGTTGGTCTGATCTACTCTCTAGAATGCAGGAAGGAAAACTGCGCGTCTGGAACTTGGTGTTTTTGGCTTTTAATTTATTTTGGCCATGCCATGTAGGGGGTCTTGATTCTCTGAGGCTATTAAGGTTTTGTAAGTAATGCCTGAATCCCATTACATCTCTCTGCTTACTTACCTTAAACATAAATCTTGGGCCCATAAGACAACAAAGACAAAGTAAGTGAATACCCACAAGTCTTACTATGAACATCACCTACACAGGTCTACTTTCCCTCATTCGGGTACCCCCAGGACCATCTCCAGGGTTACCACTTTCCTGAGGACTGCAGAGATCCTCAGTGTCTAAGAACACTTGCTGGTCCTTCAGAGGACTCGGGTTTGATTCCCAGCACCCACTTAGCTGTCTGTAACTCCAGCTCCTGGGGATCCGATGCCCTCTTGTGGCCTCTTCAGGCACTGCACCACATGGTGCATAGTATACATGCAGGCAAAACATCCATATACATATATTCTAAAATAGTAACTTTAAAAACTAAATTTCTTCCTAAAATTCCCAGGCATACTTTCTACATTCATATGTAGGCACAGATCATTATCTAATAATAGTTCCATAATTTAAAGCTTTATATAGAGAAGCCAGGCCTCGAGGCATGTGTTTGCAATTCCATGTAAAGCAGAGGGAATTCAGGACCAACCTGGGCGACATAGAGAGCCCCACATAACGTTCAGTAGTGTTTACTATAACTGTCCTTTGTACTCTGGGCCTACATGGCTTGTAGTTTATCACAGTATTAGCTCTGGTTCATGCATTAGGTTTATTTATATTTTTAATAAAAGATGTATGTGTGGTGCTCTGCTTGCATGTGTTTCCGTGCACCATCTGCACACCTGAGTCACAGAGGTAGAAATGGACATTGGGTCCCCTGGAATTGCCCTTACAGATGTTTGTGAGCCACTATGTGGGTGCTGGGGATATACTCAGGTCCTTTTGTAAGAGCAGCCAGCGGTTCTAACCACTGAGCAATCCCTCCAGCTCCATTTTTTTTGTTCTTATGTATTATTCATTATGTATTATACTGAATGGCTCTTTTGGAGGTAGGCCAGTCCTCTCCTTCCACTGTGTGGGTTCTGGGGATTGACTTAGGGCCATCAGGTTTGGTAGCAAGCATCTTTACCCACTCAATCATCTCTCTGGTCTTTGAGAAAATGCCGCTAGCTGATGTACCTAGATCCGTACTCTAAGGAACCAACCTGGTGGCTGGAGGCATCATACAGGAAGTTGGCCCAGTTGGGATCTGTCTGCATGAATCGGAACTCAAACAGCTCCCGCAGACACAGCCTCAGAAGCTGAAAGCAAATCTGGAGGAACAAGAAGATGTCTCAGGGGGTTCCATGCCTGCCTGGCCCTTCCCCCTTCCCATCCCAGAAAATGTACCTGATTGCGGATGTCCTGACTCAGGCCCTGGCACTGGTCTAGAGGGATCCCCCCAGCCAGCTCCATGCCCAGCACACGTGTAGTGCACAGCTCCTCTACCACGGCTGGCACTCTGAAGAAGGGGTCATTGGCCAAGAGCTTCCTGGGGCAGGAGAGGAAGAAAGATGAGAGAGACCTCAGGCTTTAGAGCGCAGAGACTTGGCTTGAGCTGGCTGTTTTCCCGAGAGGCCCTTCAGGCTAAGGTGCTCCAGGCTTTCCTTTCCTCTTGCCTGGCTGCCTTGGGGGACAGCCAACACCTGGCCAGACTGGCATGTAACAGACATTGCTGTACTGCCTGTTGCTCAAGACCTAGTCACCACTTCCCTCCTACCAAGCCTCCTCTGACCTCTAGTGACTTAAAAATAAAATAAACTAGTTCATGGCCAGTGAGGCAGCTTAGCGGATAAAGCACTTGTCCCAAAGCGTATGACCTGAGTTGATCCCAGGGCCCACATATTCCTGTTGTCTCCTAATTCCCACATGCATGCTGTAGCATGTGAACACGGGTGTGCATGCACATGCACACACAACACTAAAAGAGAAATATTATAAATTATTTTTTTTTTTAAATTTTAAGCCTATGGCTCTACAGTGGTAGTCACCACCACTCCTTGGGGTCAGTAGAGAATTTCAGTCACTTGGGGTAAACCTTGGTCTAAACTGGATGTGGTAGTGCACGTCTGTAAAACTGGCACTGGGGCATGGGGGGTAGGCAGGAGATCCGGACTTAAAGGTCAGCGTCTGTGACGCAGCATGTTCCAGGTCAGCCAGGGCACATGGTAAGAGGCTGTTTCAAAGAGCAGGTAAGCAATCCAGAGAAAAAGAAATAGGGCTTGAAGATGGCTCAGTGATTAAGAGCACTGGCTGCACTTTCAGAGGACCTGAGTTCAATTCCCAGCAGCTAATTGTGGTTCACAACCATCTATAGTGTCAGTTCCAGAGGATCTGATGCCCTCTTCTGGCTTCTGGGGGTACTACATGAAGATAATGCACAGGCAAACACACAAGCAAAACACCTGTACCCATAAAGTAAAAACAAATATACATTAGAAAAAGAAAATCCCTGCCAGGTGGTGGCACACCCATTAGGCGGGCCTCTGTGAGTTTGAGACCAGCTTGGTCTACACAAAGAAACCGTCTCAAAAAAATAAAAAGGAGGAGGAAAAGGAAGAACATTTCACAAGTAATTTACAAATTTAAAATTGCATCGCATCCCATTCTGGACAGTATGGTAAGATCCAACCCCATTCTGTTTGGAATGAGAATCATGCAGCTGTCCAGTATATGCCCGGTCTACACGGTGTAATACACTTCCCCTCAGAGTGCTTAGCCATTTTGGAGTGCAGACAGATGTGAGCTGCCCTGTGGTTTCAGCCAGTGTTATTAACTGCTTTTCTTTTTTTTTTTTTTTAAATGAGCTTCATTAGGGATGCTTACAGGAGGGTGATGATGGGTTAATTTTTTATTTTTTTATATTTAGTGTGCATCTGTGTGTGCCTGTCTGTCACACACATGCTATGGATGTCACACACACCCACGTATGACGGGACAACTTAGTGGACATCGGTTCTCTCTTTTCACTGTGTGGGTCTCAGGAATTAAGTACAGGTCATGAAGCTTGGTGGCAAGGTCTTTAACCCAAGGAGCCATCTCACCAGCCTATAGGGTGCTTTCTTTAAGGTGGGAAATGCGCAGGCTCAATGAGGGAAAAGGCTAAGAATGTAGCGAGAGCAGATCTACCCATCAAACTGTGATGAAGGAGAAATCTTGGGCTAGTTTTACGACAGGCTGCAAAGGTTACACCCACAGTGCATGACAGACACTTGCTTAAGGGGAGTGAGGCACCGTGAAGTGTCAGGCCTCTAAACCCAGCATCTAGAAGGCTGAGGTCGGAGGTGACAGTCCAGACAAAGGGCAAAGGTATTCAATTTGCAGGCAAAAGCGTGGAACAGAAATCTTCCTAACGACATCAATGTGTTGCAGCAGAAAACACTATCCTTAATCTGAAGTCTGACTTCTTTATAGGTACGTACAGAAAAGGGAGTCTAGGCAGGATTGGGAACTAAGGGTGTCTAGGAACATGATACAGGAGGGTCCTGCAGTGGTACGTAAATTCAAGAATCCTTTTCTGACCCAGATGTGGTGGCATACACGCCTGTCATCTCAGCAACTGGGAGCTGCAGGAAGGAAGTATGTGTGTGGTACACATACAGGTCCCCTCCAAGAGAACCTAGCCATTTCAGTAGGTTAATGGTTGCGATACTGCAGTGGTGGTGTTCTCTGTCATAAAATGGTCTGCCATTGGGACCCTGGTGTGGTGTACATGCTTATAATCCTAGCAAGGAGAGGTAGAGTTCAAGGGTATCCTCAGCTACATAGGGAGTTTGAGGCTGGTCTGGGCTACATGGATTTCTAGCCTGAAAACAAACACAAAAAGAGACAGAGAGCTCCATGAGTGAAATGCCACATAAGCATGAAGAGCAGAACCCAGGGGAGAAGAGCTGGGTGTGGTGCACACAACTGTATTCCCAGAGGTGAGGAAGCAGCAGCAGGTGGATCCCTGGGCTCAGTGGCCAGCCAGTCTAACCTACTTGTTGAGTTTTGGACCAGAGAGAGATTCTGTCTCAAAACCCAGATGGAACCTAACTAGGGTTGTTCTCTGGCCTCCACATGCCTTGCATATATACAAACATTTGTACAGACATCAGCTCCCCAATAAAGACCAAAGTCCTTCTTTGGTACTAGACAGTGCTGGCAGGAGGTGGACCTGGGTGACAGAGCCAGCCTCAGGCCAACAGAGGGATGGGTGGTAAACTGAGGGACATGTGTCCGGGTAGACCAGGGAGCAAAGTAAATGAAGTGAGGACCTGTGGGAATGTTGGGAACACGCAGATGGGCAGGTATGAGGAAGGCTCTGGGGAACCCTGGGGAAATGTCCGCAGATCCTACTGCATGGGGTTGCTCTGGCCTGTCATCCTGCTTTGGGTGGGTTGTTAGCCCTAGTTTCTGTGGTCTATGATACTGGCTCTACTTCTCAGGAGCCAGGCCTGCTCTAAGCATTTAATCAGCACACCTCCCCTAGGAGAATGCTCTCCTGAGGCACTGTACGGAATCAGGCCACACAGCCTGCTAAGGGCTGACCCGAGACTGAGTCCCATATTCATCAGGGTCCAGGACTCGCGTTCTGATTGTGTTGTCTGGACTGCGTATGTCTCTCCTCCCCCACCCCACAGTCGGGAGTCATAGAAGGCTTGTAAGCCATACTGTAGAGGTTCCTCTCAAGCTGTCTCTTGTTTCTTGGTTTGTTGTTTTGCTTTTTGAGATGGTGTTGCAGAGGATGACCTTGAACTTCTAATCTTCTAGTTTCCACCTCCTGAGTGTAGGATTATAGTCAGGAGCTACCTGGTTATGTGGTGCAGGGGGTCCAACCCAGTGATGATGTGTGCTATGCAGATGCCAGCTAAGCTACATCCTCACATTTGAGTCGTCCTTAACGGTTGCACATGACCATAACTGCAAGAAATAGCCAGGCTGCTCTGTATGGCTTAGTCTGTTCATTTTCCCTGCCTGCCACTGAGACCTCGAGGTGACGGCACAGGCAACCAGTGGTGAGGTGGAGGCGGCAGGATCAGGAGTTCAAAGCCAGTGCAGCCACAAGTCTGAGACCAGCTACGGATATATATTGAGATCCTATCTCAAAGATTAAGGGGGTAGAGGGAGCTGGCTACAGACAGCTCAGCAGCTGGGGGTATGTTTGCTGTTCTTCCAGAGGAAACGTTCTGTTCCTAATACATTAGGTGCTTCACAACCGTCTCTAATTCCAGCTCCAGCGAATCCAAAGTCTCACACACATTTAAAGTAATTAAAATAAATAAATTGAAAAATTGAAATAGACCCAACTGGTGATATTGAAAACACCATAAAAGCTATGTATGGGGCACACCTGTAATCACAGCACTTGGGAGGCAGAGTCAGAATGCTTGGAGCAAGTTCAAGGCCAGCCAGGAATACATGGTGAGACCCTATCTCAAAACAAAAACAAAATCAATCCAAAAACACCCACCATAACTTACTTATCCACCTTGATGAACATATTTGTTAGATTTGGGTTTCTAGGTTGGGACTTTTACACATTGGCACTCTGAGCATTCTAGAAAATTCTGATGGTATACAACGATATAAATGTCTATATAGAATTTATCAAGGAGGCCGATGGTAGGGTTGCTGGGTACGTGAACATAGGGCTCTTTCAGGAAACTGAGAACATGGCTCAGTGCATAAGCTGCTTGCCACATAGCATAAGGATTTGAGTTTGGTCCCCGGAACCAAGTAAAACAGTCACAAATGGCACTGTGTGCCTGTAATCCAGCACCAAGGAGACAGACACAGGAGGACCCTGGCGTCTGCTAGCCAGTCTAATCTGAGAGAGTTCTAGGCTCAGCAAAGGATGTTATCTCAAAAACTATGGTTGAAGGGCTGGAGATGGCTCTGGTCAGACACATTAGCTGCTCTTCCACAAGACCCAGATTTGGTTCCCAGCACCCACCTGGTGGCTCCCAGCCATCTATAATTCCAGTTCCAGGGGATCCAAGCCCTATTCTGGTCTCTGTGGGCACCACATGTATGTGGTACACAGACACATATGCAGGCGGAAAAAAAAAAATCCATACACAAAACAAACTAAACATTTTTTAGAGTTCTTGTTGTTGCTTTAAAACAGGGTCTCATTATGTAGCCCTGACTAGCCTGGAACCCCCTATGTAGATGAGGCTGGGCCATGAATTTACAGAAATCCACCAGCCTCTGACTGCCAAGTGGTAAGTTTAAAGGTGTACATCACCATGCCTGGTTTAAAATACCATTTTAAAATAAGTAAGGTTGGTGGCACACACATTTAATCTCGGTGCTTGGGAGACAGAGATGGTTCTCTACAAACTCAAGTTTAGGCCAGCAGGAACTACATAGAGTGACCTTGGCTTCCTGGATGTTAACACTGCTTTTTTGTCTGCCTGCTATAGAGAAGCAGTGGTGTGGAGCTGGTGTCCTTTGGCCCTGATGCTGCAGAATGCTTACCCTTTCTCAGGCTGGCAGGACTATCAGCATCTCATGGCGCAGCTGAGCCCCTTTGTGAGACCACAGATCTGACACTCTGAGAAAAGTGACCTGTGAGGATCCCAGAGGATGCACAAGAATAAGGAATGGATGGACAGACAAAAGAACCAGAGAGAGAAAAAAAGAGCAGCACCGTGTGAGACCGTGGGCTGCCACGGTTAGAGCAGCACATCCAGTCCAGCCCTGGCGGAGGGAAGGAGTCCCCTGGGGACCTGAGGGGACGTCAGCTCACCTGAAGGTCTGGGCACAAGCAGCCTCTCTTCGGTAGTCACACTCCCATGCCAGCTCTTGCTGCAAGGCCTGCAGACTCTGCTCAGCAAACAGCCCTGGGATTGGGTGGAAGGCTGTGGCTTAGGGTGGTTGTCTTTTGTTCCCCAACCTCCCCTGCCACAATCCCAGGCTCCCATGCGCTCTGGTCCCTCATTTGTTTCTCTATGTATTATTTCTCAGTGTCCCATTCACCTCTGTTCTAGACTTTTATCCATCCCTCCAACCTTTTTCATTTCTTTTTTTTTAAAGACAGGTTCTCATGTAGCCCAGGCTGGCCCTCAACTCAATATGCAGCCAAGACTGTCAACTGCCCATCCTCCTGCTTTCACCTCCCAAATACTGGGACTCCAATGTGCTGCTGTGCTTGGCTTTGTTTTGTACAGGGTCTCTCCCTGTGGCCCAGGACTGACTGGGACCTTCAGCAATCCCTCCGCTTCAGATTCCCTGTGCTAAGACCGCTTACCCCCCTCATCTTGGATTCATGTTCCCTCTGTCCCTGGGTTTGGGGACTGTCATGGGAACTGCCCCAGCACTGAAATAGCTCTTTCACTTGCTATGTAGCCAAGGATGACCTTCAACTTCTGATCTCCCCACCTTCCCCTCCTGAGTGTGGGGGCCTGTGTGCCCTACCACAGCCTACTGGATATTAGAGCCCAAGCCTGGGCTTCGTGCCTGCTGGGCTAACACTCTAGAGAACTCCAGTTCTAGCCATCTTCTCTGCCTTTTGTTTATACTAAACCTCACATTGCCCTCTGCCTCTCATCTCCCTTCAGGCCTGCCTACCCTTCTCCACTTCCTCTCTGCACCACAAACATGCCCTGCTGTCTTCAACAGCAAGTGATCTCTCCTGTGACAACCCAAATGGGCTGTCCACTAGCTCCCCTTCTGCCTCTGGTGGTTCCCTGCACACTGGTCTGTCTGTCTGTCTGTCTGTCTGTGCATTTGATCGGGGATTGCTTCTTTCTAGCTTTGCCACGTTCATTCACTCTCACTGAACCTTCCCTGCTTGGCATCCTCCAGTCACCCATGTGATGTATGTACATCCACAATGCTGTCCCAGGCTAGTCCCACTTCCTCTCTTTGGGCATCCCTCCCCTGGAGGGGACAGATGGGGCACCTCACCCTCTGGCAGGCCCACACTCATCTTGAGCAGGGCCAGCAGGTTCTGTACATCACTCTGGATGCTCTGGGCGACACCTGGGTACTGTCAGGAGGGGAGAGGGGGTCACGAGTCATGCATGCCCCTGGGACAGGACAGTGCCCACCCTCAACCCTGCCCTGCCTCCGTACTCACCTGGATCTTCACAGCCACCTCAGTCCCATCCTTTAACACGGCTTGGTGTACCTGCCCAATGGAGGCAGCAGCAAAGGGCACTTCCTCCAGGGAGGCCACCTTGTCCTGCCAGTCCTTGCCCAGCTCCTCCTCTAGAACCTTCTGGAGAGAGGGAAGGTGACAGTTATCATCATGGCCCAGTCAGATGAGTTTATTCCTGCGCTGAACACTGGTATTAGCCACCCCAGGCTCACCCTTGGTTGATACACCATTTTACACATGTGAACACAAGTCTCTTGTCCCAGGTGACCGACCAGCCAGGTGCAATGATTTAATTTGCATTTGAGTGAGGGAAGCAAATGCAGCTTTAATATTAAGGGAAGTGACAAAGACCTCCTAAGACTCAGAGAATACCAACACTGTTGGTTTTGTTTTCCCAAGGCAGGGTCTCCCTGGAACTCTATGTAGATCAGGCTGGCCTTGAACTCACCGAGATCCACCTGCCACAGCCTCCTCAGGGCTGGGATTAAAAGCCCAGGGAGACTGTTAAAGAAGACTGGTACCATTCCCAATTAAATTCCCATATCAAGTCACAAAATGACATGATGAAGACGGGGGCTTCCTTTGGTTCTGGCATGTTTAGAGTGCTCAGAAAACCACAACCACTACCTGGTCACGTGGTAAGCAGCAAACCACAGCAGGTAGGCAGGCAGGTGGCTGGAGCCTACACCCTCATACAGTTATACAACAGCTTAGTACCAGGTGTTTATGCAATCCTATGGATCCTATGGATAAAGTCTCCTTCCTTCTTGTTTATTTATTTGAGACTGGGTTTAAGGTAGCTGGGGATGACCTTGAACTCCTGACCCTCCTGCTCCCACCTCCAAGTGCTGGGGTTTACAGGTGTGTGGAATCCTTTAATTAATCACAGCTCAAACTTGCATGTCACTCACTCGAGAAGTACCCGACAATCATGATTCACCCAAACCAGATACTCACCACCATCTGCCAGCGGGGCATGAAGTCGGCACTCTGTCGGACTCTCTCGAAGATTCGTTGCAGCTGGGGGCTGATGAGGCTGTTGTCTTGGGGGACAGTGGGAAGAGGGGACTAGTGAGGGACATGAGGATGGGTACCCGGTGAGCGCCTGAAGCCAGGGCTCGCTGTGGGTGCGGTGGGGTGGGAATAGGGTCACAGGTCAGGAGTTGAGGGTTGGGCTGTACCCTGGATGCTGAGCATCTGGCCGATCTTGAGAGCCGCCCCTCGGACTGTACACAAGGTCTGTACGATCCTCTCAGCGTTGGTTTCAGAAAGGAATGGGCTAGAGCCCAGTCCAGAGCTGCCCTCTGTGGTGAGAAGTAAGCGTCAGTACTATGTGTACCAAAAGAACCTTTCTTTTCTCTCTCTCTCTCTCTCTCTCTCTCTCTCTCTCTCTCTCTCTCTCTCTCTCTCTCTCTCTCTCTCTCTCTCTCTCTCTGCTGTTGTTTGGTTGGTGCCTTGGATTTTTGAAACAAGGTTTTTCTGTGTAACAGCCCTGTAGTCCAGGCTGGCCTTGAACTCACAGAGATCTCTCTGCCTCTGCCTTCCAAGTGCTGATTAAAGGTGTGCATGTCATTTCCAGCTTAATCTGCAATGTATCTCAGGATAGCCTAAACTCATAAAACTCTCTTGCCTCTGCTTCCAGAGTGCTGAAATTATAGGCAAGAATGATAGCTTAAAAGATCAAAGCGAGGCATGGGGATTCACAACTATAATCAGCACAGGAGACACTGTCTAAAGGGAAAAGAAAAAAAAAGTAACAAAACCAACGCAGAATCTATTAATCACTATACACCCTGCACAGGCACCGAGGGCTAATATAAAAATGGTAATATCAAGTGCTAGCAAAGATGAGCAGCCACTTGAACTTAAGTCTGACATGGCCGTGCTAACCTGGCCTCTGACAGTTTCTAGAAGTCATGCCCATGCCCGATGCAGATCCTCCTCCAGATGTAAACCCAAGGGAAAGAGGCAGCGATACTCAGTTCTGAACACACAGTTACAACCCCCTACTATATGGGCACATCCCACCAACATACAGTCAAGCACAGAAGTCAGATTTGCCCACAGTGGTCAAAGGGGGTGCCTTAAAAACCAGCCTGGACAAAAGGACAGAAGTTCAAGACCATGCCTTTAATCCAAAGCACTCAGGAGGCAGAGGCAGGTAGAGCTCTGAGTTCAAGGCCAGCGTGGTCTACAGAGCAAGTGGACAGCCAGGGCTCCACAGAGAAACTCTGCCTTAAATAAATAAATGAAAACAACAAACCTTTCTTATTTGGAAAGAGGTTTCACTAAGTTGCCCAGGCTTCCTTTGAGTTTTTTGTACTCCAGCCAGTCTTGATTTCATTCAGTCTAGAATTTCTTGATATTTTTTTAAAAAAGATTTTATTATGTATCCAGTGTTCTCCTACAGGCCAGGAGAAGGCACCAGATCTCATTGTAGATGGTTGTGAGCCAACCACTTGGGTGCTTGGAATTGAACTCGGGACCTCTGGAAGATCAGTCGGTGCTCTTAAATGCTAAGCCATCTCTCCAGCCCCCAAGATTTATTTTTTTTTTTAGCCACAGGTGTGGTAGTGTGAACACATTTGACCCCAGTACTCAGGAGGCAGAGGCAGGTGGATCTCAGTGAGTTTGAGGCCACCCTGCTCTACAAAGAGTTTCAGAATAGCCAGGGCTACAAAAGATTATTTATTTGTGTGTGTGTGCCATGTGTGTGCTGAAATCTGGAGCAGCCAGATTTGTAGGAAATCTGGAGGGCACTAAATTCCCTGGACTGGAGTTACAGGCACTTGTGAGCCGCCTGATGTGGATCCTGGGAACCAGTTAGTGTGTGTGACTTCTTTGTGCTAGATAAACAATTTACTAGGGAGCCACGGATGCCCACACCCAGCCCATCACTAGTAAGCAAAAGTCCACCATGACTCGAAGCCCTGGAGGCCAGGAGCTGGATGAACCAGGTGCCATTGTTTTACTTACCATGTTGCAAACTTCCTCCTGGCAACGACTTCTTGGTCACCTCAGCCAGCGCTCCCAGGCCCAAGCCCACAGCCAGCCCTGAGGAACAAGAAAGGAGGCTCTGTGCCTGCTTACCGGGGACCTTCTCAGACCTCGCCCCTGCCTCTCGGGTGGGTGTCTGGAGACCTGTTACTCAGTTGGTAGGTTGCACCCTCCTAGCTCTTAGCTGAGCTGCAACCCAGCTTTCTTCTGGTGCTTCTGACTGAACACAAGATCTCACAGATGCTACCAAAACCTCTACATCCCTACCATCTTAGGGAAAAATTAATTACTAACTTAGCCAGGCTAGTTTTGTTGTCTAGAACTCCAAATCCTGCTAAGTCTCCTTAATAGTGGAGCTTATGGGAAATGACTCACACTTAACCTCTCTTCTGACACTCTCATGTAGTCCAGGCTAGCCCGAGGCTCACTGTTACCTTCAAGTCCAGATTCTCCTACTTCCCAGAATTTTAGGCATATGCCACCACACTTGGCCTTACTTCTCCATCTGTTATACATATTGTTGGCCTAGAACTTCTGCCTCTGCCCAAGAGCCGGGATTACAGGTGTGTACTTACTACCATTCCATGAGTTTTTTTGTTTTTGTTTTCTATTTAGGTTGTATTTAATGTGTATGAGTGCTCTATCTGCAGTTCTGACTTTATGCCAGTAGAGGGCATCAGATCCCACTAGAGATGGTTGTTAGCCATCATGTGGGTGCTGGGAATTGAACTGGGCCCTCTGGAGGAGCAGCCAGTGCTCTTAACCGCTGAGCCACCTCTCCAGCCCTTGACACGTGTTAGGCCCTGTGCCCCTTTCACTGTCATGGTCTCTAGCTTGCAGCTGGTCCTTCTTCTGTTATCTCCATGCTGTGTGCTGATGACACCGTGTCCTGTGTTATTAACAACCTTGTTTTCACACCTTCTGTGAGACGTGCTTGACAGAAAAGCTCACATTTTGTAGGGAAACAGAAGCTCAGAGAAGTGAAGTAAATGCCCAATCATAATACGAGGATATGCCCATCTCCTCTGAAACCCTGGGCATGCTGCTGGCCAGGTTCTACCCACACAGTTCAAGGGATTGCACCTTCAGCATCTGAGCTATAATCGGTGATGGGGAGATTTCTACAGGTAATATAGAAAGCAGGGCCCGTTAGCTCAACACTTGGAAAGGAGAATCAGAAGGCTTGGGGGTTTCAGGTGAGACTAGGTTATATGTTGAGGGATGTTGGGAGTGTGTGGTGATGCACACCTTTAATCCCAGCATTTGGGAGGCAGAGGCAGGTTGCTCTCTGAGTTCTAGGCCAGTCTACTTTCAGGCCAGCTAGGACTGCATGGTGAAACCCTGCCTCAAAAAGAAACAAAATCATATGTGTAGAAACATACATGTATCCATATTCAATATTTATTTGTACTTTCTTCTAGGCTATTCTCTCTCTCTGTGACAAAGTCCATGATGCCCAGGTTGGTCTTGAACTTGCGGGTTTAAGCAGTCCTACATCAACCTAACAGGTAGCTAGACCACCAGGCCTAGCTTTTCAATCTTCTAGCCTCGGCCTCTCAGGAGCAGGGATTACAGAATCTTGTGTTACCATGTCTAGCCCCTTCTTTCCCTCTTCCTGTCTCTCCCTTTCTCTCCTTTAAGAGGGGGTCTTGTAGCCAAGGCTGGCCTCAAACTCACTATGGAGTCAGTGATGACCCGAACACTTGTTCTTCCTGTTCCTACCTACATCCCAGCTGCTGAAATTACAGATAGGTATCCTGGCTTCCTCCTCTCCTTTCTTAAACGTTGGTTGCAACACATCCCTTTATTTCACACATGTTTGAACAATCTTGCTACCGGACCTAAAGCCAAGTCATCCCCTTCCCAGCCTCCACTCCTCTGTCAGTAGTACACTTCGTCCAAGATCTTGCAAGATCATTTCAGATTCTCAATAAACGTTAATGTTTACATTCCTATTTTTCTAGGGTTTGCCTCTAGGGTTCCACCCTTGTAAATGTTGCCCGATTTAGGTCACACAAAGATCCCCCTCAAGCCACACCTACCCCCAAAGCTGGCCAAGCGACTGATGCGGGAGGCAGGTACCTTTCGTTCACGAGAGCGGTCACTAAGCTGAGAAAGGGGAGGAGGAGGTGTGAGGTTGGGAAGCCCTGCCAGCCTGCCACCACCTTCCTCAAAATCGGGGTCCATTCAGAGTATCACGGTGTGTGGGGGGGGGGGGGCAATGGATACCTGGGGCCGGGGTGCCTTCCTGGGCCGGGCCTCCCGTGCCCTGCGAATGTCCTCCTCACTTAGGCCTCTTCCAGGCCAGTCTTGATGGACATTATGGGCCTGACAACCCCTACATGGTCCCTGCAGAGAAGCGGATTTTAGTAGAGAGAGCTAGCCCTCCTTTTGGATGCCTCTCTCAAGCTTCCCTCAGCCTCTTTTCTATGGGGGGCCCCCTTCCCAGCCTCTTACCCACCACTGGGGCCTAGGCCCCAAGGCTCCACAAGGCAGATGAACAGTCCTGCCCAGGGGGCCACAGGTCCTGCGCAGCACCGCCCCTATCTCCAGCCACATTGCCTAAGAGATAAAAAGGATTACAGGACTGGGCCTCCTTGTTTCCGCCCCCTTCTTTGAAATCCCCCTCCCCACTAATTGATTTCCAACTTTCTTTTAGTTACCCCCCACCATGTTGCTAAGAACTCAGGTTTTCCCTGAGCGCCTTCCCAACATCTCACACCCCACCAAAGGCTTCGCGTTGCTAGGGTTCTCCCCCGTTGCTAGACACCCACAGATCCTCCAGGACTACTCTCTACTTCTCAGAGCCCCTCCTGTTGCCAGGCACCGCCTTACCTGCGAAGCACCCACAATTTCTCTCCTGTTATGCGCCCCCCCCCCAACACCCCGTTACGGGGCACTTCCCCGTTGCTAAGCACCCGGTGCACCAGGCTCAGGCTCCGGGTCTAGCACACGCCGGGCCTCTTAGGCTTCCGGGAACATCTGCACGCCCGCCCCCTCTGACCAGCTAGCCAATGGTAGCGCAGCAGCCCGATGACGTACACAACACTCCCCGCTGAGTGAGGAGGAGTGGCAAGGGATGGGACCAAGGCTATAGCTCAGTGGGTCTTCTGGGTCAGCCTGGAGGCACACGTGAGCTCCGGATATATTCTGTCTTTCTCAAAAGCACCACCCCCCCTTTTCCCTCTTTCAATCTCCTCCCTCTCTCTTGTAGCTAATGATGGATATCCTTGAACTCTTGCAGGTCTGCACCATCAACAGCCAGCTACATTTCCTCCTGGTGAGCTCAAAAACGATCGATCCTACACGTTTAGATTTATTCCCTCCCCCCCCCCCAAAGAGGCACGAACCCTGAGGCAAGCTAAAAGCAAGCCTCTCTACCACCGAGCCACACCCCCAGCAATCTGAACACACATTTTTCCAAGCAAACAAGTTTCTTGCACACAGAACCTCTCCAGTTTGCCCCAAAACTGGCACCCAGCCTCCTTCCTTGCACATTTAAATAACACTGCCTTGCTTAAGGACTGTTTTCCTAAGTCAGGCTTCAACTTCACACCCCTCTGCACCCTACTCACTACTTCCCACCCACTCAGGAGATGGCCATCAGTGGGAGCCCTGTCTCCTAAGGACTGACATTTCCCAGAACATACTCAGTCAAGATTCCCAGTGCTGAGTCAGGGACCTTGGCATAGAAGAAAACTGACTCACTTTCTTGTCTGGAATAGAAACAGCTGCTGGTTGGGACATCTTTCCCACCACTGAAGAACTGCAGATGGGTTTGTTCCTCAAGGCACTCTACCCTGTCTAGTTCCGCCCTCTTGTCGGGAATTAGGCCTCCCTGTGTCTGTCCCTTTGTAGTGTGACCTCAGAAGAGCCCTCCTCCGCCTCTGAACCTCATGTTCTCAAATTTGTAACGTTGTATGAGGTGGGTTCCCGTCTGACTTCTCACTAGCCTGTGAAGAGGTGACTCATCCTGGAGGCTTGTGCTCAATGTCCTTCCCATAGGTGACTCAGTTTCAAGACCAAAAGCACCTCCTGTCCTCCTCCAAAGGTGGGGGTCAGATCTGGGATCTGCAGGCTGATCATCATTAAGGGATAGGCTGAAAAATCACCTCAGACAATAATCCTACAGGGCCATAACTTGTACCACATAATTCATATACTTGAGTTTATAGCACACATTACAAAGGCTAGGGAAGGGCATAAGACTCAAAGTACTCCCTGGTAAAATAAACTGGGACCACAAAGTCACCCCGGGCGGTGGCAGTGAATGTCTATAATCATTTCCGGATTTGAGGCCAGCCTGAGCTACATGAGCCCATGCCTCAAAATAAATAAAAGAAAAAAAAATGGAGCTGGAGGTACATGTCAGTGATAGGGCATGTATGATCAAGGGGGGGGGGGGCGCTGAAGAGATGGCTCAGCAGTTAAGAGGGCTTGCTTTTCTTCCAGAGGATCTAAGTTCAGTTTCCAGAGTCCATCCTGGGAAGCTTACAGCCATCTGTAACCCCAACTCCAGACCTGACACCCCCTTCTGGCCTCCCAAGGCACCTGTATAGATAACACACATACACATAAGTAAAACTAAATAACAAAACAACCTTATATTGTAAGTGACTGAGGTAGTGGTCTAGTGTCAGAGCCTGGTACATAAGTCCCCTAGACACAAAATCACTTTTATTTAGTTATTGAATAATCCAGGGCCCCATACATGTGCTTTGCGACAAAGGTAAATCCCCAGCCTCTGCTTTTTTGAGATAGGCTTTCGCCATGTAGCCCAGGTTGGTGTTGAGCTAGTGAACATCATTTGTCTGACTTGAGTGCTGTGATTACAGGGGTGTGGCTTCACTCATGGTTTAGACATGAGACTTGTTATTTTAAACACTGGATTTCCTATTAAGAATTATTTTATTTTTAAATATGCATATGTGTATACCTGTGTGAGGGTGTCAGATTCTCTGGAACTGGAGTTATAGTTAGCTGTGAGCAGCCATGTGGTTGCTGGGAATTGAACGGGGGAAGAGCAGCCAGGGATCTTAACCTCTGAGCCAAGTCTCCAAACCCTGGAATGCCTTTTAAAAAAAAAAAAAAAGAAAAAAAAAAAGGGAAAATTTATATATTTATTTTATCATTATTATTTTTGACAGGGTTCCTATGTGTAACCCCTGCTGCCCCGGAATTGGCTTATACTCATAGGGATCTGTCTGTCTCTGTTTCTGTGAGTATTGGATTAAAGGCATGAACTACCATGCCAGGCTTAAAAACATTTTTGTTTTATTTTATGTTATTTATGGTTTTTTTTGTTGTTGTTTTTTTTTTTTTTTTTTTTGAGACATGGTGACTCTGTGTAGCACTGGCTGTCTGTCCTGGAACTCTAAGAGATATGCCTGCCTCTGCCTCCAGAGTGCTCGGATCAAAGGCATCCCCCATCACTTCCTAGCTTTTTTTTTTTTTAATGTATGTAAGTGTTTTGCTTGCATGTTTGTCTGTGCATGCCCTGAGGCAGCCAAAAGAGGATATCCAATCCTTTGGAATTGTAGTTACAGATGACTTTGAGCCCCCAAGTAGGGTGCTGGAAAATAAACACCAATCCCGAGCTATCTCTCCAGCTGCGGGATTCTTTAAAAAAACCAAAACTGAAGATTTATTTATGGTGTGTGATGGGAGCACAATACTCGTGGGAAGGGTGTTGACAGGCTCTCTATGTAGTCCAGGCTGGCCTAGAACTCACATAGATCCTCTGCCTCCAGAGTGCTGGGATTAAAAGCTGAGCCACTCTGTTCTTCCCCCTAAGATGACGTTGAACTCCTGAACCTCCTACATCCACCTCCCATGTGCCGGGACTACAGCACCCACCTAAGACATCAGGCTTCTTACGGGAGATTTAGTAGGGTGGGTAAATACACTCGCTCAAGGTAACGACTGGGAAGCGACTGCGAAGGCACTCGAAACTTACGCCTGTGGGAGCTCTTAGGTCTTTGAAAAGTCCATCTTGTCCCTGAATGTTGGATTGTGCGTGGCTGAACTCACTGGGTTGGAGTAAGGCTGAAGTGATGCAGGAAAACGGGTCCACGTGCGAACTAAACCCGGACCAGCATCAGGAGCGGCGAGCTCTTTCCCAGTGAGACCCGCGGTGCCCGCTGGGGCTCCGCCCCCATTTCGTCACATCCGGTTGGGGGCGGTGCCTTGGGCTTTCCCTGGGAAGGAGGAGTATCGGTTAACCCCTGTGTGTCCGGACGGCCCGGAGCTCTGCGGGCCGGAACCCACGAGTTTGGGCTCCCCGGCCACACCCCTCGTAGGATTTAAAGGGGGAGAAGGTGGGGCCGGACGGGCCGAAGCCCGAGCCGAGGGAGCGGGCATGAGGCGCTGCCCGTGTCGGGGGAGCCTGAGCGAGGCAGAGGCCGGAGCGTTGCCCTCCGGGGCCCGCATGGGATTGGAGGCGCTGCGAGGTGGGCGGCGGCGACAGCCAGGACTGCAGCGACCTGGGCCGGGAGCTGGTGGCCCGACGGGACGGCCAGAGGGGGGCGGACCTCAGGCCTGGACTGAGGGGTCCAGCCTGCTGCACTCTGAGCCGGAGAGGACCGATCTCGGGCCTGTGAGGTGTCCGGACGGTCCACGGGCAGACTCCCGTGGGGACGGACACGCGGTGTGCGAAGCAGCTGGCCTAGGAGCAGAGTCGGAGAAGCCCAGCCAAAACAAGGAGCTAAACGGGTCCAACCTCCAGGCACATCCAGACAGGAGCAGCCTCGGGGCAGAGATGAAGATGGCCGGTTCCTGGACAGATGGTTTTCGAACTGATCCCCATAGATCTGATCTCCAGTCTCAGCCAAAAAGAGCCAGCCTCTGTTCCCAACCAGGGTTTGATGATGAGTCCTGGACCGGACTGGAAAGACTCGAGCTGCGGCAGACTCTGCCAGAGAGGGACAAGCCCTGGGCTGATCACCTCCGGGCCCACCACGGTACGTCCAAACTTCAAACTCACCCAGAAGTAGGCTGCCCCTCACCAGAACCAGGAGCTGATGGCCCTTGCAAAGAGTCATCCGCAGATGGTTCCAGGACACCACATGACACCGATGGCTCCTGGACAGAATCCCAAACTCGTTTCTCCCTCGTACGACAGAGTACTCAGACAGCCTGGAAACAGCCTGGAAGTGATGATTTTTCAACACAAGACACTGATGATGCCTGGATTCAACCAGGCATTGATGATCCCTGGGCTGACAGCGTTTTGGGGGAGTCCAATGGAGATGATCCATTAGAAGAACCAGAACCTGGGGAGTTGGTGACTAACCTGTGCTGTCACCTGAAGGGCAACTCACTGTGTCCTGTACCCCGCCTTATCATCACCCCTGAGACTCCTGAGCCCGAGGCTCAACCGGTGGGACCCCCATCCCGAATTGAGGGAGGTACTGGAGGATTCTCCTCCGCCTCCTCTTTTGATGAATCTGAGGATGATTTGGTGGCTGGGGGCGGAGGTACCAGCGATCCAGAGGACAGAGCTGGAGTGAGTAGGACCCATTCTTCCCCAGAGCATGCATGCCCTCCACCCCAAACCTCTATCCTCCCGTCCTTTCTGCCTTGGCTTAGAAAGTGTATTCTGGGTCTCTCCCATCCATGGACCACCCCCCTCTGACAACCAGGTTACTAACCCATTTCATGAACTCCCCGCTCTTTCCTCGTTTCCTTTCTGTCTTTTCCCTTCGGTCACTTGTATTTTGGTGCAGTCTGCAGTGGAGGATCACAGACTGACTCCATCTTGCCTCAGAACTTCTGACATTGTACCATTGTATGAATCCATGTGGACACATAATTTTATATGAAAGACCTGTGACTTCTCCCGAGTCCTCTGGAGGGGTCTGGTAGCCGGCTCTGAAGAACACCACTAAGACAGAAATGCACATTCATTCATTCTTTTTGATTGAACTCTTGGTCTATTTGTCCTTTTTTCCCCGCCTTTTGACATTTTCCTGTAGCCTCAACCTCAAACTTCCTTCATAACTGAGACTAGCTTTGAACCCATGATTATTCAGCCTTTGCTACCCTAAATGCTAGGATTAGCGACATGTTCCGCAACCCCTTCCCGCCCCCCGTTGAGATAGAGTTTGCTGTGTAAACCAGGCTGGCTTCCAGACTGAACTCCAACTTGCTACAATTTTGCCTCTGCCTTTCAGGAATTATGGACAGGGTGTGCCACCATACCATATTCATTTTTGTTCATATTCCCTGGGAAGGAAGGTTGGCCCGTGACCATCCTGATGCCTTAAGCCTCTTTTTTAAAAAATTACTTGAACTTATGTATTTGGTATGTATGAGTGTTTTGCTTGCATGTATGGGTACTATGTGCGTGCATGTGCTATCTGGGAAGTCATTCAGGGTGGGGTTCCATCCCCTGGAACTGGAGTTACAGACGATTATGAGGCACTGTGTCAGTGCTGGGAATCGAACCCCAACTCTCTGCAAGAGCAGAAGTATTTTGAGCCATCTCTGCAATTCTCCCATCAGCCTTTTTAAGGCTGGGGCTTACAGGTGTGAGCCAACACAACCCGCTGCCCCCAGCTTTCACTAGATGTTTAATTGGCCAAATAGGAATAGCCAGGTATTCTGCAAGGATCTAGGTTATCCTTGAACTTAGGGCAGTTTTGCTTCCCAAAGGCCTAGATGACAGTTGTGGGCCATGATCCCATCTGTCCCAGCTTACGTAAACTAACTATTCAAAGGGTGACTGCAGGAGTGGTGTTAAGACACATAATGCTCTTGCAGAAAACTCGAGTTCCAGCACTGTGGAGGTGGCTCTGTAACCGCCTGTAACTTAATTCCATTTTCAGGGGGAATCCAATGCCTCTGAACTCTGTGTGTACCTGCAGTCACAAATACCTGCCCACACCCACGTACACATAATTTAAAATACAATCTTTAAAAAAAAATAAATTTAAAGGACAAAAATGGATCCTTAGCCTAGCCAGGTACCCATCATGTACCCAGGCTGGCCTTGAACTTGTGATAATGGTCTTGCTACCACAATCTTCTATGCTGGAATTATAGGCATGAGCAACAGACTGGCTATCTCTAGCTTTTATTAGGTGTTCAAAGGGCAAAGTGCTCAGGGATCTTCGGCCTACCCAGGTACCCACCTAGTCTCCTCTAATCACCTAAGGGGCCCCTTCAAACTCTTATTTACGTCTTTCACCTTCGCCCCTAGTTGGGTGCGGCCCTCTCCTGATGAATCAGAGGAGCAAACAGGACAGGCCAAGGAGGGAGGAGGCCGAGTAGACACCGGAGTGGAGAAGAGACACAGGTGGGGTTCAGAGTCTGTCTGCTTGCCAGCTTTCTGTGGAGTCCTACTGGGCTTGGGCCCTTGGAATCTACCTTGATCCCTTTTTAGCTAGTGTACTTCCCTCAGGGACATGTTCACACATGTGGCCCCAGCTGTGAGAAACAGACCTGCCTAGACCTGCTAATGCCCACACAAAAGAGCCAACTCTCCAGGGCTTTCTGCCATGGCTCTTCCCTGTGTCTACCTTCTCATCTCCTTGATGTCTCTGTACAGCTGAGCTGGGTGGATGACTAATGACAGCAGCATTGGTGTCTTCAACTGTCACACTCAGGCACGCTCTGCTAGCCCTGTGACATATATACTATTGTTATCCTTTTTATAGATGAAGAAATTAAGGCGCAAGAGATGAAATCATCCAAGGTCATACACTTAAGATTTAACCATGGTACTGCACACCTTTAATCCCATAGGTAGAGGCAGGTAGATCTGGTCTACATGGTGAATTCCAGGCCAGCCAGAGTAATGATCTAGAGACACCTTATCTGTAAACAAAGATTTAACCCTTAGTCTTGGTACTGTGGCTCACACCTGTAATCTCAGCATTTGGGAGGCTGAAGCAAAAGATTGGCTTAAATTTGAAATACGCCTGAGCTGAAGAATGATCACCCCCCCCCCACCGGCACTATATATGTACTAGAAACTGTTAAGTACCAGCTTAGATGTCTGCTTCCTTTCTCCCCCCTCCACTTCTTTTCTCCTACCCCCTTCCCCCCTTGTCAGTCTTTGAGACTTGCAAAGTAATCTTGTGAAGTAGTACAGGCTAGCCTGGAACTTGCTGTGTTGATATAGCCCTGGCTGGTCTTGAACTTGTGGCAACGCCCTTGCTTTGGCATCTAGAGTGCCTTGATTAGAACTGTGCACTACCATGTCCATCTCTTTGCTTTGCTGTTTCATCTACCTACCTACCTACCTACCTACCTACCTACCTACCTATCTATCTATCTATCTATCTATCTATCTATCTATCTATCATGTTTATCAAGTGCGAGTGAAGGTCTTTGGATAACTTGGAGATGTTACTTCTCTCCTTTTACTGTGGGGGATCCAGCATCAAACTCAGGCTGTCTGGTTTGGCAGCAAGTACATTTATCTGCTGAGCCATCTCACTGGCCCCATTTTGTTTCTCTGTGTGTGTGTGTTATTAAACCTGAGGAACTGAATGATCCCAGGTCTGCTACCGAGCTACATTTTCAGTCCGCTTCTTCCGTGTTTACTTTGTGGCAGGGTTTTCCTATGTTTCCTTGAACTTGGTACATATCCCGGATAGGCTTGAACCTCTGTCAGCCTCCCCAGTAGTTGAGATTACGAGCCTGTACCGGGTACTTCCCTGCCTGCCCTCTTTCTCTCCCTCCTTCCCTTTCTATTTCCATTTCTTTTGATATTTGGTGGTCTGAAACTTTGGGTCTCCCACCTCTGCGTTCCTAGTGGTGTGTACCTCTGAGTCCCACAATGCTGGGAGAAGAGCATTCTTCCTGTCTTTGCTTTATAGATGGGGAAAATGATGCACAGAGCGGCATCTTGCGCTTACTATCATTTCAGTCGAGTCAAAACCGTAATTTTAGTCTCTTGAGCCTGAGCATCTCTCTTCAGCTAACCTCTTCTTCCTAAGGCCTCTTTGTCTCCAGCCACACTCCCCACCAAGACACTTCCTCTGCCTTCCCTGGAGCCAGAGAGCCTTTGTCATTGAGCAGCCACCCACAGCTGTCCTCATCCTTGTCCTGTTGCTGACAGTCCTCTGCTTCCTTCTCTTTAATTTGGAAATCACATCTGACCATAGTCTCCCAGCTATGTCCATCTTGTTTGTTTTTAAAACAAGGTCTCCTAGCTCAGGCTGGCCTTGAACTCCACTACATAGCTGAAGGTGACCTTGAACTAATCCTAACTGGCCTTCCCTCCCCCGCCCTGTTTTAAATAGATAATTGTTTCCTAAGCTCTGTGCTGCTGGGACACAGGAGATCAAGACAGGACTCAAAACCTTCTGAGACAAATGTGAGACCAAACTTCATCCTCAGGACTCTCAGGCTTCACACAGGGTCTCACCATGTAGTTCTGGCTGGCCTGTAACTCCCACATAGACCAAGGTTGCCTTGAACTCACAGAGAGCTACCTCCCTTGAGACACAGATGGATCTTCAGACACAAGCAGCTTGAATGGTCAGGGGGTTGTAGGAGTCTCTAGGATACAGTTGGTTGGATCTAGATATCAGAGGGGACTTCCTGGAGGAGAGGGCCTATGAGCTGAGACCATGATAAACTGTTTCCAGAAAGCCCTGATTAAGATATACTTAAAAGAGAAGATCTGGGGGTGTGGCTCAGTGGTAGAGCCCCTGCCTAGAATCCCCCAGTGAGGGGCTGGGGTGTGGCTCAGTGGTAGAGCCCCTGCCTAGAATCCCCCAGTGAGGGGCTGGGGTGTGGCTCAGTGGTAGAGCCCCTGCCTAGAATCCCCCAGTGAGGGGCTGGGGTGTGGCTCAGTGGTAGAGCCCCTGCCTAGAATCCCCCAGTGAGGGGCTGGGGTGTGGCTCAGAGCTAGGTCCTCTGCCTAGAATCCCCCAGTGAGGGGCTGTGGTGTGACTCAGTGGTAGAGCCCCTGCCTACAATCCCCCAGTGAGGGGCTGGGGGTGTGACTCAGTGGTAGAGCCCCTGCCTAGAATCCCCCAGTGAGGGGCTGGGGTGTGGCTCATTGGTAGAGCCCCTGCCTAGAATCCCCCAGTGAGGGGCTGGGGTGTGGCTCAGTGATAGAGCCCCTGCCTAGAATCCCCCAGTGAGGGGCTGGGGGTGTGGCTCAGTGGTAGAGCCCCTGCCTAGAATCCCCCAGTGAGGGGCTGGGGGTGTGGCTCAGTGGTAGAGCCCCTGCCTAGAATCCCCCAGTGAGGGCTGGGGTGTGGCTCAGTGGTAAAGCACCTGTGATAAGCTTGTCTAGTATGCTGGAAGTCTGGGATGCCATCTCTAGTACTGGTGAACAAGTGATAGAGAGGATAGTACATATTTATGATAATAAAAGACAGTGTCAAGTAACCTTTATTTCAAGCAGTGTTTTGGGGACACCTGCTGAGTCACACCAGGTACTAGAGACACACTTGTAATCCAGCAGCTTGAGTCCAGCTGGAATGCAGTGGGTAAGACCTAGGGCAATGGGGTCCGAGAAGAACCAGAAACCAGTTGAGTGCTGTGCCTGGTGATGGTAGGCCTCACCTCTGAGTCTGTTTCCTCTCCTGAGACACAGACAACAATCTTCCTGGGGCTGTTTTTAGGATTAAATAGGGTATGGCACACAGTCTTTGTCATGGCGCCTGGAATGTTCCAGGTGCTTAGTAAACCGGAACCTTGATTAATCATCTCCTCCCCACGGGAGAAAATAGCCCTTCCTGCATCCTGGGCTGCTCAACACCCTGACTCCTGCTTAGCACCTGGCTCCCTCCAGTTTGCTATCTATCTGCTGGAGAGCTGGGAGAAAACATACCCTTGACCCTGGGGGCAGTGCAGGGAGAGCACACTGCTTCCTTCCCTGTGGGTGACCTACTATCCCAGTTCACGCTAAGGGCCACTGTGTGCCTGGGGTAAGTGTGTGTACAGACAGGAACACACGTCTGAGTCAGCTGTGAAGCAGCATGACACCGTAGGTTGGATCATGCTGTATATTTGTTTCTTTTTGAGCATTCTGGGATCTGGTCCAGAGCCCTGTGTCTTCACACTTGTGCTGAGCTACACCCCAGCCCCTCTCCCAACCTCTCTCCGTTTCCTTCCATCGGTCTCTTTCTTTCTACCATTCTCTAGTCACCCTTTCTCATTACAGCCGTGTTCAGGATGACAGCTTCTAGGAGTGGGTTCTCCCCTCCCACTATGTGGGTCTGGGGATTGAACTGAAGTCTTCAGTTTGTCAGCCAGTACTTTCCCTCCCTGATCCCAGCAGTCAGGACACAGAGGCAAGTGGATCTCTGTGAGTTCAAAGCCAGCCTGGTCTACAGAGTGAGTTCTGGGACAGCCAAGACTACACAGAGAAACCCTCAAAAAAAAAAAAAATATTTATTTATTTATTTATTTATTTATTTATTTATTTATTTATTTATTTATTTATTTATTTTTGAGGTGGAGTGTCCCTCTGTCACTCTGGCCAGCCTGAGCCTGGAAGCTCTGCAGACCAGGCTGGCCTTGACTTCAGAGACCTGACTGCCAAGTGCTGGGATTAAAAGTGTGTGCCATGTCCTGCATGAGATTTTATTTTGTTTAATTATGTATCTACTTGTGTAGGGGTGGAGGTTGCACATGAGTTCAGTGCCAATGGGATCCTCTGGAGCAGGAGTTACAGGGAGCTCTGAACTGCCTGAGGGGTGTGTAGTGTGGGTAACTGAGGTCCTCTGTAAGAGCAGTACGCATTCAAGCTCTGAGCCACCTCTCTAGCCCTCCTATATTTCTTTTAAGAACTCCTTCCTTGTCTCCCTGCTCGTCTGCTGTAGTGGCCTTTATGGATGGTTGTGCACCACCACGTGGGTGCTGGGACTGAACTTTTGCTCATTCAATACAACCAGTTAGCTGTGGTTGTGGGGTGTGTCCTGCTCTGTGCTGTCCCCCTTTAGGGGCCGAGGCCTGTTCCCTTGCCCAGCTCTCTACTTCAATTATGGAGCTGAACATGCAACATCTGAATTGTCTCTGCAGCTTCCGCCTGGAAGTAACACTTCCAGCTGTAGTGCACTGCAGGATAAGTCAATAACCTCAGGTTAAGGGGATGGGGGAGCAGGACTGGAGCGATGGCTCAGTGCTTAAGAGCAGTGACTGTTTTTTCAGAGGAGCCAGGTTCAATTCCCAGCACCCACATAGCAGCTAACAAGTGTCTGTAAGTCTAGGATCCAGCATCCTCACACAGACACACATACAGGCAAAAACACCAATAAAATGATAATCAAAAAAGAGGACCAGGGTCTGTCAGAAGCGGGACAAGCGGACAAGCCAGAGCCCTTGGTGACTGGCATTCTGTCGGCTCCCATCACCTTTGTTATCTGTCTTTTGACCTCCGTTCCTCTACTGCCTCTAGAGAGGCTTGGCTTCCACGTTTTGTGACTGGGTTTTAGAGTATACTGGGCCTTTCCTTCCTTATACAACAAAGACACAGAGACAGAACAAAGAAAGTAATAGAGGCAGACTCTTCCCCATCAGGTGGTCTCATCATCACTGGACTAAGTGGGGTCCGATAACCCCAGTAAGTCTGGGGACCATGACCCCCTGAAGCCCCCAGGACAGTGATTCCCTGTCCTTGACCCATGCCTCATGCTCACCCTCCCTACAGAGCAAACCCTGGAAGAAGCTGAAGACAGTTCTGAAGTACTCGCCTTTCGTGGTCTCCTTCCATAAACACTACTATCCCTGGGTCCAGCTCTCCGGACATGCTGGTGAGGCTGGGGGATCAGACAGATGGGCAGGGCTTGGCGGGCTCGGGAAAGCACTGCTTCATATAGTTTCACCGTCTTTCCTATTGGTTGGGCTTGGTGACAGTCCCTACCATATGGGGCTGCTATGAGAAACATTTGGGTAATAATTATTTTATTACCTATTTTGAGATAGGATCTATGTAGCCTCTGCTGACCTAGAACCCAGTCTGTAGACCAGATTGACCTTGAATTCACAAAGATCCACTTGTCCCTTCCTCCTGAGTGCTGGGATCAAAGCCATGCTACCACAAAGCCTGGCTAGGCCTAGTAATTGTTAGGTCTGGGTAGAAATGGTTCCTTAGTATCCTGTTGGTTGAGTGTCAGCTTTGGAGTGGATGGGTCTACCTTCACATCCTGCTTCTGCTCCTTGTTTATGGTGACTCTAGACAGGCTTGTGCTTTCCTTCCTGGAATTCAGTTTCCAACATTAGTGTAGAACAAACCTTACCACCATTGCACGATTAACTGAAGAGTTAAGACACAGGCCGCTGAGAAACGGACAAGTCCCTGAACCTTTCCTATGTATCCCCCATAGCAGACCCTCAAACCAAAGCCACATGGCCTTTGTGTGTCTCAGTACACAGCAAATCTCTTAGGTGGAACAGAAAACACTCTTGCCACCATCTTTGGAGAATATAACCTGAAAGCTAGGCATGGTGGCGCACATTTATTCTATTATTATTTGCTTGTTTGTTTGAGACAGGGTCTCACTCTATAGTCCTGACTGGTCTGGAACACACTATGTAAAACAGGCAGGCTTCAAATTCACAGAGATCCTCCTGCCTCTGCCTCTGAAATGCTGAGATTAAAAGATTGCACCACACACCTAGTGTGACACACGTTTATAATCCCAGTACTTGGAAGGCTGGGGCAGGGGGATTTCCAAGTTAGAGGCCAGCCTGGGCTACATGGCAAGATCTATGTCAGCAATGCGAAGCAAAACTAAAGACAAAAAAGAAAAAAAAAATGGAATTCTACCCTAGCTGTGTACACACTCCAGATAATGCCAAAATCATGAATTTAATTGTTTATTTTAGAGCTGGAGTCTTGCTGTGATGCCCAGACTCGCCTTGAATTCGCTGTGTATCCTGAAAGGGCTTCTGTCAGCCCCTCCTGCCTGAACGTGCTCATTTCTGGCATTAGAGGCCCAAGCCACTGTCCCTAACAAGAGTTAACTTAAATAGATCAAATGCAGGGCTGTTGTGCAGTCATATTGTCAACTCAGATCTCACAGAGTTCCCTCTGAGAACAAGAACACCCACTCAAAATTACCAAACAGGGTTGGCGAGGTGGCCTGGTGACCTTGGCACAAACTCATCCTTAGTCACATCATGCACGGATTCACGCAGAATAGTAACAAAACACTTTTTAAATTATGAAATTGTAAAAAGTAAAAATAAATATTTTTTTTCATTTCAAAATAAATGATGGTGTAATGCCCTGTAAATAGGACCCTAAACAACAGAGAGTGGAAATAAACCCATCTAAAGCAAGTTGTGAGCTGGGTGTGGGAGCCTTTATTCCCAGCACTCACTAGGTGACAGGCAGAAGCAGGCAAGGTCGGGTCTTTATGAGTTCAAGGCCAGCAGTTTCAGAACATGAAAAGGTCCCTGTGTGCTGGAGTGTCCCAAGGTGGCGATGGCTGGTATGATGTACACAGGGAATAAGAGGTGGCAGGTCTCTGTCTGATGCCATCTTGCCTTGGTCTTGCTTGCTTCCCACAGGGAACTTCCAGGCCGGTGAGGATGGTCGCATTCTGAAACGGTTCTGCCAGTGTGAGCAGCGCAGCCTGGAACAGCTGATGGGAGACCCCCTGCGGCCTTTTGTGCCTGCTTATTACGGCATGGTGCATCGGGATGGCCAGGCCTTCAACCAAATGGAAGATCTTCTGGCAGACTTTGAGGGCCCCTCCATCATGGACTGCAAGATGGGCAGCAGGTAGGTTCCAGTGTGCAGGCTGCTGTGAGGGTTCCAGTGTGCAGGCTGCTGTGAGGGTTCCGGTGTGCAGGCTGCTGTGAGGGTTCCGGTGTGCAGGCTGCTGTGAGGGTTCCGGTGTGCAGGCTGCTGTGAGGGTTCCGGTGTGCAGGCTGCTGTGAGGGTTCCGGTGTGCAGGCTGCTGTGAGGGTTCCGGTGTGCAGGCTGCTGTGAGGGTTCCGGTGTGCAGGCTGCTGTGAGGGTTCCGGTGTGCAGGCTGCTGTGAGGGTTCCGGTGTGCAGGCTGCTGTGAGGGTTCCAGTGTGCAGGCTGCTGTGAGGGTTCCAGTGTGCAGGCTGCTGTGAGCAGTTCTAGTGTGCAGGCTGCTGTGAGCAGTTCTAGTGTGCAGGCTGCTGTGAGCAGTTCTAGTGTGCAGGCTGCTGTGAGCAGTTCTAGTGTGCAGGCTGCTGTGAGGGTTCCAGTGTGCAGGCTGCTGTGAAGGTTCCAGTGTGCAGGCTGCTGTGAGGGTTCCAGTGTGCAGGCTGCTGTGAGGGTTCCAGTGTGCAGGCTGCTGTGAGGGTTCCAGTGTGCAGGCTGCTGTGAGCAGTTCTAGTGTGCAGGCTGCTGTGAGGGTTCCAGTGTGCAGGCTGCTGTGAGCAGTTCTAGTGTGCAGGCTGCTGCCAGGGTTCCGGTAACACCACTGTGGTTTACGCTGAAGATCAAACCTCTAGGCCTTTAGGCATGCTAGGCAGGTAATCTGCCAACTGAGCCACATTCCCAGCCCCGAAACAGTTTATTTAATTTTTAGTTCCTAGAGTTAAGGACCCACTTTGGTTATAGTGGTCACTCAGTCAATCCTATCTTTTATGTTGGTGCTAGGAGTCAGTGCTTTGTTGGGTAGGCTCTGTTAGCTACACCCACAGCTTGGGGTTTGTTTGTTTATTTAGTGGTTTTGGTTTGGTTTGGTTTTAACTTTTAGTTTTGAGACAGGATCTGTTGTAAAGCTATGGCTGGTGTGGAACTTAGTATGTAGATCCAGCTATCTCAGACTGCCCCGGCCTGGGGGTAAAGTCAACAGAGACCCTGGAGGAGGGGAGTGAGAATGGGGGGAGGACAAGAAAGACAAAAGGATCTGATCAAGCCCCCTTTATTAAGAGAATGAACTGAATATATATAGGGTGAAGGGGTTGCTTATCACTCTTGCTGCTAACCTTGAAAGGAAAAGTAAGTTGTAGCTGGAGAAGGGGGAAGGCAGTTGAGATTATGAGTGAGATAGGGTGGAGGAGCAAGGGCACATTCCATTTCCAGCAAAAGTCCTAAACTGTAAACAAGGTGTAAACAAGACCTGCTATCAGCCTGATCCTGTTAATTGCCAGTGAATCGTGAGATGTGACCTTGGGTCAGAGTTAGGCAGAACTTTATTCTGTCACATGAGATGTGACCTTGGGTCAGAGTTAGGCAGAGCTTTGCTCTCCACATCAGACATACAACAATCCTCCTGCCTCTGCCTCCTAAGTGTTCCCATTGTAAATATGCACCACTGTCTAGGGTTACTATGCTGTGAAGAGACACCGCCACCATGGCAAGTCTATGAAGGAAAACATTTCGCTTACAGTTTCAGAGGTTCAGTCTGTTGTCATCCTGAAGGGAGCATGGTGGCGTGCAGGCAGACATGGCTACATCTTGATCAGAAGGCAATAGGAAGTCATCTGTGATACTGGGAATAGCTAGAGCATAGGAAACCTCTAAGTCCACCCCAGTGACACACTTCCTCCAACAAGGCCACACCTCATAGTGCCAATTTCTTTCAAACCACCATGTCCCATTCTCTGTCTCTGTGTCTGTCTGTCTGTCTGTCTGTCTGTCTGTCTGTCTGTCTCTCTCTCTCTCTCTCTCTCTCTCTCTCTCACACACACACACACACACACGATGATATGTATTTTCTAACTTTCCCATTTTTCTCTCTCTCTCATTTTTTCACTGGAACTGAGGACCAAACTCATGGCCTTGTATTTGTCATTTCATTCTCTTAATACCATTAAACAACTCAAATAACGAAAGAACCTACAATGTTGTTACTCTTTCCTTGGACCTTTTCCCAATCTGGGGGTTTCCTTACTTTCTCTTGATAAATCAATATTGTTTCCTCTTTGAAAACAATTCTGGGGCTGGAGAAATAACTCACTCATTAGAGGTGCTGTTCCAGAGGACCTGTGTTGGCTTCCTGGCATCCCTGTGGTGGCTCACAACAGCTGGCAGCTCGAGCCCCAGGGGAATCTAATACCTATGGCTGGCTTCTGAGGGCTCCTTTATGCACACAATGTTCACATGTCCACACAGACTCACACATATAAATAACAAATTAAAATAAAAAGTCTTGCCTTTAATTCCAGCTCTCAGAAGGCAGAGATAGTCTATGAATTTGAGGCTAGCCTGGTCTATACAGTAGTTTCAGACCAGGAGGGCTACATAGTGAGACCCTGTCTCTAAGTTAAATAAAATAAGAAAAATCTGGGGCTAGTGAGATAGCTCATTGGGTAAAAGCTCATTCTGCCCAGCCTGACAGCCTGAGTTCCATCCCATGACCCATATAGCGGACAAACAACTGGCTTCTGAAACTGTCCCTTTACCTCCACAGAAGCATGTTCCCTCTACCAATAAAAAAGTAAATGTTTATAAAAATCTGAAATTCAAAAGTTGCTGTGATATTGGAAGCTTCATGAAATAATTCTAAAATCTGAAAGCTTCAAAAGTACTTTTGGTCCCAAGTATTTATTTATTTTAATTTTCCTTTTATTTTTAAAAAATTTAATGTGTAGGAGTGTTTTGCCCCGGTGCATATTTGCACAATGTGCCCAAGGAGTCCAGCAGAGGGCACCAGATCCTCTGGAACTGGAATTACAGATAGTTGTAAGTTGCCATGTGGGTGCTGGAGTTTTTCTCTTAATTTTGTGTGCAGATGTTGTACCTGCACATGTATTCATGTGCTTTATTCCCAAAGAGGCAAGAAGAGGGTTTTAGATTCCTTGGTACTGGAGCTACAGACACTTGGGAGCCACTCTATGGTGCTGGGATCAGAACTCAGGGCCTCTGAAGGAGCACAGTGCCCTTAACCACCAAGCCATATCTCCAGCTCCTGGTCCTAAGTATTTTAGATAAGTTGCAGCCAAGTACCAATAAGCAGAAGTACTTCCTACTTCATCAGACATTGGTTTTTGTTGGTGGTGGTGTTAATGGCCTTGTGTTTGAAAAATCTTTGCCTACTATAATAGGATGAAACTATTGTCTTGTTTTCTTCTATAAGTTTCGTTGTTTTAACTTCTATAGTTTACTGGGTTTTTGTTCAGTCTGTTGTTTTGAGACAGTCTCACTGTGTAGATCTGGTTGGCCTCGAACTCACAGAGATCGGCAGTCCTCTGCCTCCAAGTGCTGGGCTCAAAGGTCTGCACCTCCCCCTATGAGGAAGTGTGCATCTTCCAGCCCTGTGCTTTCTTCTGTCACACCCATGTGCTCAGGACCTACCTGGAAGAGGAGCTGGTGAAGGCTCGAGAACGGCCCAAACCCCGGAAAGATATGTATGAGAAGATGGTGGCAGTGGACCCTGGGGCCCCCACTCCTGAGGAGCATGCTCAGGGTGCTGTCACCAAGCCCCGGTATATGCAGTGGAGGGAGACCCTGAGCTCAACTTCCACCCTAGGCTTCCGGATAGAAGGCATCAAGGTGAGGCCCAGGAGCAAGCCAGTTTGTTTGATACTCAGAGTTCTGGGTGGCAGGGGACTCTAGAAGGAAGCAGACCCATCCTCCTTCCTCCACTGTGGCATGCAGTTGGCTGGAAGGATCTTTTAAGTTTTTATTTTATAAACTAAATATACTGGGAAAGCTGGCTGTCATAGTTTACACCTTTCATCCCCATGAAGAGGTTGAGGCAGGAGGATTGCAGCTTCAATCTGAGTCACCGAGTAAGTTCAGGACCAGCCTGGGAAACTTAGAGAATACCTTGTCTCAAAATAAAAACTTTAGAAAAAGAAGAGAAAAAGAGGCCTGGGGGAGGGGTGTAGTTCAGTGTTAGAAGGCTTGTGAGCATGTAATAGCTAATAGCTGTACCCTAGTACTGGTCCACTCGCCTAGCGTATATGAGGGAGGGAGACCTGGCTTGGGATCCCCACCCACATTTGTTTGAATAATTAATCACATAGTCAATAAGTCAGAATAGCCAGGTGTGTCTCTAATCCTAGCACTGGAGAAGCAAAGCAGGGGTTCAGGAATTTGAAGTCAGCTCAAGCACAAAGAACTTCTGCTCATTTGTTTTGTGCCCCCCCAACCCCATCCCAAGTCCTACATGTCCAGTCTCAGGTAACCCGTTGCACCAGTTCTAGGAAGTAGATACCCGCAGATGAGGCATCTGAGGCTGAGGCACATAGTAGGACTTGTTTAAGCTATGTGAGGTTCCGCACTTGGGAGAAGGAGGCAAGAGACCAGGAGTGTTAAGCTCATTCAGTTGCTGGACAGCAGCAGACTCATGACTGACCAAACCCTGTGAGACCCTGCTCCCCTAACAGCTGGGATGGGCTGAGCCGTGACTGTTTTGCTAGATAGGGGAGGACGGGTTTTGTGAAGGTGTGATGGAGGCTGGGTTGAGTTGGGCCAGGCATGCGGGCTGCATTCGCTGCAAAGGGCTTATCCTGATTGGGGATGAGGTAGCTCAGGTGACAGTACTCTGACTCTGCAGAAGGCCGATGGGACCTGCAACACCAACTTCAAGAAGACGCAGGCTCTGGAGCAGGTGACAAAGGTGCTGGAAGACTTCGCAGAGGGGAACCTTGGAATCCTGGTAAGCGGGACACTTATTTCCTCACACAGGCACTCAAGACAGCCAGTGTTTATTGTTGCTTCTGAGGCAGGTTCCTTTGCTTGGGTGGGCTGATGCTGTCAGCTGGTTCACAGCCTTGTTCTGGACTTGGATGTTCAATAGAGCAGGCACCTGCACTGTTCTCCCCATCCCTAAGTGTTAACGTATGAGGCCCCCTGGTGTCTAGGCACAACATGGCCACACTGTTGGGCAGAACAGGCCCTATGGTGAGAGCAAGCCCAGCTCAGGGAATAGGGAAACTAAGCCCACCTCACATGGGGGAGCTGTGGGTGTGGGGATTGGTGGGATCCAGTTAATCCATCTCACTTGTCTAGAGTGACAGGGAGAGGGCTCACCAAGGGCTTGCTGTGTTTCTGTGCTAATGACCCACCCTCCCTCTCACACACAGAGAAAGTACGTGGAGCGGCTAGAGGACCTCCGCAAGGCTCTGGAGAACTCCCCCTTCTTCAAGACCCACGAGGTGCGAGTCCTGGGTACTGCAGGCGTATGGGGGCTGCAGCTAAGGGGCTTAGCAAAGGGGCTCCAGTAGGGAGCACGGAGACCACAGTTCCCATCACTGCCTCAGCCCTCACCAGTGCTGGGATTATAGCTATGTGTCTCTGAGGCGACTCGCTTCCTCTCAGGCCGTTTACTTGTCAGAGAAATGACGGTATCTTCTCTCCTCCAAGCCCTTCCCTCTCTTCTCAGTGGTGTCTCTGACTTTTCTAGAAAGCCCTGGGCTGGAATCTTGCCTGTACAAGTCTCAACCCCAGCCCTACTTCACTTCAGCCTCCTGAACCCAGGCAACCACCCCCGTAGGCCTCAGTGTCTCTGCGCTGCGAGGGGAACGGCCACATGGATGCTGGCATAAGATTAAATTGGCTAATTAGAGCCCAGCTGTCATCATATTTGCTTTGGTCAAATGTCACCATTGTCCCTGTTAACTATCTTCAGGCTTTCTGTGGAAGTAGAGCCCGCCCCTACCCTTGTGTTTGATTTGGCTCGCCTAGTATCTTGCCTCCATTTGAAATATGAAATTTCACATAGAAATCGGTATTTCCAGTTTCCCTGACAATTGGAGACATAGCAGTCCTGAACGCTTGCCATATGGCAATAGCATCCAGGTCTAGCCACTGTCTGCCTCTCTTTTCTGTTTGGTACTGGGGATTTGAACCCAGGTCTGAACCTGGTGCTGAGCTACATTTTGGCTTCACACCCTCCACTGTGTCTCATGTAGCCTAGGCTAACATGGAACTTGCTCTGTAGCTGAGAATGACCTGGACGTTTGATCCTTCTGCCTCTACCTGTGGGATTATGTGTGTGTGCCACCTTCTTGGGGGCAGACACTCCACCAACTGAGATATATCCCCAACTTTTCATCTTTTTTTTTTTTTTTTAGACAAGGTCTTACTGTATATCTTTGGCTAGCTGGAGCTCACTATGTAGACTGGGTTAGCCTTTTAAGTTTTTGAGACAGGGTTTAAGTTGCCCAGGCTACCCTTGAGCTCACTCTGTAGTGGAGGCTACACCCTTGAATTTACAATCCTCCTGCCTCAGCTTCCCAAGTAGCTAAGATTAAGGCCTGTAATGCTCATTACTCTGGGTTCTTAGAGTCACTTACTCCCAAAATAGACAAGGCCTGACAGCATCTGGCTCTCCAGGCAGGCACCTGTTCACCTGTCCAGGAATTGGGGTCTGGGAACAGGGTGGTGTTTTGTAGGAAAGGGTAACTCCCTGTTGTCTACTTTTCAAAACCGTATTTAGACTATGGGAATGTTGAATGGGGCGTCCATGTGCCATGGTCCTTGTGGAGGTCAGAGGATAGCCTGTGGGGGTCAGTTGTCTCCTTCTGCCACGTGGCTCCCAGGAATTGAACTCAGGTCATCAGGTCTGGTGGTAGGAGATGTTTTGAGCCATCTCACCAGGCCATTTGGTTTTGAGATAGTTTCTCTTTATAGTCCAGACTGGCCTTGAGCTCGTAGACATCCACCTGCCTCTGCCTTCTGTATTGTAATTAGAGGTGTGTGTCACCGTGACTGGCTTAGTGCCTTTTTGTTTTTTTGAGATAAGTTTACTCTGAAGCTTTGGCAGGTCTAGAGCTCAATACATAGCCCAGGTTCACGTCAGATTTGTGGCCATGTTTCTGCATCTGCTTCCCAAATGCTTGGATTGCAGATGGGCCTCACCACATCTGCTCAGCAATGGCTGTCTGTAAAACAAGTAAATGAAAGCACCATTAACAGCACCCACCAAGGTGTACTTCGTGGCAGACACTGGGAGACGACACTATGAGCCTATGGCTTCTAGGGTGCTACTGTGACCCCAGGAGGTAGAGTGTTACCAGCTTCCCCATTCTACAGGCAGGACACCAAGGCCAAGAGAAGGAAGCCACTTGCCTAATGTCATCAGCCACAGCCCTCTGTCCCGAGTTCTCTGACCTAGTCACACCCAGATGCCCTGATGGCAGCAGCAAGTGTCCCAGTGTGATGGGAGGTGGAGGCGGGAGGATCTGCACTTGAAGGGTATTCTTGGCTGTGCAGATAGTTCAAGGCCATCTGGGGCTACATAAGAGCCTGTCAGACAAACAAGAAGTGAGAGATGGAAGACAAACGTAATGGGCTAGGTATGTAGCTCAGCCTGTGAGCTCCTAGCTTGTTGGAGGCTCTGGGCCGTCCTCAGAACACACACACACAACTGGTAACATTTATTGTGTATTTGTTGTGTTCTAGGAACCATTTGAAATGCTTTGTGTGTGTAAACTATACCTTTATTCTCACTTTGTATGTGTGGAAGCAGAGCACAGACGGGGTAAAACGCTTGCCTAAAACCACAGCTCAGAAGTAGCAGAGTCAGGATTTGAATGTGGGCAGCTGCCTTCCAGTTTCCACTGTCTACCGCTCTGCTTTTTATTGCTCATGAGGGAATAGATCAGCTAGGGCCTGCTCCTCTCTCTAACCGTTTCTCCCTCACTAACTGCTACAGGTAGTGGGAAGTTCCCTTCTCTTTGTGCATGACCATACCGGCCTGGCCAAGGTCTGGATGATTGACTTCGGCAAGACAGTGGCTCTGCCCGACCACCAAACGCTCAGTCACAGGCTTCCTTGGGCTGAGGGTAACCGTGAGGATGGCTACCTCTGGGGTCTGGACAATTTGATCCGCCTCCTTCAAGGGCTGGCCCAGAGCTGATCTCATCTGCTGCTAGGCTCACTTGCAAGATAACATGTGTCTGGCTGGAGGAGTCCTAAGATGCTCTTGGTCCTGAGGCTGCTGATAGAAGATGAGGTGCTTCAAGATGTCACCAGAGCAGTGTGGTCTGAGGAGCTTGGGGACCTGGTAGCCCTGGGTTCCCTTTGATATGGAGGCAGGAGATAGCAGGACGTGAATAGAGCATCCTGACCAGCTAGGAAAGCTGAGGGAGCATCAGGGGCCACACCCTGAAGAACCATGAGCCCCTTCCTGAGCCCAGAGCCTCAGCAGGTTGGCTGGCTTCATTTGTGAAGACCTGCAGGAGCTACTTGTGCACCTGGGGCAGTGACAGTCCCATCTGGAAGCCATCCAGTTGCTGAGGGTGTGACACGGTACACCTGCCGATGCTGCTGTGTGGGAGCACAGCTTCCCCGCTCCCTGCCAAGGCCTGGAAGGATCCTCTTTGCCCTCTGTGGACTCTTCAAGCTGCTGCAGAGCCAGACCACCCATGCCCACACTGTGGCCATCTTCTTTCCTTGGCGCTCAGGACTTTCTCCTTCTGCCCTCGACCTTGTGGCTTTCCTGTCTAGTAACAGGAAGGAGTTTCTGAGCCAGGGGAGGAGGATTCTCTTTGGGAACTAGAGCGGCCTTGCTTTACTTTGTAAGTGCCGGACCCACACACAGAATGAACTGCCAGGTTGCCCAGAAGCACAAATGGGTGGGGCTTCTAGCCTTAACCATGGACTACTACCTGATTCTAACCAAAGCCTTCAGAACTCTGGAATGGGCAGACGCCCCTCTGTCCCTGTGCCCCAGTACTGCTCCGGAACCTTGGCTTCCTGGCCCACAGATGGGCGTGGTGAGGACAGGAACCTACCTCTTCCCTAGCCCTAATGTCTTCCTTTTGTACCGACAGACTTTATATATTTATATACAAATAGTTAGCTGGGGCGGTGTCAGGGAATGGAGGCAGAATTGCTTTACTGTGTCCCAATAAATAGGACAGAGTTGATGCTGTGGTTATTTTCTTGGTATTTTCTTGTTATCTGGGTGTGTGGGCTGAGATTCATATCCTGACCTGTTACAATGAGGTTTCTTGGTCCCGGGCGCCAGAGGCCCAGACCCACAGACCTGCCGCCCCAGACCCCTTAGCCACCCACCGCTGCTTTTCCTTCAGAAATGACTCAGACGCTTATATTAACTTCATGCTGTTTGGCCTATGGCTCAGGCACATTGCTAGCTAGCTCTTTCATCTTAACTCAACCCATTCTCATTAATCTGTCTGCCACGTGGCCCGTGGCTCACCTGTGCTCCTTACATGTTTCTTCTTGAGTGGCTGGCTCCATCTGCCTGACTCCGCCCTGCTTCTCCTACCTATTCTGATTCCCCACCTACTTCTTCTATGGTGCCTCTCATGGGCCAAAACAGCTCCTTTATTTAAAGATTGATATTCACAGCATACAGAAAGACATTCCCACATCATGGACCTTCATATTGGGGTAGGATAATGGGGCAGTGATCACCTTGGGAGATTGAGGCAGGCTAAGGTCATTCAAGACCCAGAAATGCCATTTTTTAAAATTAGATTTCTAAAAAAAGATTTATCACCCAGGCAATGGTGGTGTACAACTTTAATTCTAGCACTCAGGAGGCAGAGGCAAGTGGATCTCCAGTTTGAAGTCAGCCTGGTCTACAGAGTGAGTTCCAGGACAGCCAAGGCTACACAGATAAACCGTCTTGAAAACAAACACACACACACACACACACACACACACACACACACACACACACACGGTTTGTATGTATATATGCCAGTTACATACAACTAACATTCAGGTGCCTTAGAAGGCCAGAAAGCAATGGCCCCTGTCCTATGGAGCTAGGGTTGCAGGCGGTTTTAGCTCAGATTGGTCTGGAACTTGCAGTCCACACATTTGGCCTCCAGAGGGCTGGGATTACAGGTGTGTGCCTCAACACTTGGCTTTTTGTTGTTTTGAGATTCACATTGTAGCCCAGGCTTGCTTCAAACTCATTCACTGTGACCCACCTGACTCAGCCTCCAGTACTGAGATGGTATGTGCCACCATGCTTAGCCTAAATTGCTATTCTCCTGGGCCTGGCTCTACGCTAGACCATGCAAAGATGCAGGGTTTGGCCAGTCCTTTGAACTCCAGTTCAGTGAACCAGGACAGTGCCATTCAAATCAGGGTCAAGAATCAGACAGACTGCTGCCTACCCGACTCACTGGTCACTACACACTGCACCACACAGCCCCCCTAAAATGTGATCTTTTGCTGGGCGGTGGGAGCACTGTCGTGACCCAAACTTGTCCCTCCTCATTGAGTGGGTGTAGCAGGTGCCTATTACTTTCCTTGTAGTTGATTTGTTAGGATGGATAAAGAGGCACACACAACTGCTTCCTATGTGATTTAAGAATCTTATATAGCTCAAGCTGGCCCTGAACTTGTCAGGTAGCAATGATGAATTTGAACTGATTCCCTGGCCTCTACCTTCCAAATGCTACGATTATAGGCTTGCACCACTATCCCAACCTTGGGCAGGATGTGGCAGATGCAAGGCTAACCTGGATAGGCACAATACCTGTCTTGAAATAAAAACCAACTGGAGAGATTTAAAACACCAGCTACTCTTCCAAAGGTCCCTGGTTCAATTCCCAGCAACTACATAGTGGCTCAGGCCATTTATAATGAGATCTGGTGCCCTCTGCTGTCCTGCAGCCACACATGCAGGCAGAACACTATATATAAGTAAATCTTCAAACAAAAACCTGTATCATATTCCTGTCTCCTCTCATGGAAGGGGGTCCTGGGGCCTCTGAAGAGGAAATGATATTGAGGCCAAGATGGAGAAGTTAGGGGAAGTAAGCTTTAAAAAATTATTATATTTGATTTTGTATTAAATGCACATGTATCACAGCAACCAAGTGGGGATAAGGGAACAACTTGTGGGAACAGGTCCTTCCACTACATGGGTCTCTGGGTCATCAGGCTTGGCAGACACCTTTACCCATTAGCCATCTCGCAAGCCCAAGGAGAGTAATCATCATATTCAGCCCTAGGGCTGGTGTTGGCACCTACAGTCTTGGTATGTGAAAAGCCATCATGGATGTCAGGCAGGCAAGCAATAGTGTAAGTAGGTCAAGGAGAAGGGAGCTGGGTTCATTCTTGCCCTGTGAGAAAACTTGGAGGTGTAGGGGGTACAGGGGGCAGTAGATGGCCAGTGAATTGATGGTGTCTTAAAAGATGCCCCCAAAGAGACCAATGGGTGTCACATTCAGGTGGAGCGCGGCAGCTAGCTCTGACTTATTATCAAGTCTTCCTCTAGGCTGGGCATGGGGGACATGTCCTTAACCCCAGCATGCAGGAGGCAAAGCCAGGCAGAGCTCTGTGAGGTTAGGTTGCCTAGGGCTACATAGTGAGACCCTGTGTCTTTGTTTCTGCCTTCTGAGACACGGTCTCACTACGTAGCCCTAGCTGGTATGAAGTTTGCTATGTAAGCCAGGATGGTCCTGAACTCACAGAGATCCCCCTGCTCCTACTCAGCCTTCCTAATGTGAGACTCTTTCATACAGTTCTTTATGGCGTGCTGACCACCAACCGTAAAACTATCTTTATTGCTATTTTAGAACCATTAATTTTGCAGTTATGAGTTTAATATAAGTATCTGATTTCCAAGGGTCTTAGGGACAACTCTTGTGAAAAGGTCGTTTGCTCCCCCCCCCCACCCCCGAAAGGGGTCAAGATCTGCAGGTTGGGAACCAATCCTCTACTTTTTGAGTGTTGGGTTTAGAAGTATATGCTACCACCTCCAAGCAAACATAATGCTTTAAAAAACAAAAAGCCTCCACAAAACAGGTCTCCCTTAAACAAAGGAGTGCTTAATCCTGCAAGTAATTAATTTAGACTTTGGACAATGGTCAAGCATGTGACTCCAAAGACGGGGTGCTCCTGTGGATGACTTCTAGCAGGAGGTCCTCAAGATACAGTCTGAACTATAGATGTCACAAGGCATGAGGCTGAGGCACTCTAATGGTGACAGAGACAAGTTCAAGGCAGGTGCCCCAGCCCTACCTAATGGCTCCACTCCTGTGGTCTAAGCAGCAAGACCTGGCCACAGAGGCCAGCTTGTACCCCACCAGTAGGTACCACATACACCCGTCCATCGGTGGCCCTTGCAGGAGAGAATTCTGTCAGTTGTAGGTTGCTATCCCGGACTTGGTTGTAGTCCCACAGCTGGTAATGCCAACTCTTGCCCTGCTTGGAGAGAAGGAAGATGGTACCTGGGGAGCTTTCCTCTGGGAAGGGTACTGGTTGGTGGGGGTTGCCAGGCACTGGGTAGAAGAGGCCTGTCAACTCAGAGTCTTCCATGTAGCCAGGGATTGGCACACTCTGCACACCTATCAGGACCCCTGTGGGACAGAAGAGGATGTGAGTTGCCTGAGTTACAGCTAGGTGCCAGGGCTCCTGAATCCCCTGAGACCCTAGCTGTCATGAGGTTGGGACTCTGTGGCTTCAAAGACTCAGGTGTCTGGAGGCCTGTCTCTTGTAGCAGCACTGAAATGAAGAAGACCACCCCCCCCCCCCCACACACACATCTCCAGCTGCCCCAGACAGACCCACACACAGAGCCAGACACACATCAGAGGCCAGGCAGAACCCTGTCCTGATGTACAAATCTGCCTGCCCTTCTTCCAGGCAGTTGGGCTGCTAACAATAGTGCTGGTGACAGTCATGGGCAGTGTCAAGTGTTCCATAGGAGTCACACGTCCACCAGGCAGCCTTATGAGGAGGCAGTGCTGGCTCTGTTACTGTCTGCATGTGCAGTATTCCCCCCAGGGTTAAGTGTTGGCACTTGTGGCCTCTCCTGGTGGTGCTACTTTAGCAGGTGGGACCTTGCTGGAGGAAGTGGATCCCTGGATGGGGCTAAAGTTCAAGTGCAGGGTTATAGGCCAATCTCCATTTCTGGGTGGAGCTCCTGCTTCCTGGTCAACCAAGAACAAGCTGAACCTCAAACTCCTGCCATTGCTGGTAGAGCCATCGGCTGCCATGACTTCCCTTCCATGAAGTATCCCCTGAACCTCAGAAACCTCTCAAACTGCTTCTGTGAGATAAGCTAATACCCCTCCCACATCTCCTCAATTTCCAGATGGGCAACAGGCCTAGAGAGGTGAAGAAACGTAGGCAAAACTATGGAGTCTGAAGAGGAGAGGCTGAGCCTCCAGCCCCTTAGCCTCCAGTCTGTGCTCTGAGCCCATTTGTGGGGATTCTAATGGCAGATACTTTGAGGGACCTGATCCTGCTGGGCTTTTTACTAAGTACGATATAGGAAAGAGGGTGGCTAAGCTCTTGTTCACACCCAGTGTGCATGGCCAGCACCTTCAGTGGGGATACAACATGAATGGACTTAACAATGGGGAGATCAGGAAGCAGAAGATACAGGGGCAAAGGTGGGGGTGAGGGGGTGAGGGGGTAGGGAGGTGGGACCCACCTGCGCTCACTGCCCAGTGGGCCTTGTGGCCTTTCTTTTGACACGGCTCATGGTTGAAATCTTCATCATAGCTGGAATTGGTGTTAAGGTCCAGACTGTGGTGTGGCCCTGGGTCCCACCCTTCACCATCCTTGCCCTGTTCCCTCCCAGGCCCTGGGATGCGGGATGAGCAAGGGATGTCCAGCGATGAGATGTTGCAGGACCCGATCTCTGTTGGGACCACCCAGGCCACCACATAGGAGCTCAGCCTGACAGTCCAAGGTCTCTTGGGCCAATTTGGCCATGTCAGCCACTGGAAGAAGGAAGAGAGGAAAGGACGGAGGGAGGGAGGGAGGGAGGGAGGGAGGGAGGGAGGGAGGGAGGGAGGGAGGGAGGGAGAGGAAAACAGAAAGGGAAGAAGTGTGGACTAAATAAATAAGTATATGAATGAGAATCATTTCAAAAAGGTAAATTCAGAAAATGGGGCATAAGCAGGGTCTGTTATCTTAGCTATTTCAGAGGTTGAGTTAAGATCAGATGTTCAAAACCTGCCTGGGCTACCCAGTGAGTTCAAGACCAGGCTGAGCAATTTAGTAAGCCCATGTCTCAAAAGAAAAAAAAATGGCTGGAAATAGAGCTCAGTGGTAGAGCCCCTGCCTAGAATCTCCCAGTGAGGGGCTGGGATGTGGCTCAGTGGTAGAGCCCCTGCCTAGAATCCCCCAGTGAGGGGCTGGGATGTGGCTCAGTGGTAGAGCCCCTGCCTAGAATCCCCCAGTGAGGGGCTGGGGTGTGGCTCAGTGGTAGAGCCCCTGCCTAGAATCCCCCAGTGAGGGGCTGGGGTGTGGCTCAGTGGTAGAGCCCCTGCCTAGAATCCCCCAGTGAGGGGCTGGGGTGTGGCTCAGTGGTAGAGCCCCTACCTAGAATCCCCCAGTGAGGGGCTGGGGTGTGGCTCAGTGGTAGAGCCCCTACCTAGAATCCCCCAGTGAGGGGCTGGGGTGTGGCTCAGTGGTAGAGCCCCTGCCTAGAATCCCCCAGTGAGGGGCAGGGGTGTGGCTCAGTGGTAGAGCCCCTGCCTTACAGTCCTGTATTCAATTTCCAGTATTACAAAGCAAAACAAAACATAAGAACCAAATGAGGCACATAGGGTCAATTGTTTAACACTTTGCCATAAAGATGGTTTGACTTCTCCTGGAAACAACTGTGTTCTACTACTGTAGACCAGAAAGAAAAGAGACTTCCTGTGCACCATCAGTAGCTAGAGAGAAGCCAGTGGAACTCGGGACTTGAGGTATTTCCCAGACAACTTACCAGAGAACATCTCTCCTTGTGCAGTGTAGCCTCTCTCCGTGGCTACCTGCACTAGTCTTTCCAGAGAGACGTTGTCAGGGGTTGACAGAAGAGTGCCTGCCATCCACAAGGCCACCAGTCCACACCTGAGAGAGACAGCTCACTCTTTAACACATGCCATGTCTTTACTGAACTCCCCTGACCTTAGAGGAGGGGAGAATAGGCTGGAAGGTGGGGACAGATCTGGGCCTCTGGAACAGGTGCTGAAGTGGAGAAGAGAGGGAGTACCTCATCTGTGCACTCTTTCACACACACACACACACACACACACACACACACACACACACACATACCCCAAGGATCATGATGTTGAAAATGCCCTTCTTTCTCTCCCTCCTCCCCAGCATTCCTGGGGGAAGTGCTTGTCCCACGATGCCAGCTTAGCCTTAGAAAACTGGCAGGGCCTTCTGGTATCAGGAGTACTTACTGAGGGCCTTCTTGGATGAGTGACGGCAGGTCCGCACAAAAGAGAATCCACTGCAAGTCACTTCGAAACCTGAAGCAAAACAATGATCCGTTACAAGGGAACAGCTCTGAGATCATCCCCTGGACCTAAGCCATCCTAAAGTCTCAAGGCTACTCCCCTGCTGAGGCAGTACCAAGCCCCCAACCAGCTTCAATTTTCTAATCTGGTGGTGAGAATCATCATCATTTTGCCTGTTTCCTCCTCACAGGGCTGGAAAGACAAAGAGCAGATGCAGAACCTACGGAACCAGGAGTCACAAAGATTTATCTGAGGAAATTTCTAGAAAGTGGTATGATTTATTCCCAAATGCTTTTTTTTTCTTTATTTTATTTTATTTATTTATTTATTTTTGTAGACATCATCTCCAAACATAGCCTAGGCTTGTGTTCAACCAATGACAATTTTCCTCCCTTAGTTTCCCTGTGTTGGGACTGAAGGTGTGCTACCATTACCCATGCCTGGGGTATGCGGGCGGGAGGTGACTGTTTAAAGGCAGCTGCTGCTAAGCCTGGACAATTTGAGTTTGAGTCCTGGGCTCCACATGCTGGAAGGAGAGACCTGACTCATGCAAGGTGCTTTCTGACCCCTCCCACACAAACACTGTAGCACACATATATACACACACAATAAAGAGGTTTAATTATAGATTTCATTCAGCCTTGAGTATAACCAGGTGACAATATGCTCAAGGTCCAAGAGATCACCTCAAAGCTGGATCTGAGCAGGCTTGACCAGCCCTGCCTTGAGGCAGCCACATAGCTTCTTTGGAGATCTCAGTCCTTTAAGGCTCACAATGGGTGCTGGGAACTCAGGTCTCCTCCAAGAGCAGCAAATGTTCTTTACTACTCATTCAAAAAGCAAATGGGAAAGTAACAGTTCCTATTCCATGAGGTTGCTGAGAGCGACAAATTATTTAAAATCTCAGGCGACCCTGGTGATTCATGTTTGTAATATCAGCACTCTGGAAACAAAGGCAGGACTGCCATTGTGTTTCAGGCCAACCTGGGCCATATAGACTCTGGTCAGCTTGTGCTATAGCGTGTGACACTAGACCAAAAATAGCAGACCATATGGTGACACACACCTTCAATCACAGCACTTTGGAGGGAAAGACAGGTAGATCTCTGTGAGTTCCTGGTCAGCCTGGGCTACATGAGACCCTATTCAAAAAACAAACAAACAAAAAACTAGAAACAGCCTAAGAAACAAAGCAGAGTAAAAAAAAAAAAAAAATCCTTTTAATCGGATGTATAATACCTATGTGGTATGACAGGTTGTCTGCATTCAATTTGCATAATGGTGGCTGGGGCACTTGGTGTGCCTTATAAATGTGGTAGGGAGTTTAAGAATTCCTCTCCCTTCCTCCCTCCCTTCCCTCCCTCCCTCCTTCCTTCCCACCCCTCTTTCCAAGACAAGGTCTCACTATGTAGCTCAGTCTGGCCTGACACTCATCTCCTACTCTGGGATTACAGGCATATGCCCCCATGCCAGGCACTGGGAGTTTCTTTATGAATTTGGACAGAGGCTTATGGTCTTTTCTCTCTTCCCTTACTGCCTGTGTTCCTGGGTGTGTCACTTTCTTTCTGGGACCTTGGATTTGACTCATGAACCCCAGTCCCTTTCCGAGCAAAGGCTTTCCCTGATGCATCACAGATCCCAGGACAGGCCAAAGTCCTTCATCCAGCCCGCCACGCTCTGTGGGCTGGGGCTTGCCTACTTCCCTGGGTCCTCTTTGCTAGTTCTTTGAAAGCAATGCATGATGTCTTTACTATAGACCTGCACCGATGCTGTCTGCTCTCACAGCATAGGCCTCCATAACTTGCTCACTAATTAGCATTTCTAACTGCTTCTCTGAGTAGCCACCACTGAGATACACACTTCCTTTGGGCCCCATTATCACAATCCTGCCTACTCTGGAGTCACTGTCTGCAGGGGCAGAAGCATTGACCTCTGCCTCAGAACCAGGCGTGTGCAGGAGCTGTTCTATTCTGGAGGCCAATCACTGAAGAACTAGGTAGGAGACTTAAGGCATCTGGCTGCTTCACGTCAAGATAATGGGAAACCCTTGAGAGGGGGTGGCTGGAGTGATTTGGAGCCAGGTGGTTGGATGAGACCTGGGGTTGAGTTGGAGGTTTGGAGATCCTACCGGTCCTTGTGCAGCTTCAGGAGCCTCCTCACATCTTCTCTGCCTTTGGGGACCGGGCCAGCCTTCTCTAAGGCTTCCTTCAGGAGCCGGCTCTTCTCCAGGCCGTAGACATGAGGGGGGGCAACCTCCAGAGAGGGTGGAGGTGGCAGTGGGGGTGGGGGTGGAACAGAAGCCTGGGGAGGGGGTTGCAAAGCTACATCCAGGGAACTTGGGGGTAAGGGAAGTGGAATACTGCAGTCTTGAGACTCGTGGGTTATTGGGGAGGTTGTGGGTTTTAGGGGGGAAGAACATGGAGAAGTCATGTGGGGTCTTCAGGAAGCGCTGATGTGAGAATTGTAAAGAAGATCCTCCCAAATAGCTCAAGGACGGAGATTTCAGCGTTTAAAGCAACTGGATGTGGTATTCAGGCCTGCACGTAGAAATCTGTATTAAAATTTAAAAAAGTAATAATTAGAGTTGGATTGTAGACTATGGTGCCCGATTAGTTGGTCTGAGGGATCCTGGATTAGTATTTGAAACAGTGGAAACAGAAATTGGGCTAAAACAAATGATGAAGGATCCCAAAGTGTGGGCTGAGCTGTGGGGATGGAGCTACATTAGAAGGGAAATTTTGTAGGCTTCATCTCATGTACCGGAGCTGGCTAGTATTGGTCACTTCTGGGGTGACGTGCAGGGTGATTTGCGCCATCTCACATCCCTGGCTCGAATTTGGAACGTTATAGTTGACCTTAGGAGCTAGAGGTCAAGAGGCTTTAAAAAAAAAAAAAAAAAAAAAAAGCACGTGGCTGGGAAAACAGCTGAGTGGGTGGGCAGGGTCCCAGAATCGGCTGGGAAGTACTAGAGTAGCCACAGCACTGTGATCACGGGTCGGTTAAGGGACGGAACTTAGGAACTTATACACGCTTCCCGCCGGGAGCAAATGGCGGTGACTCTGCCAGTCTCCGCCGTCCTTTCTCATCCCACGTGGTTAGAACCCGCAACCAGTACGATGCGCTTTGCGGATCACGTGGCCCAAGGCTACTGGCGGAAAAGGAAAAGGCGTGGCTTCCGGAAGGCAGCCGTCTGGAAGGCACTAGCAATGTTTCGATTGGCCCAAAGCTCGTAGACTTCTTTGATTGGTCTGTTCACCCTGAGGGGGCGGGGATTACCACTAAGGCGGGAACCCGCGTACCTACCGAGTCTGCGCGCGGTGAGCATCTCGCGGAGGAGGAAGCCGGGTCCAGGACAGGAAGCTGGGTGTGTGAGCAGAGTAGCGTGGCAGGCGCAGCGGCTCAGCTGGTGAGTTCCCGCGGGTGTAGACGCTCCTTGGTGCTGAGGAGGCGGCTGGGGCACTTGGCGTCTGGCCTTCGGCTGCGTCACTCCGGTAGGCCTCCCTTTGAGAGACTAGGATGTCCCAAATCGGTCCCTACTTTCTTAACTGGCTCCGACATCCGGGTTCTTTTCCCCCCCTTCCCGGGACGCCATTCGCGCGCGTGGACTAATGGGAATCGCCGCTTGGTACGCTCCTCCTGCCGGGACTCGTAGAGCATTCTGGGATTCGTAGTTCCCCCTCAAGATTACCCCTTAGCACGCGGGCTGGCGAAGCAGAGCCCTACCCTGGCTTTGTTGCCAAGCTGTGCCATCCTTCTCCAATTCCCATCTCTCCTAACTTCCCCTTGGAAGGATCCCTGGGCAGAGCCCATTAGCCCTTTGGAACAAAGACTTTTAGGAAACGTAGGGCTGAACTCGCCTCTTTTTTTTTTTCCCCTTAAGCCGACCCTGAGCATCTCACACCATGGCAGTTCCTGAGACCCGTCCCAACCACACTATCTATATCAACAATCTCAATGAGAAGATTAAGAAGGATGGTAAGTTCTTGAGATAGCCTGGGCTCAAGGTGACCTCACACGAACGGAGCCCTTCCACCTCTAGCACCTACTGTTCTTTCTCAGCCTTCCCCGTTCAGTCTGGCCTTTGTACGTTCGGAGCCCTTGGTTTTCATTACGCCCTTAGCCATTTTACATTCTGCTCTTTAACTTGCACGTGGTTGATGATCTTCAAGGTTTTCGATCACTGGTCTGTCCCTTTTTTAATGTGAAGTCTTTTAGGATCTTTATCTCCGTCAAGCCCAGCTCAGTCTGCCATCATGAGATGGTCTATGTACCGCGCCTCTCTGGGTGGTGGTCTTAGTGACTGGCTACTATGCAGATAACTCACAAAAGTGAGTAGTGAGTGAATGCTGTGTAACGTGGGTCATGTATACAGGATCCTATAGTCTTGGATAGATTTATTTATTAGGAATTTGGAATCTGGGTGGCATGACTTCCCTGAGATCAACCAGCAAGGAAAATGGTTGGGAATTAAATGTGGGATTCTGGTTAAACAAATTCGTGGACTGGGCTGGATGGCAGAGGCTACAGTTGTGTTACCCAGGGGGAATGGAAGTGACCCTAGTTTGGGCTACATGATCAGAAGACGTGAAAAAGAAACCAGAGATAATTTCTTTGGGGGTGGTGGTGCAAGCCTGTAATCCCAGTACTGATGCAGGAGAATGTAGAGTTACAGACTGGCCTAGGCAACATAGCAAGACCCTGGCTCCAAAAAAGGATTGAGGAATGCAATTAGTATTAGTCTTGCCTAGCATGAGTGAGGCTCTGGGTTTGAACCTCAGCAACTAAGAAACCTACTTGGCCTGGAGAGATGGACCAGTGGTAAGAGCACTCTACCTGCTCTTCCCAAGAATCTAAGTTTGATTCCCAGCACTCAAGGTGGGTACATAACTGCCTGGAACTTCAGTTCCATAGGATATGACACCCTCTTCTGACTTCTGCATGCAGAATACCCACAGACATAAAATTAAAATGTATATTTTTAAGGACATACAATTTTAAGTACCTCACCTACCACCACCAAATAATTCAGTTCTTGTCTGGAAGTAAGGTTCAGGTGTAGAATGTTTACTTTTCTGCAAAGGCTGAATTTTAACACACATACAAAAAGTAAACAGAAGTATTTTTATGTATTTATTTTGCATGTGTCTATGAATGTTTGATCAGGCAACTCTAGGGAAGCTGTTGTCTTTCTGCTGTGGGTTCCTGAGGTCACACTCAGGATCACGAGGCTTGTAAAGTGGAGGCTCTACCACCATTTCACTGGCCTCCTTGTATATAACTTTTTGGAAGTAGTATTCTGTGTGTGTGGAGACAAGGCCTTACTATGTAGTCCTGGCTGGATTGGATCTCCATGTAGACCAAGCTGGCCTTTACTTGTTGAGTGCTGGGATTAGACACACGCCACCATGCCCAGCTATTTTGCTTTATAGATTGTCTCATGTTCCATAGGCCTTAAACTTACTGTGTAGCAGAGAATGCCTTTTGCCTCCAGCTCCAGAGTGGTGTGATTCAGCCATAGGTCTCCATGTCCAAGTCACAGGCTTGTAGCTGTTAATGAGAGATTGTCAGTAATTGAACTTCTGCCGTCTGGAGAACACAAGCAGGATGAGAAAGGAGAAGATGAGGGGACACGTAGACAGTGCAGTTGGATAGGACCGCTTAGGGGTGGCAGGTTTATGCGAAACTGACTTGGCCAGAAGAGGACAGTCCTAGACTTGCCAGGAAAAGGGCATTCTATGCAGAAAGTGCAAAGGCTAAGGTGTGGTCAGAGACTAAAGCAGGAGGATTGCTCAGAGTTTGAGGGTAAAGAAAAAAAACAGCACATCAGGCTTAAGAAAGGACCAGGAGGCTAGTTTATCAGGAGACGTGATGGTGAACAGTGCTTGCTTCTTGAACACCGAGTGTAAAGCAAGTACTGCAGCTGTTCATGTCTTGTGTTAAGTAAACATGTCCACTTGAGTGGTTCTTGGCTGTCTCTGTTAGTGTGGGCTTTCTCTCTCTTTGCTTTCTCAAGACAAGGTTTCTCTGTGTACTCTGGCTACCCTGGACCACGCTGGCCTCAAACTCAGCAGAGATCCATTTGCCTCGGCCTCACCTGAGTGCTGGGATTAAAGACGTACACCACCACTACCTGGCAATTGTGGGTTCTTGAGCTGTAGCATCTGGGTATTCTATCAGTTGGGCTGTCCATCCTCTAAGGATGGTGCCAATCCAGGACCCAGTACCCAGGCCTTTTGTCACAGTGTGCCATGTCTTTCCTGAATGCAGAGCTCAAGAAGTCCTTGTACGCCATCTTCTCTCAGTTTGGCCAGATTCAGGATATCCTGGTGTCTCGGAACCTGAAGATGAGGGGCCAGGCCTTTGTCATCTTCAAGGAGGTCAGCAGCGCCACCAATGCCCTGCGTTCCATGCAGGGTTTCCCCTTCTACGACAAGCCCATGGTGAGTGTGTGGGCGCGAGTGCATGAGTCTGGGTGGGTGTGGACCTATGGCCTGTAGTATTCCCTCAGGGTGCTACTTTTCATTCAGTGGTCCTTACACTGGGACCGTAGAGATACAAAATGATCAAGAAACTGAGCATGATGGCTCATGTCCACAGTAGGAGGCTGAGGGAAGAGGGTTGCCAAGAGATCTGGCCCAGTCTGGAGTAGAGAATGGGAGCTTGCCTAAAACTCTTCCAAACCTAGGCCCAAACCAAGATGAATAAGGAGTTCCCTAGGCCCCACTCCTTACCTGCAGCACGGCCTCTGGCTGCTGCCTCCATCACTTGGCGCCACTGGGGCCTTAGTCTAACCAAGCATTACTCTTCCCATGCTCCTCATGCCCGGGCCTATCTCCATACCACAGGGCCTTTGAGAGTGCTCATCGCTCATCATAACACTGCCTCAGCCTCTTAGAAAGGCACAGAGGATCCCCCCTGTCCTTGTGACCATACCTTCTCCCTCCCTCATCCTCCTCAGTGTAGCCAGGCAGAGATGGAATTTAGTGTTCCTCTGCCTCAGGCTCTGGAGCAGCTGGAGGCCCGGGCCCAGCTTTATCATCCCCTAGCCACCTGGCTGTTCTCTTGCTATAAGCCCCATGTGTCCATCTCTTTGTGTTTTGTCTTTTCCTAAGAAATGGATCTGAAAAGTTCACTTTGCAACACTCTAGGTCTGTGAGCATGGGACTTTAAAAATAAAAGTTTAAGCTGGGCATGGTAGTAAATGCTTTTAAGTCTAGGGAGGCAGAGGCAGATGGGTTTCAGTTCCAGCCTATTCTACGTAGGGAGTTCCAGGCCATGCAGATCTACATAGAGACACCTGCCTCAAGTTTTTTTTTAAGTATTTGGTCTTTATGTGTCCAGGCGTATGTCTGGATTCTTCATAGGAACATTTGTACACATGTGCCCTAGCTTACTGTTACTGGCTGCTTACTGTGGTCCAGAGACTGTGGGGCTGCTGCCTCCAGGCCCTTAGACCTACCTAGAAGTTCCTGCCACAATCCTGCCAAGTGGAAAACATCCCCGTTTCACAGAAGAGGAAGTTGTGGTGGCCAAGCATTTGAACTCTTGTAATTTTTCCTCTGATTTCCATGGCCTTGACCTTTCTGCTCCGATTGGTAGCGCATCCAGTATGCGAAGACCGACTCAGACATCATTGCCAAGATGAAGGGCACCTTTGTGGAGAGGGACCGGAAACGAGAGAAGAGGAAGCCCAAGAGTCAGGAGACGCCGTCTGCCAAAAAGGCTGTTCAGGGTGGGGCAGCTGCCCCTGTGGTGGGCGCCGTCCAGCCTGTACCGGTAAGCAGGGGCTCAGGAAGGTCAGTGAGCCGTGCGCACGCAGGGATCTCTGAAGTGCCTGTTCCCCAGTGTACACGTGACTGTTTGGTGGGGGAGGCAGAGGTCTGTCCTTTCACACACCTGTCTCCTGGTTCTCACTGGTTCGCTCTCCTTGATTTTGGTTTTGTTTTGTGTGTTTTTACTTCACTGTATGTGTGTATGTGCTAAGTCCATGAGCTTATAAAGAGTCAAGTGTTATCAGTCTCCTGTTAGAAGTAATAGGCAGATTTAATTTAGAGAAACTACTGGGATATAAAGTAAAAAAAAAAAAACCCACTTACCCTGTGCGAGGCCTTACACTCAGTCCCTAGAACTACCAGCAGGGGGAAGACTGAAGAAGGATCCATTGTTTCTGTTAATAAGCAAAGGAGTCACCCTGGAAAATCACATGGAAAGGTGAAGTCAAGGGTGAAACCCCACAGCTGGGTAGGAGGCTCCCTGTGGTGCTGTTTAGGGGTCAAGTGTCTACACACTGACATAGGGCAAGCCGACATGAACATGATAGCTCTGCTGTTAAAGGGTTTGTCTGGCACTCGGGTAGCAGGAGGCAGCCAGCTCTAGAGAGTTATCCATGGCTGAAGAGGGTTCTAGAATCCCAACCTTTAAGATAATCTGCCATAGGTCTGCGGGTAGAGAGAAGCCCTTGAGGCAAAGCAGGCTAGGGATCCCTGCAGTTCTGATGCAGGGCCATTGGATCTACAGGAGAAAAGGGTAGCCCTGTGTAGGGCTAGGGATGTGGCTCAGTGGTCGCCTGGCCTGTGCCTGCTTGCCAAGCTCCCACAATGCCCTGGGTTCAGTCCCAGCACCAAAGATGTATTATTATGTATGATAGATGCCAGGGGTGGGACTGGGTTTTGTCCCTGCTTCTGTCTGTCTCTGACTTGCCTAGCTGATCATCCCTCTGTTCTCTCCCTTTCCACCGCTGATTTGTTTTCATTTTTAAATTACATTGTTGCCTATTGTGTGTCTTCATGTTTGACTTGCCAGAGGACAGAGGATGTCTTCCCGGTCAGTTCTCCTCTCCTGGTGGATCCTGGAGGTGGAACTCAGGCTTGAGGCAGGTGCCTTTGCCTGCCAAGACATCTTGCCAATTCTCATTGCTTTCCTATTTTTTTGTTTTTTATGTTTGTGGTTTGCCGTGTGTGCTGGGAATTGAACCCTAGTCCTCTATAGAAGAATAGGCAGTACCTTAACCACTGAGCCACCTCTCCAGTCCTCTTTTTTCTTTGAAGATCTAATTTTTGGGTGTGGTGGTATATACCTTTATGGCCAGCCATGCTACTTAGTGAGACCATGTCTCAAAGGCCCCTGGTTACTTTTTGTGACTGTACATGGATGTATGTGCATATGTGTGCAGTACCTGTGGAGGCCAGAAGAGGGTGTTGGGTCCTCTAGAAGTTGTGAGCTGCCTGACTGGGTGCTGGGAACCAAATCCTGTTGTGGCACCAACTCTTAACCACAGAGCCTTCTCTCCAGCCCCCCTCTAGTTCTTTTTATATATACGTCTGAGCAAAGTTGGGCCATACTCCAGTTGTACCTTGAACTTTTTCAAACCTTCCTCCAGGTCTTTGGTTTTGCCCTTTGGTGTTCGCTGGGTGTTGTTTTTCATCTGGGTTTTTCTCTTTCTGTCTTTCATCTCATAACTCTGCTCCTTTGTATTGTAGGCGTCATGACCTTGCCTTCCCTGATCAGTAGCCCATCAGTCCTACCTCTCTTCTCCACAGGGCATGCCGCCGATGACGCAGGCACCGCGCATCATGCACCATATGCCAGGCCAGCCTCCTTACATGCCACCACCTGGCATGATCCCACCACCAGGCCTTGCTCCTGGCCAGATCCCTCCTGGGGCCATGCCTCCACAGCAGCTCATGCCTGGACAGATGCCGCCTGCCCAGCCTGTAAGTAACCCTGCCCCGCCCTGAAGTCTCACAGACAGTCTGTGGGTGGAACTGGAGTGGTTATAGGGGCCCTCGGGTCAGGTGAGAGGTGGCCCTGGAGCTGAGCTCCGTGTGTGGTGAGCCATCCTGGGATAGAGAGGGCTTGGCTTACATGTTGGTCTGAGGCTAAGTCAAGGTCTGCATCCAGGTGTAGTGCGTGCACTAGGGCCCTACCATGTCCTTCCTAGCTCAGCACACGGTAGTGGCAAAAGCTGAAAGCTGTCTGCTGCTTTGCATCTCTGGGGGCACCTGCTGTGGGGAGAGGGGTGACAGTGTGTGTTTTAGGGAACATGTGAGAAAGACTGAGCAGGGTGGTGAGCAGAGTGCAGTACCAGGCATCCTTCTCGGGGTACTCTGCTCACTACAGCCATCTCCCCCACAGCTCTCTGAGAATCCACCCAATCACATTTTGTTCCTCACCAACCTGCCTGAGGAGACCAACGAGCTCATGCTGTCCATGCTTTTCAACCAGTAAGTGGGGCTTCGGGCTGGGAAGGCGGGTCATGGGCCGTGCAGTGCTGTGGGCACCGGGGATTTGCGTCCTGGGTTGCCTTTTCTGTCAGTGACATTGAGAGGTGCAGAACAAAGGGAAATGTAAAAGCAAAATGTGGAGCTGGTTTAGACTGGCATGAGCCAGCCTGTTCAGAAATGACCAGGAGCACTGGGGATCTTAGGCGCTCTGGTGCCCTACCAGTATGCTGGATTCCTGAGTGGAATGGGGCTGGGTCTCTTGATTTCTGAGTGTACCTCCTAGAGAAATGGCAGTCGGCCCCTGGTATAGCCCCAGTGAGCTCATATAGTATCTGCTCTTGGAAGGCTGAAGCAGCCGGAGGATTGGGGTTGCTTCTAAGTAGCCTAGGCCACATGAGACCCCTGGTGGGCGTGATGCTTGATACCCATCTGAAGATGCTGTGGAGGGAGGGTCAGCCCTGGGATGGAGCATGGAAGGTTTTGTTTCAGACCCTCCCCCTCTCTTAGTTTTGTTTATAATTGTGTGTGTGTGTGTGCGCGTGCGTGAGCTCACGTGCCAGAAGCGTCAGAAGTTTTAGGCAGCCTGGCATTGGTGCTTGGGTTCTCTGCAAGATCAGTTCTTGTTTGTAACTGTTGGGTTCTCTCTAGCCCCTCCCCCCTGCTTCTATACAAAAGGTTTATGTATAGTTTAGACCGGCCAGCCGTCTGCCTCTTTCTCCTAGGTGTGACATATATCTGGCCAGGGCCGTTCTTTGCTTGATTTTTGTTTTTCAAAACAAGGTTTCTTTGTGTAACTGACTGGGTTTGTTATTTTTTATTTCTTTATTTTCCAGGACAGATTTTCTGTGTATTCTTGGCTGTCTTAGAACCCACTCTGTAGACCAGGCATAATAATAATAAAGAACATAATTTGTAGTAGTAAGAAATTTCCAGCCCAGCCTAGCCCCAAGATGCAGACCAGTAGTCCCAAATAATCACACAAGGGCTTACGTTAATTACAAGCTGTTTGGCCTATGGCTGAGGCCTACTACTTGCTAACTCTTAAACTAACCCCATATCTTACCTAGTTTAGCCACAGGGCTTGGTACCTTTTTCAAAGAGCAGCATTCTCATCCTGCTTTCTCTGTTTCCCAGAATCCTCTAGTCTGGTTGCCCCACCTCTACTTCCCATTTAGCTACTTGACCAATCAGTATTTTATTAAACCAATATTTACAGTGACAATATTTATAATATACAAAAGTGATATCCCACAGCAGTTATTTTTTTCTCTTTCAAAAAGATCCCTGAATCCAATCTCCTTTGCTTAGCCTTTTTTCTGACCGTTATTTATAGCATCTTGTAACCAACACTCAAAGACAGACATTATGGTAATGTGGGTATAGTTCTCTAGACTACTTCCTGCTGATTGGGGGGTGCTGATAATCTTATGGGGACCCAAAGAAAAATTTGGGATTATGGTCAAGTCCAGAGTAGTGAAGCTGGATCATCTCAGCCAGCAAGCAGCCTTGAACTCAGGAAACTGTGACAGATGTGTTCTAAAACTTTGGATCATCTGGGCCATTCATTTATATCTGAGATTCTTCAAGGGGGGGGGGGTCCTTCCTTGATCAGGTCAAACCTTATTTTCTTTATACTTTATATCAACTTACTCTGGCTGGGTTCTTTATAGTTAGAGGAAAATTTTGAGAGCCCAAATACAGCTGGACACAATATAGCTGGTGTGCCATCTCCACAATCCTGAGCATATTTTGTGAGTCTGCTGACAGGAAAAGATGTCCATTGAAGGGAGGAAATGAGAGAAGTTAGGTGGTGTGGTAACTAAGGATCTCAACAAAGCAAAATGGAGATAAATGGAGTCGTGCCTAGGCTGTGCTGGCCCACACCTTCATCCCGGTACCAGGGGTGCCGACTCCAGGACAGCCTAGTCTACAAAGCAAGTTCCAGGATAGTGAGGGATGCACAGAAGAACCCTGTTCCAAATAAATAGATAGGTGGATAGGTAAATAAATAAAAACCCAGGAGTAGCAATTGATGACAGTTTCTGGGACTGGGGGTGTACTTTGGTGTTAAGGGATTCCAGTGTTGTGTTGGATGCACATTGTGGTTGTTTGGCTGTTAAGACTTCATTTTGCAGTCTTTACAGTAGGGGTTCTGCCTGTGTCTTGTTGATATTGGGTCTGTGCTGGGCATAATGAGAAGCTTAGCCCTTCTGGGCTCTCTTATTTTGTTGGTGCCAAAATATTAGAGGACTGCTGAGGTGGGCCTCTGAGGTCTGCTGTTCCTTCCTCCCAGGTTCCCCGGCTTCAAAGAGGTGCGGCTTGTCCCAGGGCGCCACGACATCGCCTTTGTGGAGTTTGACAATGAAGTGCAGGCTGGGGCTGCACGAGATGCCCTGCAAGGCTTTAAGATCACACAGAACAATGCCATGAAGATCTCCTTTGCCAAGAAGTAGCGCCTCCCCCATGGGGCCTCCCACTCCCCATTGGGGCTGCCCCTGCCTCCCTTGGCTCAGTCCCTGAAGGTAAGTCCCCCTTGGGGGGCCTTCTCAGAGCCGTGTGAGTGTGTGGTTGCTACACAGCATTGTACCCAGAGTCTGTCCCCAGACATTGCACCTGGCGCTGTTAGCTTGTGATTAAAGTGATTTTTTATTTTTTTTGAGGCTTGGTTTTTCACCTCTATTGTCTGTTTTATTTTCTTGTCTTCCTTGGTTCCGTCCACATGGAGAGTTTGGATCTCATGGCCTCTGTGGGTTCACGATCTTGGAAAACACACAGGAGTGCTACAGTATTAACCACTCTTAAGGTACATTGACAGCTTTGGCAGGTTTTTTGTTTTGTCAAGTCACTGAAGACAAGAAACAACACGGACTGCTCACTTGGGGGGACAGGATGTCAGGAGCCTGCTTCTCCTGCACCCTGTTAAAGAGGAGAGGCTCAGTGGAAACTGTCCCCGTGGCTTTTGGAGGAGGAGGGCAGAGCTGTTGCTTCACGAAGGGCCTCCCATGTTAGTGCAGACAGGCTAATGGAAACATCTCACTCTCCACACTGGCCTAGTGGCTTTGACGGGGGTTCTAGTTTGCAGTTTGGGAATCTTCCTAGCTGTTTGTCACCCGGTGGGCAGTTAGTGTCCCCGCTGTGAGCTGTGTTTTCTTCCTGTGTGAACAGGACTTCTGTTACTGCCACCAGGCACTCAGCCAGCCACCAGCTGCTGGACAGGCCTGTGGTCCTAGTACCCAGAAGGCTGAGGTGGAGGTTTTGCCCTGAGTTCCATGGCAGCCTGAGCTGCTGTGGTGGGGGCCATAGAGCTGGGAACAGTTATGGTGATGAGGATCCTAGGGTGGGGCTCTTGGGGCTACTGGGTGTTGGGTTTGTAGAGGTGTTTGGTTTCATCTCCACCCTTGTGGGGGCCATAGAGCTGGGAACAGTTATGGTGATGAGGATCCTAGGGTGGGGCTCTTGGGGCTACTGGGTGTTGGGTTTGTAGAGGTGTTTGGTTTCATCTCCACCCTTGATAAACTCCCTGACTCTAAGCCAGTGTGCGATCATTTCTCTGCCTGCCATGACATCCTGCTTGGCCAGCTCAGAGTGCCCTGAGTCACTTGCTCTACTCTTGACAAGTGACTGAACTCTGGAGCCGGTTTTCTTCTCTTCAGCAAAGCAGAAAATGAAATCAAAGCACAGCTAAAGCGGTCCTTGGACCCAGCCCGGAGCCACTGGGTAGCAGTCGGTTCATTTCAGGGACAGTGCTAGCTCTAGCTCTGGGGTGGGGGTGCTCCAGTGTTTGAGGGGGAGGTTCCACCTCGCTGATGGGTGAGATGAGAGGAATGCAGGCTGGGCTTGGAAGCTGCTGTGCTAATGTGGGTTTGGTGTCTGCTTTTTAAATCCCCGTGTGTGTTTGAACTGGTGACCTGCTTCAGAAGCAAAACCTGTCCCACGCAGAGCATGTCTGACTGAATCCAGAGTCCTACAGTACTTTTTCCCATCTTTTCATTTTTTAAGACTGGGTTAGGGTGGGGGTCTCAGGCCACACACCTGGCCCCAGCTCACTAGCCTGAGCTGGACACACACCTGCCCCCCTCCCCTTGCACCTTCCCATCACTTCTGATCTCTTCCATTTCAACTCAACATTGATTACATGTAGCAGCTGTAACTTCAGTGGTTTGAGGTGTGACAGTAAAACTAACTTTTTCCTTTTTCACAGCATCTATTATTTCTATAGATCTCATTTTTGGTTTTCCCAAACAGGGTTTGTCAGTGTAACCTTTGGTGTCCTGGAACTGTTCTGTAAAACCAGGCTGGCCTTGAACTCAGATCCACCTCCTTCTGAGTGCCACCACAGCCTCGTGGTTTTTGTTTGTTTTTTGTTTTTGTTTTTGTTTTTTTTTTTTACTAAAACTTACCTCATCCTTTGCAGAAAGCATGAAGCTTTTTAGCTATATTTCCCCCTCCTGCTGGGGGTGGTGGTGTGTGTATGTGTATCTGTGTTGGTTCGTGCGTTCATTCCCATTTGGTTCATTATGCCCTGTAACTCCAGCCTCACAGGATTTGATGCCCTCCCTCTTCTGGCCTCCATAAGCAGCTGCAGTCCTGTGTATGTACTCCCTGCCCCCACACACATACAGACACATACATTTAAATAAAACTTTTAAATAAAACTTTTTTCCTGGTGTGCTCTGTACATTCCTGGTTTATTTCAAATTGACAATCTTCTTTCCCTAGACTTGCAGAATGCTGGAGCTATAGGTATATGCCAGCACACTGGGGGTCCAATGTCAAGAACACTAAAGATGACTTGGACACAGCAGTGGAACATGGCCTTGGTCGGGTTGCATGAGTGGTGGGTGGTTAACATACAGTGTGGTTACACTGGACAAAAATTAGATTCACATCCCTGGCATGCTGAAATGGGAACTGAGTGAGATTTCCTTGCAGTACTCAAAATAACTTGTATTTTAAAATAAAAAGGTGATAACTTCTAAAACTTTATATTTAACATTTTCAGGTTATCTGAAACCATAGTAAGCCAAGCCAACAATAAGAATGGTGATGGGCTTCTGAATAGCAAAAAAAAAAAAAAAAATGAGATGTTCTATTTATTATAAAGGCTGAGCCCATGGTGGTGGGAGGCAGAGACAGGTAGATCCTGAGTTCAAGGCCCACCGGGTCTATAAAGTGGGTTCTAGATAGCTAGGGCTATTACAGAGAAACCATAAAGACTGCCTTTTGTTGGCTTTGGGGGCTGGCAAGAAGCTGGGGAGGTCTAGAAAAATGACTAGCTGGTTAAGAGCACTGGCTGCTCTTGCAGAAGATTGGATTCCCAGCACCCATGTGTTGGTTCATAATTTGTTATTCCACTTCCAGGGGATCTAAGGGCATCAGGCACACACATTCAGACAAAACACACCCACACAATAAAATAACTTTATTTTAAAAGGTAGGGAAGAAGTTCTTGCCTCAGCCCCTCTGAGACTATCCACCATAGTCAAAATCAGTACATATAGTTCATTCAGTCTAATTCTAGCAAGGAATTAGATCCCCTGGGAGGCAGGCCCTCCCAAAGTCCAACCTTAGGGTGAAGCACCACCTTCAGACAAACAGCTCAAAGATAACGTCCAAAATGGCAACAGCAACGGATATCCTCATGCATATCAGGTAAGCATTCTGGCACTGCCTACATCAGAAGCATCAAATACTGAGTTTTGGGTTCAAGGTACTGCATTTGGAGTATTTAATTGCATCAGTGTTTTTAAGTACTGGGTTTTGGGAAATGGAGTTGTTAATAGTATGTGATAATATGGTAAATGCTTTCTAAATATCTTTTTTTTTTAATCTTTTGTATTCTCCAATTTTATATTGTGTGTGTATGTTTGATTTTTTGAGACAGGGTTTCTTTGTGTAGTCTTGGCCACCCTGAAACTAGCTTTGTAGATCAGGCTGGCCTCTAACTTAGATTTGCTTGCGTCTGACTCTTGACTTGTGGGTGCTGGGAATATAGTTCCCTATATCAGAAGTTTTTGTTTCTACTTTTAGGTTTCTTTATGTACATGAATGTTTTGCCTTCAATGTGTATAGGCACCGCCTGTAAGCCTGGTGCTTTGGAACAGAATGGTTGTGAGCCACCCTATGGGTGTTAGGAACTTCATCTGGGTCCTTTGCAAAAGTGGCAAGTGCTCTTAACACTGAGCTTTTTGAAACTGTTGACTAAGAAGTATAACAGGATGACCTTAACATCTACCCTCATACCTCTGAATTGCTAGTGCTGTGGTTACAAGTGGTACATCACCAAACACAGGTGCTGTGGGTGGACCCCAGGGCCCAGTGGATACCAGGCCAAGTACTCTGCCAACTAAGTGAGCCACATTAACATTTATTGATTGTTTTCCAGAGGCCTTCAAAATTTCATTCCTTAATGAATCTTCACAGTGCTAAGATTTGGAACCTACTTCACAAAGAAACACTTTCACATTTTAAATTGGACATTCAAACATGAAGACAACATGCTATCATACTCTGCTACCAGCTTGTGGGCAGAGCTTTCCAAGTAAATCTCCCTGACCTAAGTCCCTAATACACACTGATCTTACTGTTTTTATTTTTGTAATGTTGGGCTTGGGGTTTTTTGAAACTTCAGAGTCTACCCCCAGTGACAAACATCTCCCAACAAGGCCACACCTCTCAATCCTTCCTAAAAAGTCCACTAAGAACCACTCAACTAAACTAGCCTATAAGGACTGTTTAGTTCAAGCTGCCACAACCAGGAAACATCCTTGTGAGGTCACTAAACATGTTCCTTTGCCTTTGGTCCCTGTTTATCTGGTGGGCTATTCCTTCTGAGGGCCATGTCAGGTCAGATAACAGTGATGCTTGGAAAGCTCCAGAAAAATCTTGGCCCCCCTCTCTAGTTCAGTTACCTTGGATGCGTGTTCCTTAACTTTATGAACTTAAGTTTCTTCATGAACTAGGCTTGTCAGAGCCCCTCGAGTTAATGAAGACTATCCCTAAGGGGGAAAAAAAAATACTTTATTCTAACCCTGCACCCACAGCACCGAATAACCTGCGTTTAGTGATGTATCACTTGTAACCGCAGCACTAGCAATTCAGAGGTATGAGGGTAGATGTTAAGGTCATCCTGTTATTCTTACCCAGCACTGGGAAGGCAGAGGCAGGCAGATCTCTTGTATCTTTGGGGTCAGCCTGGTCTATGTAGGGAGTTCCAGGCCAATCAGGACTACACACTAGAATCTGTCTCACCAAAGGGTTGGACTGGAATGATGCTTCAGTAGCAAAAAGCAGAGCACTGCCTGCTCTTCCAGAGGTCCCAGGTTCAATTCCCAGGACCCATGCGGTGGCTCACAACTGTAGCTCCAGTTTCAAAAGATCCAACACCGTCTTCTGACCTTCTGTGCAAAGACATACATGTAACAAAACATACACATCAAAGCAAAAAAACACCCCCCCATCAATAACAATGCTTGATGGATGTTCTTTGCTTTCATTGTCTGCAGATGAGGGAGTTGAGGCTCTGGAACTAGACTAGCTCATGCCTTGTAGTGAGGAAGGAGCCTGTGAACATTCTGTGAGCCAGGTGGGGCAGTGCCTAGCCTGAGGTTGGATGTTCAGTATTTGCTCAGTACCTGGGAAATGTGGCTGTGGCTGCTAATCAAAGACCTGCCTTGTTCTCAGACCTCTCAGCACAGGAAATTCCAGGATGGTTTTCTATGTTGGCCTCTCTAGTTTGGTCCCTGGAGGATTCGGGTACCTAAAATGACTTGAAGGAATCCGATAGTTCAGCCTGCCTATCTGGGTCTCTGATTATTGAGGGGGTGGCTGCTACTTGGAGTGGCCTGAGTTGCTTTGGGCTCAAGTGGTCATTTTCTTTGGCCCATAGCCTCTACCCTGTCTCCGAAATGGTTCTGGCTGAATAACAACCTTGGGGAGTGGGTGGGGGGTGTAATTTGGTTTGGGGGCGGAGACAGAATTGTGAAGACTTTTCCTCGCGAGTCAGCACCAAGAGAAGGCAGAAGGAGACTGGAGACCCCGTTCCTCACTTTGACATTCTCGATCCATGATGCTGTGGTCCCCGGTGCTCATTGGTGTCATCATCTTGTCTGTTTTCCCAGGGCCTAGCGGGGCTGAGCGTGACATGCCCAAGCTGGCTGACTGGAAGCTGTGTGCCGATGAGGAATGCAGCTGTAAGCCTCGGGGAAGAAGGGCGAGGGGCTGAGGGCTTGGACTGCTGGTCTGTGCTGAAGTCACTGTCATTCTCTCTCCAGATCCTATCTCCATGGCTGTGGCCCTTCAGGACTACGTGGCCCCTGATTGCCGATTCTTGAGCATACACAGGGGCCAAGTGGTATATGTCTTCTCCAAGCTCAAGGGCCGTGGGCGACTCTTCTGGGGAGGCAGTGTGAGTCTTCAGAGTGTTAGAGGGAAGGGTATGGGGTAGCCAGTATACTCTGTTTCTGAAGGTAAAATGTGGGTAGGAGGGGAAAACAAAGATTTGTGGAGGGGGTATTTTATTACCTATTTGCATTTTTACTTCATCAATTATAGTACAGCTTGGTTCCAAGCCCGTTTCCAGACCTCAGATACAACAGTGAACAACCCCTTTCAATTCTAATGGGTGGAGGCAGGCAAGCAGCGTGGCATCATAAATGCCAACAAACATGCCATTGTGGGGATTAGTTACGGTGACTATATTCTGTGCATGAGCAAATGACATTTAAGCTGGATTCAAATGAGAGAGATTGCCCACTGGAGTTTAGCAGGCGAGAGTGCCATTTTTTTCCCCCCAGATGGACTTAGAAGTTCTTTTCCAGGTTCAGGGAGATTACTATGGAGACCTGGCTGCCCGCCTGGGCTATTTCCCCAGTAGCATTGTTCGGGAGGACCTGATTCTGAAACCTGCCAAAATTGATTTGAAGACAGATGTGAGTGTCTTGGGGGTGAAGGTGGAGGTGGGACTGTGGGGGCTCTTTCATTTTCTCACCCATAAATGAGAAGTAATTATTTTCATTGTTGTTAGTAATATATATGTGTGTGTGTATATCATATATATAATTATATATTTTTACATATATAAATATATATTTTTTTCCTTGAGACAGATTATATACCCAGGCTGGCCTCAAAATCACTAGCCTTCAGCTTCAGCCTCCTGAGGGCTGCTTCGTTTCCAGGCATGTGTCACCAGGCCCTGCTCAGTGCTGAGTGATTTCTAATTGGGAAATGCAGAGGTTACAGGGCTTGAAGTTAATGTGTTTATTTCTGTGAGGTCAAATCTAGTTCTTGCAACTACAGCTATGTGGTCACTGGTTTTCTATCTACTCTTTTTCAGAAATGGGATTTCTACTGCCAGTGAGCTCAACCTCATTGCCCCTGCTGTATACTTTTACCGGCTTTATACAAATATACAACAGCCAACTGCAAACTGGTTGTCTCTTTGGTTTTTGAAGTTGGGTGGACATATGCAAAGAAAATGTTTCTTGTTCCTGAATCTAGCCAATCAATCCCCTAACGTGGTAACGTTAGTGGTTGCTAGGCAGGGTTTCACTGTTGTAAGCCCTTTGCTCTAGGTCGGTTCCCTCCTCCCACCCCACCCCACCCCCCAACACGGGAATAAACGATAGAGTACATATATGTACACTTTCCTCCCTTGAGAAATTAACTATTGGTAATGAGCCTGATGAGGACATAGATTGCACAACAGACGTTTTCCTTCCCTAGCTGGCCTGGATCTCACTATGTAGACCAGGCTGGCCTTGAACTCCAATATGCACCTGCCACTGCCTCCCCGAGTGCTGGTGTCGAAGGCCTGCGCTACCGTGCCCGACCAGCAGAGGTTTCCTTGTAGATGGGGAGCAACGTGAGCGTGCCCTCTCGGCTTTCTTCCTTCCTGCCTGTAGGGTTAGTTATCGCACCCAGCAGCTTGAGATCCGTTCTTCCAACTCTGTCCATCCTGCCCTTGCCACTTCTTGGCATTCGTGTCCCCACCCAGGCCCAGGTCTAACCAATCCGGAGTCCCGTCTCTGCACCCAGAATCCTGACCAAATCCGTTCCTCCGCGGGGCGTAGCATCTCTGCCTCCGCCCCCTCCCACTTGCTCCACCAATCGCTCGTCTTGGTCACGCCCCTTCTAACTCGGCCCCTTTCGTGTCACCAATCGGCACCGTCCGTCCCGCCCACTGGCTGCCGAGTCCGCCAATCCCGGCATCGGCAAGCGTGGCCTGGTCTCCGCAGCTCAGGAGGCTCGCGCGGGAGTGGGGGGTGAAGGCGGAAGTGGCGGCGCCGGGTCCGGGAGTGGAAAGGAGCTGAGGCTGCAGCCCGAGTGGAGCGGCTGCCAGCCGAGGAGCAGGCGCGGCCGCGGCGCCATATTGTGGCTCTCAGCGGTCGCCACCGAGCCATGGCCGAGACCTACGGTGAGGCTGATGGGTCGAAGCGGGGGGCTGGGCCCGGAGAAGATGCGGATGTGGAAGTGGGGCGGGGCTTTACAGTTCAGGGGGCGGGGTCTGCCGCGGTGCGGGGCTGGGCTAAGTGGGTCTAGGGCTGAGTTTAATCGTTTTGGGTGGAGCTTGGGAGACCGCTGTATGAATTAAAAAAAGATTCAGGGCGGGATTTGAGGGAGCCAGTGGTGGTAGATTAGGGTACCGGGTAGGTCTCAAGGAAGTAAGCCAGCTTTTCTGGGTGGAGCGTGAGTGAATAGGGCGGGGCTGACTGTCAATGGCAAGGGTCGGGCTTTATGGAGTAGGGAGAGAACCTTGCAAAGATGCTGTGAACCATGCATATCTTGTGGGGCTGATTTGGTCTGAGAGGTCCTGGAGTTAGATTTGAAATTTAGCGTCAAAGGATACGTCTTAAATTTAAGAGTAGTGTCCAAGTGTTTTGGGCAGAGGGTGGGAAGAAGGGGTTTAGGGTTGGAAAATCATGTGGGTGGAGGGAGGTCCGAGGGCAATAAAGGATCAGAGGCAGCTACATTCATTCAACACATATAGAAAAGCTAAAGAATCTAGTGTAAAGACCCCGAGGAGGAAACCAGTTTAGGAAATCAGTCAAGTGTCAGAGGCCTTGAGAGAATGAATGAGAGGGTTGTAGGAGGTGAACTGTAGAGGAATGAAGGCCATTTTTAACGTTGTTGAAATGGCTTTTGAAATGCATCAGCTAAGGTCTTGAATTGTGGAGACCTCTAGGCCTTGTACAAGTCAGTTAACCTTTCTGGTCTCATTCTCCTACTCTGGAAAGTAAGGGTAATAATCTTTATTTGGGATTAAATGAGCTGGCTACTTACATAGAGCTCTTTAGGAATGTGTTGGACATATATATTGTAAGCACTATGTAAGAGTAATCATGTATGCTATAATCCTCCCATTTTGGAGACTGAGGCAAGCAGACTGCTTCACATTAAGTCTGCCTGGACGGTAAAATAAATAAATAAAAAGAAGAAAGAAAAGTGGGGTGTACTGGCACATTCTGTAATTTCAGTGGTGGGAGGCTGAAGCAGGATTGGAATTCAAGGCTGGTGAGTCCCTGACTAGGAGAAGAAAACAGAAAGAAATACAGGATAGGGCAGCATATAACTGTAATCCCAGCATTCCTTTAGAGGCTGAGGCAGGAGGATTGTTTGGAGTTTGAGTACCGCTAGATCAGTCTGGAATACATAGTGAAATTTTGTTTCAGTCAATCAATCATAATAATAATAATAATGAATAAAAGGGTCATCTTGGGCTGGGTTGTGGGTCATTGTGTAAAAACCCTTGCCTAGGCTGCAGGATGCCCCGAGTTCTATCCACAACACTGTAGTTTTTTTTTTTTTTTTAAGCAATGTTTTACTGTTTGTTATGTATGGCCATTTCTACTTCTGTGTGCCTCATTCCTTCTGATTCCCTATTTTTCCTCTTACTCCCCATGTCTTTCTCTCCCCGTGGGTGTCCTTGATCGTGGCACCCTTTGCTCAGACTTCCTCTTCAAATTCCTGGTGATTGGCAGTGCTGGAACTGGCAAGTCATGTCTGCTCCATCAGTTTATTGAGAATAAGTGTGAGTTTCTGGCAGGACCCTGGAACTGTTGATGGGGCTGTGGTGTGGGTCAGTGGGCAGTAGATGGGATAGGTAACAGGTACCATTGGTATAAAGCTAGTGCTTTAGGTGGATGGTCTTGCCTACGCGGCAGTGAGAACTGGGTTGCAGAAGCGAAGGAAGAAGCCTGGTAGGATGGGGGAATCCCCTGCACTGCCTCCTTTCCCCTCCTCTCCCAGTCAAACAGGACTCCAACCACACCATCGGCGTGGAATTTGGATCCAGGGTGGTCAACGTCGGGGGCAAGACTGTGAAGCTACAGATTTGGGACACTGCTGGCCAGGAGCGCTTTCGGTAGGTGGCCTAGGTTCCCAGGGAGGGAAGAGGGAAGGACAAGGCGTGTAGAGTCCCTCGGGGATGAAATACAAGCAAGGAGATGCTGAGAGAGCAGAGCAGGCAGATGGAAAGAGAGACGGGACCTCTGTCCACAGGGGCGTATATCTGAGGGATTGTTTCTTAGAGGGAGAGTACTAGCCTAAGTAATATAAGGCCCTGGGTTTGATTCCCATTCATAAGAGACAGAGAGGGAGAAAAGGGCAGCTTGGCATGTGGTAGTACTCAGAGCTAGGTCCTCTGCCTAGAATCCCCCAGTGAGGGGCTGGGGTGTGGCTCAGTGGTAGAGCCCCTGCCTAGAATCCCCCAGTGAGGGGCTGGGGTGTGGCTCAGTGGTAGAGCACCTGCCTAGAATCCCCCAGGGAGGGGCTGGGGGTGTGGCTCAGTGGTAGAGTCCCTGCCTAGAATCCCCCAGTGAGGGGCTGGGGTGTGGCTCAGTGGTAGAGCCCCTGCCTAGAATCCCCCAGTGAGGGGCTGGGGTGTGGCTCAGTGGTAGAGCCCTGCCTAGAATCCCCCAGTGAGGGGCTGGGGTGTGGCTCAGTGGTAGAGCCCCTGCCTAGTATTCCTGAGAGCTCTTGCCTAACTTGTGCAAGACCTTTGGTGCCGTTCCCAGGACCAGAAAGAAGAAAAAAAATAAATAAATAGAAGACTTAAAGGTGTGAGTAAGGAATAGAGTTTTTATTTTTGAACTAGTTAATTAATTGAATGTTTATGCCTAAGTGTATGTGTATGTACTGTATGTATGCAGGGGCCCTCAGCAATCAGAAGAGTGTAGGGCTGAACTTCCTTTTGGGGGGCTGGAACCCATGTCCTCTGCAAGAGCAATAAAGCCTTATTAACCAACTGCTGAGCCATCTCTTTTGCCCCAAGGGGTAATGTTTGAAGAGGAATCTTAAAACAGACAGACACTGAACTCTCCAAGAGCTTCAGCCTGGGGGTAGAGTCAGGGGGGTGGGAAAGGCGAGCCATAGACAGAGAGCCAAAGATGAAGAAGTAATTGGCGAGAATGGACATGGAAGAAACAGACCAGAAGTAGAGATTCGGGAAGAGTTGTACAGCTGGAGGTGAGGTGGAAAGGTGAGTGTATTGCAGACAGTGAGAAATGTGTAGGCCGGGGCACATAGTAGGTCTGCAGAAACAGAAACCCTGAGAGTGAGAAGCCTGTGGAGAATCTAGCCTAGCACATGGTAGCTGCTAGTTAGCTCATGTGTAGATTGACTATGTGAGGTATGTAGAACCCCGAGGCAGGTATGTAGAACTCCGAGGCTGTGAGAAGGTCAGAGAGACAGGCATGTGACTTGGCCTGGCTTGCCAAAAGTGTGTGCATTCCAGAGGGATCCAAATTTGGTGACAAAGAGAGTTGGCCACACAGGAAAGGGGGCCTGCATCAGACAGCATGGAGACAGAAGTAGAAATTATGTAGTGCTTGGCCAGGACAGGCCGATGGGAAATACTGAGAAAATGCTGACCAACTCACTGAAGGAATGAATGAGGAAAGACAGAAGTAAGCATGGGAGAGATGAAGTAAGAGAGACTGACCAACAAGAAAGGAAATGAGGGAAGATTATGCTGGGTTTGGGTAGAGACCTATAATTTCAGTTCCTTGAAAGGCTAAGGCAGGAGACTTGCAGGTTCATGACATGATCTTGTAAGATGTTGCAGTGGGAAGAGGTGCCGGATGCCTGTCTAAGTACTTGAGCTTGAGTTCAGGAGAGAACCGGTTCCTACACGAGTCCTCTGACCTTCGCTCATGTGATGTGGCCCACGTACGATCCACCCACCCACACATAACAGAAATAAAGTTCCAGGCTTGCCTGGGACACAGTGAATTTGGAGTCAGCATGATGTTGAATTAAAACTAAAATAAAGGGTTGGGGTATAGCTCTGTGTAGAGCATTACCTAGTATGTGCCAGGTCCTAGCTCCAATCCCAAGTACCCCTGGGTGTGGTGGCTGAGGCAGGGGAGTTACCTTAATATTGAAGCCAGGTGGGCTGCTTAGTCAGTTCCAGGCCAGCTTGGACTAGAAAGTGAGACTGTCTCAAAAAACAAAACCAAATAGTAACAATAATTGAGATAGATCGTGAGGCAGAGAAACTGTACCAAGGTGAGGTTTTAGGGGATGGGCCCACAGTAAAGGGGGGCCTCCGAACCACTAGCCTCTCTCCACAGAGGGGGGCAATCCTGGGGCAGATCCCAGCCTTGGGGTGACTGGATCCCCCTGGCCCCACAGGTCGGTGACACGGAGTTATTACCGAGGGGCAGCTGGAGCCCTGCTGGTGTATGACATCACCAGGTAGGTGCAGGGTCTGGGTGGGATGGGAGAGGCTGGGTGGATGGCCCCACTCCTGTTCTGCCTCCTTCTTCTGTCTGTTCTTCATAGCCGAGAGACATATAACTCACTAGCTGCATGGCTGACTGATGCCCGAACACTGGCCAGCCCCAACATCGTGGTCATCCTATGTGGCAACAAGAAGGACCTGGATCCTGAGCGCGAGGTTACTTTCCTAGAGGCTTCCCGCTTTGCCCAGGAGAATGGTGAGGGCTGTGCTGTGGACCAGGTGATGGGTGGAGGAATGGGCCAGGCCAATGTGACCCGTGTGCCTCTTAGCTTTTGGTGCATGATTGTACCTTAAACATCGAGTCTTCTGTTTAAACTCGAAGCACTGAGTCATGTGACTGCTGTGGACTTCAGGTTCAGATAGAAAGAGGATGAGCAGTGTGCTGGCCTTGGGAACTGCAATCACACCTCCAGCTACTCCTGGTACAGAGTAGCTCTAAATTTCCTCCTCAGTGGTTTAAGATGGCTACTTAAGATGGCTGCTCCAAACTCAGGTGGCAATTGAGATAGGTACCTTTGTGACTAAAGGCTGGCTCCAAAGTTATTATGTTGCCCAGGCTGACCCAGTACTGACCCACCATCTCTTTTGCCTCTGCTTCCATTAGGAGTGTAGAGGGTGCACAAGTATGCCCAATTCATGGCCTCCTGGTTTTCAGACCCTTAGGTTTAGAAGAGATTTTGCTGCTAGGCAGATGTGGGTTTGAATCTTGCATGTAACTTGAGTGTGCCCTCTGGGTAGCTGAGGTGAGCTTAGGGCTGTGCTCAATGAGTCTGGGCACACTGATAAACTCTTGAGGCTCATAGTGCAGTGGTAGAGGCTGCGAGGCAGACCCATTTGCTCATAGTGACATCAGAAAGAAGTCACTGTTAGGCCAGGGGAGGCACAGAGGGATCTCCTGACTCAGCCTGGGTTATCAGGGAAGGGTTTCTAGGGCAGGGCCATGGGAGCTGAGTTGGGAAGGAAGAAATGGATGAGTGTGTAGGTAGGGAGACAGCTTTCCCAAAGGGAGTCCTATATAGTAAGACGTTTCTGGCCTGGCCTAGCCATAAAGTCTGGACCAGCAGTCCCAAATTATTACACTAAGTCTTATGTTAATTACAAGCTGTTTGGCCTATGGTTCAAGCTTGTTACTTGCTAACTTTTAATCTTAAATTAACCCATGATTCTTGAGCAGCAACCTCATCTTCTTTGTTCAGCTTCTGCTGGCATCTGCTGCTCTGCTCTTCTCTTCCCAGAATTTTCTTAGTCTGGTAGCTCCGCCCATACTTCCTGTCAGCCTTATGTCCAGTCAGCATTTTATTGAATCAATATTTACAATGCCAGATATTTACAGTGTACAGAAGCAGGGACTTGTGGACCATGCCCGAGGTAAGGGCAAGCATAGACAGAGATGTTGAGGAACCCAGAGTTGGAGCGGAGGGTGGGAACTGATAGAGGCCCTGCCCCTCCAGAGCTGATGTTCCTGGAGACCAGTGCTCTCACGGGCGAGAACGTGGAAGAAGCTTTTCTGAAGTGTGCGCGCACCATCCTCAACAAGATCGACTCAGGTGAGGCCCACCCGCTCCTTGTGAGAGATGCGGGAAGGGAGGCTGGTTAAAGGCAGGCTGAATGGGCTCTGAGGAACACTTCCGGCTTCTCCCCTCCCGCAGGTGAACTAGACCCCGAGAGGATGGGCTCAGGCATTCAGTATGGTGATGTGTCCCTTCGCCAGCTGCGGCAGCCTCGCAGTGCCCAGGCCGTGTCCCCTCAGCCCTGTGGCTGCTGAGACCTGCAGCGCCAGGTGGGATTCTGGGGCCTCAGGAGGCAAGAGGGCTTTCTGCATTGGGTGGGGCGGGGCATAGAACAGCCATCAAGATTTGGAAAAAACAACGTGACAAGAAAAACAGTGACCAAAAGAAAGACACAAAAGCCCATGAACCAAAGGGGCCACCATCCCAGCTCCAGGGAGCCCATGGGCCCTCTGTACCCCAGACCTCTGCCAACCTCAGCCTGCACTTAACCCTTCATTCATGGTTCTCACTGGTGTAATGAACCTCTGTTGTGTGCTAAGCCCTGGTGAGGCCTCCGGGGAGACGGCAGCGGGTAAAACAGACCAAAACCAACCAAACAAAAAAATTCTTGTTTGCATGGTACCCTTTGGAGAAGACACACCAGAGATGAGTTACTTACATAAACTATATATAGTTAGGGGGCAAAGAGAATAGAGAAAAACAGTCTGATGGGTTGGCTAGGATGCAGGATGCCCTTTTTAAACCAAGAAGGTGACATTTAAGGGAAAACCCAGAGCAGGGAAGTTGAAGAGGAAAGTTAAAAATTTTTGTGCAGAGGCCCCACATAGGATCATGCATGGTGTGGGGGTGGAAAGCCGAGGAGGCCCATGTGGCTGGAGTGGGGTACAGCATGGGGTTGGGGATCTGGCTAGTAAGTATCTAAGTCTCTGGGGAGGATCCTTATACCCTGGATGCTACAGTAGCCGGAAGGGATGACAGCTGAGGAGGGAGAGGATTAGACTCTGTGCATCCCAGAGTTCCTCTAGGTGGATGGAAGGAAGAGCCTTGGGAGCAGGGGTGATCTCTGAGTGCCAGAGAAGGAGATACTGGAGATTGGGGTGAGGAGGGGGTGGAGAACCAGGGGAGTGCCTGCCTAGTGTGCATGGAGGGAGCATCATACTGAGCACTGTGGAACTGGTGGTGATCACAGGAATGAGTTGGAGGCCAGCCTGGGATACATACGACCCTGTTAGGGATAAGGAGAGATAGACATACAGCCTGGGGGCGAGTAGAAGGATCACTGAGAAGTGACTAGACTCTCTTCCCTAATCTCTTGTCTTGTTTCCTTTTGTGGCAGTCAACATCTCTGTCTAAAGCCCAGATCCATCCGTGTCTCTTTTTGAGAAGCATCCATGGCTCCTGGGGTCCATGGGATGCTGCTGCGCCTGGTGCTTGACCCTCTGCAGGGCCTGGACCCTGTCACCCTGCCCCCAGAGGCTCTTAGACATTCCCTACTCCTTTGACTGTCCCAGTCACAGAAAGTTCTTTGTTTCTTTGGGTCTTTTTTCCAGGCTGTGTTTTCTTCCCCTTTGCCCTGGTAACCTCCTTCCAGAAGCCTTGTTGGTTTTTCCATCCATGGTCCAAACTCCTTGACAGACCTGCTGGTCCCTGCAGGGTTTGGCTCCTTCCTTACCTCTGTGACTATGGGCGTCCTTGATAATTCTCCCTCTGTACTACAGCAAGCCCAGCCCCTTCTCTTCCCAACAGGTCTAGGATGGCTGTAGGGAAAATTCCTTAGGCTTGGATCTGTTTTGCAGGTAGAGCCAGCAACATGGTTTTCTTTCTTCTCTCTCTCTTTTAAATTTCATGTGCACGGGCATGTTGCCTGCATGTATGCCTGTGTGAGGGTGTCATATTCCCTGGAACTGAGTTGCAAACAGGTGTGTGCTGTCACGTGGGTGCTGGACATTGAACCTGGGTCCTCTTGAAGAGCAGCCAATGCTCTTAACTGCTGAGCTATCTCTCCAGCCCAGACCAGCATGGTTCTTGGTGAAATGCCTGTGGGATCTGAAAGACCCAAAAGTCCAGGGTGAGCCCTTTAGACAGTGTTCTTCTTTCCTGGTCTCGGTACTTGCTGGGCTCAGCCTGTAGAATGGGGTCAGTCATAGTCCTTGATGACATAGTCTCCTCATGGGTGTGGAGGAGAGAGACTATTAGAGAGTGTAGAGCAGAGTCTTACGTCTGCTAAAAGCTTGATCCAAGGGCTGTTCATTGCTTTCCTTCTTAAAGACTCTGGAACATATGGGTGCTGACTGTGTAGCTCAGTAGTAGGGTGCCTGCCTCCCAGACAGGTGGCCTTCTTGGGTGTGGCTCCCAGCACCACAAAAATGAAACCAAACAAGACAAAATAAAGGAACATTTGGCTGTGTGGAGATCGACAGGTATCCCAGAAATTAGCTGAGTCTTTCCCACAGTTTGTCCTCAGTGGGCCACATGTAATCAGTGCACGTATAGATGCCATTGACTACTATATTACATATTTATCTAACATAGCCATAACTACAGAGAAACTCAGCTTTTTTGGGGGGGGGTGGAATCTTGCTGTATATCCTAGGAGAGCCTCAGACTTGCATAAATCTTCTTACCTTAGCCTTTTCAGTGCTAAGATTCTAAGTTTGTACCACCATGCCTGGCTACCAGTAAACCTTTGAGACAGGGTCTCTCTACATATTCCTAGCTGTCCTGAAACTCACTCTAGATTGGCCTTGAACTCACAGAGATCCACCTGTCTTTTCCTCTCCAGTGCTGGGATCAAAGGTGTACTGCATGTATGGTTCTTTTATTCTAAAAAATTTATAAGAAAACGTATATTGCCCCACATACCCTTTCCTCTTTCACTTACTTATTTTTTTAAACTTTGAGACATATTGCCTCAGACTTAATTGTGTAGTTAGTAGTCAGGGATGACATCAAACTTCTGATCCTTCAGCTTTACCTCCTAAGTGCTGGAATTACACTACCCCACCACATTTATGGGGTGCTGAGGGTTGACAGAACCCAAGGTCACATGCAGGCTAAGCAAGCAATACCAACTGAACTATATTTTTCTTTTTCCTTTTTTGGGGTGGGGGACTACATACCATAGGCTTATAACTTGAGGCCTCTAATTTCCTTCCTGAGTGCTGGGATTATAGGTGTGAGCCACCTTACCCTCTGATTTTACTTCATTTAGACAAAAGTTAGTCTAGGTCTACCAACGCTGCCCTCTCCGAAAATAGCACACATTAGATTACGGCAGGAAGGTTTACAGCATACTGATGCCAGCATTTACGTCAGGTAATTTCTAGAGACATCTAGGCAATGCTGTTGATGTTGAAGCAATGACCACTGATCTATTTTATCTCTCTAGTCTGAAAAGCATTGGAATGAGGCTTAGCCTGGACCATTAGGGACACAGACGTTTACAAAGGTGGGATGTATTTAGTTTATGATTTGTGCTAGGTTTTGTTTGTTGGTTTGGGGTTTTTGGTTTTTTGTTTTTTTTTGTTTTTTTTTTTCTAAGACAGGGTTTCTCTGTGTAGCCCTGGCTGGCCTTGAACTCACAGAGATCCCCCTGCCTCTGCCTCCTGAGTGCTGGGATTGAAGGTGTGCACACCACTGCCTGGCATGTTTTGTGTTTTTGAGCTCACTATGTAGCTCAGGTTGGCCTCAAGCTCACCATCCTCTTGCCCATACTTCTCAGGTACTGGAGTTAGATGTGTGAACCACCACCTGGCAGGGCTCATGATAGTTAGATACTGAGATGCTCCTTTACAGATACACATAGCTATGTGGGTCAGACAAATATGTAGGAGCTCAGAGAATGAGACCCCTATATAGTCAGATAGTGTACAGCCTGGGGGAAAAGGGTACAGGCAGACACAGGTCATAATGAGACAAGAGATTCTAGCTAGAAAGACCTAGGACCCCTCCAGGTCATAATACCCTTCTCTTTCAGCTCACCTGTTCTCCTGGACCAGCCCTGCCTGAAGGCTGGGGCCTAGAACCAGGCCCCAAGAGGCTAGGCCTCAATCTGCCCCAGCCCCAGAAAAGCTACCCCATTTCCTATCCCCCTTCCCTGGCCTGGTGGGGCCTGGCTTTGGGGCAAGATTGAGCTACAGGGGGAGGGGGAACCCATACCTGCTGCTGTTTCCTCTGACTTGGCTAATTCTGTTCCCCCTGAGCCCCTAACCGTACCTGAAGAACTCCCAAAGCTTGAGACCAGGGTCATTTGGCCCCAACTTCCTGCCTGGCCCTGCTGTTGCAAGTCCGTGTTATTTATTACCTGGAGGCCTGCTCCATCCTGTTCCGGTCCTCCATAAAGCATTGTTTACACCTGTGTTTTGGCCTCTGTCATTCCGAGATGAGACAGAAGAGGGTCTTGGATCGACGTACAATGAGTGGGTTTTGGGGTGAAGAACCACATTTCTGGTGGGACTTGGTTTGTGGGTGTATTGGGGTAAACACATATCATTGAGAATAGTTTTGTCATTGTATATCTGTCTTTCTTTGGCTTTTCCTACAGCCCCCTTCCCCCCCCTTTTGACACAGGGCCTTGTTATATCCCAGACTAACCTGGAATTTAAAGTCTCCCTGCCTTAACCTCCCACACGCTGGGGTTACAAGTGTGTCCATGCCCAGCTTGTGTACATATGTTACGGCAGTGCACAATCAAAGCTGGTGTGAGCAGCAATGACATCCCTGTGTGTCTTTCCAGGATTCTTGGGCAGGGGGGAGGGTGTCAGTAGGGACATGTGATGCTGTGGTACATGAATGGTCTCTGTCCTGGTGATTGTGTTGGTGAAGCTGCTGTTATGTGCCACAAGACCAAGGAATTGGAGATTTTAAGGAGGCCTTGATTCTGCAAACTAAGACAGTGGTTCACTGTGTGTTCCTGAGAACATGTGCTCTTGAGGTTTGTGTGTGCTGTGTGGATTTATCTCCCCCCCCCCCCCCCCGTGTGTTGATATACGTGTGTGTGTGTGTGTGTGTGTGTGTGAACACAAACCTCCTCTGTGTACTACTGTGGTTCTTTGTGCAACCCAGACTCCTGGTCATATTTGATGCTGATGTCTATCTATCTCCTTGTGCCCTGAAGTCTTCGTGTGGGCTTTTGGAGACAGGTGCAGCCCTCTCAGGAGAGCTTCAGCTGCTCCCCCAAAATGTCAGCGAGTATCCAAGTCCACTCATTGTCTATCTGGTAGGCCCAGGAGTTGGTGGAAGGGGTGGGGCATTTCAAGTAACCCTATCCACTTAGCCCTCTCTGGAACGGTGCCGTGAGTGTTAAGTGCGGTTTGGTGGTAGAGCGCTTGCATTGAATGTCCTAAACTCTGGCTAGATTCAGTTCCCAGCATAAACAAAAATCCGCTTCGACTACGGAGGAGCCCGGTATTGCAGTCTTCTCTATGAGGCTCTTCCAGGTTGCTTTAATCCGACTCCCACGTTGGCCTGAGGGAGCAGCGCGGAGGGGGTCATGCAAATAGTACATATTTGCTCATTTGTTCTACCCGACTTCGCTTCTCTAAGGACATCCCGTACTCACCGTTATTTTTTTTTTAAAGTGCTTATGTAAATTTCTGACGTAGGAATTTACATACACTTTCCAACTAACTGCGCAGTCATTTCTCAATATCTTCTTGGGTTGCCTGGAGGAGCTGCCTATGTAAATGAGACATTTGCATAGCAAATACCAACAGCCCTTCGCTGGAGCTTTCTGCTCTCCGGGGTGGGTCTTTCTATGTGAAACGCCTCATTTGCACCCCTTCTGCATGGGGCCGTCTTAAAAACTCATAGAACGCCTTTCCCGGAATCTGCAACCCAGCTTTCTCGAGGAAGGGGCACAATGCAAATGAGCCCTGCGCCCTGGACCGGCTCACTTTCCCCGGCCTGGGTGTCCCTTCGAAAAGCGCCTGTCAACGTCCTGCTCGCGCACGCGCAGTCGGCTCGGCCGGGTCGCGGTCACGTGCCCACCGGGCGAGGCGGGGGGCGGGGTATGGCGCGCTGCGAGGCGCAGGGCGGCTGGCATAACCGGCGGCGCCGAGGTCGGAGGAAAAAGCTCGGTGAGGAGGTCGCGCGAAGGGAAGGAGCCGGGGAGGCGAAGGAGCCCGAGGTCGTGTGGCCGAACGCTGACGACCGGGCGGCGGGTAGCGGGAGGCGGGGCGCGCGGCGGCGGCGGCGGCGACCCCGCGCCGGGCGGGCGGGCCGGTGGGGGTGGGGGGAGGCGCGCTCCCGGCGCGGCGGGGCGGGCCATTGAAGGCTGCGGGGGCGCGCGCGCGGCAGCCACCGAGGGGAGGGGCCGAGCCGGGCCGGGCCCCGCCTGGGTCACCCGCGGCGTCCCGCGGGGGGGGGCCCAGGGTCGCGGCGGAGGGGGTTGGGAGGGAGGTCGTCGGGTCCGTCCCTCCTCCCGGCCGGCCTCCCTTCCGTCGGTCCGTCTGTCCGGCAGGACCTCCCTTCCGTCTGGGTGTTTGTCGGGGGGCCCCCAGTAGGTTTCCTCTCTATTCTCTTTGTCCCGGACTCCCGGTTTTCGTGGCCTTCCACTCGGGCGAGCTGGTGCCCGCTGGCCCCCCACAACCCTGACTTTACCCTCGATCCCTCTTTCTGTGTCATTTTCCGGAGTCTCCGGAACCCTCAGGCAGGTACCCATTTCCCACTCGTAACTGTTGCTTTTCTTCTGCAAATGTCTTTAGTTATCTAGTTTCCCCTATTGCCTTCCTCTCTTTGGGCCTTCCGTGCATTTTTCCCCCTCTGCACTTTCCCGTGTTACTCTGTCCGCCAGCCGTCCCCTCTCAAAGTCTCAAGTTCAGCGCCCCATCTTGCCTCAGTGTGTGTATGTATTCTGTGATGAGTTGTACCATCCAGTTACTGCGGGTACCATTCCTACCCCTTCCCACCTGCTTTTCTCTAAACCCTCCTAAGGCCTTCTTTTTCTCTCTTCCAGCCATCCCCACCAGTCCCTTCTCAAGCTCCTAGGGACAACTGTGGACTTGGGGACCAGCGAGCACCCCTGGGTCACTAGAGGAGTCTCTGCTGCCTGCCCTGTCTCACCCTGCCCCACACCAGGCCCAGTGGCCCTCGGCTGCATCAAGTGGAGGAGGAGGAGATAGTGGAGGGTGGCACCATGGGCCTGGGCCGTGCCCTCCATGCCCGGGGGATGAAGACACTGCTGCCATGGACAGCCCGTGCCAGCCGCAGGCCCTGAATCAGGCTCTCCCTCAGTTGCCAGGGTCTGTGTCAGAGTCCTTGGAGCCTAGCCAAGCCAGAATGGGGGTGGAGAGTTACCTGCCCTGCCCCCTGCTACCATCCTACCACCGTCCAGGAGCATCTGGTGAGGCCTCGGCTGGCAGTGGGACCCCCAGAACCACCGCCACCGCTGCCAGTCCCCTTCGGGAGGGCTTTGGGCAGGATGGTGGTGAGCTGTGGCCACTGCAGAGTGAAGGCGCTGCTGCGCTGGTCACCAAGGAGTGCCAGCGACTGGCGGCCCAGGGTGCCCGGCCTGAGGCCCCCAAACGCAAGTGGGCCAAAGATGGTGGGGATGGCCCTTTACCCAGCAAGCGGCCATGGGTCAGGCAAGAGAACCAGGAAGCCCAGGGGGAAAGTGGTGTGGGCTGTGGCGGTGACGCCAGCAGCAGAGATGACAACACTACCAGTAGCAGTGGCAAGTCAAGTGCAGGGCTGAGGGAAGAAGCCCAGCCCTCTGCACCTGAACGCCTGGCCCTGGACTATATTGTGCCTTGCATGCGGTTCTATGGTATCTGCGTCAAGGACAACTTCTTGGGGGCAACGCTGGGTGGCCGTGTGCTGGCTGAGGTGGAGGCCCTGAAGTGGGGCGGGCGTCTGCGTGATGGGCAACTAGTGAGCCAGCGGGCGATCCCACCTCGCAGCATTCGTGGGGACCAGATTGCCTGGGTAGAAGGCCATGAGCCGGGCTGCAGGAGCATTGGTGTCCTCATGGCTCATGTGGACACAGTAATCCGCCACTGTGCGGGCCGGCTGGGCAACTACGTCATCAATGGGCGCACCAAGGTAAGGCACTTTTTCGGTGAGTGCCTAGAGCTTCGGCATGTGGGTTGGAGACAAGCTTCTGCGGTTAAATAGAAAAATGTAGGCAACTCCACCACCAGAGGGGCTACCTGTGGGGACTTGCATCTCTTCCTCCAACTGGGCTTTGATTTTTTTTTTTTTTTTTTTTGTACCTGATAAGTAGTCTTGTGTGGCACCAAGAGCTGCTGACTGTCTTAACCTGCCTTAGATCAAGGGTAGTTAAGGTCGGCAGAAGCCTGTTCTTGTCTGCGGCACACAGATGGCAGACCCAGAAGGTGAAGGAAGGACCTCAGTGTTGAGGCAGCTTAGGCTGAAGATGGGGTGCTGCCTGTGTGCCTACTCTTGGCATCTACATCAAGAGCAGCTTCCTGAGGGTGCCACTGGGTGCCACTGTGCTGGCCCAGGTAGAACTCTTGTCCACATCTTTCTCACTTCCCCCAGCCCTTATCCCTGTCCTTCAGCCTCTGACCGTTTCTCACTTCCTGCTTGCTTTTCCCTCTTTCCTTGACTCTCTGCCTTTATATTTCTCTTCTCCATTCCTTTTTCTTGTGTTGGAACAGTAGCTCTTAATACTTTTTGGAGTTAAGGCTTTCAGATAGTCTGCCCAAAACCCTAGACCTTCTCAGGAATGGTGCATATTTGGAGTTTTGGGGTAATTGTCAGGCTGTCCACAGTAGAACCAGGGTCAGGAGCCCTGACTAGATTGTGACCTCCATGGCCCATCTCGTGTGTTGACACCCATTCTCTTCATGGAAGAGCGGAAGTCCTAGGCCTGCTGTCATTTGAATGAAGTCTGTCGAGAGTACCTGCAGCTGGCCAGCTGTGGTTCCTAGCTGGTGACAGTGTAGGCTGCACGAAGCTATGCTCTGGATGGTCCCCTCCCTTGTCTCTCAGTAAAGCTTTCTTCCCAGACTGGAACTGGCTTGGGGATCAGGGTTGCCCCCAATCCCCACCCCGTCCTCCCCTCCCTGGAGCCCAGGCCAATTTCCTCCCCATCACAGCTGGAACTGTCCTGTTTCCCTGCCCCTCGGTTACTTGATAGCTGAAGAGCCAGAGCTGGCCCCTCCCTGGGTTTGGCTCCTGTGCAGACAAGATCAGTGTTGCTTCCTGGCTCAGCACTGGCATCTGGTATCCATTCTGGAAGGAGGGAAGTCAGTGGGGAGACCAGGAGAGCTGAGTGCCCAGGGAGTGGGGTGTACGCCCTTTAGCCTCAGAGGATGGAAAAGTAGTAGCAGGTGCCTGGCTACTAGCACCTTGGGAAAGAGGTTCAAGGAATGGGCTGTTTCCCGTGTGGTATCTCCTATCTGGATGTGGTTGGTGATGGGACCTAAGCTAGCACTGGGGAGGGGAGGAGTCAGATTCTAAGCCGTAAGTGGTCCTTATCCATGGGGAGTAAGCACAGCTCAGGCTGGTAGAAGGAGGGAGCCATCCCAACACTGTACACAGCAACTCCATGCTCTCACCTACAAAGGGCAAGCCCCTTCGTGTGCTCTAGAGTGACAGCGTGGGGTGTTGAGGATACAACTGCCACTTAGGCAGCAGTAACCTAGGTCGTTCTCGGGTGGAGCTCTCTGCCTTCCTAACTTCCCTCTACCCCTCTCTTCTCTGTGGACTCCCTGGCATCAAGGATGAGCAGAGGGGCCCCCAGGGAGGGCCCAGCTGGTTTGGTTTGCTCCTTTAAGAGCAGCTTGGAGGCAGGGCCTGCTGTCTGATATGGTGTGTGTGTGGTGGTAGTAGAGTCCTTGGCACAGTATTACCAGTAGCAGCAACTCTAGCATCCCGAAATGAAGGGGTGGGTGGAAACTAAGTGCTTTGTCACTCTGCTGCTGTCCCTGTGGTTAAAGCTTTCCCTCAAGGTACACTTTAACAGAGGTGCTCTGGCTTGGCCCAGGGCTTCTTGGACAGTCCACTCGGTGCTAGAATCCTGAACAGCAGTGCTGTGAGATAAGCCCACCAGAGACTACACGGACACTTGTGAAGCCAGAACGAAAGGCTTTATTGATGGCCAGTGGTTGCATGGGGAACGTGCCCAGATCATGCAATCCCAAGCCTTATGCAAAAGCAGCCATCCTGGTTGGTTGTCACAGTTAGCAAAAAGCTGGACTACAGAAGTCAGAATACAAGGCTAGTACACGTAAGGCCTTTCCTAGCTGTGGACTGAGCCTTTGTTCCCACTGTGCTGTGTATTGGGGCCCATGTGCTAGGTTTTAAGGTCAGCATGGTCTCAGTTGTGCCAAGGCCTGTGGGCCTGTTATGGTGGCATAGGCAGGAGTGCAGGCTTTGAGGTGGGGAGGAACAAAGGGGGGGGGAGGATCAGGCCTGTGGTGGGAAGTATACTTTTCTGGTTGTGCCGTGTTGTGTGGTGATTGATTTTCTAAAGGCAGTACAGCATGGCCTGCCCTCTCCATCCCATGCGGAGCCTGCTTGAGCTGTGATTGGATTCCCAGCTCAGGAGGCCTTGCCCATCTCCCATCAGTGACTCATCGCTTCCAGGCCACCAGGCCATAGCCACATTCTTTCCTCCCAGTGAGTGGTTGCTTAGCATGCCATCCCATCTGCAGGAACAGTACAGAGAACATTTGCCCTCCTAAGCTTAGAGACCTGGGTTTTCCCCAGGGCCTTCTACCCTGGTGCTGAAGCCCTCTACTGCTGTGTAGCCTTAGATGGTGGCAAGTCTCCCTGGTCTCTTTCCGAAGGTAGGATCTGTGGTGGATCAGATGTATAGATGGGAGACAGGTCTTGAGCATCCACAGTGGGATGAGCCAGCATGACCTTCATGGAATGCTGCGTTAGCCATTTGTCTTGGCCGCAGACGTTGGAGTGTCTGATTTTGTGTGTTTTTCTATGCTTGTCTTGCTGAGCTAGACTGGCTGGACCCAAAAGTATAGCTGAGCATTGGTACCTGGATGGCAGGGTCAAGACAGATGGCTGCTGACTGGGCAAAACCCTCAGTGTTCTCTTGCTAGCTACTCACCATTCTGCTAAGTATGGACTCTGGGGGCAGAGGAACAGCACTGGGCTTTATTCTTTAAACAGTATTTCAACTGTGCTCCAGTTCTCCACCCCGTGGCACCAGGCACTGTCTTTGCAGACACTCCTACTCTTGCAGTTCTGTTTCCTCTGCTGGGGACTTGATTTTCCTCCCCAGCCACAACTCATTTAAGTCTGCAGAGGTGGCTGGGCCTTGTCCTGGCTGAGAGGCAGGGGAATCTGCAACTCTAGCCATGCCCGGCAGAGGCCTGCCTCTGAGATGTTGGGAACACTGTGTCTCAGAGGAGTCTGCTGGGGGTGGAAGGTGTTTATCAGTCCCATATTGCAGCGGGTAGTTGAGGTGTGCTCAGGCACTGGAGCTGCCAGCAGGATGCTTGGAACAGGTCAGCTTCCTGTCAAGTGTGCATGGGACAGATCATGTACTGGAGTCTATAATCCGGTGCAGCAGTTCTCAGTATGACCCAAGGGAACCATTACAAATCTCTAGCAGAACCTCTGTTGTGTACCTTAGATTCTGTGCTCTCATTGGGTAGTTGAAGCTGATCTTAAGCCTGTGTTTCCCCTGCCTCGACCTGCTAAGTGCTGGGACCACAGGTGTGCACCATGCACCTCTACACCTGACCTAGGATTAGGCTCTCTAAGAAGCACGAACAATCGTTGACACATTTGAGTCACTCTGGTTCTGGGCTGGGGATGGAGGTGGGATTGTTGAGACCAAAGAGCTTACTTAGGTGATAAACTTGAGGATGGAGCTGCCATAACCTAAGATGATCCAGGACAAACCAGGGGCAGGAATGGGATGCCTTCTTCCTCAAAGTATCCCTCTGGTCTCAGTAAACCACCTTCCTCCATTTCTACCAGGCCATGGTGGCGTGTTACCCAGGCAATGGGCTCGGGTACGTGAGGCATGTTGACAATCCCCACGGCGATGGGCGCTGCATCACCTGTATCTATTACCTGAATCAGAACTGGGATGTTAAGGTAGGGTGTGAAGGCTGGGATTCTGTTCTCCATTCCTGTCAGCTCACGGGGCCAGTGAGATTGGTAGGCTCCTCTTTTGCTGGCTGTGGGCCCTCCCTCCTTTCCGGGAATGGTGCCTTCTGCTTAGCCCCACCCAGACTTGTACACACACACATCCACACACACACACACACATCCACACACCTCTTCCTGTCTTTAGTAGCTTCCTGCCCATCTCCATGGCAATGTAGACTCTGGGCTGTCATTCATTTTAAGAGCCTGAATGGTAGGAGGGAGTGAGCGAGCTGGTGCTGCGCCCCCTGGTGGGCTCATGGGCGTGGTATAAGGCAGAGGCTACAGGCTTGACCAAGTAGCCTTATCTGACCTGCCCCCAGGTGCATGGCGGCCTGCTGCAGATCTTCCCCGAGGGCCGGCCAGTGGTAGCCAACATCGAGCCACTCTTTGACCGGTTGCTTATTTTCTGGTCTGACCGACGGAACCCACATGAGGTGAAACCAGCCTATGCCACCAGGTATGACTTACACTTTAGGAATGTGCCCAGCTGCTTTCCCTGTGGCAGACTCTCAGAGTGACAGGGGAGTAATGAGATGCTGACACGGCCTAAATGGGATCCAGAATCAAGTGACCTGAAGGGAGGGGGTGCATCACTGGAGGTGGCAACTGGAACTGCAGAGGACTGATTTTTACTGCCTGCTTTCCCAGGTACGCCATCACTGTCTGGTATTTTGATGCCAAGGAGCGGGCAGCAGCCAGGGACAAGTATCAGCTAGGTACCTGCTTTACTCCTTTGCCCTTTCTAGTCCCCATGTGCTGCCAGGGTATAGTCCTTACCCTTGGGGGGTGACAGTGGTGTCCAGGCCTTCTGCCACACAGCAGCCCACGCCCACAGCCCTTGGTTCAACTGCTTCCACCCAATCCAGCCCACTTTCCTGCTATCTCCAGCCTGAGTCCTATTTCTTTCTTAATGCTCTTCCCATCTTCCCAGGTTTCTTCTGGTTCCTCTGTCCCTCCCTAGTGACTCATGGTGTCTTGTCTCCCTCTCATCCTCAGCATCGGGCCAGAAAGGTGTCCAAGTTCCTGTATCACATCCAACTACACCCACCTAATGGCCAGCCCAGAGCTGTGTGGATCAGCAACTCCCTGCCTTCAGGGGAACCCCGGGCCCAGCTACAGCTCACTAGCCTCAGTGCCCGCTCTCTCCCTGCCACTGCTGCTGCTTCTGTCTTGCCTCTGTACTGCGTGGTGTGGAGGGCATAAGTATCACTGAGGACCAATACAGAGAGACCTCTGCCCTGTGAGCGGGGCTGGGTTTGACCTGGGCAGTGGCTGCTGGCCCGTGTCCTGCCATGTCTGGTCCATTGGGTGTTGAACTGAGAGAAGGCAGGATTTGGGGTTGAGGTGAGTCATGGCCTCTTGCTAGCTAAGGTCTATGAGGGGGGCATACTCACATCCCCCTCCCCACTCCTCTAGCCTGGAATGTGAAGTGACTCTCCAACCCCATTGGCTGTGGCACTTTATGGACTGGGCTGCCACGGCTTGGGCAGACCAAGGTGCCGTGAGGAGCATGGGTATGAGAGTCCTGCCAGCCAAGAAATAAAAGTTTACCTCAGAGCTGCACACACCTGTATTCCTCTCTGTAAAGAGATTTACCCATACAGTTAGGGCAGCTAAGGAGATCAGGACACTGAAATACATCAGTAGTGGAGCCCAACCTCAGCGGGCCACCAGGCGGAGCTGGAAGTTTGGTGGCACATTGCCCAGGCCCGTGCACTGTGGAGTAAGGTTGATGTTGGCAGGGTTTCCCACGGGGAGCAGGGAGAATTTTTGCAGGATGGCAGTGAGGAAGAGGAAGATCTCAGAGCGGGCCAGGCCGGCACCCAGGCACATCCGCTTTCCTGTGGACATGGGTGCAGGTATGGGGTGAGTGAGCACCTCCTGCCAAGTCCTCCAGTGCTAACCACTTGTGTCCCCTCCCTTCTGGCACAGACCTGGGGCAAAAGGCATGAAGGCATCGTTGTTCTGGAACTCTCCCTGGGTATCCAGGAAATTGGTGGGGTTGAAATGGTCAGGATCCTTGAACTGGGTGGGATCCCGGTGTGCAGACACAAGCAGGGGAATCACGAAAGTGCCCTGGTGGGTGCACACAGTAACTTACTCACAGGCTGCGTGTGAGCACCTTACTAAGTCCTTTTCTGTTCTTGTGCTTGGCACCTAACCCAGGCCCATAGCTTCACTTCAGCCCCTGAAATGATACTAAGAGCTTGGAAGGGGAGTCCCCAAGCTTCTGATTCTGTCAGCCCAAACTGAACCTAATCTCCGAATGGACACGTGTGCTCCCTGCTCCTTGTGCAGAATTAGAATTCCCAGGTGCCCTGTGCACCTTGTGTAGGAAGTGGTTCCTGAGGTGTGTATCTCGAGTAAGAGCCCGGGGCAGCCCCAGTGGTAAGACGCTGATAAAACGCTGAATCTCGTGCAGCACAGCGTTGGTATAGGGCAGGTGGGCACGGTCCTCCAGTCTGGGGGCGCGGGTCCGACCTACAGTGGTATCCAGTTCTTCCTGCACTTTGGCTGGGGTCATCAGAGGCAGTGAGTTGTGGTTTACTAAATCCCACCCCAGCCAACCCTCCTCACTCTGGCTCCGGAAAGACCCAGTTCCCTAACCTGCCACCTCTGGGTACTTGAGCATAATGAGGAGCCCATAACGCAGAGTGGTGCTTGTAGTCTCTGTGCCTCCGAAGAAAAGGTTGTGAGTAGTCATCACCAGTGTCTCATCCTGGAAATGGCTCTCCGGGTCCTCCTGCTCCTGTGGAGGGAGGGAGGTGCTCTAATGCCTGCTGGTGGGGGTGGGGTCTAAGGCAGCAGGAACTCGTACCTTATCCATTTGGTCGAGGAAACAGTCAATGAAGTCACGGGGTTCCCCAGCTTGTCGTGACTGCCGGTGCCAACGGATCTGCTCAGAGATGAAGAGCCGGAGCTCTTGGAAGTTTTTGAAGATTCGGTGGTGGGGACCAGGGATCCAGTCCATGAAGGATGGGAACATATTGTATGTCTGGAGAGACAGGAACCTTTTATTTATTTATTTTTTTATGGTGTCTTAACTGCGTAGCCTCCGTTAACCTGGATCTCGATATGTAGGCCAGTATGACCTCAAACTTAAGAGACCCTCTTGTCTCTGCCTTCCCAGTGCTGGGATCAAAGGCATGTGCCACATCCCCTGCTGGAGTAGTCTTAATAGGGCCTTAAGGCTGTGGTTTCCCAATGGGGAGATTAGATTAGGATTTTGTGGGTTATAGAATTCTGCCAGTCTACAGCAGCGAGACTTCCATCTTAATGAGCCACTGTAGGTAGGCTATGCCCCTGGGGTTTGGCATAAGGCTGTGCCTAAAAAGGAGAAATCGGAGCTCATACTCTTACCTCACCCCATCGGGAACTCATGATGCGGAAATTGTCACTGAAGAGGTCCAGGAGCCTCAGGAACTCTGGGTCCCCATAGTTATAGCGCTTCCCGAAGACCACAGAACAAATGACATTGGATACAGCGTTATCCAAAAGCTGCCGGGGGTCAAATGGAGCTCCTGGGGGGGGGGGGTGAAGAGCAGCTTTGGGTAATAAAACTGGTTCCCTAAAGGATACAGGACTGCTGCTAAGATGTGCAGAAACCTGAATAAGATGGTTTGATAGCCTCACACAGAAGCAGCAGTCTCTTTACCTAGCTCTTTGGGATCTGCATTGTACCCAAAACATTTTGGCAGCCCATCGTTAAATCCCCCACATCCCCCGCCAGACCGCACCCATGGTGGCTTGAAATTCCTTCAGTACACATGCTGCCTCCTCCAGGATTCGATCCTCGATGGTCCTCGTACCCACGCCAAATTCCCTCAGCACCCCAAGTGCAAAGTTGCGCAGCGTCCGCCAGCGCGGCCCATTAGAAAACACTATGCCTACAATGGGAACAAAGCAAGAGTTGACCCCCAGGGCTTCTTAATTGCTTTGCTCTTAAACCAGCCCACATGCCCTGATTCCTCCTTTGCGGGTCCCATCCCTGACCAGCGGTGGCTCTCTAGGGCTTTAGGTACTTAAGGCTCCTGTTGCCTGAGTTGTGAACTCAGCCCTAACGGTTCTCCCTCACCAGCGGCATTCGCTATTAGGCTCCGCCCATTTTGCCTGGCTGATCTAGCATTTATTTCCATCCTCCCTGGGCCTCACCGTTTCCGTGGGTGAAGCGTTCGAAGACAGCCATGGCCCCTCGGCCGGAGAATGCATCCGCCTGCCCCACTAACGCATCCCGCAGTGCCTTGTAGCCGCACAGCACCACTGCAGGGCGCGGGCCCAGCCACACGGTGAACACTGGGCCCCAGCGGCTGGAGAGCTATGGAGAGTGGTACTCGTCATGACCTAGTCCAGACTTCTGATCTCCGTGGAGACCTCAGACCCAAAAGTTTCTGTCTCAGCCCCTCATTTCACAGGTCCAGGAGTTCGAAACCCCTGTTGCTCCTTTAGACCCAGGAGGCTAGGCCACAGCTCTCAGACCTAGGGGCCCAGGCCCCACCCTCCTCCCTCAGACACAAGGGTCCAGAGCCCACTCTGCTCCTTCTAGACACCGGAGTCCAGGCTTCTCATCATCCCCCTCAGCTGTCTCAGTGAACCAGGATTTTTACCCTGTGTTCTGGGCACAATAACCTCCACAAATCCAGAGTTCTGCTCTCCCAGTCCACAGCAGGTAGGACTTACCTCCATAAGTGCACGGTCCAAGTGGCCAGACTGTAGCTTCAGCAAATTCCCCAACAATGGGAGCGGCTTGGGCCCAGGGGGTAAGCCTCTCTGCAGCTGAGCTCTGCGGACCACCCAACCCCACCAAGCAAGCATCAGCATTAGAATGGGCAGCAGCAGCGCTGCTACGCAGGTGACCATCCTGTCTGAGATCTTCTATGCCTGGAGCCCTTGGCAGCAGGCAGCAGTTTAATTTGCAGGGAATTTTAAGGGGCAGTAGCAGGGCGGAGACCGGTGTGGGAGGGGTGAGAATCTGGAGCTCCTCTGTCCCCTAATGCCTAAACCCATATCTCCACCCTGCATCCTGCCCCCAGGAATACTCCAGCTCTTCTCACATTTGTTCTCACCAGCACCCCCCCCCCCCCGTGTGTGTACTCAGCCAGGTGCATACTCCCAAGACCCAGGGGTACCTGTATGCCTATGTGCTTCTGGCCCATACCATCAAATGACGGACAGGTGTATCTCCCGCTTTCTGAATACACTCTTGACTCTTACATCCACCACTAACATCACTGGCCCGGCACACCTGTGCTTCAGGCCTGTGGTTCCTAAAGGCTCACTCCAGGGACTTTATCACTTCTGATACTTTTCTTTCTTCGTCTTTTTTAATAAATAACTTTTATGTGTACGAGTGTTTTGCCTACCTATATGCCTATGCACCATATGTGTTCCTGGAGCTCAGGGACGTCAGAGGAGGGCATCAGATCCCCTGGGGAGTTATAAATGATTGTGAGCTGCTAAGTGGGTGTTGGGAACTGAACACCCACAGTTGGTTGGGTGCAGGTCCTCTGGAAAGAGCAGTCAATGGTCTCACCTTGCCACTCTCCACCACCACTTCTCCTTTTAAAAGGTTGGGACTCAAAAGTCTAGACTGGTCTCAAACTCATGAGTCTCCTTCCTCAGCCCCTCAAAAGAAGGATGCTGCAGAGACAAAGACCTGATGGGGGAGTATGAGGTCGAGACTGGAGGTCTGGGGATGCTGCTCAGCCAATAGAATCCTTGTCCAGCGTGCACACTGTGCTGTATAAAAAGCTGTGGTGACACACGCCTGTAAGCCCAGCACCCAGGAAGTGGAGGCAGAAGGATCAGGAGTTCAGAGTCATCCTTGACTATATGAGGAGCTGCAGAACAGCCTGGGATACCCGAGTCCTTGTCTTAAAAAGGGGGTAGGTGGAGGCTGGAGAGGTGGTTTGGTAGTTAAGAGTACTTGTTTTTATAGAGGACCCAGGTTGGATTCCCAACATTCACTTAGCAGCTTACAGACATCCATAACCATAGTTCCACAGGGTGTGATGTCCTTCTGACCTCCCTAGGCACCAGGCATACATGCAAGCAAAACACTCACACACTAAATACCTGAAAGATTAAAAAGATAAAACGGAAACATAGGAGAGGGAGAGACATGTTGGGGGAATGAAGGAGAAGAAGAGAAAATGAAGACTGGTAGAGGCCGATAGAGAGAGAGAAGCAGGTATTAGACAGCAGAGGAGCACAGATTGGTGGGAAACTGAGAAAGGAAGACAAAGCCGCCTAGACACTCCCAGAAATGAACCAATCAACCTCTTCCAGGGCCCCCTACCTTACCTCCCAGGTCTGGGCTCCCTGCCAGGCAGGAAAACTGGATCCAACAGGCCAGGGAGGGGCAGGAAGGTAGACCACATTCTCGAACAGTCTGTCCTCCAGAACTGATGGCCACACCCAGAGGTTGCTGCAGGCCTGAGTAGGCCCCTCCAGCCTGTGTCCCGAGAGCCCGGGGATAAGGAGAGATTCATCTGTTATCTTGGCCTGTTCTCAGGGGTTCTTCCTGAGGGCTGGGGTGGGGCGCAGCGGCTGGAGACTAGGTGATAAAATAACAGACATTGGCTGCTCATGAAAGCCAGGGCCTGGGGATAGAGGTGGTCCATGTTCTGGGGCAAGGCGTAAACAGAGATGCTTGTGAGAAGGCACCCAGAAGGCGCCGGGAGCCTAGGGAATAGCAACAAGCATCAGGGGAATAATTAAGGAACGGACAGCATACAGGCTTCCAGGGGCAATGGCAAGAGCCAGACATAGAGGAACACAACTTAAATGCCAGCACTTATGAGGCTGAGGCAGGAGAATCATGAGTTTGAGACCAGTCTGGACTGTATGATGAGACCCAACCTTTTAAAAGGGGAAGTAATGGAGGAGATTGGTAAGGTGGGTAAGACCATTGACTGCTCTTTCCAGAGGACCTGCACCCAACCAACTGTTCAATTCCCAGCACCCACTTAGGCGCTCAGGATCATAACTCAGGGGGCAGGGCTAACTGCACTGGAGGATGAGATGTTCCCCTTGCCCAGCTCTGCCGCATGGGTCAGAGCAATGGAGTCTCTGTGTAAGAGTCTGGGTTTCTCTCTAACTCTTTTCAATGTGTTGGGCTGTGTGCCTTGGAATGCCAGCTTTTCAAGCCAGGATTTATTTTTCTTTTAATTCTGTTTTATACTTGAAATCATCCTAATTTCTCTTCTTAACTGAGTTTTTATTAGCATATGCTGTACATATTAACAGGTTCATTATGACACTTGCATAATTAGTACAATGCATTTTTTAAAATTTTGGTCAATCAATGAGTTTAATTAGGATCGCTTACAGAAGTATGGAAGACTTACCAGGGGCTATACCACTGAAGACAGTATCTCTTCCCCTCCCAGCAACTATTAATTGCCTGTAGATCCATAGGGAGGACAGGTCCTGTGAACTCCTATCCCTTCAAATGCAACCAATCAAAAGCATTTATGCAGGCAAGGTGGTGCACTCTTTAATCCCAGCACTCAGGAGACAGAAGTAGGTCTTTCTGTGGGTTCGAGGCCAGACTGGTCTACAGCATGTATTCCAGGTCAGCCAGAGCTACACCGAGAAACCCTGTCTCAAAACAAACAAATTCATATGTGTTCGTGTGTGTGTGTGTGTGTGTGTGTGTGTGTGTGTGTGTGTGTGTGTGTGTGTACATGTGCATGAGGGTGTGCATGAATGGAAACCAGAGGTTGATCTTGGCTGCCTTTTTCAATTGCTTTCCACCTAATGTTTTGAGACAGCCTCCCATTGAACCTCCCAGACTCAGCTGGATTGGTTGGCCAGCAATGTCTAGGGATCCCGTTTCTAACTTCTCAACACTAGGAGTATAGGCATGTGCCACAGTGCCCAGCTGTTCCATGGCTGTGGGGGATGGAATTCATGTCCTCCTGTTTGCACAGCAGGTTTATAGACTGACCCGTCTTCTCAGATCCACTTCTTTTGGGAGAGGAATTCGAGCCCTGGTTGTCCTGGAACTTGGGCCTCAAACTCATAGATTCCCCTGCCTCTACCTCCCGAATGATGGGATTAAAAGTGTGTACCACTACTTCCTGGCTTATAGTCTGGACCACTTTTATAAACTTTTTTTTTTTTTTTTGAAGTAAGAATCTCCATGTGTAAGCGGCCCAGCTGTCAATTCTCATCCTCCTGTCTTAGCCTTTTAAATATGACCCATTGTGCCGGGCTGGTGTTGTCTCACTTCTATTTCTAAAATAGTGTCTAAAATAGGGCTCCTTACAAAGTAAGTCTCTTGTTTTCTGTGATTCTTCTTCAGACTATGTCTTTCCTTCTGCTCTCGAGGAGTCTTCATCTACATCAGTCACTTTTCTGTTGATATGATAAAAACCCACCGTGACGGGAGGGGTTTATCCAGGCATAGGGTTGCAAATGGATAAGAGTCCAGCCTTGGCAGGGAAGTGTGGCAGCAAGGAGCAGACGTGACATCTGGAGCAGAAACCAAAAGCTCACATCTTGAACTGCAAACAGAAATTAGGAAGCACAACTGGGTCCGGTGCTACTCTTTGAACTCCTAGAGGTCACCTCCAGGGACGTACTTACTCGACAAGGCTCATAACTCCTAAGCTCTGTCCAACATCACCGCTGGTGGAGGGAACAAATACTCGGATGCCCAAGACAATGGGACATCTCACCCAAACCACCACATTTCATTTTGGTCCTGGTCATAACTTGCTCTCTGTTTTAGAATGTCTCTTTTTCTTCTCCCTGGGCATCCCTGTCTCCTTTTTTTCAATGCCGCACTTTGTCCCCTGGCTGCCCTGTCTCTTCAGTTTACATTCCCAGTGTAACAGGGCAGCTGCACTGGGGAGTGTTTCTTGGCAGAGTCCTCCTACAAGTTCTGATCCTCACTAATCCCTTGCAAAAAGGGAGCCCAACCTAGATGTTTAAGATGTTAACTGCTAAATCGTAAATCTTTAGATGTGCTAAACCCAGAACTTTTGGTAACCTTCATAACCCTTTGTAATAATCTTTAGAGTTTTCTTCCCATATCAAGGATAAAGTATAGGGCTTCGTTCTGTCTCCCTCCCTCTTTCTCTCAAGATTTATGGGGGGGGGGTAGAGACTTGCAAAGGACTTAGGTTTGGTTCCCATCATTCACGTGGTGGCTCACAACTGCCTGTAATTCCATTCCAGGGGATCTGATGGGCTCTTCTGGGCTCTGCAGGCACCAGACATGTGCACAGTGCACATAAATATATCCAGACAAACCACTCAGGCATATAAAATCAATCTTAAGAGTATTTATTTTTAATATTTTTAAATGATGTGTGTGTGTGTGTGTGTGTGAGAGAGAGAGAGAGAGAGAGAGAGAGAGAGAGAGAGAGAGAGGGAGGGAGGGAGAGAGATCATCTGTGTGCATGTGCACTTGAGTGTAGGTAACCATGGAGTTCAAATGAGGGTACCCGATCCTCTAGAGCTGGAGTTACAAGCAGTTATATACCACCCAACATTATGCTAGGAAACAAACAGAGGTCTTCTAAAAAAGCAGCAAGTGCTCTTAATTTATAGGTGACCTCTCAGCCTGTGCCTTAAGCATTCTAAAAAGTGCCCTCCTAAGTGGATTCTGGGCAAGCATTTTTCTTTTTTTTTAAGATTTACTTATTTATTATGTATACATGTCAGAAGAGGGCATCCGATTCTATTATAGACAGTTGTGAGTCACCATGTGGTGGCTGGGAATTGAACTCAGGACCTCTGGAGGAGCAGCCAGTGCTCTTAACCATCTCTCCAGCCTGTTGGGCAAGCATTTTTAACATTTAGCCATATGCTCCACTCTTTGAATTACTTTTTCTATTACTGTGACCAAATACCAAACATGTGACCAAAACATGAACGAATTTAAGAAGGAAAAGCCAGGAAAGGGTGTTGGAGCAGATCCCCTAGAGCTGGGTGTCCAGGAGATTGTGAGCCACCTGATAAGGGTTCTGGAAAGTGAACTTAGTTCTCTTCAAAAGTAACAAGCACTCTTAACCCCAGCCTGAGATGCATGGTAAATTTCGAATATTCTATATTGGGTCTCTGAAGTCTCCTGTTTGCCTCAAAATATAAAATACAGTTTGTTGCATGAATTCTTGCTGTATTAAATGAAACTCAGAGCCAGATATCGGGGAAAGGCTGAAATATCAAAGAGAGGAAACACCACAGTCAGATCTCCCCCAGCTGTCTTCCAGCTTCCTCATCCTGGCTCTTCCTGGCTTCTACTGCCTGCTCTGTCTTCCTACACCTGCCTTAAATACCCTCTTCACCCAGTTGTTTCACATCCAGATTAAAAATTAAAGGTGTGGGCTATTACTATATGGTAGTTAGCCTTGAACTCACAGAAACACAGAAAGATCTCCTCTGTCTCTGGAGTTATGGGATTAAAGATGTAGGTCACCACTCCTGGTCTTTCCCTGTGCTGGGATTAAAGGCATGAGATACCACTCTATGACTCTCCTGGATTGACTGTGGCTGGATCTGATATTCCAGACTGGTTTTTATTAAATATATAACACATCACCCCAGCAGTTCATCTCCAAAAGCCACTGGCAGTCCTGTCTTCCTCCAGTTTTTCCAGACAAAGTTTCTCTGTGTAGCCCTGGCTCTCCAGGAACTCGATCTCTAGACCAGGCTGGCCTCGAACTTGGAGATCCACCTGCCTCCACCTCCTGAGTGCTGGGATTAAAGGGGTGTGCCACCATTCAAAACTGTCCAAAAGTTTAACCCCCCTTTTTGTTTTGGAATGGGGATCTCTGCTTGTCCTGGAACACAGAAATTTGCCTGTCTCTGCCTCCCATATGCAGAGATTAAAGGTATTCCCTGCCCTGCCTGGCCAAACTCTGTTTTGAGACTCAATCTTTTTTTTTTTGGGGGGGGGGATGTTGAGATAAGGTTTATCTGTGAAACAGTCATGGCTGTGCTGGAACTTACTCTATAGACCAGGCTGGTCTTGAACTCACAGAGATCTACCTGCCTCTGCTTCCCAAGTGCTGGGGTTAAAGGCACCACCACTCATCTCGAAACTCAATCTTTTACTTAAACACCTATAAAATAATTTAAAAAGCTGGAGTTGGGGGGTGTGGTCTTTAGAATTTGGACACCCAGAATCCACGTAGATGTTTGGTGGATGTGATGGCTCATGTGTAATTCCAGTGCTCAGAAGGTGGAGGTGGGGATCTGGGTGCAAGCTGGCTAAGTAGACTGGCTGGACCCACCAGCTCCAGGTTAAACTGAGAGAAACTGAGTCAATGAATAAAGTGGCCTACGACTGAGAGGACTTCCAGTGTCAGCCTCCGGACCCCACATACATATGTACCCACATACATTAAAACATAGCACACATACAGATGCATACTAAACATATTGTAAAAACCCAATTTGCATATGTCCAACATACAATAGCATATATTAAAATTCACCATTTGGGGTGAGGAAATGAGAGAAGATTGAACCAAAGGGGCACCTAAACACACCAGGGAAACCTCTAAACTCTGATGCTCCATTGGTAGCGCCTAGAGCAGTGGTTCTCAACCTGTAGGTCGCGACCCCTTTAGTGGGTGGAACACTTTTGCAGGGCTCACCATGGGAAAACACAGATAGTTACATTGCACTTCATAACTGTAGCAATGAAGTAACAATGAGAATAATTTTATGGTTGGGCGAGGGTCACCACACCGTGATTGTATTAAAGGGTTGCAGCCTTAAGAAGGTTGAGAAGCTTGTGATGGCATCCTATGGACGTCATCAAGGGTTTGATAGTCCAGACTGGACTCCATATCTGCAGCATCCTGGGGATATACCACAGCTACTTAGGGCCATCCTTTCAACCTCACACAGCTATCCTGGGCCTCCTTGCAGGGAGTCTGACCCCGCTATGAATTTCTTGCCTTCAGTGGCTTTCTGGCAAGCCTCCATGACCCCACCAACTCATGTATTCTAGAAAGCCTTCCAAATCAGATTGGTTCTGCCAGGCTGAGGTAATGTCTAAATGGGGGTTTCTACGGCTGTGATGAAACTTCGTAACCAAAAGCAACGTGGGGTGTGAAGTGTTTACTCAGCTTACAAGTCTCAGGTTCATCTCTGAGGGAACTCAGGTCAGGAGCTGAAACAGAAGCTATGAAGGAAAACAACTCTCTATGCCCAGCCAGGAACCACCTGCCCGGGCAGGGATGGGGAGGGCAGTACTGCCCCCAGGAGGTGGGACCCTCTCACATCAGTCTGCAGGAGGCAGTCCTTGGGTTAAGCATCCCCTTTCCAGATAACTCTAGCCTATTTCAGTTGAGGAGACACTACCCACCCTTCCCAAAGGCTATAGTGGCCTCTGTGATGTAGGTATTTGTGCAGCCCAGATTGAAAGAGACCCTGGCAGTCAGGAGCCCAGGCAGACTGAGCACTACAGCCCTGATGGAAAAGTATTCAGGCATTAGGGAGCCAGTGAATACCCCAGGTTACAGAAAGCCTAGGTTGCAAGCGGTTTACAGCCCTGCTTCAGGGAAAGGCTTCCCTAGTGTTAACAGCTCTGCTCCGGCAAGGGAGGGCCTCAAGGGAGAAGTTGCTACAGTGGCCAAGCCTGCTGTCTGCTCTCTACTCAGGGAATGTAACAACTCAGCCCAGCCAGGGAAGGTCTCCTGGGCAGCTTCACTCCCTCAACTGAAAGAAGATCTTTACCCAAACTCATTCAAGAGATTTTTTTTGGGGAGGGTAGGGTCCAGGAGAGGGTGGCTGCCTCAGCCCAGGGGAAGGAAAGGACAGCAGGGGAGGGGGGAAGGGCTGTGGGCTCAGGACTTATACAGGGCTTCTTAGGGGGTGGAGCTTTCTAGGGAGACTTCCAGGGTGGGGATTGGTCAGATCTTTCCCCCTTCTTTTTACCCTGATTTGGTTTTCTAGTTTCAGGGCCAAAGTGTGTTTCTTTCACTGACTCTTTTGGGCTTTTGGGCTCTAATTTTCTTTCACTGGCTCTGATTCTAGAGCCAAAGTGTGTTTCTCTGATGCCGGTTTCAGAGTCAGGGCACATTTTCTTTTTGGTCCTGGGTTCAGGGATAAAATGTATTTTACTGGCTCAGGTCTCAGATCCAGAGTGGTTTTCTTTCTCTGGCTCTGGGTTCAGGACTGGGGTGGGTTTCTTTGTCCACTTTTCCCTACATGTGCACCTGGGCTGCTGAACCTGGGAACAAACACTGACCAGGTGGTTGTTACAAGCACGGAACCCATTGGTGGCACTCTCAATCCTCAGACTCTATCCTTTCAAAGGAATTTGTATTTTCTCAAATTGGAACCTTCAGTGAGTGGAGTTTTACGCTGAGTTCTCTGTTCATTCCTCAGGTGATGTGTGTAGGATCGTCTTTAATAGATCTCATCTCTTTAGTTACCAAGGCTTTGCCTACGCCGTCCTTGTTGGGGACTAGACACTCACTCTTTTCCTGCAAAACTGAGCTCCCCCCCCATATATTTTAGTTTGTCCCATTGTAGATACAAGTAAGTGCAGTTATCACACTGTAGCTGAATGTTGTAGCACACTGGCCTCTATGGTTAATTAGTGGCTAGCTCGGCCCTCTGATCTCTAGGCAAGCTTTATTTGTTAGAGCGAAAACAAATATCACCACAGAGTGTTAATGCTATCTTGGAATTTCCTTCATCAAAACAGTGTCTTACTTTAAAAATAAAATATGTATTCACTCGTTTGTTAATTTGTTTTGAGATAGAGTCTCACTGTATAGACCAGGCTGGCCTTGAACTCAGAGATCTATTTGCCTCAGCCTCCTGGTTGCTGAGATTAAAGGCATGAGCTACAACTTGCCTATTTTTGTTTTGTTTTATTTTATTTTATTTTTTTTGAGACAGGGTTTCTTGGTGTAGCCCTGGCTTGTTACAATGTGGTTTCTCGGTACCAGGCCGCCAGAGGTCCAGACCCACAGACAGTCCCAGACCCCTTAGCCGCCCACTGCTCCTGCTCAGGCCCCCAGAAATAACTCAAACATTTATATTAACTTCATGCTGTTTGGTCTATGACTCAGGCACATTGCTAGTTTGCTCTTACATCTTAAGTCAACCCATTTCTATTAATCTTTTCTGCCACGTGGCCCGTGGCTCACCTGTGCTCCTTACATGTTGTTCCTTTGGGCTTTTGGCTTGGTCTGCCTCTGACTCCGCCCTTCTCCTCCTACCTATTCGGATTCCTCCTCCTACTTTTTCTATGGTGTCTGTCAAGGGCCAAAACAGCTCCTTTGTTTAAAGATTGCTATTCACATCATACAGAAAGACATTCCCACATCACTGGCTAGCCTTGAACTCAGAGATCCACCTGCCTCTGCCTCCCAGGTGCTGGGATTAAAGGCGTGTGCCACCACTGCCCGGCTGGTTGCTTTTTATTTTTATTTATTGATATATTTGTGTGTGTGTGTGTGTGTGTGTGTGTGTGTGTGTGTGTGTATGTATGTGCATGTGTATATGTGTTTGTCTGTATGTGTGTGCATGTGTTGCATGTGTGTGCATGTGTGTTCATGTCTGTGCATGTGTGTATGTGTGTTTGTGTGTGCATGTGTGTATGTGTGTGTGTGTGGTTGCCATGAGTTTGCAGTGCCTGCTGAGCCAGAAGAAAATATCAGCACTTCTGCAGCTGGAGTCACAGAAGGTTGTCAACTCTCTGAAGTGGGTGCTGGGAATCCAACTTGGGTTCTCTGCAAGCTCAGTACATACTCTTAGCTGCTGAGCCGTTGCTCTGGCCCAAGTCTATTACTTTTGAGTTCAACCTTATTCAAAATGTTAGGGGCTGGGTAGAATTCAGTCGGATTCTTAGATGGAATGAGTCTTAGTTAGGGTCACTATTGCTGTGGTGAAACACCAGGACCCAAAGCAACTTGGAAAGGAAAGGGTTTGTTTAGCGTACATCTCTGGAGTCGTAGTCCATTGAGGGAAGCCAAGGTTGGAACCCAAAATGAGTGGGAACCTGGGAGCAGGAGCTGATGTGGGGGTCATGTAGGGGAGCAGGCAGATGTTGGGGCTTACTGGTTTGCTCAGCCTGCCTTTTACAGAACCCAGGACCAGCAGCCCAGGAATAGCCCCACCCACAATGACCTCCCTCATCAATCACAAATTTAAAAAATGCCCCACAGGCTTGCCTCCAGCCAGACCTCATGGGAGACATTTTCTTAAGAAAATTTCCCTCTTCTCAGATGACTTAAGCCTGTGTCAAGCTGTCATAAAAGTAGTCAGTACAGAATGCAACACAGGCTTCTACCCCAGTTCCCAATAGATCCCCCAAAATGCCCCATACTGAGACAGACCTTTAGAAACAGCTTTTCCTCTGTTCAGGCTAGCCTCCAAGGTCAAGGCTGGACGGGAGCTTGGCCTCCCTGCCTTCCTTTCTCCCCTGTTCCTTCACTTTGCTGCAATCTCAAGATGTCTGTGTCCTTCACCTTTGAACTCCTGCCACACGGATCATCCTTCCTCAGGAGGGTGAGGCTGCACCCTGGGGCAGGAGTGATTGATCATCTTGTAGATGTCAGGTTCCCCAGTGGAGCATGGCAAGAAGACACACTTCTTTAGGGATTGCCTTGCAGAGTGAGAATTGAGGCGGTGACCACACCTTGGGCCAGATGAATTGTGCCAAGTTTGCCTCCCTCACTTCGGTTTTGTTTTTCCTGTTTAAACCTAATGCTAAAATCAGCATGCCAAGTACAGATGTAGAGGACGCTGGAAGCCATTATTTATTCCTCTTTCCAATGTGAGCACGCGGAGTGAAACAGTGGCTGAGGCTAGCTCCCCCCCCCCCTCCTCTCTCTCTCATCCCCTGGGGCAAGGTCTCACTACGTAGCTTTGGCTGTCCTGAACTCACTATAGAGACCAGGCTGGGTTCAAACTCACAGAAATCCACCTGCCTCTGCTTCCTAAGTTGCTGGGGTTAAAGGTGTACACCACTCTTCCAGGCTGAACCTAGCTTTTGGGGGTGCTGCTAGAGCCCGGGCTTTGCCCAAAAGGACTTGCTAGGGCTGTGGTGAAAAGTATTTGTTGCTCTTGCTGAGGACTCAGGTTTAGGATCCCAGCACCCTCATGGCATCTCACAACCATCCATGAGTCCAGTTCCAGAGGACCTGATGCCTTTATCAGATCTCCATGGGAACCAGGCACGCATGTGATGCACAGACACAGGAAGGCAAAACATTCCAACACAAAACAAAACAAATAAATATAAGAAAGAGTGAAACAATGAACCTTCAAACCAAGAGCTTTGCTAACCTAACTTTGTGGGCCAAGTTGGCTTTTTTTTCCCTCAGCATTTTGGTCTCCCAAAACTCCCTCCAAGAAGGCCCATCCACTCCAGGCCCTTCCACATTTCTCTCACAAAGCAGTTCACAAGGCCCTTGAGCCACATGCTCCCATTTGTCACAACATCAGCCTTGATCCGTGTTATTGACCTGTCTTAATGTTTCTTTGTCCTGGGATCAGGTCCTTCTTTGGTAAGAAGCCACGGCTAGTATGACAAGAACATTAGAGGGAAAGACATATAGGAATAAACAAGCCTTTAGGTCTTAAGAAATAGCACATTCCAGCCACGTGGCGGCCCACACCTTGAATCCCAGCACTTGTGAGGCTGTGGCTGGCTGACTCTGTGAGTTTGAGGCCAGCCTGGTCTATAGAGTGAGTTCTAGGATAGCTAGGGCTGCATAGAGAAACCCTGTCTCAAACCCCACGCCCCCAAAAGAAAAAAGAAATACTCCTGTTTTGCTACTGTTATGGATCATAATGCAAATATCTAATATGCAACCTCAGTGGAAGGATCATTCCACCCCCAGTTTGGGAATCGCTGCTCTTAGAATGTGTTTCACCTCAGTTTCTCCATCATCATTGTAGGAACAGGATGTAAGCCCTCACATCATGCTCATAGGCAGGAAGCTGGACGGTCCTTTCTCCCCCCCTCCCCCTCCCCCACCACACACACACTTTACTCAGTGTAGGATCCCGGCCCACAGGTGGTGCCGCAGTTATTCCTCTCTGGAAAAACCCTAAGTTTGTTTTTTTTGGGTTTTTTTTTTTTTGTTTGTTTTGCTTTGTTTTGTTTTTAGGTGGTTATAAATCTCACCGAATTGACATTTGTGGTTTGAATGCAAAAATCCCTCAAAGGCTGCCAGTTTGAAGGTTTAGCCTCCAGCTGGTGGTTCTATGTGAGAAGGTATGGAACCTGTAGGCAGTGGAGCCTTGCTGGAGGAAGTGTGTCACCGGGGGTGGGCCTTGGGGTTTTATGGCCTGGCTCCATTTTCTGTTTATTCTTTGCTACCTGCTTGTGGATGCGATGTCACCAGCCAGAGTCCCATCCTTGACGCTGAGCCTTTTCAACCATGATGGCATGATGGCATGTAAGCTGTAAACTATAAGCCAGAAAAAACCTCTCCCTTAAGATTTTTTTTTTTTTTTTTTTTTTTTTGGAGACAGGGTTTCTCTGTATAGCCATAGCTGTCCTGGAATTTACTCTATAAACCAGGTTGGCCTTGAACTCAGAGATCCACCTGTCTCTGCCTCCTGAGTTCTGGGATTAAAGGCATGCGGCACCACTGACCAGCAAGTTGATTTTTAGTAACTAATACCACAATTGAGATTAGTTATCAGAATCATACATGGTAAGTGTGTGGCCGTCTATCCCAGAACTTGGGAGGCAGAGGCAGGCAGGCAGATCTCTGTGCATTCAACGAGAGCCTGGTCTACAGAGCAAGTTCCTGGACAGCCAGGGCTATATAGTGAGATCTTGTCCCAAAGAAAGCAAACCAAGCAGATAAACAAAAAATATTAGCCATCACTGCTTAAGTTGTGTGTATATATCCGCCTGAAACAGATGCAGGAAGAGCTCCAGGTTAAAGCCGATTGTCATGTTTTGGAGAAGAAAAAAGATAGTCAGGCTCTGGATGACTAAGACCTGGCTGAGTAACATAGGCTTCTTTTTCAGCCTCCTTCCTCCTTGACAAAACCTTCTGTGCCTCTGAGCCCCTCTGTAGTAAGACAGGCCCATGGGGCTGAGGAAATTGGCTCCAATCAGTTGCCAAGGCATTTGCAGAACGTATTCCTTATGAGCCAAGCTGGAGTTGGCCTGAGGGCCTAGCAACAGATACTGCCAGAGGTCCTGATCATGGCCTGCCAATGAGGGATGGCCATACAGATCACCAGGTCATGACACAGCCTGGGTACTGGGAGGGGGATATATAAGGCTCTCCCCATTGTTGTATAACCGACTACAATTTGCTTTTTAGCTGACTCTTGGGGTCTGTGTTGTTGACTCTGAGAATTCTCACTCCCTCCCCTGAGGGAACCCTTATGACACAGCAACACCCCTCAGGATGGAGCTTTGAGACAACAGCCCCACTTCTTCTCAATGTTGCCCCTGAATAAACTTGTCTTATATCAACTTTGTCTCTTTAATATTGGCCCTGGTGTGACAGGCAGTCAGATTTCTAATTCCAGAATAGTAGCCTTTACTAACCAAGGTCTCTCTCTGCTGTTCCTATGACTTCCTATTCTCATATGTTTTAGCATCCCCACCCTAGTATTAGACATTGAACCTAGAGCTGGAATAAGCTAGACAATGCTTTACTACTCAGTCACCCAGTTCCTCACTGGTGAACTCTAAGAAAGCACTCTATCCCTGAGTCACACTTGGGCCCCTCACTAGTGAATTTTAGGCAAGTGCTTTCTTTCCACTGAGCCAGTTCTTGAACCCCACACTGCACTGCTGAACCTTAGGCAGTCACTGAGTCATCCTTCTAGGCCCCCTCTACTGGATTTTAGGCAAGTGGTCTACCACTGAGCCATACCCCAGCCCCTCACTGGGGGATTCTAGGCAGGGGCTCTACTCCTGGGCCACACTCCCAGCCCCTCACTAGGGAACTCTAGGCAGGGGCTCTACTACTGGGCCACACCCCCAGCCCCTCACTGGGGGATTCTAGGCAGGGGCTCTACCACTGAGCCACACCCCAGCCCCTCACTGGGGGATTCTAGGCAGGGCCTACCACTGAGCCATGCCCTCAGCCCATCACTGGGGGATTCCAGGCAGGGGTTCTACCACTGAGCCACACCCCCAGCCCCTCACTGGGGGATTCTAGGCAGGGGCTCTACCACTGAGCCACACCCCCAGCCCCTCACTGGGGGATTCTAGGCAGGGGCTCTACCACTGAGCCACACCCCCAAGCCCCTCACTGGGGGATTCTAGGCAGGACTCAGTACTCTTTTTACTTTTTGTTCTAAGACAAGGTCTCACTAAGTTGCCTGATCTGGACTTAACTTTGCTACAATCCTGCCTCAACTTCCCAAATATCCAGGGTTGTAGGTCTGCAGCAACAGACCCGGCTTCTGAGACTGAACCTAAGTCACTGTTGTTGCCCAAGCTGGCCTTGAGGTCAGAAAGACTTGCTTCCACCTCCCGGTACTAAGGTTCTCCTCTGCACTTCTGTGCCTTGTTCCCATTTCAGTAACTTCACGTTTCTCTTTTCATCTCTCCCTGGGCTTCTTCATGCCTGTTCAGGTTCAGAACTGGACCTTGTGATCTCCCTGCAGGGATTAAAAAGTCAACGTTCCATGTCAAGATTATCTATAGGCCTCACCTGGTCAGCCTCAGGCTCTGCAGAGCATGTCCCAACTTCTGATGGCTTTGGGGAGACACTTTTCAAGGTAAGCCTCTCTGCCTTGGTGCTGCCTGTGGCTGGGAGCCAGAGTCACTGTGCCTGCAGCTTAGAAGGAACACTGCCATCAGCAAATATGTCATGTTGTTAGGGTCTGCACTAAGCCATGAAGCTTCATGCCTGACGTGATATCCCCACCCTACAGGGAGAAATTGCAGAGCAAAGGAGTTGGCCTATGTGTGTGGGGAGGGGGGTCAGTGAGAGTCTACCTTCCTACATCTCACCACCTCATCACAGGGTTCTTTACTCTTTATCTTCTTGTTTCCAGTACCAGGAATTGAACTGAGAGCATTGCACATGCTAAGCAGTTGACTACCATGCCACACCCCAGCCCCTCACTGGGGGATTCTAGACAGGGGCTCTACCACTGAGCCACACCCCAGCCCCTCACTGGGGGATTCTAGGCAGGGCTCTACCACTGAGCCACACCCCAGCCCCTCACTGGGGGATTCTAGGCAGGGGCTCTACCACTGAGTCACACCCCAGCCCTTCACTGGGGGATTCTAGACAGGGGCTCTACCACTGAGCCACCCCCCAGCCCCTCACTGGGGGATTCTGGGAAGCTCTGTACTGTTTAACAATATTTCAAAACCTTTTTTTTTTTTTTTTTTTCTGGGAAGTAGGGCAGGCTCTCATTATGTCGCCTCGGTTGGTCTGGAACTCACTATGCAGACCCAGCTGGCCTTGAACTCAGCTATCTGCCTGCTTCTACTTTTGAGACTAAAGACATGGCTTACCATGGTCATCTTCCAAGCCCTTTTACTTTTTGTGACAAGAGCTCACTAAGTTGTCCAGGATGGCTTTTTAATGCAGTCTATAGCCAGTCAGGTTTTGATTAGTGATTCTTCAGCCCCAATCTCTGGAGTAACGGAGATCCTGGACCTGGATTTCCAGGTCTGTTTCCTTCTTTGCTCTTTCCTCCTCTACCTGCTCTCTCTCTCTCTCTCTCTCTCTCTCTCTCTCTCTCTCTCTCTCTCTCTCTCTCCCCTCTCTCTCTTTCTCTCTCTCTCTCTCTCTCTCTCTCTCTCTCTCTCTCTCTCTCTCTCTCTCTCTCTCTGTGTTCCCTTCACTCCTTTTACATTTTTGTTGGGCGTAGTGGCACACACTTTTAATTTCAGAACTCAGGAAGCAGAGGAAGGCAGTTCTCTGTGAGTTTGGGGCCAGCCTGGTCTACAGAGTGAGTTCTAGGATAGCCAGGGCTACACAGTGAGACCCTTGTCTGGAAAAAAGCCAAAAAGCAAAAACCAAAAACAAACCAGACAAGCAAACATATCTTTATGTTATATGTATGGGCTGTCTTGTGTCCACTTATGACTGTGCGCCACATGCAGAACTAGTTCCCGTGGAACCCAGAAGAGGGCGTTATGTCCCCTGGAACTGGAGTGCACAGTCGTGAGCCACCATATTAGTAACTGGAGTCCTTTGGAAGAGCAGCGAATGCTCTTAACTGCTGAATCAACTCTCCAGCCTGCTTTTATTTCTCTACTTGCTTTTGTGCTTGGCAATGTTTTCCTCTGTTGCTCTGCGCACTCTTGGTTTATGAAAAGGTGGTCGTTAGAACTGTGGCCCCCGCCGCTCTCACATCAGTGTTCAGATCCCAGCTCCACTCACTTCCAACACTGTGATCTTGAGCAAACCACTTCATCTTTTGTATCTCAGTTTGGTCTGTGAACAGGTAATAGCAAGACTTCTTTGTACCATAGGGAGAGTTAAGGGCGGCACTCAACTCTCCCAGCATGTAAGTGAATGTGGTTGTCAGCCTCTCTGGTTCTCTGGCTTCAATCCCACAGGCCCCCTGTGGGTATCTCTCCTGGTGATCTCTCCACTCTTGTTCGGTTTCTCTGCTTCTCTATCATTAGGCTCTCAAATTTTTTGCTTTCTAGCTGGTTTCCAGAAAACATTAGTCCCCGCCCCCTTTTGCTTGCCGTACTGGAGACTGAACCAAGGGCATCATACATGTGAGCAAGGTACATCAGTGAGATAAAGCTTCAACACTTTCAAAAACTTAACTAAGAGACAAGGCCTAATTAAACTGGCTTTGAACTCAGTCTGTAACTCAGACGAGTCTTTTGACTTTGCAACCCGAGGCTCCAGAAGGGGCTTAGGGTAGGCGGGGCTTAGGATGGGTGTGTCCCCACCCCTCTCTGTATCCAGACTTCTTCCTTACCACAGAGCAGTGGTTCTCAACCTTCCTAATGCTGTAACCTGTTAATACAATCCCCTCGTGGCTGATACTCCCTCAGCCATAATTATTTTTGTTGCTACTTCATAACTTCTTTCGCTATTGATAAGACTCATAATGTAAATGTCTGATATGCAGATGGTCTTAGGTGACCCCCAGACTGAGAACCGCTGCCACAAAGGCTTTTTTCTGTTCTATTAATTCGGCAAAGTCAAGTATAAATCTTTTGTCAAGATATTTATTAGGAAATGGTGCAAAAAAGACTGGAAAAGAGTACATGACAGAATAGGCTCTGTGGGTATAAGACATGCTTTCCCCCTTTGTCGTGTCGTACCTTCCACGAAGACATGTTTAAGATAAAGGACCAATGTGTGGCAGGCTAGTGGTTTAGAGAAAAGAATGTGATAGACAGTGATGGAGGTGCACGGCAGCGAAACCAACGGGAAGAGGGGGACAGAGCAGACCCTGGGCGCGGCATTCAGCGCACGCGCACACACAACTGGAAGGGCCTTGGCAAATTGCCCAGCCCCGAACTAAGCGGGGTCAGGTCGATGTCCTCGGGCTCCACCAGAGGATGCAGCGTGAAGTTCTGCAGAATGGAGGTGAGGTATATGAAGAGCTCCATGCGAGCCAGAGGCTCCCCCAGACACAGTCGGCGTCCTGCGTGGCCAAGGGCAGCGGAGAGGTTAGAGTGTGGGGCTGCACCCCCATATGCTCAGAGGAAGATATATGGGTTTGAAGTTAACGATTAGGGATAGCAACAAAGGCATCAGATTTAGGGGAAATGAAGCCCAAGTAGCTGGCCAATACAAGGGCAACTGTCTGGGTTCAAATCCTGTGTTTGAATGTTCCCACAGCTGGGGTGCAATCCAGTATGATCTGGCTACAGAGCCTAACTCTCAGCCTCTGCCCCTTCTCAGAGGCAGCATCTGACACAAAAGGCAACGTGGTAACTTATCTGAGGTTACCCTTCCCCGTGCCCTTTCTCCTCCCGCGCAGCACCCCCCCCCCCATAGAGTTAAGAAAACCAGAATCAACCTCGCCACCTAGGGGACAGTCTGATAATAATCAGTTTTAAATGAATTCCACCAGGGTGTTACAGGAGCCACACTGGGAAAGAGAAATTGCATGCAAAGCTAAAAAGGGGATGGGATAGAGAGGACTCTGAGTGTAGAGTTAGGGTTATGGTTCAAAAGAGTGGCTCCATCTCTTACCAGCCGAAAATGGCATGAAGGCAGGGCTCTTCTTAAAGGATTGATTGGCATCCAGAAAATGCTCGGGATTGAACTCCTGAGGCGTCTTGAACTGCTCCGAGTCATAGTGCACAGTATTAAGAAGCGTGATGACATCTGTGCCCTGAGTGGAGGAGGAGTCAATGATGTAGACTCACTGAGGACTTCAGATTTTTTTTTTTTATTTTATGTGTAGAGTGTTTGCCTGCATGTATATATATATACACCATGTAGGTGCAATGGCCAAGAGAATTGGTTAGTTTCCTGGAACTGGAGCTGGTGCTTGAGAACTATGTGGATCCTGGGAATCCAATCTATGTTCTCTGGGAGAGCAGCCAGTGCTCTTAAAACTGCTAACCCATCTCTCAGTTCTGAAAGAGGGCTTTTTGGTTTCTCTCAAACTCAGGTTTCCATGCATCAAAGATGGAACTTCTAAGGGCTTGAGAAGGAGGCCAGGGTGGGGCACAGACTCCATCCAGGGTTCCTTGAGGTAGATGTTAGAAGCTGTTGCTGGGGTCTGAGAAATGGGAGGGGGGCACCCTTGGTCCTGGGCTTTGTAGAAGTAGAAGGAAGATTTCTGAGAGAAGGGTCCTCCAAGAATGATATTTTGGCTTCAGGAGATGTTCAGATGAAGTTCCAGACCCTGACAATTCTTTAGAGGGGTCCAAGGAAGGGGCTTTAGATAGGGAAGGGGTATGGCATTCCAGTCGCTTCTGGTATGAGATGGGGTTCTGGGAAAGGACTCTTTGTAAGAATCTAACCTGGCTAAGCCAGGGGTAATTCCAGCACACAGGATGTGGAGGCGGGTGGACCAAGAATTCAAGTCCATCTTTAGTCACATAGAGAGCTTGAGGCCAACCTGGGCTTCAAGAGACTTTTACCTCAAAAACAGGGGTGGGGAGATGGCTCAGGTGTTAAGGGCATGAGCTGCTCTTGAACAGGACCTAGGTTAGATTCCCAGCACACACATGGTGGTACCCAACAACATGTAACTCCAGCTCCAGAGAACACACTGCCCTCTTCTGGCCTCCTGGGGTATTGCATGCGTATGGTGCACATAATACTTTCAGGTCAAACACCTACCTATACACATAAAAAATAAAATTAAAAATTGGAAAAAGTCTTACAAATTTTCAGAAACAAGCAACTTCCCAGTTTTGCACTGGGAGTTGATTGCTAAGGTCAAGGGTATCCCTTAGCCAATTACAAAAGCCTGACATACTTCACCCTAGGTTACCACATGTCATTTCAGGGACATGGCACACCTTGGGTATCAGGAAGCCACGGAAAGGCGTGTCCCGAATGACTTGGTGCGGCAGGTTCATCGGGATGACATCTGCAAAGCGCTGTACTTCGTGGATCACTGCGTCTGTGTAAGGCATGTTCACGCGGTCCTCCAGTGAGGGCATCCGTGAGCGCCCCACCACACGGTCGATCTCTTCCTGCACGCGGGCTGGAGGTGGTAGGGGAAGGTAATGGATGATGACCGGAACAGGTTTGTGCGCATGCACGGGAAAGGCTCAGGTCAAAGCTTCCCTAGCTGAATGCTGTGGCTGGCCTATAATCCTGCACGCGGGAAGGTGAGGCAGGAAGTTTGCTGAAGTTCTGGGTAGTCTGGGTTTCAAAGCATTCATTTTTGAGAGAGGGCAAATCATGGTTGCTGCAAGGGTTTCTGGGTGTGGCTTTGTACAGGTGGGCTTCAGGGCGACTTGGATCCCAGGACCTTCATTTGATTTCTAAGAGTGCTTTGAGGCTCATGGACCCTGCTGGTGGGCTGTGCAGGAAGGCTAGAGATCTCCCGGCAATGCCAGGGAGACACCCAGGAGGTGGAGCCTGGGGGAGGGGAAGTTCACATGTGCAGAGAGATCAGTGTCCTTAGCAGACCTTGTGGCCGAGGTTTTGAGAGGACAGAGGGATCAGGGCTCAGAGGCCTGGCAGTCACGTGGACAGTCAAAGGGCCCAAACTCCACTGAAATGATTTGAAAGAAGATCATCACCACGCAGGGTATGGACCCTGAGAGCCGTGTAGCCGGGGTTAGCCTCTCTCAATGAGTTTGTCTAAGAGGGTGCGTTAGTAGAGGGCTCTAATAGACCCTCTGGACAGGGAGAAAAGTCGGGGACTGTTGAGAGGCCCATTGTTACCTCTGTACCTTGCACTTTGGGGTACTTCATGAGAATCAGGAAGGCATGGCGCATCGTGGTGCCCACGGTCTCCGTGCCACCGAACAGCAGGTTGTGTGTGGTCATCAATAGAGTATCCATATGGAAGTGGCTCAGTGGGTCTTTCTTCTCCTGTGGGGTCCGGAAAGTGAAGCTAGGAGAGGGCTCTACTTGGGAGCCTGTGTAACCCGCTACCAGGTGCCAGTTCTGCCCCTCTCTTGAGCTGACTTTTCTTAGTGGGAGAAGGCGTGAAGGGAGACACGAAAAGTGACAAGGCCCTTGTTGAACTCGGCAAACATAGCTTAATGATTTGTTAAGTGGCGGTGGCTCTGGGCAGCAGTCCAGCAGGGCCAGGTGCCAGAGCTTCCCTGGGAACAAGTGCCTGACCCTGCCCAAGCTGAGGCCCTGGGACAGCAGGAGAGGTGAAGACCAGCCCAGAGGGAGGATTTTCATCTACCTGTGCCATCTTGGTGAGGAAGCAATCGATGAAGTCCCGGGGAGAATCGGGATCCAGGGTCTCTTGGTGTTCGCGGACACTGCGGGATATGAGCTCTTTCATGCCTCTAAAGTTCCGGAACATGCGTCTGTGTGGTCCAGGCAGCCAGTCCAGGACACTCGGGAAGATGTTGTACATCTGGGGACCAGAGTTGGAGGGGCTTCGTGAAGCAAGCTACTCAGCAGAGTGTGTGCTCAGGGACTCATGGGCTAAGTAAGGTAAACAGATCAAATCGGCTCTGACCAGGTTTTGCTGGGCAGGGGCAGCCAAGATCTGCAAGGTGGAAAGAGAATGGGAGGGAGTGGGGTGGATGGAGGAGGATGGGTGTACTGAGCAAGGGATGTGGGATTATAAAGAGTAAGGGCAGGACACATCTCTTCTCCGTTGGTTTTACTTATTTGTTTTTCTGAGACATGATCTGGCTCTTGAGCCTTGGCTGGTGGGATTCTCCCTATTCCAGATTGATCTGGGACGCTGGCAAACCTTCAGTCTTAGTCTTCTTAGAGCCAGGACTATAGGCATGTTTCACCTCACTGGCCCCTGCAACTTCCTTCTCTACAGCTGGATCCTATGGACACCCCCTACCCACATCTGGTTGACCTCAGAGTACTGACCTCACCCCAGGGGCTACTCATTATCTGGAAGTTGTCGTTGATAAATTGGATAATGGTGAGCAGACGTTCATCATCATAGTCAAAGCGGCTTCCAAAAATGACGGAGCAGATGATATTGGACACTGAGCGGCTCAAGATAAACACAGGATCGAAGGGCTTGCCTAAGGTGGATAGGCAGCATGGGTCAGTGACCAGCTTTGGCAATGCAATATTTACAACATCCAAACCAAGTGCTGTTATATTCTTATTTACTCAGCGTTCACTCACCCACGACACTATATCTTGCAGCCCAGAACACTCACATGTGGCCACTCAGCATGCAATGTGATGAACACTCCCAAAGAATTTGGCAGAGTGTCGTCCCCCCCCCCAAGACAGAACTCACCATAGCCTGCAGGACAAGATTAACTGTGGGAATGCATTTGTGAGTGCTGTATCTTTAAATAAAGGAGCTGGTTTGGACCATGGCAGGTACGTAGAATAGGTAGGAAGAGAAATCAGAGCTTAGGTAAGAGAAGCAGGGCGGAGTTAGACGCAGACCGCGCGGAAGCCGCCCAAGAGACGACATGTAAGGAACACCGGTGAGCTACGGGCCGCCGCCACGTGGCCCGTAGATTAATAGAAATGGGTTGATTTAAAATGTAAGAGCTAGCTAGCAATGTGTCTGAGCCATAGGCCAAACAGCATGAACTTAATATAAGCCTCTGAGTTATTTTTGGGGACCTGGGCGGCTGGGCAGCTGAGGGGTCTGGCACGGCAAGTCTGTGGGTCTCGGATCTCTGGCCGCCCGAGACCCAGAGAAACCCTACTACAACAATTAACTTATAACACAAGGATGGGCTCTTCTTGGACACATTATACCACACTCAACGCAGTACACACTATCACTAGGTATCACAGCAGATATTCACTCACAAAACAACCAGTGAGTCTGGCAGCAAGCACCTGTAACCCCAGGCGAGAGGCCGAGGCAGGAGGATGGCTGTAAATTTAAGTTCAGCCTGAGCTATATGCTCAAAATCAGACAATTGGGGACTGGAGAATTGGCTCAGGCTGACGACAGCAGGCTGTTAGCAATTGTATATAACTGCCTCCAGGGCCTCTGAAATTTTTTTCTGTCCTCTGTGGGCACCCCACCACACACATAGTTGGCACATATTCACATAAAACACATAAACAAATCTTAAACTAAAAACAAAATGGACATTTGGTTATAGTAGGTTGACATCTGCAATTTCAGCTTGTGGGAGGTGGAATCAGGTTCCAGGTCACCCTCAGCTGCCTAGTGAGTTTGAGGCCACCCTAGGCCTCATCTCCATGAAAGAAACAAAACAATACACCCCAAACCAATCAGACAAACAGGCCATATGCCCACAAGCATCCCAAGACACCGTCGCAATGTACTGCCTCATGATGCCAGCTTACATCTCCATCCTGCAGCCTCAGAGCACACAACAGTAATTCACCGCAGCTCACTGGATAGTGCAGGACACACCGTGACATCAGAAGACATATAATTAGGCCGCAGAAGAGGTGACACACAGTGAGTCAACACAGAAGAGGTGACACACAGTGAGTCAACACTGGAACTCAGCAGACTACACAGTGCAGTCCTATACACGATGTCTGAAGACAGCCTTACCCCAGTAGAGACCACAAACAGTGGTCTAGCCTCTAATCAGCTAACAGCCAGCCAATCATACTACAGGATACAATGAAAGCAATAAATGTTAGATCCGGTGGTGCAGGCCTGGAATCCCAACACTTGGGAAAGCTGAGGCAGGAGGCTCATTATGAGGTCCAGGCCATTATGAGTTTCTGTTTTGAAAACAAACAAACAACCCCCAAACCCACATTTCAACACAATGTGTAAGATGTAAGAGCACAGTCCGGGAAGCAGGATCTGAAGGGTAGGTAGACTTGGCTTTGATTCTGGTGTGGACTCTTCTGTTGTAAAACTGTGTGTGTGTGTGTGTGTGTGTATCTTTCTGTGTGTATGTACACACGTGTGGGGGTACCCATGGCAGCCAGTGAGGGTGTTGGACTTTCTGGAGCTGGAAGTTGTGAGCTGCCATGTGGGTGCTGGGAACTGAACTCTAATCCTCAAAAGCAGCAAGTACTCTTAACTGGACCATCTCTCTAGCCCACTTCCTCCTAGCCTCCAGACATTAAAAAAAAAAAAAATCTTTTGAGACAGGGTCTCATGTAACCTAGGCTGTTTCCAAACTCACTACTTAGCCAAGGATGACCTTGGACTACTTGGTCCTCCTACCCCACCTCCTAAATTCTGGGGTTCCACGTATGTACTACTCCATCCGGGTTTGGCTGCGGTGATTTTTTTTCCCCCTCCAATATATTAAATTAGATTTATCCATTTTACTTTGTGTGTGAGTGTCTTGCCTGAGTGTATGTATATGCACCTTATGCATGCTTGATGCCTGAGGAAGTCTGAACCACCATGCAGGCACCGAGAATTGAACCTGCGTCCTCAGCGATAACAACTGGTCTTTACAGCTGTTACCTCTTCAGCCCGATGGTGGGTTTTTGACAGTGGCATCATCATCGCCCGCTAGAAATAGCAAACTGGGCTCTGAACACTACAGATAACACGACACAGAGCTGAGGTCCTAAGGCAAGCCTTGGAGACTCCCATGCCCTAGGAAGGACGGTTCCCACCACTGAACTGAGTTTCTGTTCACACCCAGACTGTGGCCGGCCGGGCTGCAAGAGTAGGATGGATGTGATTCCAGGGTGTGGTCTGACCTTCCGTTTTCCGTAGCACCTCCAGCAGGAAGCTGCCCTCTTCCAGGATCCGCTCCTCGATGCTCCTTTTTCCCATCCCAAAGTTCCGCAGGATTTGGACCGAGAACCTTCTGAGGACTTTCCAGCGGTCTCCATTGGAGAAGGCGATGCCTGGAAAGAGGAAGCAGAAAGTCGAACTTAGCTGCCAATCAACCTGTCTCGAACCACAGCCACCAACCCGAGTCGTCTCTTCTTGATGGCCTGCCAGGAGGAAGGAGGATTCAGTTTAGAGTCTCATCTCCCCTGAATCTTCCAGCAAACCCTTCCTGACCCACGGGGCTGGGCCAGGTGCCTGCTTTGGATTCTGGAGGACTCTGGACTTTTGTCACCTGATCGCTGCGCCTCCATATTCCCTTGTAAAGACCTGATCCCTTTGGGCTATCGGAAAGGCAACGTGAAGACCTCTGTGACCTTGGTATTGTCCCCAGACCTTGCCGATGGTGGCTTACTGATTACTGAGTGAACAAGTAAGAGATAAGAAAGAAAAATAAATACCAGGATACCAGGAACTCACCCCAGAACAAGCCCCTGAGCCTTTGCATAACTGTTCATAGAGGTCAGTCCTTTCTCCGCTTTCTGAGTTATGGTACTAGGAGTGATTTGAACCACTGGCCACACAGATGTCAGGCAAGCCTCTGTCACCGAGCCACATCTCAAATACTCCCTTTATTTTGTTATTGATAATGTCTTCCGATGTAGCGCGGGCTAGCTTGGGACACATCATGTAGACCAGGCTGGCCTCGACCTTGCAAAGATTCCTGTGCTTTTGTATAAGTGTGTGCTACCAGCCTGGCTCTCTTGCTTACTTTTAACTATTAACATTTTTTTACATTTATTTATTTGTTTGTGTGTGTGTGGGAGTGTGAGTACAAATGTGCCATGGATGTCAGAAAATAAATTACAGGCATCATTTCTGCCTGCTATGTGTGTTCTGGGATTGAACTCAGGAAGTCAGGGTTGACAGCCTTGCCATCTCACTGGCCCATATTTTAAAAATTATTATTATTAATGATATCATTGGCCTTCCTCAATTTCCCTTCCCATCTTTTTATTGAGGTATGCCTCTCACTTGAGTCTGGAGTCTACCAACCAGCTAGTCTAGCTATCCAGCTCTGGGGATCCCTTGTCTCTGCCTCTCGTGCCTCTTGTGTGCTGGGGGTTATGTCTAGACAGCAGCCATGCCTGCTTGGCATCTATGTGAATGCTGGGGATTCGAACTCCCAACCTCCAGCTTCTGCATCAAGTGATCTAACCTCACAGCCATCTCTTCAGCCCTGGGACACTTTCCCCCCCTCCTGACCTAGCAAGTTATCTTCATCATTTAGGTATCAGTTAGGAGGCCCTCTGGGGCAGGAATTCCTTCCTGGCTGGGTCAGGCATTTCCTTTGGGCTCCTGCAGCTCCCAACCCAGTTCTGACCGTGCTGGGATGTCACAGTCTCATAATGGCCTCTGGTTTTCATTGAACTAGGGATCATGAGATTAAAGTCTTGGGTTTCTCTAAAGAAAAATGCTGATTTCTTTCGACGAGTAGTCAAGAATTAGCTGTTAAAGAAGAGAGAAGATGGAGGAGGAGTAAGAGGAGGAGGGGGAGGAGGAGGGGGAGGAGGAGATGGAGGAGGAAGAGGGGGAGGGAGGAGGAGGGGGAGGAGGGGGAGGAGGGGGATGGGATCAGGAGATGGAGGAGGGGGAGGAGGAGGGGGAGGAGGAGAAGATGGAGGAGGAGTAAGAGGAGGAGGGGGAGGAGGAGGGGGAGGAGGGGGAGGAGGAGATGGAGGAGGAGTAAGAGGAGGAGGAGGGGGAGGAGGAGGGGGAGGAGGGGGATGGGATCAGGAGATGGCTTTGTGGATAAGGTGCTTGCCTCACAAGCGTGGGGATCTGGGCTCTATCCCCGGCACCCATGTTTTCCAGGTGTGACCAAGACTGTATTCCCAGCACAGGGGCACGGAGACAGGTGGAGACAGACCCTGTCTCAAACAACATGCAAACAAATACCCCCTTCCCCATACGAGATGGGATTTGAAGTGGGGAACATGGACTTAGGCCTGATGGAGACTCAGGCTGTCTATTTGAGGTAGACAGGCTGGACCAAAGCCAATACTTGGCTCCTTGGCTGGGTGGAAATTTGATAATGTGGTTGAGACAGAGTAAGGACTAGGGTGAACACGGGGTTGGACCAGTCAGGAATGGGAGTTGAACTGGGGCAGATCCACTCTCCCCTTGGGATCTCTTGTCATAGTGAGATCTGAAGCTTTGAATGTCGTCGAGATGACAGGCAATCACCCTGTTCCCTTCCTAGATACGCAAAAACTAGAGGATGGAGGAGATGGGTGGGTCGGCTTACCATTGCCCTTGGTGAAGTTGAAAAAGACAGGGTATGAGCCACGGCCACTGAACTCTTCCCCTTTGTCCACAAGAGCCTCCTTCACAGTCTGGTATCCGCTGAGGACCACCACTCGCCGGGGC